>JAJTUV010001777.1:0-646088 GCA_021653895.1 Mastomys natalensis
AATAATACAGAAATGTTGAATGTCAGTTAAAAATCCTCTAGCATTTCACAGTCTGGAATAACTACTTTCAAACATATTGTATTAACATGTGTTATTTCTTTCTTTAAGATGGAATTGTATCATGGGTTAAGTCTAAAATACTTTTAATTCATCTCATTTCCATATATAAGATCATTTTAGTTTTTCACTGATTTTAAATAATTTTTACTCAGAAAATTGAGAAACAATTTCTTTTTGTTTTTCCTCACAAAAGAATCCATATGATAACCATATACATTAGCAAATGTTTCTACATTAAGCCATTTAAACAACTAGTTTTATATAAATATGCACTAAATGTCTTCAATAAAACTCAGCTACTGGTATTTTATAAATAATGATTCTGTAGCCAGCAATATATACAAGGAAGACACAAAGAAAATCGCAGGAGCTGTGCACTGTAGTTCTAATTGATGCACCTCCCTAACAACATTAGATATATTCATGCCTTTTTATTAGCTCTATACTATTATATCATTCTGGCCATATAACATGCACAGCTGTGTCGAACTGCTCTGACCACCAGAGCTCCAGAAATGTTTCAGATAGGAAGGGAAGTAGAATAGCTGGATCAATCTCTACATCAGAGGAGAGAACTTTGAGAAAGTAAAGTATCATGCAAATCTTAAAATTAAAATAACCTCAAAGACTGAGGGCTACAGAAAATCAACAGCTTGTGGTTCTTTCAGGAAGTAGCTCTTATGATGTATTAAGCAAACAATGAAAATATTGAAATCACCATGAAGAAGCCAACAGAGCAATCACATTCCTTTAGCTCACAACACTAATTCACAAAATTGTTTTGTTCTTCCCTTAGGCATACCTGACCCTCACACTTCCCTTAAACAGTTCCTCCGATTTCTTGCTCATTAATCCAGGCTCAAGTTCATCTTCCACAAAAGTCCCCCCAGACTAGGATTTGACTGTTAGTAATTTTGTTTTACTATAGTTCATATAAAATGTGTTTTTATTCAAGAATATTTTATTTTCATTGAGTTTGTTATAATGTTCATAAATGCATTAAGACTATCCAGGTGTGGTGATACATACCTGGAGTCCCGGTATTTGGAAGGCTGAGCAACAATTATCATAAATTCAAGGCCAGCTTGGGTTACATAGTGAAAAGCAGCTCAGAGGAAAAGACTAAGACATAAAAATCTCAAGTCCAGCTACACATCCTCAGTAAGTACATCGTTGTTAATTAGTTGTCTTATAAACTATAATGTCTTTCCAGAGTTTCTAAAGTCAATTTACACAAAAGCATACCTCATTGAGCAGACAGTGATATGTAAATACCATGTACTTCATAGTAATTCATAATTTAAAATGAGTGACTGTGTGATGGGTAGTTTCATGTCAACTTGACACAAGCTAAAGTCATGTGAGGGGAGGAAATCTCAAGACAATGTATACGTAAGTTGATCCTGTTATCAAGTTTGTAGGGCATTTTCTTAGTTATTGATGTGGAGATTGAAGTCCACTGTACAGCCAGTAAGCAGCACTCCTCCATGGTCTCTGCATCAGCTCCTGCCTCCAGGTTCCTGTCCTGTTTGCATCCCTGTCCTGAATCCTTTGATGATGAACTGTGATATAGAAACGTATGGTGAATAAACCCTTTCCTCCCCAAGTTGCTTCAGTCATGCATTACTACAGTAATAATAACCCTAAGACAGAATGGATGACATCAAATAAGCCAGTATTTTCTAAAAAAAGCAGAGCTAAATCTCCAGTCTCTTGGGTCTGGGGTCATTCAGCTTCCCTGTCTTCTGCATGCTGTTCAGTGTCTAGCTTCCTCTACATTACTGGAATTGTTTCTTAGTATGGTTTAGATAGCCTCAGATGATGGCTATTTACCCTTGTTATTAAAATTCTTTTTCATAAAATACATTCCAGTCATAAAATCTCACATGTCAAGGACAGAAGGGGTTCTTAAGATTGGTTCTAACCTCAAAACTAAACCATAGTATAATCCAAAAACAAAAAAATCCTATTTTGTTTTGATGAGTCTTTTAAATACTGTGTTGGATGATGGTTTGAGACAGTCCTTCAGCTGTCATGTACTTACTAAGGTGCCTGTGATGAGGGAGGCTGGGACCTGTGGGAGCATATGAACCATCACTCGACTATTTAGGATACTAGCTGGTCAGATCTTTCATCCAGGAACAACAAGCACCTACATCTGAGATCTTCCTAAGTACATATGAAGTGTGGAGTATAATTTCCATTTCCACAGGACATCTTTCTCTTTAACAATTTATTGATTGATTCATTCATTGGTTTACTTTATGTGTATGATGTTTTGCCTGCATGCATGATTATGCATCATATCCATGTACCTGGTACCTGTGGAGCATGGGAGAGGTTTTAGGATTCCATGGAACTGGAGTGACCGATGGTTGGAAACAGCCATGTGATGCAGTGACTTGAACCCTAGCACTCTGGAAGAATGGTTGTTACTCTTAACCACTAAGACATCTTTTCTTTCTTCCTTCCTTCCTTCCTAACTTCCTTCCTTCCTTCCTTTCTTTCTTTCTTTCTTTCTTGGCTGGCTTGCTTTCCTCCCTCCCTCTTTTTCTTCCTTTCTTTCCTTTCTCTTTCTCCTCCTCATTTCTTTTTCTCCTCCTTTTCCTCCTCCTCCTCCTCCTCCTCCTCCTCCTCCCTCCTCCTCCTCCTCCTCCTCCTCCTCCTCCTCCCGTCTTCCTTTTCCTCCTTCACACCCACTCTGGATTGCTTCTATCCAAAAGACAAACATGATAATTTACTGCAATTTTTTTTCCTTTTTCCCTTCATTTTGTCCTGTCTGTCATACCCAAGTAATTTCTGTGTTGAAATTCTGAGGTTATGTCAAAGCCTCAGATGATGGCTATTTACCCTTGTTATTAAAATTCTTTTTTCATAAAATCTATTCCAGTCATAAAATCTCACATGTCAAGGACAGAAGGGTTCTTAAGATTGGTTCTAACCTCAAAACTAAACCATAGTATTTTGATATTCATTTGATTCTCTTTTTTTTGATTTTTTAGTCAGTGTGGAATTTTTATTTAATATGTAACTCTAGTGCCAGTTTTTAAAAAATTATAAGTGGGGGCTGAAGATATGGCGAAGCAGCTAAGAAACGTATTATTCTTGCAAAGAACGCAGGTTCCGTTCACAGTGTCTAGGTCAGACATCACACAGCTACCTGTATCTCCAGCTACAGGGAATACGGGGCACCTGTACTCATGCCCACATACCTACGCACACACGTAATTAAAAACAGAATACATATTTTTAATTAACAGAATTAAGTACTTAAATGTTAAACACAGTTTAACAACGTATACATCTTAAACAGTATGAGGCTTTCTAACTTTCCCTTGTACTTTTTTTGTTGTTTGTATTTTTTTTATTAAATTTATCTTTTGTCAATTCCATACCTGTACATAATACATCATGATTATTTCTATCACTCACCCTCTTATTTTCCACCCCATCCACTTGCTGTCTCAGAAATTACGTTATTACATTCATCCATCACAACTGATATTTCTGCAGGTAGGGAGGAGGGCCTCTGAGCCCATCCCCCATCCACAACAGGCCGTTCTTATAGAGTGCAGGCAAGGACAGCTACTGTGAGCTTATGGTTAAAGTGACTGTGTCCTGCTCAAAAGAAAATGTTTGCAACCTTCTCTGCATCTATTGGCCCTCACATCCCTGGTTCTTTTTTCCCTGAGCCTCAGATGAAGTGGTATGAATGTCTTGTTCAGGGCTGAACGCACAATAGCCACTTATCTTCAACATCTTTAACAGCCATATGTCAGTGAACTCACTACCATCGATCAAAACAGAAGCTCGCATGATTAGGGCTGAAGGTAGCGGCTGATTATGGATATGAATATTGAGAAAACTATTATCTGCTCATCGGTTGATAGACATGCAGACTGATTCTATTTCCTAGCCATTGTGAGGAGGGATGCAGTGAACTTATAATGGATGTGAATTCCATGGAGTTTGTAGCATTGATACCTATAAAACAGGAAAGTTTCCTGTGAGCTGGGTTGGGGCAGGTGTAGTAGGAGGGTTTTTATGGCTCTAGAAGTCACAATTCTGAAGCTGTGGTCTGTCAATGTCCTTGTTAAGATATGTTGTCTGACTTGAAATAGAAATAACAGCAGCCACCCCTGACACTATTCATGATATTCTGATAAACCTGCAGACAGAAACCTACATAACTGTCATCAGAGGCGCTTCACCCAGCAACTGATGGAAACAGATGCGGAGACCCACAGCCAAACATTAGCAAAGTGTGGGGAATCCTATGGAAGAGGGAGAGGAAGGATTGCAGGAGCCAAAGGGGTCAAGTACACCACAAGAAAATCTACAAAATCAACTAACATGAGCCCATCGTGGTTTATAGAGACTAAACTGCCAACCAGAGAGTGTTCATGGGAGGTATCCAGGCCCTCTGAACATATTTAACAGTTGTGCAGCTGGGTCTTCATGTGAGATTCATAAAGCAGGAGCACAGGCTGTTTCTGACTACATTTCCTGCCTTTGGATCCCTTTCCCCTAAGTGGGTTGCCTTGTCTAACTAGGGTCAGTAGAAGATGCACCTAGTCTTACTGCAACTCGATATGCCAAGGCTGGTTGATAACCATGGGAGGCCTCCTCTTTTTCTGAGAAGAGAACGGGTAAATAGGGGGAGGGGAGTGGAGAGAAAGAGACTGGGAGGAAAGAAAAGAGGGAAAGATGGGACCCATTGGGATGTAAAGTAAATTAATAAAAAAAAATCCAAAAAAAAAATAAAATAACAGCAGCTGATATAATGACATCTGTTGATATTATCTGTCAAAACTCCAGCTCATGGCTTTGTGGTGAACATTCCTGTGGGGTTCCACTGGTAAAGCATGGAACACTGGCTGATGTGTTCCCAGTGCCAGTTGATGGATGTGGAAGGAACTGGTAAGAGTGGCAGAACTACTCACTTGTGAGAGATCAATGTTGCTTGTGAGAAATGGGGCAGCCTTCACAGAAACTGTCACCCCAGGTTTCTAACAGGGAGGTTACTGTCGGGCAATTTAGGGTGACGAGCCTTGAAAACAAGCAGGGGTTTTTTTTTTTTGTCCCCATAAACTAATTCTGTTTTAGCCAGAATCTATCAATGTCCTTGGTTCTAGTGGCATCTATATTCTGGCTAAAAATATCAGAAATTGTTAGAGGTACTGATTTGGGCTCTGATATCTCATACCCTTTCTTCTTATCTTCCATAGCAAGCTAATAAGCACAGCTACCTGGATACTGTGTGTGGTCAGGTACTTCTTTAACTCTTGAAGGTGTTCTCCAATCTCTACTCTAGCCACGAGGGTGAGGAGGCATTGGACATCTAAGGGATAACCAAATTGGACTGACCAGGATAGTGGGAGCATTGAGCAGGAAAAGACATTGAGTACTCAGAGCTTAATGGGCTGTTCTAGTGGAAGCTTGAAGAATAAGATTGTGGTAACCTCAGCTGAGATGCCTAGCAGTGGGGATATAGAACCTGAACAGGCCACCTCCTATAGCAAGGCTGGATCCCCAGACAAAGCATAAGGACATCAAACCACCCACAAACTTTCAACCCAAAGTTTGTCTTGTTTAAAGAAATGGAGGGACAAAAATGGAGCAGAGACTGAAGGAATGGCCAACCAATAACAGGCTCAACTTGAAACCCATCCCATAGGCAAGCACCAATGCCTAACACTGTTAAGGATACTCTGTTATGCTTGTAGACAGGAATCTTGCATGTCTTCTGAGAGGGTCTACCCAACAGCTGACTGAAACAGAAGCAGATATCTACAGGTAAACATTGGATAGAGGTGGGTCGGGGATCTTTATGGAAGAGTTGTTGGAAGGACTGAAGGCCCTAAAAGAGATGGGAACCCCACAAGAAGACCAACAATGTCAACTAACCTGGACCCCTGGGAGATCTCAGGGACTGAGCCACTACCCAAAGAGCATACACAGGCTGCACTAAGGCCCCAGCACATATTTAACAGCCTTATGCTGCCTCAGTGAGAGAGAAGGAGTCAAATCCTGCAGAGACTTGAGGTGCCAGGGTGGGGGGATATTGAGGAGAGCCCTCTCAGAGTCGAGAAGGAGTGGGAAAGAGGAGAAGGAGGAGGAGGGACTTGGTGAGGAAGGGTCTACCCAGAGAGGGCAGCATTTGGGATGTAAATAAATAAATAAAGAGATAAAAACCAATTATTTTAAAAAGGAATGATGAAAAAAACTGGCAATGGCGGCTTGGCTACTCTCAAAGGAAAGCAAAGTCTTTCTCTCTCTCTCTCTCTCTCTCTCTCTCTCTCTCTCTCTCTCTCTCTCTCTCTCTCTCTCTCTTCTCTCAGAAATTTGTGTGATATTTAGGACAAGCTATTTCTGCTGTAATGTCAGAATTGGGAAAAGGACACTGCCCAAGCCCTTTGGAACCAGAAGATCATGAATTCTAGACGCCAGACATTGAACTATAGAATGTGGATTTACACTCTTAAATTTTTATTTTTTATTTTTTATTTTTTTATTTTTGGCAAGAAGAAAGCTTGTAACATTTTTTTTAACTTTTCAGGAGTCCACAGAAAAAGATTATGATTTTTTAAAAATTTTTTATTCACTTTAATTCTTGATTGATGCCCCCTTCCAAGTACCCTCCTCACAGTCCCTCCCCCATCCCCATCTCCCTCCTCTCTTCTCCTCTGAGAGGGTAGGGGGGCTCTGGGTATCTCCCCACCCCAGGACATCACGTCTCTACAGGGCTAGGTACACCTCCTCCACTAAGGCCAAGCAAGGCAGCCCTGCTAGAACATATTACACGTACAGGCAACAGCTGTTGGGATAGCCCCACTCCAGTTGTTCATTCAGGACTCACATGAAAACCAAGCTGCATGTCTGCTACGCATGTGCAGGGGTAGGAGGGCTAGGTCCAGCCTACGTATGCCTTTTGGTTGGTGGTTCATCTCTGAGAAACCACAAGGGTCCAAGTTAGCCAACTTCTTATCCTCTTTGGGGCTCTCAATCCTTTCCCCAACTCTTCCATAAGAGTCCCCAATCTCTATCCAATGCTTGGCTGTGTGTCTCTGCATCCATCTGGATCAGCTTCTCAGAGGACAGCCACGATAGGCTCCTGTCTGCAAACATAACAGAGTACCATTAATATGTCAGGGATTGATACTTGACCATGGGATGGGTCCACAGTTGGGCTGGTTATTGCTTGGCCATTCCGTCAGTCTCTGTTTCATAGCCCTCCACCCACCCTCCAACCTGTTCCTGAATTTCTTACAGATAGAATAAATTTTAGGTTGAAAGTTTTGTGGGTGGGTTGGTGTCCCTATCACTACATTGGGTCTCCTGTCTGTCTCTGTGTGTGTGTCTTCTGTCTCTGTGTATGTGTGTGTCTGTCTGTCTGTCTCTGTGTATGTGTGTGTGTCTGGTCTGTCTGCCTGTCTGTCTGTCTTGTCGTCTGTCGGTGAGTCTCTCTGGTTGGTCTTTTCTGGTTTGGTCTGTCTACCGGTGGTCTCTGTTTTTTCTCTGGGTCTCTCTGTTTTGTCTGGGGCTCTGTGTGTCTGCGTCTCTGAGGGTGTGTTGGTGTGTGGGGCTGCCGGTTGCTGGGGTGCCTGGTTGGGCCCTCGTAGGGCGCCGGCCTTGGGGCTGCCAGGCCCCCCTCTCTTCTCCTCCTCTCCTCCTTCTCCCTTTCCTCCCTTTCCTCCTCCTCCTTACTTCTCTCTCTCTCTCTCCCCTTCTTCCCTCCCTTTCCTTCCTCCCTCCCTACTTCTCTCTCTCTCTCCCCTTCTCCCTCCCTCCCTTCTTCCTCCTCCCCCTTCTCCTCTCTCTCTCCTCTCTCTGAACAAAATTTGTCCAAATCAATTTTTGGTAGGCAAAATTAGGCAAGGAATTGAAACGGAAAATGACTCAGAGTTGCATGGCCGTGACTGCTTCAGTATGTGATACTGGACAGGTTCACACTGACCTCACAGATCGTTATCTTTGCTCTAGAATAACAAAGAGCTCTCCATGCTTATGTACCATTACCAAGGGGAAAAAAATTAAACTGGTGTTATGTTTCTATCATGATTAGCTGTTAACTGAATACAGAAATACAAAGGAATTTATGTTTTAATTGATTTGGGGCCTCCAAAAAAAAAAAAACAAAAAACAAAACTGACAGAGTTTATTAAATTACCTGTTCTCAAGTTTAAAAAAAAAAAAAAAATATAAACAGCAAAAAGGGGGTGAAACGGAAGCTCTGTAAATTTTTTGTAAGTTGTATTTTTTAAGTAAATTTTGAAGCTTAAATGGCCAGAACCAGCGTCCCTCATGGCGGGGTTGTTATGTTGTGTTAAAGGCCATTGCAGCAACCCCTGAAAACTGAAAGCAAGTAGGTCTGCAGGGGTTTTCTTTCCCTGTTGATTTTTGTGGCAACCCCTCCATTAAGCCCCATCCATCAGCCATGGTCCATTTTTATTCTGTGGGGAATTTTCCCCTTCATTTTTTTAATGTCTTTTGGAATGCAGGGATATTTTTGAAAGGAAATGAGCCGTCAGACATATTGGAGGTTAAAAGATGGATTTTTTAGAATAATGTTGTTTCGTTTTTGCGACGAGAAGGCCTCTTAGCCTTTTGCAACCTGCAATAATTTCGCTCATTAAACTGATACATGAATTGTTTCTGCTAAATTTTTCTTGCTTCACTTGGCAATTAAACAATGATTTCCCTGAAATGGGCTATAATTTTTGCTTCCATAATATTTATGTCCAACTCCAAAGGGGGTGGGAGTTGGCAGCGGGAAATGAACTTCTGAGGCCCGTGGAGCGCATGTAATTTTTTTCGTATCCACTAATTACGGATGTTTAAACACCGAAATAAAAAATTTTAATTTTCTAAAAAAACAAATGTGTGCTCAGAGGTTTTAAAATCAGTAATTTTTAAGCCATGTGCAGATGAGCACATAAAATTTCTGGGGTGATTTATTGTGTTTTGGGGGGAATACATATGGGGCTTTTTTGAAAATATTTTATTTGACCTAAAATTTTCAATTTTAAGATTAAAGCTCCTCGAGCATTATTCGATCAGTTTCCCAGGGTTTTCGGATTTGTGGTCAGAGGGCTAAGGTCTTGTCAGAGAGAAAAAAGCCCATTGAACTGTCCAAGGGTTTTGTTCTGAAACAAGGGGCAATCTGTTGCCAGCACAATTGGACATTGGGGTATCCCCTGGTTGTTTGTATTTGCGTTTTTTGGCCTTATGGGGGCAGATGGGGGAGGGGTTTAAGTTGGTTAAAATCCCGGAAATGCAAACTCCTCTTTTACCATTCTAAATTCACTGGCCCTTAAACATTAAAGTAGTAGGTTTGCTTCATTTTACACCCCATGACTGAGGTCTAGGGAGGGGAAAAACCATTTCCCAAATGGCATTTTTGAATAGTGACAGAGCCCAGCCAAGATGTTGGCTCATTCATTTTGGAGTCCTATCACCTTTCCCCCCTGGATTTTTTGCTATATTCAAGCTTCCCTACACATGTCCAAAATGCCCTTTTCCAAAAAGTAAGATGCAAAACGAGGGACCCCAGGCCTTGCATGAGGTTTTCCTGTTTTTTTAATTGGGTCGATCATGCTCCCCCTTCTACTAACTTTGGGTAAAACTTTGGTAAACACGGGAAAAATTCCACTACACTTAATGTGGGAGGGCAACTCCTGGGGCCCTGCAGGTACAAAAAAAGTAGACCCTTTGCGCTCCACACCCAAAAAATGAATTAGCAAAAAAAAAATGGGCCATGGCTTTAAAAGGAAAAAGCCCAGAAAATTTAAAATCCCTCAACAAATTTTAGTCCCACTGCCCTCTTTGTCAACCAAAATCATTTTATAACGTTTTGTGGGGTTTTCTGTTTGAAATACTTCATTTAAAGGGTGTTTTTTAAATTAATAAACACTAAATCATGGAATGAATACTGAAACGAAATGAAGCTTTTCAATCCATGTTTTTTCAATATGATACATCACAGCCTTTTCAACACTTCAAATCCAATTTTTTATTTTTATTAAATTTATTGTATTTATTTTATTCCAAATGGGGTGCCCCCCCTTTTCCCAGTCCTCCCTCTCAGGAAATTCTTCATCCCATCCCTCCCTCCCTTTGGTCTGAAAGGTGGCCCCCCTCACCCCCATTCCTCAAACCCCCCCCCTCCCTCACCCCCCCCAGCAACAAAAAGGGGTTAATTTTCAAACAATAACTTTTAAAAGGAAACAACCCGAGATGCAAAGGGGCTTGTTCACAATTCATTGTTCAAACCACCATTTTGGTGCATTCTACAAAAGATCATTAAAGTACACAGGCAGTGTATTTAATTTGAAGTTGTTGCAATTTATTTTTTGCCAGCAAGCTAATCCAAAACCAAGATCCATGAATTTATAAGGGTTCATGTAACACCACTTTTTTTATGAGGAAAACACTGTAAAATGTCAGTATAAAGGAAAAAAACACGTTCCCTGTTTAAGAAAAAAGGGGCCCCCGGGACATCATCCCCCGTTTTAAATTTAATTTATCTTAGCCTGAATAATTTTTCCCTTTTTTTAAAAAACCCCTTTTCCTTATTGTTAAAAAAAACTGATGGACATCTGGGTTTTTTTCCCAAATTCCCCGGGTTTATGAATAGGGGGAGCCCAAAATAAATGAGAAGGGGGGTCTATACGAAAACCTTTTGGGGTATAGCCAAGTTTTTCTTAAAAAAGATCTTAAAAGGGGGGGGAAACCCCTTTTCGCTTCCTGGGGAAAAAACCTTTTCCATTTATTTTTAGTGACTAAAGGGGCCCCCCCCCAACCAAAAAACTATTTTTTTAAATTGGTACTCAAAAGGGAAAAGAAAAACGGGTTTTACAGGAAGTGGCCCCCGGGGTTTCAGTACTCTCCAGGCAGGGGCTTTGCCAGGAGTATTTAGCCAAAAAAAAATAAAAAAACCGGTTCCCCCCCGTTCTTTTGTGAGATTTTTTGCTTTGTTTTCATGGCTTCTTCAGGGGTTTTTTTTTAAAATTTCTGCTTTTTGTGTGCTTACCGGTTTTTGGTTTTTAAAGGGTGGAAGGAATTTTTTTTCTCTATTGTTGCCCCGGCCCCCCCATATTCCTGGCACAAAAGTGTGCACAAAAAAACCTATAAATTCCCCCCTTTTTTTTTCGCCCCTTTTAAATTCCTTGGGAAAAGGTTCCTTCAGTTAACCTTTTAAACATGGGGTTTTTTAAATCTTTTTTCCTTTGTGACTTTTATTGCTTTTTTCCTGTAAGGGTTTTAAAACAAAACCCGGGGGAAAAAAAAAGGGGTTTTTTTTTAAATTGGGTTTTTTTAAAAAGGGACCCCCTTTTTTGGTTTTAGATTTGTGAGCAGATGAGGAAAATTTAAATGGAGCTGTATGTGGAAAGAAAATTTTTTCACTGAAAGGATGATAAATCAAATTTAGTGCACATTATGGCAGGATTTTACATTTTAAAAAAAAACCAAACCCCCGACTGCAAGGAGGGGAAATTTGCTTTTTTGGGTTTTTTTTTGTGATCCAAAAAGGAAAATTTTAAAAACTCCTCCTAGACATTCAGCCAAAAATGTGTCTTTTTTTACAACAAAGGGAAAAGGGGGAAAAAAAGAAAAAAATTATGAGAATGGAAGGGAAAGAGTCAGTAGGGGTTTTTTTTCTTGGTAGTTTTTTTTTTACTATTTTTTTTAGATGCAAACAGGTTGGGGGAAAAGGATAGTAATAAGAGAAAAGGATCCCCCAAACCAAAAAAAGAACTTAAAATTTAAATTTTACTCTATTTTAAAAAGGGGGCCCGTTCATCTTTGGAACTCCCCATAATTTTCAAAAGAATGGGGAGGGGGCTTCTGGAAGAGAATGTGGAAGGCCCCAAGGGGTTTGGGGGGGAAAGGGTTCTGGAATTTCTTTTTTTCTGGATGTAATATGGTTAATTTTCACTCTTTTGGAAAAACTTTTGGGGGATTTTCCCGGGAAAAAATCAAGTCAAAAAACTTTTAGCATAGCCTGTTTTAGAAGTCTCACTCTTTTTAATGGGGAGCCCATTAACAGTTGATCATCAAAGGGGGGGGATAAAATTTTCTTTGGGGTTTTTGGCCCCTTTGGGAAGCTGCTATGCTTAGGGGTTTTTCCAATTTTATTTTATGGACCCAAAAATCAATAGATTAGTGGGTTGAAAAAAAGAGAAGGGGAAAAATGAAGTTTTGGGGAAAATACATGTAGCAGCCCCGGGGGGAGTTGAAAAAGGGGAAAAAAAAAGGGGGATTTTAAAAATATTTTTTTAGGGGTTCCTCTAAAAAAAAATTTTAAAAAAAAATTTTAATGGGAAAAAACACAAGATATTGTGTAGTTCAATCTTATGTTTTCAATAGTCACATTACAAAGAAAAAATTTAAAAAAGATTATTTAATGAAATTTTTTCCCAAAACAAAAAAAAAAAAAAATATTCATTAAAAGATAATATAAAAATTAAAAATTTTAAAAAATTTTTTTATAAGTCTTTTAAAAATGGAAAAGTTCTTAAAAATGAGTCCTGGACCATTCCGGGGGAGGCCCCGTTGTAATGGGTTTTTCAGTCAAACCAGTGCCAAGGGGAAATGTGGAGGGGGAGAGAAGGGTTTTTTGGGGGCCCATCCCTAGCCCCGGGTTAAAACCTTTTAAATATCAAATTTTTACCCCTTCCCCCCTTTTAACCAGGTTTTAGCTTGCCTTTTTGGTTTTCAAAATGGGTTTTGGGGGGGAAAGGCCTTTTTGAAAATTAGCAAGGAACATTTTTTTCCCCTTTTAATTTTTTTAAACCTTATGAAGAAAAAAGCCCCAAGCCCATTAGTTTATCAGAAATTTTAGCCCCTTAAGCGTTCATTCCTGAGAATATCTCACGTGTTCAGCCCCCGGGCCCCTTTTTAACAGTGATTCGGGGGAAAAGGGAAAAATTTTTATCTTATTTTTTTGTATTTTTTCCATTTTTACTTTTTTTTTTTTGTGTTAGGCCCCTACCAGCTAAAAATTTTTTTTGGAGTCCCCCAAAATTTCTCTTTTCCCAGTTTTCCCCCATTGAAAAAAAAAACCCCTAACGTTTCAATAATAAAAACCTAATTTTCCCCTTATATTTTAATGGTTTTTCACCATATTAATTTTTTTTAGCCTCAGGAAAAGGGGCCCGGAAAGGCCAGTTTTTGGAAGAGGAGTGTGACGCCCCCCGGGTTCCGGGGTTTTATAAAGGGTCACAACCCCTTTTTTAAACCCGGGGGGGGAAAAAAAAGGCACCGCAACAAAAGGTCTTGTTTTCTGAAAATGTATAAAAATTTTCCTCTTTTGATTATTTTCAGACATGCCTTTTTTTTTTTAGAAAATTTGTTTTTAGGGGCCTTTTTTTTAAAAATTGTGAAAATTTTTGGGGGCCATGAATAATTTTTTTTTCATTTTTCCCGTCACCTTTTTAATTTTTGTTTTCTGTCTTTTCCCAAGGGGGGAAAAAAAATTGGTTTTTGAGGGGGTTTAAAGTTAAAAAAACTTTATCTTCCCCTTTTTTAAAAATAACTGGTTTTTTTTTGAAGGGAAATAAATAATGGTTTAAAATTTTCCCCCCGCTTTATATTTGCTTGGGGTTTTAAAAAGGGGAAAGGGATAAAAAATTTGGGGGTGTTTGCCCCTTTTACTTTTGGGGGGGGAAAAAAATTTCTAAATTATCACGCACAATGCCCGGGAAATCCAAAAAAATGATATTTTAAATTCTTTCTTTTTAAACCCCAATCTTGGGGAAATTTTTTATCTTTTACATTCCCAAAAGTTTTACATCCCCCCAGTCATGTTTTAGGTGCCACGGGTACATGAAAAAAGCAAAAAGGTTTTTAACAGAGGGAAAAATTGGGCCAAAAAAAAATTAGATTCTTCATCCCCGATGTGTAAATTTTCCCGTGCATCTGGTCCAAGAAAAAATTTGGGATGAAAAATCGAATGGTCCCCAAAATTTTTAAGGGTAGGGATACCCCCTTTTAATTCCCCAAAAATTTGCATGGAATGGCCGGGTTAAAAGTCGTAAAAATTTTGACCAAAAAAAAAAAAATCCCCAAAACCCAAAAAACCCCTCAGTAATGGCCTAGAAAGGGGAAAACTTTTGGCCAAGGTTTTTGGCTTTTATCATTCTTTTCCCCCCCCAAAAACCCAAAAACCCCCCGGGGGAAAACCCCCCAAAAAAAAATTACTTTTAAAAATCCTTATAGTTTACAGGGAGGCAGCTGCAATCAAAGCATATTTGGCTTTGTTAAACACAAGAAAAATTTCCCCACCCCCCGGCCCCTCAAAGTTTGACCCAAAAAAAATTTGAAAGCGTTGCCCTTGAAAACTAAAAAAAAAGGGTCTGCCCCCTTACTCTTTTTCCCTGCCACCAAAACCCCCTTTTGAGTCATCTTAACCAAAAAGGGCCCCTTTTGGTTTTTCCTTTAAAATTGGTCATTATGGGGGACGTGACCCCCTTTTAAAATTCCAAATACTAACCATCTTTTCAGTTTTTAAAAAGGCCAAAAAATACCGAGACTGGGCCCCCTTTCCCCTCGGGGGGAAAATTTGGCTTCTTGGAAAAATCACTTACAAAAAAATATTTAGTAAGTGTAATAAAATTTTAAAGGAAAAAAATCCTAGGAAAAAAAAAGCAATGGGAATTTTTTTCATTTTTTTGTAGATGTGTTGTAACTCCCTCAAAAAAAAAAAAAAAAAAAAAAGGAAAGACTTTATCGATACTTTTACTTGAAATTTTTAAAAAAGTTTTTGGAACATGAAAAATTCATTTTTCCCCAAAAGTCTTGAAAGGAAAGATCAGCATTCCTTATTCCCCGTTTTCCCCTTATGTTGTTTTTTGTTTTTAGGAAGTCGTGAAATGGTACCCCTTTGGGGTTCCTCAGCCCGAGATAAAAAGGGGAAAAACAAAGTTTCTTTTAAAAAAAAAAAAAGTGCCCCCCTCCGGGTGGTTTAAATGTTCCCAAAAATTTTGTTTATTAAAGTTTCCATCTTTATCCAAAGGGTCTGCCCCAAATTGATTGCATTTTAAACCCCAAAATAAATTTTTTTTTTGGTATATTTCAAATATAAAACTCAGAGTTTTTTCCCTTTTTTCCCCCCAACTTTTTCAGCACCTTTAAAATTTTTTTGGAAATTTTTTTTAAAAAAATGGAAAAAATTTTTTACTCATATTTTAAAATTTTTCCCCTTTTTAATTTTGGGTTTTCCTTTAAAAAATTTTATCAGCATAGATTTTCTTTGACCGAAAAATTTCAAAAAAACAATTGGGGGAGTTTTGGTTAAAAAATGGGGGGAAAAAAACAGGGATTAAACCCATAACCCCTTCCCCAAAAACAATTTCTTTTCATAATAACTTTTTTAAATTAAAATTTAAATATTTGTGTAGGTTCCCTTTTTTTATTGGGCAAAAATTTTAAATCTACATGAAGCAATCGTTGTGGGGGGGTAAAATAGTACATTTTTTTAACCCTTTTTAAAATCACAATTAAAAAGCTGGTTCAAAGTAAATTTTAAAAACCCCTCTGGGAAATTAGCAATTCCCCTCCGGGTTTGAAAACTGTCAATCATCAACCCCAGAAAAAAAAAACAACCCCAAAAAAAAAACCGTTTTTATTTCTAAAATTCAAAATAAGTTTTCATTTTAAAATTTGGGGAAATATCGAAACTTTCAACCTTTATAATTTTATTCTTTGATTTTTTTTTATTGAAATTTTTTAAAAATTGCAAATGAGCCCCGCAAGGGGGGAAAATTAATAGATAGCTATCTATGAACCCCAAAAAAATTTTGTACAGTAGAAACCATTTTTAAAACTGCAGAAAAATTTAAGTTGGATCTTTAAAAATTTTACCCCCAATAAATTTTTTTCATTTTTTTCCAAAACCGTAAAAAAAAGAAATCCAAAACCCCAGTTTAAAATTTTGGGCACCCCAAATTGCTCTATCCCTCTTTAAAAGGGGAACAAGTGGCTGATTTTTGCCTTCCCCCCAAAACCCTGTTTATTATTTTTTTAAATCCTTTTTAAAAAAAGTTTTAAATTTTGGGTCCCCTTTTAAAAAAAAAAAACCCTGCTAACTTTCGTTTTTTCATTTAAAAAGATTTTGAAACCGTTTCCTGCAGAAAATTTTAAGGGGGCCCTTTTAAAAACCCCCAAGGGGCCCTTTCCCCTGCTAAAGGGAAAATTCACTCCCCTTTTTAAAGGTTTTAGTTCGTTTGTTTTCCGAGTTCTGCTGTTTTTAGGGGTCAGAGATGAATGCGCCCCGGAAAAAGACTGTTTGTCCGGGGGCTAAGGAAAAAAACCCCCGGGGCCCCCAAACCATTAAAAAATTCAGTTTTATTTTTTTTTTATTTTTCTAAAAAATTTTAAATGCATCTCTACAGGGATAAATCATAACTGTGGGGGGCCAAAATTTTTGCTTTAATCATATATGTGTAAAGGGGGATGTGTATGTGTATTGTATATGTATAACACACCAAAAAATACAACACGTGTGTTTTTTTATGTGTGTTTTTTGTTTGTGGTTTTTTGTGTGTTTGTGTGTGTATGTATATTTTTATGTTTTCCGGGCCTTTTTCCTTTTTTTTTTTAAGTCCCCCCGGGGTTTAGCCCCTGGATTGTGACTCTGCAAGGGTGTAAAAATTTGATTTCTGTGAAGAAAAATTTTAAAATTTGAAAATTTAACCTTTTAAAATTTTTGACTATGGAAGTAACATACGTTGGCGATACAACCAAAAAAAAAGGAGCTTGTTAAAAAAGGTAAAAGGGGTGGAAGTTTGAGAACCCCGGGTTTTTTGATTTAACTTTTTTTTCTCCTTTTTTTTTCCCCCTTTTTCCCTTTTTCCCCCTTTTTTTTTTCCCCCTTTCCTTTCTCTTTTTTGTCTTTCTTCTAATTTCTTCCTTTTTCTTTTTCTTCTCTCCCTCTTCCTCTTTTTCTCATTGTCCTTTTTCCCCTTGCTATTCCCCCAACTTTTTTTCTCCCGGTTTTGGTTGGGGTTTTTCCTTTTCCCCCCTTTGGGGGTTCTCTTTTTTGCTCTTTTTTAAATTTTATGGCACTGCTACTTTTTAATTGGTTTTCCTTTTTCAAAAAACCAGGGGGGGGGTCTTTAAAAAACTTGTCCCCTTTTATTTTCTTTTTTTCCCCCAAATTGGAGGTAACAAGGACCTCTGTTTTTCAATTTTTTTAAAACTTTTAAAAAATGGCCCGGGGAAAACAATAAAATGAATTTTGGGTCTCCAAAAATGTTTTTAAGATAGAAAGTTGGGAAAATTTGATGGTTTTAATATACGAAAAAAATTTTTGGCCGGTGCAAAATTCCCCCCTTTTAAAAAACGGCCCCAACCCAAAAAGACAAAAAAGATTTATAATTTTTGGGTTAAATTTTTAAAAGGCCAAAAAATTTTTTTGAAAAATGCATTAAAAGGAGGGTTGGGGCCTTTTGGGGAAGTTTTTTTGAGGGGGCTGGAAATTTTTGGGGTCAAAAAATGGTTGCTGGTTTTTCCGCTCCCCCAATGTTTTTAAAAAAAGGGTTAAAAATTTTGGGGCCCAACCGGGCTGGGTGCCCGGGAGCGGTTTTTGGGATGGAAATTAATTCCTTTTTTAATTTCCCCCTGGGCCCCCCACCTTTGCCCTTTTTCCCCCGGTTAAAAGGGGATGTTCTTATGTTTCCTTTTTTTTTTTTTAAAGAAAATTTTCTTTTGGGGGGTGATTCCCCGGGAAGGGGAGGAAATCCCTTTTCATTCCGTCCCCGAACCTTCCTTTTTGGGGGCCCCCCGCTCCGCCCCGAACTGAATGGTTCCCAAGGGGGAAAAGGGAAAATTAAAATAAAAATTTTTTTATGAACCAAAAAATTTTCTTTCCTTAAAAATTTCCAAAAGGAAAACCTAAAAACACCCGGTTTTTGTCCCTAAACCCCCAACCCCCAATTAACTGGGGGGCCCCAAAAAAAGAATTTAAAGTTTTCCCCCGGGGCCAGGGGGGAAAAAATGGAAAGGGTTAGAAAATAAAGGAAAATTTTTTTTAAAAAATTTTTTAAAAACCCGGTTTTTTCTATCCCCCTTTTCCTTTTAAGTTTAAAAAATTTTAAGGGGCCCAAAAAGTTTAGCAATTTGGGAAAAGACAAGGCCCCGGAAGAAGGTTTGGGGTTTTGCCTTGGTTTTCCTTTCAAGTTTTTAAAAGGGGAAAATAAAAACCTCAAAAAATAAAGGGTTTTTTTTTTTTTTCAAAGTAAAAAAACCCTTTTAACGTGGGGGCCCCTTGGGGGTAAAACCTTAAAAGGGGAGAATGGAAATTTTTAAAAAAAACAGAGGGATTTTTTTTTTAAAAAATATAATTTCCAAATTGCCTTTTAAATAAACTTTTAAAAAAATTCTTTTTAATCCCCCTTATTTGAAATATATGGAATTAAGAAGGCAGAATGCTGTTTTTTTTGTTTTTTCCACGCTTGTTTGGGTATTTGATTTTTTGGTTAAAAGTGTAAAGGGGGTTTTTTTTTCCCTGGCCGATTTTTAAAACATACCCGCCTTTGGAACCTTACTAAACTTTTTTTTGTTTTCCCCCTTTTTTTTTCTGTTTTAATAAGTTTGGGAATTGTTTTGGTTTGGTTTAATTTTAAAAAAAAAAAAATTTATAAATAGAAAAATAAAAACTGCCAAAATTAAAACCCAAAACCCTTGGGATGGTTTTTAAGTTGGCAAGGGGGAAAAAAAGGGGGCATTAGAAGGTGTGGCCTGTTGGGTTGGTTGTGTCCTGGTGGGGTGGGGCCCTAAAACCCCCCTCTCGTAAGCAGTTTGAAGCAGTATTTGCAAAAACCTTAAAAATTTAAAATATACAACTTTTACTCCTGCCCCTGCCTTTCCCCGGGTGTGCCCTTGTTTTTCCCCCCTTAATGATAAAAAACTGAACCTTTTAAATGTAAGCCAAACCAATTTTTTATTGTTTATAAAAATTTTTAAGGGCCCCCAATTTTGTTTTGTGCAGGGTAACAAAATGGAGCAGAGCTGAGGGGAATGGCCCCAAAAGGATGACCCCCTTTAGACCCCCCCCTGGGAGGGGGAAATTTTCCTGACCCCTTTTAAAAGTCTTGCCTTGTTAAAGACAGGAGCCTAGCATAATGTTATGAGAGGGGTTTATTTGAGAGATGGAAACAGAGCTAATAGAGCCAAACAAAACCTTTTAGCTTTTTGGGGGTTTGGGGAGAGGGGGAAAAAATAGGTGAGAGGGGAGGTCGGGAAATGGGACCTCCCCAAGTCAACTAACAAAAGGGCCCCTTTTTGGGGGTCACAGAGGTGAACCCCAATCAAAAGCATGCACAGACTAGAAAAGGCCCCCCTTTAAATTTATAGCAGAAGTGGTTTCCCCCAAAATTGAAGCCAAAAATTTTTTTGAACCTTTTTTGCCCCCCATTTGGGCCCCCCCTTTTAGGGATTTTTGGTTGGCCTCAGTGGGAGAAGCCGTGTTTGTCTGGTGGGGTTTTTATTTTCCCCGGGGGGGATGGTTCCCCCAAAGTGGGCTTTTCCCCTTTCGAGAAAAAGGGGGGGAGGAAAGGGGGGGGTTGGTAAGGACCGGGTTGGGGGTAAAAGGGGTTTTTTTGGGGGGTTTTAAGGAATTTTAAATAAATTATGAAAAAAACTTTTAACCCCTTTTTTGACCCCAATTTTCAGAAAATTTAAAAGGGGGATTTCCAAAAATTTTCCCCCTTTACCCTTCCCCCTTTTTCAACCCTTTCCCGGGGATTATTTTTTCAGATAAATACAATACATTTGTCAAATTAAGAAAAAAATTGTGTATTTTTATTAAAATTTTTAATTTTTCTTTAAAAAACATTTTTTTTTTTACTTTTTTATTTAAAAGGCCTTTTTTTTTCCCAAAAACAAATTTTAAAATTTTAAATGATGATTAAGTTTTCTCATTTCTTCCCCTTAAAATTCTCAATTTTTTTTTTTTTTTTAAAAAAATTTTTAAAATTAATTTTTAAAAAATTATAAAAATATTGATTTATTTACAAAAACCCCCAAAAAACACAAAATGTGCATGCACACACCACGTGCACGCGCACACAAACCCCCCACTCCCGAGGGGCCAAAACCCCCTCCCCTAATTTTTAGCTTCATGGGGTTCCCCCCCCCCGTTCAATACCCCTTAAATGTGTGCTACCTTACACTGAGTGGGTCCCCGGGGGGAAAAACCTCAGGGCCAAAAAAGAAATTCCCCCTAGAAGTGGAACCCCCTTTGGGGTTTTCCAAAAATTTTTTTTTTTGAAAAAAAGTATTTTTTCCCCTTTTTTTGAACAGAAATTTTATCCAACCAGCTTAGGGAAATTGTTTTTTTTCCAAGGGGGGTAAAAGTATTTTTACAAGTTTTAAAAGTTTTAATTTAACCCCGGATCTTTAATTATTAATTTTTTTAAATTTTCCAGGTGAAAAGTTCCTTTTCCGTGTTTAAAAAGGGGGGGATTCCCCCCCACAAACAAAAATTTTAAACTAGGAAAACCCCGGGGGAAAAAGCGGTGGGGAAAAAAAAACCAAAGGAAAAAAACCTTACCAAAGTAGGAGGGGGAAGACAAGGCCCCGAAAGGGAAAAAAAAAAATGGGTATCCCCCTTTTTTTAAAAAGGTTTTAGGAAGGGCTTTTTTATTTTGGATTGCCCAGGAAAAATGGAAAATTTTTATTTATTTCCTTTTTTAGAAAGGGTTTTTTTCAGAATTTAAATTTTTTTTGGTCCCTTTTAACGTCTTTGGATAAACCTTTGGGGGGGGAATTTTTGGTAATTTTTTCCAACCTTTTTTTTTTTCGTTTCTGTTTTTTGAAGGCCCCTTTTCCTTAAAGATTTTAAAATTTTAAAAGGGTATTTGCATTTTTGAATTTTTTTCAGTAAACCTTTTTTTTCCTTGTTCCCCGGTGGTTTTCCCTTTTTGATAAAAAAGGTTGGGGTATTTTTCCCAACCTTTATATCTTTTCCTGTTCTTAAAAAAAGGGGTTTTTTTCCTTGTTGAGCCCTTTTAGGTGGGGAGGTTTTTTTCCTCCAAAAGGGGTTTTTTTGTTAAAGCAAAATAGGAAAGCTGGCCCGGGCCCCCCCGGTTTAGCTTTTTCAAAAAAAATCAAAACAATTTGGTTATTTCGGGCTTCAAAATCTTGTCCAATTGGGGGGCCCCCTCCTTTTTTTGGGGGAAACCCAGGGCGGGGGTTTCAAAATTCTAACACCTAGGCCCGTTTTCCCCCAGAAAAATTCCTTTTTGGAATAGTCCCACTGAGGAAAAAGCGAATGGGAAAGAACTTAAAGGGAAAATGGATCTTAGCATTTCCAAGGAATTTTCCTTTAAAAACAAGAATTTATAAAATTTTTTGGTAAAATTTAAAAAGTATATCCGGGAAGAAAAAAAGAACCAAAATTTTCCCCTTTTTGGTTTTTGGGGGGAAAACCGTTAATAAACCTCTTGGAAACGGGGAAAAGGGGGGGGGGGGGGGTTATCTTCTTAGGAACAAAATTCGGGGTTGGGCAAAAACCAGAAAAGGGGGGTTTCAAACCTTCAAGGGGTATGTCCATTAGTCCAAATGAGGTTTTTTTCAAAAAACTGGGAAAAAATTTCGCCCTTTAAAGGGAAATGGGAAAAACAAGGAATGTAAAAACATTTTAAAAGGGAATTTCCAAAGAGAAATTATAAGGTGGGGTTTTAAATTATTTCCCTGAGGGGAAAAAAACAATTTTAACCAAAAGGGAAAACCATGGGGGTTATCACTGGTTAGGTTTCAAAGGGGGAAATTTTAAATAAAGAATCCGGCCATAAAAGGTTTGGGAAATTTGGGGGGGGGATTTGGGGGGGAGGGAGGTGGGGGGGGTTCGGGGGCCCTTAAAAAAAAGGGGGGGGGAAATTTTTCCGGGGGGGGGGGGAAAAGGGGGGAAAGGGAAAAAAAAGTAAAACCCCAAAAAAAAAAAAAAAGTTGGAAACCCCAAAAAAAAAAATTTCAAGGGGGAAAAGGAAAAAGGGGTGACTTGATAGGGCTTTTATTTGGGGATGGAGTGAAGCCCAGGCAAATGAACCCGGGGGGAAAATTTTTAACGTGGAATAGTTGCAAGTCGACCCCTTTAAATTAAAAGGGAAAAAAATGGAAAGGGGGGTGGCTAGTTGGAGAGTTTCCAGCCAAAGAAGATCTGTGGGTTCTGTTTAATTGGTGAATGGGGAAAAGATGTGAAGAAAACATAGGCTTAGGAGAAAGAGACATTTGAGTAAAGATAGAAAGAAGAATACGTCTAGGTAATGTTATGGTACAGTAGGTGCACGTGGGTTATGTCACAGTATCTACCACAAAGTGAGGTTTGTCTATACTGGGGGCGGGGGGCGGATATCTGTTATTACTGATTTGTTTGTCAGGATTACACAGAGATTTAGTGAGACAAAACCTATCAGTTCGAAAAGTTTCTGCATCTGGCTTGTGTGCATTTGAGGGTCTTTCCACCAGACCCCATCCCAGCTCCCTGTCTGTTTGTCTCTGTCTCATCTCTGTCTGTGTCTCTCTCTGTCTCTCTCTGTCTCTCTCTCGTCTCTCCTCCATCTCCCTACCCTACCTCTCTCCCTCCCCTTCTTCCTCCCCCTTCTCTCTGCCTCTGCCTCTAGCTCTTTCCTCCCTCTCCAAGCATTTCCTCAACAAGCCCACATCTCAGCAAAATTCCTCCAGATTTTCAAACTGAATCTAGATGCATTTTTCGCTCCCGCAGTAAGTTTCACACTCGGGGTAGGTTCCCTTTCAGTAAAGCAGTACTGATAGAGTCTGAATAGACTCTTGCAAGAAGTCTTTGGTTTGTAGAGAACAAATTACTCATTCTCAAACCTGTGATGGAAGTATGTAGACAGTACATGGAAGGGAGTGAGCCACACAATTTTTTTCATTTTTAGTGAGGCCCTTTGGTTTGTTTACTGGCATTTTAAAAGAAGAAAGCACAACATAATATTGTCTGTCACAAATACTGCTTGTCTACAGTTCAAAACATGTAAATAAGGGCAATGCGTCCAAAGTATGCATAAATGTATGTATATGTGTGTGCTCACATGTGTGTGCATATGTGTGTGTGTATATATGTATATATAGTTCAGATTTATTATTTAAAAGTCATTCAATTTTACCTTCTTTTCCCTTTGACAAATGGTTATTTAACCAGATGTATGTGCTATATAATATATAGAGATATTATTATTTATTTATTTTATGTGCATTTGTGCTTTGCCTGCATGTTTGTCTATATGAAGGTATTGGATCTCCTAGAACTGGAGTTGCAGAGTAGTTGTGATCTGCCAGATGGTTGATAGAAATTGAACCCAGGACCTCTAGAAGAGCAGCCAGTGTTCTTAAACACTGAGCCATCTCTCCCGCTCCTGTGCTGTTTTTTAAAAGACAGGCAATCTCAAATAAATGGGAAAACTTTTTGGTGGATGTTTTTAAAATGAGATCAATATATAGCATAGGACCCCAAATATTTATTGAAATCAAATGACAATTTTAACAAATGATTATCATCTAAGAATTCAAATTAATTCTTATAGTGAGCTAATTGATAGAATTAATTAATTAGTACATTATAGGTATATAATTTGTAAGAAAAGCCATGTCCACATTTTTATTATTGTTGGCATTTTATTATTTTATATATTTTATTATTGTTGGTACTATGAAATCAACAGAACCATATGCTAAGCTCAAATGATGCAAAGGGAAGAATCGATGTACATAATATCAGTGTTTAAAATTTATCATTGTTTATATTGCCAGCTCTTGGTAAAGTGCCGGGAGTCAAAACACTTTACTGTATTAATTATCAAAAAATATCTGAATACATTAACCGAATGAATGAACAAATAATCTATGTAAGTCAGAAATCAGCTTTACTACGGATCAATCTGGTTCTCAAACTCTCATTGTAAAGAATGAGATCTTTCTGAAGAAGTTAAAAGTTTATTGGCGCAGAACAGCTCAAAGCAGTCAGCTAATTACTGTCATGCTGGTCTACTTATGCATAAGGGAAGTCAATCAACAGATTGATTTTATGCAACAAAGACAAAATGAGATTGATCTTAGAGGAAGAAGAGAGAGGGAAATGATGGCTTTTTTTTTTTTTTTTTTTTAAACAGAGATTTGCTCTGTTGCCTAATTTGGTCTGGAATTCACTCCATATCCCTCTCTGGCCCTGAACTTGTAGGTAAGCCTCCTGTCCACCCTCCTAAGTACTGGTTACACTGTGAACCATCTCAGTAAGTGTGTCACACTGTGAACCGCCCTTCCAAGCTTTAATGTTTTACTATTTTTGAAGTAAGCTAATTGTCTGCATATTGTATGTTTGTTCCCTCTGTCTCGACTGTCCTCAGTAATACAGAACTATACCTTTACTGTCACGACTTCTCTCTCTTTGGCTCACCCTTCCCTCTCTGCAGCTGAGTCTTTATCCAGTGCCCCAGTTTTCTGATTCCTTCTATCTCTCCAGGAACCTACAATATGAAAGAAATTTCCTGGATGCTCCAAACACAAGAGATGACCTACTTATTGAGTCAGCTTCCTGTATGGGTCAGCAACAGCTCAGCCAATGAGAAGCACCCTTTTGCCAACACAAACATGTTGGTTTTTCAAACCAAAACATGAGGAGAATTCTATATCACCAAACACTGGAGTAACCATTATCTTTTCTAAGACTACCTGTAAATGTTGATGCAAGCCTCCCAACCCAGTAATTCTCTCAACCAAGACCTTATCAGGGAATTGATATACCTCCTACTCAGGAGTGCTGAAGGGCTTAGCTTTGGGTGAGCCATTGGATGCATCTGTTGTGAGTTGTCTCTCTACAGTTCTTAGCTCTGCTGTGCTATGGAAGGACTCTTCTCTGACCAATCTCAAGTCTCTGCCTTTGTGTTAAGATGTATTCATCTTGCTAGAATTTGATATCACATGAGTGGGGCACTGTAAAAAGAGATCATTGAAGCACAGTATCAATTGAAATAGCTATCTAGCCCACAACTTATATATCTAATCTTGAAATGGAACTGTATTTAGATGTATGATTACTAAGAAAGACACAAGTTTAGAAGAAGGATAAGCAGTCATGTAAATAGAAGATATAACGTGTAGAAGAAGGTCAGTTGTGGTTTCTCTGAGATTTCTAAGATTAATTCTTAGCTTCTTACATTTTAGTGCACTCTGATAGACTGTAAATCTCATTAGAAATAATTTGGGTAGCTTTCAAAATTAAGTTAACTAGAGGTTAAAAAAAATAGAGCTAAGGTTATAGGATATATCTCTGTGCCAAACATCTATATTTATTTGAAAAGAATACCTGGAGTGTGAGTGTTATTTTGTCTCATAGCCCCATTTCTCAGATGAGATATAATAACTTTTCCAAAATCACATAGTGTATAGGAAATATCAGAGAAAAGTCAACTCAGTTGTTTAGTTTTAAATTGGACCTGGTGTCTATTAGATTTTCTTCCTTTTACAAGTTGGTCAATGTCATTATTATAGAACATTCTTTAGCAACATTTGTCCATGAGGTCTGGATATTTCCCTTATAAGTGGACACAGCATAGATAGCCTCATGTGCTACATAAAATTAATGCTGTTGGTTTAATTTTGTTGACTTAAGAGCAGTGGTTCTCAACCTTCCTGATGCTGCGATCATTTAATACAATTAGCTCCTCATGTTCTGGTCACCCTAACCATAAAATTATTTTTTGTACTTCATAACTGTAACTTTGCTACTATTATGAATCATAATGCAAATATTTTTGGATATAGAGGTTTGTTGAAAGGGTCTCGCCCACAAGTAAGAACCAGTGTGTTAAGGCCTGATTATCATGGACTTTGTAAATTCATTTTAGTCTTAATATCTGCATAAGAAGTCAAGCTTAAGAAGGATACTTGATTCAGTTTGATCACTGTAGTAAGAATATGGCTCAATACAATAAGAATCTTGTTTTATCTACTAAAAAGTCTCCATTTATTTCAAGATCTCCAGGAGCCTATATTAGCATATCAGTCAGAAACCACAGGCTCCAGGGGACTTGGCTGGTGATGATTCACCAGCATAGCAACACGGCTCATCACAGGAGGCTGAGGGTGGCTGACAGCTGCTCTTCTCTTGAACAGAAGCAGAAAACACAGCCAAGGATGATAGGTCTAGATTATAAACACTTCACGTGTATCTTCAAACTGAAACCAAAATAAATTTGACTAGAGCTTGAGACGAATTGGGGGAGAAAATATACTTTAACCTTTACTACTATAAATTGATTTTCATATGAAAGACTGAATTTTTTCAAGTCTTTGTTTTTAAGTGAAAAGGAATAAAAGACTTGTTTGCTAGCCACAGAAATAGTATAGAGGCAAGAAGCTAGTCACTTTAATTATCTCGGGATAGTCATCAACATGCATTTTATATTCTCTGACACATTTTAAAATTAACACTTCTAAATATTTTCAAATTACATACCATCATTGCTTTTTGTTTTCTTTCCTATCTTTGGTCTGTTTCTTATGCTGGTGAGAAAGGAAGAGAAGGAGGGCTGCAATAGGAAATATTTTGAATGTTCTGATGATTCATCAAAAGTAGAAAATCAGAGTCCCCACTTTAGCCCACCCTTCAACACAGGATGAATCACTGCAGCCACTAAAATCCTGTGTTAACGCTGTAATTAACTCCTACATGACTCTTAAACCACAGGTTTCTAGCTCACATATAGATCATGAGGTCAGAACCTAATAAAAGAAAACTCCAGACAACTCCATCATATTTATAACCAAATTATGTTCTTTCTTGCATTTTTACTTTGGGATATGTTCTTCTGGGTACTAAACTTCAGAAACCTCTCTTACCACCTCAGCTCCGCCCGTCATTTGTTGACCAATGTCATCCTTGAATCAAATGTTTAGTTCTGATCACAGGTGTTGTCTTCTGGTCAGTTACGCTCTTGTCTTGGGTTATATCCTCTTCTGATTTCTGTGGTGACTAACACTTGAAATGTTGCCAGGACCCTGGTTCTACCACCCACATTGATCTAGGAACACCAACTTTGCTGGCTCTCTGGATGTTTTGACATTCAGGAGGTTGTCACTCAAACTTATAATTACCTTTGGTTTTTTTTGTTGTTGTTGTTTTGTTTTTGTTTTGTTTTGTTTTTGTTTTTTTAGTTTAAATACCATGTAGCATAGAATATCACTGTAACACTCAATAGAGAAGAAAATAGGAGCGTATAGATAATAACAAACTTCTGATGGTCATCTTTGTATCCATATCTGAACATCAGAACATAAAAAACATTGTTTCATGGAGCAAGCATTCATTATCAATTCCACAGCACAGTGCCTAAGAAAAATAGTAGATACTTGACAAAAGTTTATAAAGGACATAATAAATTCTACTAAAAAATGCTGCCAAACATAAAACATACCCATGTCTCCGCCATTCAGTTTTACCATACTGAACTTGGGAGAGTAAAGGTTCCCAAATTCCTATTCTAGAAATTTTATTCAGCAAGCAGTACATTCAAAGTTAGTCCTAAATTATTAGCAGAATTAATATGGTGTGTAAAAGGTGATTGTGTCATGACTCGCGGTTTATAACATGCGATGACTTGATCTAGAACTTACAAGGTATAGCCTAGTGAGAGGTTTACATCACTGGAGTCACTATATGTGAAGGAGTTGGAGGGACTCCAGGCTATTTCTCTTTCTATAACTTCTTGGCAGTACAGTAAGTGGTTTCCCTGTGATGCGGACCCACTGTGATGGACTGCCTGATCATAGGCCCAAATAACAGAGTCAATAGATCTGATCAAATGTGAGCCAAACTAAGCCTGTCTCTTTGTACATTGGTTATCTCAGCTATATATATTACAGTGGCACAGTATAGTAATATAAACTGCATGTAATTTAACTATACTTTTGTTGCGTCTGCCTTGACCAGCAATTAAGACACGACACGATCGGATCCTTCTCAGTCAGCTTTATTCCAGGAACGACTCTTGACTTATGGACGGGGACGGGGAACTGACGGGGACCTCCAGCAGCGGAAATGAGCTGCTTATATAACTGCCCAAGGGGGCTGGGTGATGTGTTCTCTCAGGATAGGTTAAGCTGCCAATACCTCATTAGCATAAGCTTGCTCGGGAGGGGCACGAGGCTGACACATGCACAAAGGACTTGTTTACCAGTTTAGCTGAGCTGGCCATGCTGGAAGCCAGCTGCTTACATTGTCAGGTGCTAGTCATAAGACTTTGCAACTGTCCCAGGTGCTATCTTAAACACGGCTGCCTACATACTTTGAGGAGTTTTTTTCCCAGTGAGTTTTTTTGTAGAAAGATCTACTATGAAGCCTGAATTAGCCTATCAAGTCTCAAGCTATAACATGTGCATTTACAACTAGTCCTAATTTGAACTCTGACCATTCCAACAACATATACATTATATATATACACATATATAATACAATATGTAATATAATATATCATATATACACATACACATATAGGTATACATGCATTATATATATATATATGTGTATATATATATGATAAGATTTACAAGCAAATAGGTACTTAATCTTTCATTTCACAATTGAAAACAAAAAAGCACAAGTAAGTACACACCATACATTGCATATGAGACCATGAACCTGTAGAACTAGCTCTGACAAATCTGAGGTAGGGATTTGTGGCAAACCACATGTCTTTGTAAGTGTCAGCAACAACCTATGTTTTACATTCTTAATAAGTCTATGCATTACAAACTTATTCATCAGGCATTTGATTCGTTTGTTTTGTGTTGTTAATCTCTTTCCTTTCTCTAGCTCTTAGAGATATATAGCTGAGAGTAACATATTTAGAACTATGGCAGTATTTGAGGAAACAAGAAGTTAGTAACAGGACTGTTCTGAGAAGAATAAAGAGGACACACTGCCCACTGTGGGCCTCTGAGGTCACACCACATTGCAAGCATTAATAGTTTCAAATATTTATGTCTAGGTGGCTCTTTAAGAAGACTAATCCCTTATGCTTCATAAAACACTGTGGCCAGCACTGTATTTTGTCATATCTGTACATTCTTACCTTAATGGTGAGCTTAACAGGTTCTCTTCAACCGATAAATTGTGTGGCTTGTCTTACATGAATTATTTTTCAAAAGAACATGCTCCTGAGGTGATTATCCTCCACAGTCTTGTAGAGATGAGCCTGTCACTGACATTATCCACGTCTTCTTTATAAGTTCTAATGATGTGTCTAGACATGCGGAAGGAAGTCAAAAAATGAAGCAATCAGCTGCATAATCTGGATGGAAAATCATATTCAGCTGAAATATTGAGTTGATTGGACTGAATGAAATAAACTGCCCAGCAGTTTTGAGCAGGGCTTTTCACTGTCTGCTCAGACTTAATTCTTGTCTAGAATATAGTAATGGGGCTGGAAATTGGGGAAAATCTATGTAGTCCTTCTACGTTGATGCCAACCTCCTCAGCATAAAAATGAGATGCCATCAGTCACAATGAAGTAAACCAGTTCTCCCAGCCACTGTGCCTCACCCTCAGCCTACGGGTATGTATCCAATAGTCCCCAAATAACTGGTAGAAGTTGGCATTTGGGCTTAATGTGCAGATCTGATGAACAAGCAGATTTGATTCTTGATTCTCACATTCTTCAGATATTTATAAAATAGCTATTGACTAGGCTTTGTTCCACAAATACAGAGGTAAAATTATACCTCAGCATTTGGGGGCAGGCTTGGCTTGGGTGACAGGAGGGAAAGTTTCTAGGAACACTATGTAAGATTTCTCTTGAGATCAAAAGAAAAAAGATAAGAAAGGAAGGAGGGAAAGAGGAAGGGAAGGAGCAAGAGAAGGAAAAGAAGAGTCCTTTAGTCCTCTCTTCAACAAAACCTATTGGGTACCCAGCTTGAGAGCACAGCCTCACTCAGAAATATCACAGGGAGTCAACAATGAGTAACTATCACTGCTGAGCTCTGTGAGCTAACGGAAGGGACTGTCATTCTTAGTAGATGGCAAAAACAAGCAGAGACCAGCATGCCTTCATCTTGTGAAGCTCCAGGAGGGGTGAAGGGACTTTTGGTCATCCAGTCATCCAGTCAAGAAGGGATGGAACTGTATCCCAGAATACTCCATCCTTCCCTTCTGCTTCATCCTATGCTGTATCAAGACAATGCCATGCAAGACAGGGCACAGCTACAAGCTGACTTACAGTGGACTGTATTTCCCTCCAGCTTGAGCTACCTCCTTCATAGGAGTCAGTGGATCCTGTCTAGGCAGAGCCCCGAGCACAGGTTCCTAGGCTCAGTAGCCACACTGTGCTAAAATGTCCTCTCTGGGTAGTGTGAGTGTGGATCATGTGTATGATTTAATTTTGTCTTCATAGAAATCAATTGCTATGAGAGATTTTATTTCGTCTTAGAAAGGCAAGATTAAAAAACCCAAAGTCTCTACTGAGTCTTTATAGGGTCTCTTTAAAGAGTCTCTATTTAGTTTCAGTTGATGTATAAGAAGTTGCAAAAAATGTTGGATTTCAAAATAAAAATTGAGAATCGTACTATCAGTTTCTTTTACAGCCAAATGCTAACAATTGAGACACCTGGACCTCTAAAGTGAGAGGGGGAGTTGCAGGATGGCCATGTACAAGCCCACTCTCTAAGGTAGTGACCATTCTCCAATGAGCACAGTTTCAGATTCAGATCCAGTTCGCATCTTCTAGGGATCCACCAGCTTTCTGGACTCTAAACACACTTTGAAGGCAGTCAGAAGGCAGTTATGCAAATGGACTAACTGCATATATGAGCTAAAGCAGACAAAAAGATAGTCTTCTGCTGCTCTGAGGGGAATACCTGACCCTACATAACTTATGGCAACAGGAGTTTGTTTGCCTCATGGTTCCAGAACATCATACTGGCATCTAAAGGTCCTGATTACAGTGTCATAGGTGCAGCAGGGCAGTGGAGGAAAAAAGGTAGAAACAAAAATAAGTCACTCTCTTAATAACTGACCACTTCTGCAATAATGACATTAATCCGTTTATGAGGGCAGCACCGTTGCAGCATAAGCTCTCTAAAGGGCTTCATCTTCTAACACTGTTACAGTGGCAATTATGTTTCCATGTGAGTCTCCAGAGTGGCACAAGAAACCACCCCAGGGCTAAAAACTGCATTAAGTGTGCCTTGGTTATTATTATATGTTATTAAAGCATTCTTCTCTTCCATTAAAAAGTAAAATGTAGCTGCTTTTCAATAACACACTGTAACTTTGGATAGGTTACTTTTGATATCTACCATCAGCAGGAACTAATGTTTAGCGCTCTTTGTGTTAGGAGGTAAATTAATCACCCTTCTCACTTCTGACCTCATGAAAAAGGAAAGCCTGTCAAGCCAGTGAGTTCATATCACAAAGAACTGCCAGGTTGTGTTGTAGCTCGTGTCTGATGGCTTGCTCCATCCAAGCATCAAAGTCCTACAAGGACTCATGTTCTTCCAAATCCTGGCATCACACAGGTACTTAGCTGACTTTGATGGTGTTGTAAAAAGTTAACAATTGTGGACTATTTGAAGTTGTTGCTTTTCCAAAATGTTACAAATATGAGAAATCTGGGGGAGCTAGTTGATTCTACACAGCACCCACTGCTGTATGAGCAATGGAGGGAAGACCAGAGAGCAGGTTTGTCAGAGTCTCTGCCTGTGCGCCTACCTGTAGCACTTGTCATTCCAGTATTGGAATGCAGCACTCAATGTTTGTGGCATCGAATTGTTTGCTTCTCTCAAGATGCTCTTCAGAATATGAAAATCTATTTTTATTTTATTTTTAATTAATTCACGTGTGATCACATGAGTACAGGTGACCATGTTGGCCAGAGGAGTATGAAAGATTCCTTAGGGGCTGGAGAGATGGCTCAGTGGTCAAGAGCACTGACTGCTCTTCCAGAGGCCCTGAGTTCAATTCCCAGCAACCACATGGTGGCTCACAACCATCTGTAATGGGATCTGATGACCTCTTCTGATGTGTCTGAAGAGAGCTACAGTGTACTAATATACATAAAATAAATAAATCTTTAAAAAAAAAAAAAAAGAAAGAAGAAAGAAAGATTCCCTGGAACTAGAGTTAAAAGTAGTTTTGAGCCACCAAATGCTGGTTCCCAGTAAATAGGAACTTTAATTTCACAAGCATTGGATTTTCTGATGTTTTACAAGTGGAAGAATTTACAGGCTATTTTTCTTTCATATTTTAAGCTCCAAAATCTAAAATAATAAGAAAATGTTAAAGCTTGCTGCCAACTAGGCCAAATGTAATTTTAAAAGATAAACATTCTGCACTTTGTCTGAGGTAGACCAACATCTGCAAAGCCTCTTTGATACTGTGATCTTTCTTCTCTTATTTCTCATTACTGTTTTATTTCAGACTTTCATATTTTTATCTTCCAAAAGCATGTCAGATTGTTAAAATTTATATAAATTAAATATTTTAAGATTTTTTTGATTTGGAAAACGTGTAGCAAATAAGGAAAGTATCTGACATGAGGTCATCTTTTTGAAGTAAGCACCAAATTCTGCTGTGAATTTGTATCCAGTACAGTCAGTGTCCAACCTCGGATGCAAACACAAGCGGCTGTAATATCTCTGAGGTAGTCAAGCCTGCTGCAATCGCACTGACTTCAAATACACACAGACTTTTTTTTTTTTTTTGTCATTAATCCCCCAAACAATGCTGTATAACAACTGCTTACTGTTCATGGTGCATTAAGACTAGAAATGACTTAAAGTACATGGGAGAGACTCCAGCCAAAACACAAAATAAAATACAAGTTTGTTCATCTTAAAAGATAGTGGTGTATGAGAAAATGTGCTTAGTCTTATTGTAACCTGTTAAGCCATGATTGATTGATATTCCCGGAAGGCCTGCTCTCTTCTGAAGGGAAAGGGAGGAACAGTGGATGGGGGGCAGGGATGCTGGCAGGAATGGATGGAGGGGTACTGTGGCTGGGAAGGAATGTATGAGAGAATAATAATGGTAGTAGTCTATCCTATGAAGCCCAAGGCCTATCACAGACTTTGAATTAGTTTGCCTTTCAATAAAACAAACATAGAAAAAAAAATAAGTCTTACTTTTATCTGTTTCATATAAAAAGGTCTCTCTGTATGCAAAATTAGTTCTAGGGTGCTCTGTGGACTTGAAATCTTGAAAAGAAAAGGGAGGAATGCGGAGCAAAGATTAGAAGGAAGACAGAAAGAGATAAAAGGAAAGAAATAGGGGAGAGAGGAAAGGAAGGAAGGGGCTAAGGAAGAAGAGATAAGGAAGAAAAGAAAGGAGGGGTCAAGAGGAAAAGCCAATAATCACTGTTGTAATATCACTTGTGACTTTGTTTAGTGAACAGAGTTAAGCATAACTAGAATTCCTAGCCCAATGAACTAATAGTTTTAGTCAACCTATTGGCTATACAAATAGCTTATTATTAAGTACATTATTTTTGCACTAAAGATGAGTATATAGCTATGCAAATACCTAACTCAAACGTTAAGGAAGCAAAGGGATATGCTAATTAGAAAAAGAAGTCTGGAAATACAAATATCTCAGGGAAAACTGTTCCCAATCTGAACTGAAGTCAAAGGAGCCGAGTGACAGTAAATATGGCATATGCTGTTTTTTCACTCTGGCTTCTCAAGTCCTAGTCCTGTTGTCTTCTTGTTCTTTTTTCTTTGTCTACTCTAGCCAGCTGCTGCTGTATTGCTTTATAACTCAAAACTCCTAGTAGTGTCACTCTGAAAAATTGCTAGCCAAAAATAAATAGCCAGTTTTCCTGGGTGATGGTTTCCTCTGATTGCTCCAGAAACAGCAGACAGATTTCTCTAAGTGGTTCCATTTGAAATGAAGTAAAATAATATTTCAGTAACTTGACCTGAAGATTTCTCAGTGTTCTTCATTGAATGCTATAATACTTGAAGTTGTCAAGAATGTAAAATGATTCTAGTCTTTAACAGCCGTTGTGACAATGGTTAAGTATAAGACCTGGAGTTATGTTGTCCAAGGTCAAGTCTGCTATACTTAATCTTTCTGTGTCTCCTTTGCAATCACAGGATCCTCGTGAGTATGAAATGTGTTCTATAAAGCAGGATGATAGTTGACATTTACTCTCATTTCTTCCTAAGGTACACAAATGATAGACAAGCCAGTTTCAAGAAGTCCAAGTGACAAGATTCTCCACTGTGAAGGATTTAGCAAGTGTGGAGAATCCCACTGGGGAAAGCTCACCAACATTTGTTGATTTCAGTAGGAACTTTTTTACGACTATGCCATGTATGTGGGACATGTTAGTTTTGGTAGATTTTAGAAAACTTCATGGATAAGTTGGGTTTTGTCTAATAAAAGTTAATAGTTGTTTTGGCCCCAACTTTCCACATCCTATCTCAATAAAACATTACTTGAAATTTGTATTTTGCTCCAATTTTTCCCCCAGCCAACTGAATTTCACCACGACTTGGAGCCATAATTTAGGCTCCTCCCATTTTTCCCCCAAGCCCAAGCACTATATATTTTAGGACATCAAAAATCTTTGTTGTAGCCAAGTGCGGTGGCTCACACCTTTCATCCCAGTACTTGGAAACTAGAGGCATCTACATAGACAGCTCCAAGCCAGCAAGGGATAAAAAGTGAAATCCAATCTCAAAACAATACCAAACAAAAAAGAAAGTGTTTGGGGCTGGAGTTATCGCTCAGTGGATAAGAGCATTTGCTGCTCTTCCAGAGGACCTAAGCTCCCTTTGTTACATGGCTCATTACTGCCCCATCACTCTAGCTCCAGGGCACACATGCCCTCTCCTGGCCTCTTCAGCCTTCAGACATGTGCAGAAAATCATGCCAAACATCAACATATAAAGAACTTTTGTAGAATAACATGATTTTTAAGTCTTTGAGTTCATAAAGCACCAAACATATAACAATGCTTTTGATATTCATGAAACAGTGCATGGGTTTTCCAGTTTAAGAAATTGGAATTGGGAGAAATTCGAAAAATTGCCAAAGACCAGATAATCTAGTAAGTGGCTTAAAGGAGAAGAGGAGGCAGAAAGAGAATGGTAAAATGTTTGAGCCCAGATCATCAAAGGAAACCTAGGGTTCTTCCAGCATTCGTTTCCCACAAGCAGCACCTCACCTTCAACCTCCAAAACTGATGGGCCCGAAGACCTGCCACTCTTCGCTTTATTCATTTAGGATACAGTGACTTGGAATACAGGTTCTTGACTCTTTTACTCATGATAAAAACTGTACTGGGACACAGGAAAGACAATGGAGTGTTGAACATGCTAAGTTCCCCTTTGTTCAAGTCTAAAACCCTGGCCAACAAGATTTGAAAACACTTAAGAGTTTTAAAATGTATGCATTCTTTAAAAGAAATTCAGTGAAGATTTTTGGTCCCCGAGTTTGTATAAAAATAAAAACCCTGTATCTGCACAGTTTTACTTCTCATCCCTTGATACGTTATGCACAATTTTTAATTGTTGGGTGGACTTAACCAGAGGTTTGCCTTTGCTGTGGAAGATCAATATTTTCCCTTCAAATCAATTAGCCATGAATTAATTCATATTTCATTAACTCATATCTTAGTGTAGCAGATATGAGTCTCAGTTCACAAGAGCAGGTGTTCAACAAATATTGCTGTTATATTGCTTTTTAATCAACTTAACATGGCACTAAGCCTACATTATGATCCAGTAATTGTGAGCATACCTTCTATTCCTGGGTCATACCAAAATCAATAAACACACACACACACACAAAGATGAGACATGAGGTGTCTCTCCTCAACAATTCGCAGTGACCACTTTTGGCATTCTAATTATTCAAGCCTAGGAAAGTTGGGACTCTGACTTCTTTGCCCTACATAGGAATTATAAGCCTTTCCTAGATCTGCAATCCCAATGCCCTTTTCTCATTTGCCCAGTCTGCCAGTCACTGTCCAAACATAGGGCATTTGTTCCCCACTCCCATGCAATTCTCAGACCTCTTTCATCTACTTCAGAGAAATTCCTTCTGGAGTCTGTCAAATCCATAAAGCCTTATTGGCTTCCTTTTCTTTGATAGGACACTCTCATCACCTAGTAAATATTCACGTGAGAAAGGCTTCAAGGGAAAGAGATGGGAACAAATAGCAACAACACCAACCCGAGCTGCTGCTTCCATGGGCCGCTGAGCCAAGAAAGCAGAGCAAGGCTCTCTTCCCTAAGTGCAAATGAACAATAAACGTAGCACAGAAAGGATCCATTAACATTTCACTAATTCAACCTAACATACTATTTTTGGTCTGGTATCTTTGCAATATGTAAGGAGCCATTTCTAAACTATTCCTCATGAAACAAGATTTTAAAAGACTGGCTCCAAGCTGAGGGGGATTGCAGTCTCATGGAGGGGAGCAACAGTGTCAACTGGCCAGACACCCCGGAGTTCCCGGGGACTGGACCGCCAACCAAAGAGTACACATGGAGGGACCCATGGCTCCGGCCACGTATGTGGCAGAGGATGGTGTTGTTGACATCAGTGGGAGGAATGGCCCTTGGTCCTGTGGAGGCTCAATGACCCAGTGTAGGGAAATGCCAAGGCAGGAAGGCAAGAGTGGGTAGGTGGGTGGAGGAACATCCCCATAGAGGCAGGGGGAGGGGAATGGGATGGGGGGTTCCGGAGGGGAACCTGGAAAGGGGATAACATTTAAAACGTAAATAAAGAAAATATCCACTAAAAGAAAAAAAGAAACAACTGACAACAACAACAAAAAAGACTGGCTCCTCAAGAATATGAAGTTGAGTACCTCTCAGTGTAGATTATATTGAGCATGCCTCGTGTATGCGAACAGCGCTCAGACACAGGGCAAAGCTCCTGGAGAAACATAACTTCTCTTCTAGGAGGGAAGTAGATGACACACACAAAATTTGAGCCTTTTTGAAAATTGTTTTCATTTTCTCATTTTATGTGTATGGGTGTTTTGCCTTCATATATGTTTGTGTACCATGTATGTGCCTGGTGCTCAGGAAGGCCAGAAGAGGGCAGTGGATTCTCTTGAACTGAAGTTACAGACGGTTGTGAGCCACAGTGTAGGTGCTGGGAATCAAATCTGGGTCATCTATAGAGCAGCCATTGCTCTTAACCACTGAGCCACTAAATTCTGTCTCCCATGCACTCCTTGGCATAGATTCTAATCCATCAGTCTGTCTGTTGCAGGGTTTTCCAAAAAGGAACATGGAAGCCACCTTTGGAAAGTAAGTAATAGAAAGCTGTAACTTCTCTAGAAACATTTATCCCTTAGCTAAAGTAGCAGCTTCCAAATACCTATAGTATAATGCTGGAAGGAGAATCTAAGTAAAGGTGGAGCAGATTTAGGAAGAATCAAAAGTCTCCAGCATCAGTTTTTAAACTAGGACCAATAACAAAAGGTCTCAAAATATTGTCAGTGCACAAGAGGATCACAAGTTTAAAGGCACTTACCGCAGAGATGAAAGAACTCCAGGAGTTCCCCTTTCTGGAACAAAAAGTTACAGACACTATTTAATAGTGTCTTGAAAACCCCCACAACTTTTCCAGCAGTGAAACCATGACGACAAAATACTAAGATTTCTCCAGGAAGCGCTGGGTTTTCTGCATCTAATATTTTCTTTCTTTCTTTCTTTCTTTCTTTCTTTCTTTCTTTCTTTTCTTTCTTTCTTTCTTCCTTTTGGGATGGTCTATTTAATTTTTTTATTTCACTGCCCCACTGTGATACTTACCTTTTACCACTTGGATTTGACCTGGTATTGAAAACAAATGGATCAGATTTTAGATTGGTTTGCAATTTTTCTGCTCAGACTCTTCTAGTCTCCTTCTCTCATTTACTGACTCTTCGCTCACTTGTATGGTATTTGTATGAATGCTGATATTGATCTTATACTTTGAATTGCATTCAATATTATTTCATATTATTTCATTTACCTTGTTATCTAGATTGTTAATATACTATAAAGTAGCTTTAAATGTTTATGATTTTTAAACAGGAATAAAAACACAGGAGTTAGGGAAATGGCCTTATGAGTAAAATGTCTGCTTCTCAGACATGAGGACCTGAGTTCGATCCTTACTGCCACTTAAAAGCACAATACGAAAGGCAGTATCTGCAACTCCAGCACTAGGGAATACGTAGAGACAGCCAGTTTAGCTGAAATGGCAAGCTTTGGGTTCAATGGAAGACAGTCTTTTTTTTTTTTTTTTTTTAGTATATGTGTATATGTATACATAGTTGTGTACAGTTACTTTATCAACTTGGTACAAACCTAGAGTCATCTGGAAAGAGGAAACTTTCACTGAAGGAGTTGCTCCAATAGGCTCCTGTAGGCAAATCTGCGGTTGCATTTTCCTTATTCACAATTGATGTGGAAAGACCTAGCCACTGTGAGTGGTTCCACCCTGGTCAGTTGCTCCTGGCTGGTAGAAGAGAGCAAACCATACAAGGAAGCCAGTCGGCAGCATTCCGCCATAATCTTTCCTTCTTGGGTCCCTGCCTCCAAGGTTCCAATTTCTCCAACGTTGAATTTCTCCTTGTTTCCCCTAATGATGGGTTGTACCTCATAAGCCAAGTAAACACTTTCCTTCCCCAAGTTGCTTTTGTCATGGTGTTTATCACAATAATAGAATCCAAACTAGGACAGGTGGAGGAGACATTGAGGAAGAAACCTGACATTGACCTCTGGCCTCCACATACATGTTCATAGGTGAGTGTACCCCGAAGCACACATGTACACACACGTAGACATGAAGATACACTCTCAAAGACACACATGCATATCATCATCCCAATGAGAAAACACTGTAAAATAAAGATTAAGAGTGTTCATTTTGCAAAAGACAAACTGATACTTGGTGATGTTAAGAAGTGTGCTAAAAAATTTTTGGAATCCTTTATTTACAGGTCCCTAAGACACGTGTAAATCTTAGACATCATTCTTCCCCGCTGTCGACAGAAAAGACTGAAGAAAGGTCACACTCAAAGTTTATATTGCACTTAAATTTAAAAAGTGTGTGACCTATTAAAATAAACTACTCTAAGGCACAAATGTAACGTGAGCCAAAACATCGGCCTTTAATGCCATCCCATCTGGATGTGAGCCAGATCATAGGAATTGGTGAACAGCAAGTTGATGCAAAAAGAAAAGAAAAAACACAGCAAATGAATGGGAATGAAGAGCAGAAGCACCTTTAGGAGTAACTGAATCAAAGCTTTAGTCAGCTGCACTGGCCACAGTTTCCAAATTCAAATAGAAGTGAATAGGAATCGCTTCTCCTTTCCTCTCGTTTTTTTTTTTCTATCTGCACCATTTTTAATCTTCCCACTTAAAGCACCTACATGGCCAAAAAGAGCTAAGTCCAAGAGCAAGGCTATTAAAAGTTATTTAGAAATATGTGAAATATGAAAGTCCAGGTCAGATCTAATTTACATCCTTCCAGGGTACCTGCTGCCCTTACCCCAGCCCCCCCTCAAACCCTGCAGGCTGGTGGGAACTGTCCATGGTAGTGCACGCCCGTAGGAAACTGCAGATTAAAGAGGGTCTGAGGGAGAAGGGTGAGTCCAGGCTGCTTCTTTTCCAGCCCTACCTAGACATTTGGCTGGCCAAGCTTGAGTGAACGCTTGAGAGAAAGGAGCTCTACTCCCGACCTGCTACCCTTCCTTTTCAATAATATTTTCCAAAGCACACAGTAAATCAGTTTACTTTTACTTATGTGTGTTTATGTTTCTGTGTATATATGTCTATGTGATCATATGCACATATATTTATCTGTGTGCCTTCAGAGAAGAGAGAGCATTTGAAGATGATTCCTTGGAGCTGGGGTTGAAAGTGTTTGTAAGATGACAATGTGGGTGCTGGGATCTGAACCCAGGTCCTCGAGACTTAGCAGCAAATGTTCTTAACAACTAAGGCCTGTCTCCATCTTACAAATTTAAATCTTCATGGGCAGAATTGTTAACTTAGAAGTTGATGAATGGGGGACTCCTCCTTACAGCCTCTTCCATCTGAACCTGTGTCCTGGGGTATAAGTCAGGCATCCTATTTTCTGCATTACATAGCCCATACATTTTTCTTCATTTTGACTTTGCTTCCCTTGGAATTCAGAGAACTATAATCCTATGTTTTTAAAATTCTGATCAATCATCAATGCTTCTCACCAACTTATTTTCTCTGACATCCCATACATAAGTGCCTTCAGAACATGATTTAAAAGTCACTAACCAATAATTATAACCTCCCAGGGATACTTCTATGAAAAGGTCAGGCATATATCCAACAGTGACTGTGCACATAACCCACCTGTTAATCCTAGAGTCTAAACCACGTTCAAGACCAATTAACATAGAAAACCTAAGATCGAGAACCTAGCACCAGCATTAAAATCTTAAAAGTTATTCTCCTAGTGAGTCTAACGTACAGCTGTGTGATAACACCTTGTAGAGACAAATGACCTGCTGCAAACCTGGCCAGGCAGGACTGAATTTATTTCTAAAGTATCCCCTGTTTGTCCATGGAAGACACTGTTTCAAGATACTCTGTAATGCCTAAAATGACAAGTAGAATATACAGTGTATATACTCTGTGTGTGTGTGCATATATGTGAGTGTGTATCATATATACTATATATTATATGTATATATTATATACATATATATGTATATATATGATGTATATGTGTGTATATGTATGTGATATATATGTATATATAGATATTTATATAATTTAATTGATAAGTTAGGCACAAGATATTAACAATTATTTGTTGTATACTTTACATACAAATATTTTTATTTCTTTATTAAGAACTTTATTTTTTTCACTTAAATTATCTGCATTATAGATTCTTTTTGTCATTTCCAAATTGCCAGAACCAGTACTTCTGCATCTGGGAGCATTATTGTGTAAGACATGGGTTACTTAAACACAGGCAGAGCAATAACCCACAGTCAGTCTAATCACCAGCAAGGGAAATGAGTGCATGACCAGTAAGAAGCATACAGAATGGATACTCTAGGGATTATTGACATCCCAAGTGGCACAGCAAATTTTATCACATTGATCAGAATAACATGTACTTTGAGAGCTATGAATTGTTTTCTGAGGGCATTTTGCATTTAATATTTTAGACCACAGTTGAACACATGTAGCTAAAACTATGTAAACAGAAATACAGTATATACAGGAGACCTCAGTGATGTTTCTTAAAATCGAAAAGCTTATGATGAAATGATGAATGAAGAAAACCATTCTGGCAGCATTTGGAGTTCTATTATGGTCATTCAATTTATTGCTTTAATAACAAAATTCTTCGTTAGAAACAAACTATATGTAAATTATGAGAGTGTCGTTGGTGTTCATTGTCTTAGAAAGAAAGATGTAAGGAGAAAATTAGATGTGAAGATAATAGCTATTTACCCTTGTGGTTATAAGTTCTGTATTTCTATGTAGTGTTTCTTAAATTTTCCTGCTCTGATTTTCAAGGACTGTTGAGATGTGGAGCTGTCAAGAAAAGAGAACTGAAGGCCTCCTTTAAAGGTTCATCATGGGTCTGGAGGCATGTAAACCACCCTCAATTAGAATAAAACTGAATATCAACTGTAGAAAAGCCAGATAGAACTAACAACAAGAGCTTCAGCAAATGTCTGCATGCAGCCAGAACAACTTCCATCACCACTCAAGACACAGCTGGGGACATCTGAAAACGTAAGAGAAATAAGCACATGTAATACAAATACAATCAACTCTCCGACCCATCCAATCCACTCTGTAAAGAAGCAAATTTATGTTTATATATTGCTTGTTGTGATTCAGAGATCAGCACGGAGAGAGCAGAGCACAGCCTAAATAAAGTCTTTCCTTCAGAAAAAAAATGCAAAAGGTATAACTTTGAATATTTCCAGAATACTTAAGGAGTAGCTTTTAATAGGAAGTGGTCCTAAGTAGTATGTTCTTGAGCAAGAATTTGGAACCACCCTTCCCAAGACACAAAGCCCATTCAGCACTCTGAGCTAGGTGTTGTGCAAACTATGTCTGTAAAAAGTATCTCTCAGGGAAGCTGGAAGAAGCTGAGGACGAGGGTGACCCTGTAGGAGGACCAGCAGTCTCAATTAGCCTGGACGCCCTAGATCTCTCAAACACTGGACCACCAACGAGGCAGTATATACCAGCTGATATGAGGCCCCCAACATATATACAGCAGAGGATTACCAGGTCTGGGTTCAGTCAGAAAGATGCACCTAACCCTCAAGAAACTGGAGGCCCCAGGGAGTTTAGAGGTCTGGTGAGGTGGGGGTGGAGGGTGGAGACATCCTGTGGAAACAGGGGGTGGGGAGGAGGTAGGGGATGTAGAACAATCGGAGAGTGGCTGGGGAGGGGGAATAAAATCTGGAGTATAAATAAATAAATAAATAAATGACATAAAAAAGAATCTCTCTTATTTTATTTTATTTTATTTATTTATTTTTAATTTTAAAAAATAAAATAAAAAAATATCTCTCTCCATTAATTTGGACTTCAGTTCAATAACTTAGAGCAAGGTTTTGTCCCTCTGAGTGATGAATGAGCAATCATCTCCGTATATGAGTGTACACACATAGCAACTACCTCACCTGTTTGCTAGAGGAGCATAATGGTTAGGTTTTTTTTTGTGAACTTGACAAGCTAACCTCATTTGGGAAGAAGGAACCTCGGACGAGAAAATGTCTCCATTAGATGTCTGTGGGCTCATCTGTAGGACATTTTATTGATTAGTGATTGATGTGGGCGGGTTCAGTCCACTACAGGCAGTGCCACCCCTGAGCAGGTCATTTCTGGGTTGTATATAAAAGCAAGCTGAGTGAGCCAGAGAAGCAAGCCAGAAAGCAATTCCCTCCATGTCCTCTACTTCAGTTTCTGCCTCCAAGTTCCTGCTTGAATTCCTTCCCAGACTTCTTTGAACTGTGATGTGTAAATGTAAGCTGTATATACCCTTTCCTTCCCCAAGTTGCATTTGGTCAAGTTTATCATAGCAACGGAAAACAAACGCAGGGAGTGGCAAAACTTCACCTGGAGCAAAGTTGAATACTGGGTTGTTCTAGGCATGTCTCTTGTGGCCAAGCCTAGATAAATAACTTGGGCAAATGTAGAGCCACATGTTACAGTGTCTAAGAACATTTCTCGTAAAGTTCCAAGAGTAGAGTGAGATCAGTTACCTGTGAGAGTGGAAATAACATCAGGCCATCTCTCTCTCTCTCTCTCTCTCTCTCTCTCTCTCTCTCTCTTTCTCTCTCTTTCTCTCCATTTCTCCCTCCCTCCATTCTCTTTCTTCTATCCACCTGTCTTTAAAATAAAGCACCTGCAAATGGAAAAGAAATATTTTAATTGATATTGAACAATACCCATTATGGAACAGAAGCCCTTCTAAATGGAATTTAATAGATTGATCATCTTTATTGATCACTAAGAGCAGATGGAACTATCATCTACACTGCAGTTCTCTCTCTTCATCATTCTCTCTGTTGCAGAAATTGTTGACTACTCCTTCATATTTGCTCTGATCTTTTCATACAAAGAGAGTCCTTGAATCTTAGCTGGTTTTTTGTCCATTCAGAGTACAGACAATGGTCCTTTCCATCCAGGGAAAAATGGATGAGGCTACATGACTGGGTGGTAACCAATAGGATGACTGGGAAAGCAATGTGTGCAATGAACATACCATGTACTCTAGAAAGCCTCTGTTGATGTATGGATAGAAAGTAGATGGTCTCAGCCTTTGCATGCAACTGTCTTGCAATGGTAGTAGAATAAGGAAGAAGCCAAGACCTCAGACTTTGTTGGTAAGGAGAGCCACTGCAACAGTTCAGAGAATTTGGGTGAGGGAAACAACCTCATAATTTAGTCATTAATGGTGAGTCTATCTCTCACAGCTAAAACTGACAAAAATTATCTCAAGTTTACTTGTTCAGTAATGCTGAGGATAATTTGCAAAAGAATTAAATCACACCACACTCTAATGAAGCTAGCACAGCGATAGCAACACAGTGTCACAAGTACAATGGTTTTATGGTCTAGGAAGTGATGTCCAGGGCCACACAGACACAAAGTGGTCAGAAGGGTAATACAAAAAAAGTTTAAATAAGGTAAGGACAAACCCAATTTCTCATAAATAAGCTGAAGAAAGGGAAGACTTAAATCCATGTTGATATGTAGATTATATCTAAGTTTAGACAGGTTTAGGATGAGAGCTGATGAGTTAACACATAGACATTTGTAAAGAGGAAGTAGATATTCAGTATTTACCACTGAGTAGCTCCGTGACCTTTGTTAAGCAACTTAACCTCCCTTAGCTGGCATTTTTCTCATTTGAAAATAGAGTTATTAACAGCCAATTCATAGAGAAATTGTATATGTTTAGTTGAATGACACACCCTGACATTTGTCAAAATGCCTGGCACATTACAGATATTCAATAAATAGACTTTAGAAAATACCCTGCTCCAAACAAGAAAAAAATCATTAGGGTTTTTTTTTTTTTTCTCACAAAATACAGACTTTATTCAGTCCCAATTTGGTCACGGCATTATCGCTATTTCTGAAGGGCCATCCTTGCTCCCCTCATTCACAGCTCTCAGCAGGTCGTTCTCTCCCTTCTCTGGATTCCACGGTCACCTCATCTTGACTGTATCATTGGCTGCAACTTAATCCCACACTGGTTTTGACTCATGCATCTTCCATTAGTGCCCAACATTTCAGAGCATGTTCCTGTCCTTCAGAACACACATCCTGTTGTGCTCCCAAAATACTCATTAAAGAGACAAATGATACCCTAGGAACAAATGTGCATGTGTATCATCCAGAACGCCAAGGCGAATAAATGTCATTCTATTCATATACTGAGTCACCAAATGGCAGAATACCTTAAACTTTAAAAATCAAATTAATGGAATCGTGACATTTGCAATCATGGATAAAGCCAATATGATGTACTTTAAATTTTGCCTTAACAAGAATAGTCCCTCCCTAACAGCAGGTGAGTTTTAACTTCAAACTCCATTCCCTGTTCATCTGTTCCCCTTGCCATTTCAAAGCCCATCGTGATGCTATAGCGTGTTGGCTATCATCAAGAATCATTAATTTTTTTTTCTCAAATACGCTAAGACTTGAGACATCAAAACTAAATAATTCAAAAGGTTCCAAAGCTAGTTTGTTGCTCACCTGTCTTGGGGAGCTATCGTGCTAGTTTGCTAGGCCAAATCAATCATGTGGCTCAAAGTTCTAGAGAAGTCCAAGATCAGAGTATAATCAAGGAGTATCTTCTTTTGCAGTGTTCTTTGCTAGTCCCTACTTCTGGTAATTTGCTGACAACCATGACATTTTTCAACTCAATCTCTGCCTTCATGCTCACATGATGTTCTCTCTGTGTGCATATTTGTTTCCAAAGGTTTCCTTTCTGCATAGACACTCATCTCATCGGGTTAGCTGCCCCACCCACTCCACCTATATGACCTCATTTTGACTATTGATATCTGCAAGTCCTCTTTTTCCAAATAAGATCACATATGACATACTTGTAGGCAGAAATTCAACATAGGAATTCTGAGTAGACACCCTCCAATCCATAACAGCTACTATACTTGTGCATCCAAGCACAATCCAGTGACAAGAGACATCTGTGACCATGGTAAGTCTAGCTTTATAGAAAGCATGGCAGTAATCAATGTTTTCAGTGCAGAAGTCAATCTGGGTAAAGCATGTACAATGGTTCCCGGCAGTAGAATTAGTACTTGACAAGTCCCAGCTATTAGTAGCGCTATTGAGATTATTAGTATTATTTTGATCTTAAATCACAGTATTCAATATAGTGTCAAAAACATGTCAACCTCTTCTGTGAGGACGAATAACAGTTGGAAACTAAATGAGTGAAAATATAAAAACAGTCAAATGAACTTAGATGCCTGTAACCAGGAACTCACCAATTAGACCTTCATATTCAAAAATTAGTTATCAACCCAAAATTAAAGTGTGATGGAATCATGATGCAAATATTTTTTCTGCTGTTTCTATTCATCACATTTTCATTTTTATTGAAAACTGTGCAAACAGGAGGCAACAATGCCCAAAAGGGATATATGTCATAAACTATGTAGAGTGTTATACCTTTAGAAAATATTAGAAATATAATGATAGAGAAACTCTATTTATCTCAGAGCCATTAAGATTTAAGATGAATATGGAGATAGTTAAGATGGGAAATTACATGTCATGATCGGTATAATTTTTTTTTTATTTTAAAGAATACACAAACCAATGTGGCTGTCTCCAAAGTAACAGCAGCTAACTGACAACTACATATTTCTGAGACCAATTTAATAATTTTAATAATAAATTGAATTGACATTTATGTGAAATGTCAGTAGTAGAATTGATCATGAGGAAAATTGATTTTTAAGCAGTATGGGATTGGGAAACATCATTGTCTTATAAGCATAGAAGGGAAACCTACAAACCACAAGGCAATGTTTAGTTGGCTTTAAAGGGAGAAGATACCCTAGATGTAGAGTTACGTAGAAGCTTTGGTTTGGAAAAAAGGTGATTACTGAGCAGGAGTGTGAAGAGATATAAAGTGTGACATCCTAATATAATAGTAAAACAATGTGTGTTTAAAAGTGACATGAATGCAGAGATTGAAAGACACCATATGAGTTATTATTACAATCATGGTAGCATTTGAAATGAGGAGGGATAATAAGCACAGGCCTGCAAAAGCTTCCTTAAATATGTGGACCAGGAGTTGGGTCCTTTTGGACTAAAGGTAAGCAAGAAAATGATGGGTTTTGTGCTTCTGGGCAACAGGAAGAGTAACAGCACTTTAAAGGACAATAAACAAATGTCACTGAAAATCCACATTTGAGTTGCCCAATTAACTTCAATGATAAGCCACTGCTAATAGCAAAGAAGTAGGTAATGAGAGAAGCAAGAAGTGATTTCTGGAGTAAGCTATGACCCAGCAGAATGTCTCTTGTTTACAGGCATTTATCCAGTTCCTTCCAGCTCTAGGCTTGGGAGTCTTCCTTGGTAATTCTCTCTTGGTATAAATTTGACAGACTGGAGTTCACTGATTCTCATGTGTTCCGTTCCCAGCAAGCTATGGGTTCCTCAAAGGCAAGACCATTTACATTTACATTGATGAGACTCAGGTTCTGAAACCAGGCAACCAGCCATGGCTTCCTGTCCTGGGCATCAGATATGTACCCTAACCTTTCTGGTCTGCATTCCTAATTCGTAAATGAGAAGAATGAGGCCATTAAATAACACACACAAATTGCTCACCATCGAAACCACTCAACGTCTGTTATCCACAGGGTTGCTCCAGAGCCTAGCTAGAGTGTGTTCAGGTATTGCTTGTGAGATGGATGGATGGATGGATGGATGGATGGATGGATGGATGGATGGATGGATGGATTAGTTAATTAATTTTTGGTGGGAAAACCTTGTCTGCTGTACATTTCTCCCCAAACCTTGTAAGTTGACTGATTAACAGATCTGACTTTTAAGACTGCAAGTTTTCTAAAGTGAAGGTGTACATCGCACAGGTGGTATTTTCCAGTGCTGGATTCCCATGTGAGATATTACAGGCCAGAAATGTTCTCAATTCATTCTATTGAGGCATTTTCTTAGTAACCACTTAGTCCACCAACAAGTGAGCTACCCACAAGAATTTCCAAGTCTACGACCTTAAATAACACTTTACAGGTAAACTGAGGTTCAAAGAGTACACTAGCCCAGAATCTCTCACAGCTAATAAATATCTCTGAAACTCGCTTCATACCAAAACACAGGGTGGGAGAGAAAGAGGGGTGGGAGAGAGAAGTCGGGAGAAAAGAGGAGGTGCAGATAATGATGTGAAAGAGATTGGTTTCGTACATGGAGTGTGTGCTGTAGCCATTACATTCCCTAAAAAACTCTGAATCATTCTGCAAAAGCAACTCAGACGAGCACTGGCCTTTTGAAGTACCAGGAACAGGCAAGTATGAACACGTCTAGAATGTTCTGGGTGAAGTATGTTATAAATAACTCCACTTAAATTAATAGCACAGTTACCTTCAACGAGCTTATTCTACACAAGCTTCCTGGCTGTCATGGTTGGGTTATTTGTTTGTTTTTATTTGTTTGTTCATTCGTTTGTGGTTGCTTTGCTTTGTTTTATTTGTTTTTCTCAACCTAACACAAGGTAGAGTTGTCTGGGAACAAGAGCCTCAACTGATAAAAGGTCTCCTCCAGATTGGCCTAGAGGTCATGGTACTGGTTGATGTTTGAGATGGGAGGGCCAGTGTGGGTCGTTCCATGCCTAGGCCAGAGTCCTGGGTTGTAAAGAAAGCAGGTTGAACAAACTATCAGGGGCAAGTCAGGAAGCAGCAATCCTCCATGGCTTCTGCATCAGTTCCTGCCTGGAGTTCCTACCCTGAGTTCCTTTCATGATAGACCACAACCATAAGTTGAAAAACTCTTTCCTCCCCAAACTTCTTAGTCATGGTCACAACAATAGAAGCATAGCTGAGACACTGGCTTTGGTCAGACATTTAATGAATCTTACTTGAGAGCTCTTACACATAAACAGAGATTCCCTAAACATAAAGTGAGACTTTATTCCAAGAACTGAAATTTGAAAATTGAAGTAAATTTTAACAAATCAGCATTGGCCTCTGCTCACTTTCTGAGAACTATGACTTGATTTAGCTATTAAGTAACTTGAAATGGCTTAATAGCTGTCTCTAATGTCTACACGTGTCTGCACAATGTCACACATAACATAGGCAACACACATGTACATATCCTACACACTCACACAGGCACACATAAAAAAACAATTGCATTTGTCATTTAAGATAATAAAATAGAAGCCTTCCAGTAAGCTTCTTCATGTGTTGTTCTAGCTGCTCTGCAAGAACATCTTCCTTCCGTATCAAAAAACAAGAGTGTAACTCATTTCTGCAGGAAAGAAAGGAATCAATGATAAAACTCACTCCTCAAGATCGAAAACTAAGTGTCCTTATATCTGTGTATAAAAAATATAAGAAGTCCAGGCCTGGTGACACGTGCCTGCAAACTGAGCACTCAGGACACAGACCTAGGGGAGATTGCTGCAAATTCAAACCAGCTTTACCTGCGTAGTATGTTTCAGGCTATCCGGAGCCGTTATGGCAAAAATCACACCACAAAAAAACGTAACTAAATAAACAATGGTCCCAGTGATTTGCTCACAGTTCTGGGTGTCACAGGCCACGACTCAAGGTGGACTTCTTTGAAGATCAGTAGAGATTCTGTCTAAATACTGCGAGTCTCTTTAGCTGTCTGTCTCTGCTCTACCCTACGGTCTTCCTGTCCTTCTGTAAGCTAGCTATCTAAACCACACAAAGACCGTTCAGCCTAAGTTCGGTGCATTATAATGAAGTTCCACACGTGTATATTAAACCACCATTGGATAATAGAGTTACAGACCAAAACTCTACAAGAAATCAGTTTGTTCCAAATTTCATTAAAACCACACTGTCTCCCGTGGAAACAGAAACTTAAGGCTCAAATGGTTTGCAGAGCTTTTCTAGTAGTGTGCGAGCGCCACCTGATGCCCAGAGGCGGAGTGGCTTCAGTCTCAGACCTCAGCAGAGAACACAGATGACAGGAGCGCTCATTGGCCTGCCGCCTTCGCACTTTCTCTTCCTGGTATTCTTATTTACATTCATCTATTCCGAATGCCTTCAGTGTGCTTTTATGCATTTATTATCTAACCGTCCAAACAAATTCATCACGCCGCAAAATGGCATACAAATAACCAGCTGTCCCCTGGCTTCTGTGAGGTTCATAATAAAATGTAACGCATGTCTGCCACAATTTCTTAAAACCGTATGTAACTTTTATTTCCGTATATTTTCTTATAGGAATTTTATTTTACATTAGTTTCTGGAGTTTGTTCATGGCACATCTCTTAGTTTATGTATATTTTGTGTATCGCGTGTCACCTCAACTCTAACGCATTCAGGCAATACTTGCAGAACCTTCTCCTAATCCTCTATAGACCATTACCTCGGGTTAGAAAACATCAAGGTCACCAAAGTCATGGGAAATATAAGAAAATGCTGCTCATTGTTAGAGTCCTATGAAGGAAGTTCTCGCTTGCAAGTGAGGCTTGCTCGCTCGATCTCGCTGGATCCTGGCGTGTAGGAACCGAAAGCCCTCAGTTTCCCGTGGCTGTTCTCCCGGTGAGAACAAGTGAGGTGATATTCAAGGGACACATTTGAATGACAACAACGAAGATAAAGAATGCCAATTTAAAAAAAAAAAAAACTAAAATAGAACTTGATTTAACTGATTGGGTTGACAGTGAAGAATGCTTTTTTTAATTAATCACACGGTGGTTGGGGTTTGTAAAAAGCAATAACGTTAAAGCTTCAAAACGACGTTTGAAGCACAGATACATGATAGATGCACGATGCAACATCTGGTTACTGTATCATTTGCAATTACTTAAACCTATGACTTAAAAGTTTCGATGACAAATATGAAGGAAAGATGAAAAATGTCGGCTTTCAAATTAACCGGGGTAATACAGACCACAAACAGAGAGACAAACACAGTACTATATAGCATTAACGTGAAAGTTACCCAAGCCGAGTTCGAGCTGTCAGTTTAAGCAGTCCAGATAGTTGGTTTAACAGTCCAGACAGTGGAACAGGCCAGACAGTTGGGCCTTGTAGGCATCTTAGGTTTGTTTTGTTTTGTTTTGTGTTTTGTTTTGTTTTGTTTTGTTTTTATCAATCCAAGCTCCCGTACAAATGACACCCTTGGGACTCTGGAATCCCTGTTTTATAGCCTCACTCTGTTCTGTCTATTGCTTGTATCTTTGACTTTCTTACTTAATGCCATTCTTTTAGAAATCAGACACACACATCCCAGACTCCATTCTTTTCCCAGTCATAGTATCCTGGGTTCTAGACTGCACTCCATAAAACACTACGACCGTGGAAATTTCCTTTATGACCATAAAGATGGGCCAATCTGAATCTTCTACCCTCCTTCCTAGAGACTTACAATTTATAATCCATTGTCTACATACTAAACTGATTGAACCACACTGTGATATCCACCGCTGATGCCCAGTGTTCAACGTGGCTTCAGTAAGTCAGGACCAGAAACCTTACAAGAAAGTTCTAAACAAAATAGAAAACTATTTCCAAATAAAGCTTATGGGTGAGCGAGTGTGTGTGTTGTGTGTGTGTGTGTGTGTGTTGTGTGTGTGTGTGTTTGTGTGGTGTGGTGTTTGTGGGTGTGTGTGGTGCATGTGTGGTGCGTGTGTATGTGGTGTGTGTGGTGTGTGTGTGTGTTTGTGGTGTGTGTGTGTGGTGTGCATGTGTGCAAGTGTGGTGTGTGTGTGTGGTGTTGGTGTGTGTCTCCTACTAAACTTCTGTCTCCTTTACCTGGCATACACTATTCATTGCCTTCCTCACCTTCCCACACGCTCTTCCTAAATTGTGTTCTCTTTATATCCACTTGTTCAGAACTCCTTCAATGTGTGTTTATACAGATATGATCTAACCTCCCCCAAAATCTCATGAAAGGATTGCTATTATATTTCAGATATTCTGGGATAAAATTGAAATTTAGACATGTGATGAAAGTTTCCCAAAGTTTCCTAAGTAGTTAACAGCTTTACTGGACCTGGTTTCATCTAGTTGCAGATATGGACATGAAATATCATCAGACCAACCAAAAACTAGAACTGAGCAGTAATGGAAGGGGTCCGTGCTTGTCTGCTTGACAAAAGCTTTCTTGAGGGTGTTATAGAATTCCATAGGAAATTACTGACCATTCTACACAAGCTCCATGCTTTTAATAACAAAATAAAATTGATGTCTCATTTTCCTTAAGACAGCACCAACTCTTACAAGTTGTTTGTGGTGGACAGTTACCCACCAACAGCATCTTCATATCAGCTCCTGCCTGGGCACCAAGGTCAATGCACTTGGTATCTGAGAAGCTTACATAAATTCCTCATTTTATCATGAAAGAAGTTCTCCTGCCTCACTTTTTGAGTGCACTGCAGGAGTTAAAGTAAGTGGGAGAATCGATAATACCTTCCCAAGTAAGATCATTGTTCTTTGTTTAACCTCTCTGGATTATTTGGGTTGACACTAGAAAGACAGTTCTTTCAGGCCTAGTTTCCATGTCAGGAAAAGAACGGAACCGGATTGGGCTCTTTTTTCAAGTCCTTTACAGTTTTTTTTTTTTAATCATGGCAGAATGGGAGGGTAGGGATGTGGAGCACTCTGAGTTTGCCTGACTTTTCTCCAGGTCAGCCCTGTAGTAGTTATGAGTACAGCTGGAATCTCATGGGCTAGGTGTCCATTCACAGTTCTGATACTCCTTTTGTTCTCCTAACATACAACCAGAATACAGGAATGGGGTAAGGTCAACCCTCTGAAGACAAGAGGAAAGCTGCATACATGTGGCTGTGGCCTTTGGTAAATGGCCTGTAGTCAATAAGCAGGGACTCTCTCAAGCACAAGAGCAACAGGCATTCCTAATGTCTGCTTAGAGTTCATGACAGGTGATAAAACATATTGGCTGTAACATCAAGTGTTTGTTCTCCCATAAACAAAGATGTCCAGGGATGAAAACTACCAATTCAAGTTCATATGGACACATGATCAGTGCTGGGAGATTCACCTCCACATAAACATCATCATTCAGATTAAGCTGACTATAACCAGCATCCCAAAACACTTAAATTCTGATTTCCTACACACATTCCACTGATAAGGTCTCAGAAATTGAGACCTATTCCATATACTTTTACTCTTGAGCTTTGGGGATTTTTGATATCCATGTGTTGAAAATTGTAAATACTTCATGTTGTAACTCATAACGATTCTCTATTCTCATGTTTCAAGGGGAGTATGATGCCGGTATGTGTGGGTTGTCGTTTCTAAACTGGAGATACAAACAGGAAACCAGTGCCAGCAAATATAGAAAAGGATTCTCCAAAAAGATTTACTACTCCCTCACTAGAGGAGTCTAGGCTACCACAAGAAGACCTACAGAGTCAATCAACCTGGGCTCATGGGTGCTCACAGAGGTTGAACCACCAACCAAACAGCATGCACAAACATGCTGTATAAACATAAACAGGTATAAAGACATGCGCGCGCGCGCGCACGCGCGCGCGCGCACACACACACACAAAAACATGAATGTCCTTCGAGAGCTAGTAACCTCCTACACTTTCCTTCTCCATTTCTCCAGAGAAGTAAATGACTCTAGGGATAATGATGTCCTGCTTTGTCGTAGCTTCCTCTATCTACTAGATTCCTCCACACTGCACTGAGCCACCAAGGACACTGTTAGTGGGAAGTATGTTACAAAGCAGGGGAGAGCTGGCCTGGTCTTTCAGTCCTCTCTCCTCTTGGTTATGTTCTCAGATAAGTGTGCAGAAGATAAAGACCAAGGACACAGCCTCCATGAGGACCTGACTTAAAGTCATCCATTCTATGTATATGTCCTACATTCACCGTTGAATGAGGATGATGATAGATTTAAATTGTATTCAGCTGAGAGGGTAAAATACAAAGCAACAATTAAAGAAGAAGCATAAGGGCTGAAGAAATGGCTCAGCGGTTAAGAGCACTGACTACTCTTCCAGAGATCCTGAGTTCAATTCTCTGCAATCACATGGTGGCTCCCAACCATCTGTAATGGGATCCAATGCCCTCTTCTGGTGTTTCTAAAGAGATCAACAGTATACTCAAATACATAAAATAAATAATTAATTTTTTTAAAAAAATTTATTTCTGAAGAAAAAATTTAACTTAAAAAAGAAAGGAGTGCTGGGCAGTGATGGCGCACACCTTTAATCCCAGCACTTAGGAGGCAGAGGCAGGCGGATTTCTGAGTTCGAGGCCAGCCTCGTCTACAGAGTGAGTTCCAGGACAGCCAGGGCTACACAGGGAAACACTGTCTCAAAAAACAAAAAGAAAGAAACAGAGAGAGAGAGAGAGAGCAAGGAAGGAAGGAAGGAAGGAAGGAAGGAAGGAAGGAAGGAAGGAAGGAAGGAAGGAGCATAAAATGGAGAAAATGGCGAGTTTCATAAATATATTCAAAAATAAAATGTAGATACTAAGGAACACTTAATAGTCTGTTGCAGTTACACAAACAAGCACAAGCAGATACCAGAAGACCTAGACATGATGCTCTTTACACAGGCACATTCAGTGTGCAGATAGCCAATGGGTTATTGTTGGAATTATCATAACATTTTCCATTTGCCCATGAACACTTATATTTACTATTTGACAGTTGAAAGCTGGAGGTCAGCACCTCCAGTTATGGACTGAAGTAGACTCCATCTTATTGGTGACATGTATGTGCTTTATGAATACAAATGCTTCATACAGAAAATATACAAGTATAAATCTTGGGCGGGAGAAAGTCCAAGAATTCTGCCCCTGTCTTTGGTCAAATGGTGGCAGTTTAAACAAACACTAACCCCTACAGTTTTCTTCTTTGCTGTTTTGCAGCTGTCTTCATATTTCTGAACTCCTCAGACCCACGCCAGGTGGGAACACAATGCTATAAACCTGTAACGTGATCTCCAGAAAATTATTTTATAAGACACACTTGAAAGACGATCCATCTAATGGGCTAAAAGGGTTTGTTTTTCTTCTCAGATTTTACTTTTTTATGCCCAATAAACATGAATGAAACTGTTTCAAAGGACAACAGTTCTTTGAGATGCGCCAGTACTGGGAAAATGCTCTCTAGGGACAAAAAGCACGTGAAAGCTTTACATGAATCCTTTGAGTTCACGTTACCACAGCTTTTAATTTACACCTGATGTTGCTAACAATTCGTGCTTAACACTGAGGGGGAAAAAACAAACAAACCCTCCACCTTGAACTTCCCCATTTCCCTGGAAATTAAACTACATGATTAGCAATTGCTTTACATTTTGGGTAAATCGTTTTTTGTTTTGTTTTTACAGTGAGACGCTAGATTTATTATAAGTACAAACAGTTATAAAATCTTTCGGGAGACCTGTAGATGCAACTACATGCTCAGTAGTGAATAGATGAATTTCAATGAATACAAAAAAAAATCTCTGCATCTTCAGTGACATGACTTTGATCACAAGTTCCCACACAACTTTTTGCAGACTTTGACTGAACACTCAACTACATATGGAAAAAAAAATCCTGTTAAAAAAAAAATCTGGAGGTATCATCATTCCTGATTTCAAACTATATTACAGGACTATAGTACTAAAAAGTGCATGGTATTGGCATGGAAACAGACAGGTTGATCAACAGAATTGAATCAAAGACCCAGACTTAAATCCACACACCAACGGACCTGTGATCTTTGATGAAGAAGCCAGAAATACACTACGGAAAAGAGAAAACATCTTTAACAAATGGCGCTGATCTTACTGAATATCAGCAAGTGGAAGAATGCAAATAGATCTGTATCCATCACCCTGCACTAAACTCAGTCCTCAACATAAAACAGATACATTGAACTTAATAGAAGAGAAAGCGGAGAATACCCTTGAACACATTGGGTGAATGTTTTTCAAATGTTAAATTTCCTCATTGGCACAGCATGAAAAGTCGGCCCTTTGAATGTATGCCGAGTCATCAGGCTGACCATCAGTAAAGCAATATCTTAAAGAAGCAACACAGGACACTACTCCTGTTGCCCGGACGTAATTTCCTCCCATCAGCATGAGTCACTCTGCATCCGAGCCCATTAGTAATCAAACACACAAGTCTATAATACAAAAACGTTAGAGTTATTGCCAAGCAGATCAAGTTGGGAAGTACACCATCAAGATAAGAGATATGAGAATCACCTGTTTAGGTTCTTTGGGATTTCTTGTTTATGTCAGGAAATAAAAAATAATAATAATTTAAAAAAAAACAGGGGCAGAATCCAAACAATCTTGTCTGTGTGTTCAAATTTCAGGTACTAGAATGAAGTTCCCCACTAAAGCATGTGAGGGTGAAGTAATGTTCTGAGCTTTGAAAAGCTTGACCATTAAAGAGCTATTGAAACACACGAATAGTCTGTGAACATCAGTGAAATGTCAGGGCATAATGTGAGTTCCCTGGTGTCCTTATTAAAGTATTTGTTGTTACCTAATAAAATCTGAATGGAGAAATATTTTTTAATACTCATGATGTAAAATGCTGAGTTCATCAAGTAAGTACAGGGTAGAGAAGAGAAATGTGGCTATTTCTGTTCATAAATCATTTAAATTATAAGTTCTCTGTTACTACATCTATGTAGCTTACATAATCCTAGAACAATGCTAACCCAGGCAATTTTTTAAAATAAGCAATGGCATTATTTTTTAAATAAGTAATGACATTAAGCAATGGTTTGCACTGCAAGATTGCACTTATAGGAAGTACTCAGGGTGGGCCAATTCATAGAGCTGAAGTAAATACAAGATTATACCAGGGTTAGCAGGAGAGGCAAACAGAAAGTTAGTGAGCATAGAGTTTCTGTCTAGGAGTGAGTGGAAGATTTTGGAAATGGATTTGGTGATACTTTTACTAAATTGTTAACATTCTCACTGTCACCAAATTGTATGGTTAAAATGGCAAGTTTTGGACTGTATTTTATTGGAGTTTTAAAAGCCAACAATAACTTTTAAATAAGCACTGAGTGTTTGGCTAGACGGGAACAGTGACCTATGAAACTAAGAGGCTCTGACTATCGTCTTTAAACAGTTAGCTGCTACAGCATCTCAGAATGTGAGCAACCCAGCAAGGGAGTTGGTGCTGGTATGGTCTGGGTGATCTGCAAGTGATAGATGCCCTTTCCCCAATCTAAGACAGTCCATTTCTCAATAGAGTTCTCCTCCGTGTGAAAGACTCTTCCATAACCTTGAAGACAGGAATCCCAAACACCCTTTGGTCTAAAATAACCAAGCTAGGTTAGGAGTTCATTTTCTATTTCTACAAATTAAAGTGATGGGACTGTATAATTTGTGGTCTCTGTCAGCTCTGCAGTTCCATGATTCTAAAGCATGCTTTCGTCTGAACAGTTGCAATTTAAGTACAAGGAAGAAAAACTGTGTGTACACACGAGCTCATGCATATCACACACACACACACACACACACACACGCCTCTAACCACCCATGTTCTTTTTTGGATTCTCCAGATTTACCATATTTTCTCCCCAGAGGATCAAGCCAGTTTCCTAAAAGTGACAGTAAAATTATGGAGAAGACATCACTTTTAACTTTTAGTAGCAGAATTTAAAGTCCCAAGCTACCCTGGGCACATAGGAATCCCTTGTAAGACCCTGTCACAAAAAGGAAAAGGGATTCATTTTTCTTGATATTGTTTTGCTTTGTTTTCTAAACTAAAAATCCGACACTACAGGCCTACTTTTTTACCACTGACAGAATACAGCCATTCGGAATCAAAGACATATGGTAGTACTGCCTATTTCCTGTCCCAGATTGGTCTGGTGATTAAAAGCAGTCTGATTATCCCAGGATAGGAAGAGATGAAAGCAAGCACACAGAACATTTTGCAACTGCCTTTTATTAGAAGGCAACATGGAGCAACTGGCATTTCTTCGCCATCCTTCAACTCAAGTGTTACAGAAACCAAGTTCATTCTACGTAGCCATCCCAGGCTGTTATTGAGTAACCTCTTTAAAAATTTTCAGCACTTAAGGAATTTCGTGTACTATATCACTTCAAAGAAGTCAAATGTGGCCAGATCATAGAATGTTGATAAAATAGCTAAGAGGTGTTCAGTCTTAAGACTGAACTTAAGGTTTTCAATAAAAATCTTGGGCTTGCCTGTATGTGTGATAATCAGTTTGAGCAATACATTGATCTGTACATCAGTCTTATAATAAGTAACATCTACTCACCAAAAAGCCTAAAAACTTCAGTATCTTGTGTATGTGTGTGTGTTCAAGTACTCAGTCATGCATGTGTGCACATGCGTGTATGGACAACACACATGCATGTGTACTCATGTGTCCTTTGTAAAGGTCAGATGCCATATATATACATATAATATATAGTACATATATATGTATATATTTTCAATCATGTGTGTGTGTGTGTGTGTGTGTGTGTGTGTGTGTGTGGTGTGTATACACATAAAACAGTTCTGGAGAACTCTCCAGAGGTCAAGCCAGTCATGCCAAAGGCCCTGAGGTATGCCTGTCTCAACCTCTCTAGCACTTCTCAGATCCCTGAGAACAAGCATATAACACTATGCCTACCTTTCAACTATTGTCCTCATGCTTGTGAGTCAAACGCTTTCCTAATGGAGCTATGAACCCAGCCCCAGCCCTTTGTATTGATGATGAAATAAATGGAGAGTAAAGTGGCTGAGAGGAACAATCTACACTAATTTCCCCTGGGCTGGTGTTGTATCTCAGTAGTACAGTGCTTGTCTGGCATGAATCTCAGTAATACAGTACTTGCGGGGCATGTGTAAAGCCCTGGGCTCAAAATTCAACAAAAAAGCAACAATAACAAAATATCTCAGAAAGAGTCAATAGTAGAAGAATTGTAAATCTTAAGAATATATCCCATAATAAGATATTGTTGCAGTAATATGCTGTGCAATAATATGTTTGAAACAAAACGGCCCCTATAGGCTCATAAGACATGGCACTATTAGAAGGTGTGGCCTTGTTGGAGTAGATACGGCCTTCTTGGAGGAAGTGTATCTCAGTTCATTTTGTGTTACTTGCCCATCCAGATGTAGAACTCCAGTTCCTTCTACAGCAACATGTCTGCCTGCATGCTGCCATGCTTCCCACCATGATGACAATGGACTAAACCTCAGAACTATAAGCCAGCCCCACTTAACTGTTTACCTTTGTAGGAGTTGCTGTGATCATGGTGTCTCTTCACAGCAATAAAACCCTAAGGCATATGCCAATTGAATTTTTCATTAGATAATTTTTATTTGAGGATTTTTCTTTTAAAAAATTTATAGTTGGGTGGATTCCTAAGGCAAACATCAACCATATTGTTAAACGGAAACCTAAACTGTTGCAATATCATAGCATACATTCCTTAGGAGATAATAGAATATACTTCAAAGATGCCTACAGGCAGTAACACTTCAAACACATAAAACCATAAGAAGAGATTATATTCAAAATTAAAAAGACAATATGATAAAGGTAAACAAAACCTTTCATTTAATAACCACATAGTAATCTGATACAGCACTTCCTAGTTTAAAAAATGGGTTATATACAAGCATATAGTAAGTAATTTTTTTAATTCAAAGGTAAAATTTGCAGATAAAAGCTATGTACACACATTGTTTCTGTCTTTATGACCCTCAGACCCTCAGACTCCAGAGCCACTGAAACAATTTGGAGATTTTTATATGAGACGAACAACCTCATAGGGTAGCATAGTCATTACTGATGATCAAAACAATACATCTGTCTGAGCGACCTCTTCCATGTGCCTTTTTTTTGTGCTATTCCCTGAATCACCTCAACATTACCTCTGCCCCAAAGCACCATTAAGCCTCTCCCTACTGCCAAGCTCTAACCTCAGGTAGGAAAAGGCAATAAGGAAAAGCATAGTGATGTGGTTCTAAAAGACGCTAGCATCTTCACTCTCTGGACCATCCCTGTTCCTACCTCATCTCTCCTCACTGGCCCTTCACTCCACCATAGTGATCTGCTTTCTCATTCTTCCATGTTTGTAATGGCTCCTTCCATCTTACTTCTAGAACTGCTTTCCTGTTCACAGACTCCATTTTCTTTTTAATGTTGTGGCTAACTGTTCATCCTCACTTAGATCGACTCCAGGAGATCTTGGCACCTCCATCCTTGACACCCTCTGGCTTCCCCAGAGCTCGGTTTGCTATTTCGCTTATGCATGAATGAATGCGCATATCCATACATAGTGTGTGTGCACACATTTATCACTTATCATAGTGAATTTCACACCTATCTCAGTAGAGTATGTTACTCTTTGGGGCAGCAATAATTTAAATGACTTTGTCTCTCTAATATAAATATTAATATATTTTATATAATTAATTAATCTATTATTTGTCTCACAGTGCTCACCTTACAGGAATGAATGAATTAATAATCAAGAGCAGAGGCAAGCCACCATCATGTTCCTAAACCCTTTTTGTAGGTGGCCAGCTAACCCTGTTAAAAGCTCTCCCTTTATTCTCCTGCACTAGTCATTATAGAGCTAGCCATTCAAATGGAGAGAGAGAGAGAGACAGAAAGAATGAGAGAGAGAGCCCTTTTTAAAAAATTGCATTATGTTGCATTATGTATTAGGGTAATGACAAAAGAAAGCTGTGAAGAGCTGTCTCCTTAAGAACTTTATATAGAGGCCCTCAGTGAGAGAGTTCACTGATGCTGGTGACTAGTATCCCTGCTGAAATACATTACAAAGAAAATTAAAGTATAGATAAAATAGTTATATTTATAAACTATTTTTTATTTAAATAATTGAAGTGGGTGCCAGCCCCAACCAACTTCAGAAAGATAACAAGGTATCCATGGATCTTTATACACAGCCAACACTAGCATCAGACACTTTTCAAACATGCAGGAAACTTTCTAAAATGTACACAGATGGTGAGGTTACCAACAAAATCCAAATACATTCAAAGATAGTGTTTAGTTCATAATTGTTTTGTCGTTAAATATCTTCTATGACAATAGAAAATAAGTATACAATTACTGACATGACTAAATTTTTGAAAATGCTGACATTATCAAAACTATCTCATGCCAAAAAGGACTGAGAATCTCCAATTTAAGGCATAGTACTAAACTCCTCAGATACAGTCTAATGAACGTGGATTACTGTTCCTCAAAATGTACATCTATAAACCAGTCTCTTTTCTGATTCCCACAGTGAGGAATAATGAATAATGATACACAGTAATGATGTAACTGTGATACATACGTAAATTTTGCCTATGTGTATAAAAAATGCTTACACAATACATTTGAAGTAACAAGACATATATATATTTTGTGTTGCTTGCCCATCCAGATGTAGAACTCTCAGTTCCTTCTACAGCACCAGAAATCTGGATTTTAAATGTTCCATTAGCAAGACTTTCCACATTCAAATGCACACATTGGGGAGCCTAGGCCTGGCTTGCTCATTACCTCTCTTCATTTTGTAACAAGCCTGACTTTCTTAGCAAGTGGCCTTTCTTTGTCAACAACTGGCAAAGAACAGTAGATACAAACTCATGAGTAATTTAAGGCAGGTTGATAGCCTGGTCCTCTGTGAATCTGGGAATCTTCTTAAACTCACTTTGCTTCCTGAAGAAAAGCTGGGCCAAAATATGGTCTGAGGTGGCCTGGAGATAATCATCCATGTCTAGGGTTTGCACCTAATGATGTAAAACAAAAGGCATGTCATCACTACACTGCTCAGAGTTAGTTCTACAGAGGCCTCAGGACGGCCAAGGCTTTGCCGATATGGTCTGGTACTTGGCTATCTAAATTCGTACAGCTGAACTCCTGCACAAGGTGATTGTGTGTGCCAGTCTCCCCTGGCCATGGGAAACTTCACCGTTTAGTTCTGAGGGGGAAAGTCTGATGGGAAAATGAGCTAAGATGCCTCCAGCCTTCCTTAGAAGGAATCATCAGTCCCTCTATGAAATGCATCTATCTCCCTGTGAGCAAGAATGGGTGACAGACTTCTCATGGTTGTACACCTAATGGCCATCTGATGAGACAAGCCTTACAGTCCAGGAAATGTTCCTGGAACTCCATGGCAACATTAGCTTCTCCCAAAAGGGTGATAATTTCTGCTCCAACATGAGGAAGCCTATGCATTCCTGGAAATAGATATTAGGAATTGTATTTGCCAACAAATATGGATCATGCCTTCTACTATCTGCTGTGCTGTAATTGTAATGCCTTTATGGATTTGTACACACTGATCCTTTGGTTCAAGGTTCAGAGAATTAAGAAGCAATTTAACAGAAAACTGCTTTACTCTCCTTTTCTTCATACATTTTTCTCGTCTAGCTTACTCATCCACCCCTTCACTCAACACATGTTAATTAAGGCCTCCTTTGTCCAGACACATGGCTTAGCAGATTCCTGATGACTATCTTAGTCTTACCTGATCTCCAGTGCTGAAGGCGAGAACGAAGAGCAAATCCTCATCACATGTGTTCTTGATGTAATGCTGGGTTCCAATAGGAAAAAACACCACGTCTCCAATGTGAATATTGAACTCTATGGTTCTCTGAGTATCAGTGATGCCCACCTGAGGGGAATGAACACACAGTCTCAAACCCACGCAGGATAAGTATTAACTGTGAAGAACACGTACAACATAGCTTGTGGCTACATAAATGTCCCTTAATACAGATACAACAAAGCTGCAGAGAAGTCAAAATATAGCACCCTTACATAAATATCCTTTAAAGTCTGTGAGTGCATCCAATACACATAACATCATGAATAAAAGACATCAGCTGCACCTTCTAAAGAAGGTCACAAATTATGCACCATGTATATCAGAGAGGATTTGCGTCCAGTATTCTCCCACCTACATGACTTCATTTGTGCCATCTTTTATCATAGCTTCTGAAGAGTCTTCTTTTTAAGAGTTAGACACTAGGGCTGGAGAGACGGCTCAGCGGTTAAGAGCACTGACTGCTTGCTCTTCTAGAGGTCCTGACTTCAACTCCCAGCAACCACATGGTGGCTCACAACCATCTGTAGTGGGATTTGATGCTCTCTTCCAGTGCATCTGAATATGGTGACAGTGTACTTACATAAAACAAATAAATAAATCTTAAAAAAAAAGTTGAAACTAAAAAGCAGATAACTGAAACGCAGATGACTGCAACATTCGTTTTTAATTTACTAAAACTTTCATTCCTTTATACAAGACTTTTGGTATGAGTGAATTTCATGTGGTTTTTATTCTTTCCTCCATGACTGAGAGAAATGAAGACCATCAAAGCCTTTTATTAAAATTAGTTGGCAAAAACATTTTAGAATATAAATTTTTCTTACTGATTCATTTTCCCTTCTCTCTTTCCCCCATCATTCCCCTCCCCCTGTGGCCTTTCACCTTCTATGGACACCTTTCCAAAAAAAGTCTTGTCTGGTTCATGAAACTCTAGAATAACCAATGTCAGATCCTTGTAGTTATACACTAGATAGCTTGGTGTGTAACAGTTTGAGCACATAGATAATCATCCAAGACAAATACTCTCTGAGGAGTAAAAGGGATTGTCCAAAGTTTCAGCTAGACAAGTACACTGAATATCTCAAATAAGCCAGGTATATGGCCATCATATGGATGGGGTATAAGAGCAGCATGCTAATGTTCCAAGCTTTGCCAGGTTTCCCCTTCCATCTTTTGCTGAAAGCAAAAGGTTATTTCTATTTCCCCAGAGCAGAGTACTTTGCATTAGCTAAGGGTACACATCTGAAAACCTAAGTTTGTTCTTCAGCCCTCCACTATAAACCATAAATGTTTATCACTTCATAAATACTCTTACCCACTTCAGAAATACAGAACCTCTTCTATCTCTCTGTCTCCTCAAACAGGAAAAAGCATCTAATGAGATGATGTACATTGTATCCTCTGCAGAAACAGTGTCCACCAAGCCATTAGAATAGATTTCTTTTGTTCTCAATGACTAGATCAACAAGAAAAATGCCTCCTATTGGCCCCTTTCTGCATCAAAGGAAGTTTTACAGAAATGTTTATTGAAAAATTACCTTTCCACATCCGCTCACTACATATCCCATTTCATTTGCATTGAAATGAAAATGTGGCTGTCTTAATCCATTATTATAAATCCTGAGTGTATTCAAGGCAAGGGCATTTTGATGCTTTCAAAAGAAAAGAAGAAAACACAGTTACTTAGCCAGCGTGCTGCTCAGCAGCCCAACAACTCACAATACCATAAATACCTAATATGGATGCTGTTCTGCAAACATCGTCCCCGCTCCTCATAGGGACTACATTCCTTACTCCTTACAACATGCTTGCAAAGCTGGGTCATTCTCCCTACTTCACAGATGATGAGTGAAATATCTTAGTCAGTTGTCAAGAGTCACACAGCAAAGATGTGACAGAAATGGAATGTGAGCATAGGGGATCTGATAGCACGACTATGTTACAGAACTATTTTTTCTTAAAAGCAAAAATGGAACTCTCACCATTCTCCACTCTCTTCACTGATGTGACTGCTTGTGTCAGACAAGTCCCAGGGCCCCTGGGATCCTTAATAAGCAACTCTATGAATGAAATTAATTTGCATAGATGAAATCAGCCTTGCTGGCTTAGCTAAGGCTTTACTTCTCCTTCAGTAAGAAGAAGCATGAATCAGATCTAAATCTTATATTTCATCTGCCTGGATACTCATCAATAGTTTTTTTTTTTTTCCTCTGTAAAGGAATAAGACATTTGCTGTGAGGTTTCCCCTTCTAGAAATGTCAAGGAATTGACATCCATGAAGTCTTAGCAACAAGGCTGTCTGAACAAGATGTGAACAAAGACAACACATGCTAACAAGAAAGGGAGACATCTCTTAGCAAAGATTAAGAGGCAACTAAGAACTGCTGAAAGCCAGAGAAATAGTTTTCTTCAGGGAAGAGCTCCCAAGTTGGTTAATAGCAAGTGGGTAACCATGAAATTATATACATATAAGGTAAGTAAGCACTGAGCAGGTTGTGTGTGTATACGTGTGTGTATGTGTATTTGTATAACAATATCTAAAACAGCAGCTATGAATTTGAGAGAGAGCAAGGTAGGCATGCATAGGAAGGGTTGGAGGAGGGAAAGAGAAAGGAGAAAGCAATGTAATTATACTTTTATTTCAAAACATAAAAAAGAAAAAATAAATGATAATTTTATGTTGTTTAATGATAACAAAAAAGGCTTTTTTCCTTAACTACCTGATGTAGAAATTCACTGAAAATTTTTTCATTGTTGCTTAGTTCATTTCCATTCTTCCAATATTGTGCTCGTTGGATGACTCCCCCTGGAAACTTATATTCTTTTGATCCTGAATCAGATGAAGTTAAAACAGTGTAACTTCCAACCTGAGCTTCAATGGACACCCAGCAAAACACAAAATCTCTTCTACTCATATAAAACTTACGTAGTGTGATTTGCTGACCCCAGGTCATATGAGCTCCCACCAGGCACAGTTAGATTCTATTCTACCTCCCAAACTGTCTTGAAATTTCTAACATAGAGAATCCTAGTACTCTTCATTCAATTTAGGGAACCTGGTAGAAAACTTGGTAGTTACCCCCAAACAAAATTCCCTCACCCGTGAAGTCTGTAACTATCAAAGTCTTTGTACTCTCTCTCTCTTTAAATTCTTTGCTTCACAATTCCCTCCTGACAACAGCCACGCTGGGGGTCTCTATCATCCCCTATTTAAAAGACTACAACAGCCCTCTCTGCTCATTGCTTTGCTCCCACATGGCCTCTTCTAATCATTCAGTAAAAGTCATCAAGTTTGGTATTTACTTCAAAAAGCAAAATTCATGGTATCACTCTTATTTAAAATCCTCAATCACTCTTTTCTTCAGGTAAGATATTGTACAGACTCCTTAGCATAGCTTCTAAATCCTAATGGTTGGGAAAGTCCTCTGCCATCTGTGTCAAGTCTTACAGCATTTCCCAGATCTAAAACATCCCATCACCCTTTGAGATCCTTTGTTGAGTTCATTCACTTTTGACTGGTGGACTTTCCCTATATTACCTACTGTATTGAAAACAATAGTGTTTTTGGGTTTGTCTCAAAAACTGTATTGTTTGCTCTCAAATTTCTCTTGGCAATCGTCCACCATGAAAAAAAATACATTCCAAGCTAAAAGCATATACAAAACTTGACTAAAACCATCATGAAATATACCATACCTTTAAGGTCAAAAAAGTATCTCCACACAATGCTGTCAGGAGACTGTATATACTAGCATTCATAACTAATTCTGCCAAGTTGGAAGGAAGGTTGATCCCCTGATCCTCTGTTTGCTTCTGGAATTCTCTAATGAAGTTAACTCCACCTTTGGGCTGAAACACAATCATAAATCACACATATGGCTATGAAACACTCAACAGATTTTAGTGACAGAAAAGAAAGTGGCAGAGAGTCTGGTAACCCTAGCACAGATGGCTTCCATTCACCCAGGCAGAACAATTTCTGATATTTATGAATGCACTTTGTTTTCGGTGATCAATATAAATTCCTGCAAAAGCATGCATTATTTCCCATGCTTACCAATATTCTCCCTAAGAAACCATTTCTTCTCCCTCTCTCTAGAGTAGTAGAATACTCGACTCCAGTAAGCAACCTCACAAGTTAACTGTGCAGATTCCTATGCTTGCCACTGAACCTTCTCAAGCTGCTAGATACAGCCATCACCTGTTCTCCCTGTCAGCACTGTGAGCATCAATGTCTGACCTTCTGTAACCAACATCATCAGTTATTCCCCTGAGGTAATGTAAATAGGTGCCTGGAGAGATCAAAAGTAGTGACTGTAGTACTAATTTCCAGGAGCAAAAGTTAGACTATGTTATCATACAGCAGGGTGATGGTGTATATAACAATATACTATGAGCTTTCAAAGGTCAGAACAGAAGAGTTTTCACTGTAAAAGATGCATATTTGAGGAGAGAGATATGTTTAGCCTGATTAAAATTATATCATATAAGCATGCATGCAGTAAAACACCTTGGTATCTCATTAACAATGAAACATTTTCAAAATTTTGTTTTTGTAATTTGGGAAACAAGATCCTCAAGTGAAAATTAAGAAACTATGATTCCATTATATGAAGCAAATTTTCCCCACAGAAGGAACAAGTGATCTTTTAACTCCTCGGGTTATATGTGGCAGCAATTTTCCATTAATTATATCATAATTGAGCTGGAGCGATGACTCAGCATTTAAGAGCAGTGATTGCTCTTCCAGAGGTCCAGAGTTCAATTCCCAGCAACCACATGGTGCTCACAACTATCTGTAATGGATATGATGCCCTCTTCTAGTGTGTCTGAAGACAGCTAAAACATACTCATATAAATAAAATAACTCTTTAAAAAATTATTCTCATAATCTTTCTACCAATACATGATAATATGTAGAGGACCTTCATAAATGAAAATCCATAGAAAGGCATTTTCAACTTTGGTCATTAGTAAGAATGCAAGATACATTTTTGAGTATGCTATTCAATCATTACCATCACTGTCAGTCAAACTGTGGCTCTAGAGCAATGGCTAGATCTTAGAAATGCTGATATTTACTCTCTCTGCCTGTGTAGTACATATCTTCATGATTTTCCAAGTACTAAATACCTTAAGTGACCTGGAAGCAATGTCTTCAGGTGTAGAAAAAAACACGTCATCGACATCTAGAGTCTGGAGCTCATCGTGTGTAGAGAAGAAGAGCAAGAAGAAGCAGTCATCATGGCCCACATTCTTTATCCAATGTAGCGTATTTTTAGGAAAGAAGATCACTTGGCCAGCTGTGACATTGTATGTGGTAGCGACCTCACCACCATCGTCAACCACTCCGATACACGCTGTCCCCTAGGACATAAGAATATTAATTTCACTTAAACCAATGTTCTTCAATCTGTATTTATCATTTATCTTTTTTGTAAACCTAGTTTTCAAATACTTTTCCCTCTTCCTTCCATTAGCTTATAAAATTTTAATACATTAGCTATTATGTAATAAGTGTGTGTTTTGTATGTGTGTGTGTGTGTTTGTCTGTGTATTTGTGTGTGTGTATTATCTTTTGCCTCCATAAGAATTCATTTTTCCATGGGGGCAATATGGCTCCCACTAAAATTCCAAGTCCCAGAACTGATTAAACAAGTCTGAAACATGTTTTAAATTAAGACCAAAGCAATATGTGCAGAATCTGTGCTGCTCACAAGTAATTGAACAAGGACATATGTTTGTATACACACTTTGGGGGGGAACATATCAATATATGTGTGTTCCAAATAAGAAAATGTCTATATACAATTTTAATAGTGGAGATAATATAATAGCATGCACTGAATACTTTTATTATGTCAGATACCTATCTAAGCACTTTACTTGATTAAATTTAATTATTTCTTATATTAACTATAAAAATCATAGTTATTATCCTTGTTTTGTAGGTGAGAAAACTAAGCTTGGTTGAGAATATATATTTTCTTGAAGTTACTTAAGCTAGTCAGTGACAACTATGGGATTTAGACACAGACAAGGAAGCTCCAAAGTCTATATTTTTTTGTCCATACTACATCATACTTGAAGTCTTCTAATAAGAAATGAAAATGAGCGAATGTGTGAAGATATATGTTAAGCATTATAACTGAATCTAGACAAATACTGGACATTTATATACCTTTTAGTTATATTTGTTTTGTTGCAGATAACATAATACCTGAGGACATGTAATGTTTTCTTTCATTTTCTCCTCTCCAACATTTATTCATATTATTGCATATTTATATTTTACCAGACACTCATTCACAAATAATGATGAATAAATGAGAAGTCTTTGTTCTGTCTGAACATGCACCTGTATCTTTGGTCCAAATGTGTGGTAAAGAAAGAAAGTAAAGATAAACCCAGTCTAACTCAGTGGCTCTCAAATCTGCCTAATGCCTCTACCCTTTAATACAGTTCCTCATGCCATGAGCCCCAACCATAAAATGATTTCCTTCCTACTTCATAACTGTAACTTTGCCTACTGTTAGGAATCATAATGTAAATATCTTATATGTAGGATACCCACAGATGGAGGACCACTGCTCTAATGAGTTCTGTCCTACACACACACACACACACACACACACACACACACACACACACACACGACAACAGAAATATCCACCTATCAGGGCACCAACCGAGTAGAGCAGAGGCAGAACAGTGGTCTATGGGATGCTTGCTGCTGGACCAGACTCACCAAGCCTCCTCATCTACAGGCTCTCAAGGCAAAGATGGTGCCCAGGCCTTTACCAAGTTACTCGGAGGCAGGCAGACACAATCTCACAACTGTGTGATAGTTCTTTCTATCGTGTCTTTGCCTTAGGTATCTGAAGAAACTGGAGTCAATATACTCCATGCTAGAAACCAAATTACAAATTCCCATGGATTTCTGAAATAGCCTCCTCAGGCCAAGTGGATCCCAGGGCCTGTTCTCTACTGAAGCTGCAGAGCACTTCCTTAGTGGAGTTTGGTTAAGGGACCCTTCCAGTCTCCTGGAAGTCTACTCAGCTGCCTTTCTTTCTCCTACTGCTTGCCACAGCTTGGCCAACAGTAGAAAATTAGATCTTTTTAAAATTCTCCTTCATATATGTGGAAAAACATAAATAAAAAATAATAAAATAAAAATAAATAAAATAAATAACCTATACTTTATTCAATCCAGCCAACACTACTGTATACTTTTGGAAAAATCTCTATATCTCATTAAGCTTTATATGAAAAATAATAAATGTTTGGTTTCATAGATGAACATCTAATTTCCTGTCCTGGTTAGTACTATGTCAACATGACAAAAGCTAGAATCACCTAAAAGAAGGAATCTCAATTGAAAAAAATGCTTCCATAAGATCCAGCTGTAGGGCATTTTCTTAATTAGTGATTGGTGGAGAAGGGCTCAGATCACTGTGGTGAAGCCGTCCCTGGGCTGGTCCTGGGTTCTATAGGAGAGCAGGCTGAGCAAAGCCAAGGAGCAAGCCAGTAACCAGCACCTCTTTATGACTGCATCCGCTCCTGCCTCTAGGTTCCTGCCCAGTTTGAGTTCCTTTTCTGAATTTCTTCAGTTAAGGACTGTGGTATGGAAGTATGATATTATGAGCCAAATAAACTCTTTCCTCCCGAACCTGCTTTTAATTATGGTGTTTATCACAGCAATAGTATCCCTAACAAAGGTATCCCCCCTCTAGTAAAGCCAAATAAATGACAAAGAAGAGTCTCAACAGTAGAAAATACACCATACAACTGGCTGGCTGTCTACTAACCAGATAATAGAATCAGTCAAAACTATGAAAATTCTGGAAGGACCTAGTAACGATTGCTTCCTCTTGTCAAGAATATAAGTGACTGATGAGCACCTTTTGGAACTGAGTAATCTAAAACTCAGGTAACTATACCCATGTCATCTCGATTTTGTCTGTTTGACTTGAATTGAGAAAATTCTGGAGGGCCTAAACCACAAAAGCTCATTCATTGGCCTGATCTTGGAATCCATGCTGAACCCCAGCATCTAGTTCTATACTTCAGCTGCCATGTTCCCTGAGAGAAGCCACCGTTTCTTTGATATTTAGATCAGAATTGCTAATTTAGCTTTGGCCCAGATGACTAAACAATGATTTTATTTTATCTTTTTAGCTTTAACAAAATGTATGGTTTATATTATAAAATAACATCGAAGTTAAACTCCATATCGTTAAACCCTATGTGACAGCTAACATTTATTTTGAGAAGTTGCTGTTCATTGCACGCATTCAGCCATTCAACATTTTCATCCCTCGCTGAATCTTTTTTTAAAAATACATAAACATGTAAACAGTTTTAAATAAGAATACACACTTAAATAATAGTCATATAAAAGTATTCACTTAGAAATTAAAGAAAAATCATAAAGGGGGTCACAAAATTTATAGGGAAATTCAATAGTGATTTTTATCTTAACAATAATCTTTTGTAAAAATGGACTTCATACTGAAGAAAGGCATGCAAAAGTGATGGCAAATTTGCTATGATAGCCAATCTAACTGAAAGCCTGAATGCTTGTGCATCTCTCAATTAGGGGACTTTGAGACAACAAAATACCACTGGAGGATATATGGTGTTTAAGGGCAGAAAGAGGACGACCTGCTTCTACCTGCACGAGATAGCCGTGTTCGTTGGCATTGAAGTGCCAATGAGGAGCCCGGAGGCCCTTGCTTTTTATTCTCAGTGTGCCCAGAGTCATCTGTGATCTCAGACTGTTCAAGCTGTTGCCGAATGCCTCCTCTTCATCACTGAGATAGTCTTTGATGTTGTTCCTGTACGAGCCCACTGAATTGCACCACCGGGGAAGTCAAACACCTGAAAAATCAAAAGCAAGCAAATCGTCAGCACTGAGGCCATCTTCCATGCTTCTGTCCATAAGGCAATGTGAGCCCACTATTATCCACAGAGTAAGAAGCAGGCAAATGGAAAATTGATGGGGAGTGGATTTTAGGGTTTCCTATATGAGACTAGGAGTTATAACAGTGGTATATATGCCATGCCATCAGCCTAATCTGTCACACCCAGACACACACACACACACACACACACACACACACAAAATCTACCTTGACAAGAAAGTGGAAAGATCTCCATTTACAACCTGGCATTTCTCTTCTCTATCAGAGCATAAAATGATCTGCTGAAATTTTCTGCCTGAATTCACCATCAAACCAATCTCCACTCCTCTAGGCCCCACCTCCTCACTGACCCTCCCCATGGAGAACAGTTTAATAACACAAAGTGTAAAGGCAGCTTTAAGATCGTGATTTAGACGCCAGTGTTCTAGTTATTCATACCTTGGACTTGGTAAGTGATTAAGAAACTGAAATTTTGGGTCAATGACCTTTTGTACTTGGGAAACCTCTGTTTGTGGAGGTGAGGTTTCGCGTTCCAAGCGAGGCTGGGAGTTAAGGTAAACCAGGGAGAGAGTGAGTGCTCCTATTGATGTGGTGATGAAGCAGGCCAGCAGGCACAGCAGGAAGATGCTCACCAGCGACCACTGCCTCTTCTTTTCCTAGGAGAAATTTTGAAGCCATTATTCTCCATTTGTGACAACGTGGAAACATTGTCTTCCTTCTGGAATTTTTTTGAAAAGTTTTTTGGGCTAACTTCAATCAGTATACTCTAAAGCTTCTGTCTGGTCTACTGGCGTTGAATCAGAAAATGATCAGAGTATGAAACATTTAGGGCTTCTTGACATGTTTTAACCACATCCACATTAAGAAATATATTCCTATACTTAGACACTTTTGTCTTACATAATGCATACACATAACACACACCATCATTTAGACAAATATTTACCATGTAATATCTGTTATTCTACTACTTTTTAAAATGCTATTCCTATACACTATATGCATATCATTATTAATGAATGCAACCTGAAGTTTGTCTAGGTGCCTTTAAATAGAAAATACAACAGGTTATTATACTGCCTACTCAGATTGGTAGAGAAAACAAACAGTATAAACACCAATGAATAATCCACTAAACAAAAAGGATAAAAATTGATCAGAATGTTTGAAAATATTGCCTGTGGGAGGCAGTTACTATGAGTAACAATTTGGCCATTAAGGAGCTTCAAGCAGTAGCTAAGAGTTTATAAGAAAAGGCAGTAGCAATGAGAAGAGGGTCTCAATGAGAGCACTGTCTACAGAAGAATTCTTTCCTAAGCTCTACACCAGTCAGGACACACAACCCCAGCATGCAAATCCCCACCTTACCAAGTTGGAGAGAGGACCTATCTTTCCCATAGAGGAAGCTTTCTGAGTGCCATCTTCTTGTATTTCAAATGCTAAATTGTCCATTAGCAAAAAGGATCTAACAATCCACTGAGAAAGAAAGAAGGGAAGCACAGCTTTTTATAAATGGAGATTCCCAAAGAGGGAGAAATGAGAGGTTCTTAAGAAAGGAAGTACTTATATAGAGCTGATAGCTAAGGGAAATAAGGAAGCTGACTCCCAAATTATGATATTGCTTAAAAAATTTCTCTTGATAGAGATGTAAAACAGGACACTGATAAAGAACCTGCAATAGTCCCCAATTCCTTGGCAGCTGATGACACATGTTCAAACAGTGACAATCACAGACAACCTTAACTTCCTCCTGACACTAAGTATGCATCATAAGTTGAGTATGACTTCCTTCTTACGGTAATATTGTCAGATTCTCTAATTGTTTCTCATTTTTCAAATTGGGAAATTAAGCCATAGAGAGATGCTACCCAAATTCCAAGCCAATTTCAGTGCTGGGACTAAACACCTAAGTTCTCCCTTGACATCACTTCTCTAGGGTTTTGATGATGGACATGTAATTTAGTAAAATCTTTTCATATGCAAATCAGCTGTGCCTCTGAATAGTGAGAGTTGTTCTTCTAATGCTTAGGAAATCATCTTGTGCAAACAGTTGATTTTTTCCTGTTTCTATTAGCATATATTAATTATATAAATAATAGCTTTCACAGTGACATTTTCATATATACAATATACCTGTTAAGTCTTATAAAATTCACTCTGAATCATTTTTCTTGGTTATGAGTGGAACATGACTGCTCTGAAACAGCGCCTGTGATCCAAAACCACAGCACTAGGTCCTGTTTCTACTCATCCTCCCATCTTTATTCTTCCTATAAACATGACCAAACATTGACTTCATTCCAGGCGATGTGACGTTAACACGTTTAGGGCAGGAAGAAGCCTTAGTAGCCTTAAATCTACCTTAGAGCTTTGCATATTAAAAAGGAAAAGGTTCAAATAGGCAAAGCTACTAGGTTACTGGCAACACAAAACCAAAAGTCCAGCTCCCCACTACTAACCTGACTCCTTCCCATTGCTCTTTGCTCCTTTGCATACATTAAATAGTTGACAGTAAACCTGATAGGAACACAGGAGTCATAAGAAGCAGTGGGATCATTGCAAGTTCACAACTAGCCTTCTACACACAGCAAGTTCCAGGCCAGGCAGGGATACAGAACGACAACTTGTCTCAAAGTAGAACAACAATAATAACAAAAATAAAATAAATTAAGCCATACCACCAAGCAATATAAAGAATAGAGAACTTGTGACTCCACTTATATTTCTTTGTAAAACACCTAATGTCAGGTGTAACAACCATGCTTATATGCTATAGCCAAATACAATCAGGAACTCAAAATTAGGAAGAACAATTGATAAGTATTTCTATTTGCACTGCATCGTTTAATCATCTGGTTATCTACCTCCCCTGACCACATCACAGAGTCCTCATAGACTCATTTCCTTGTTTCTGCACAGTCAATTTGAAAGCCACTCTTCTAGAACACTCTGAACCTTGCCCTAACAGGAGCCCAGGCCTCTATGCTAATAGCACTTCCCTGAAATCATGGCCTTCCCATATCTGAGCACACTCATCCCTTCCCCTGGTGTTTTGGGTTGTTGCTTTGGTTGCCCTGGTCCTGCCATTCCATAGGGCACTCCTGCCCCTGACCTGTGTGCTGCAATAGAGGTTTCTGGCATTCTGGATGACCTCCAAACACTCACTTGTTAGAGTTATGTCTCCAACTACAAATATAAGTACCAACTATGAATATAAGCATATTTATTGAATTCACTTACCACTGTCAGATGTAAAACTCACCCAGTTCAAGCATAACTAGAAAATCCTCCATATTCCATAAGATCTGTCTGTAAGGCATGTTCTGAGATAATGATTGGTAAGGAAGATTCAGCCCATTGCAGGTAGTAGTACCATCTCTGGGTCGGTGGCTCTTGGTTCTATAAGAAAGCAGTCTGAGCAAGCTGTGAGAAACAAATCAGTAAGCAGCAATCTCCATGGCGTCTGCATCAGCTCCTACCTCCAGGTTCTTACCCTGTTTGAGCTCCTGCCATGACTTTCTTCAGTGCTGGACTAGAGTATAGATGTAAACCCTTTCTCCCACACAAGCTTTTTGGTTAGGTGTTTCATCTCAGCAATAGAAACCCTAGCTAAGACAGAGGAAAACCAGCAATACAAGAGGAATGAGAAAAATCAGCAATATGAAAGAAAAATTCACAAAAGTTTTGTAATAAAAAACCAACTAAACAAATAAACCAATAATGTAAGAAATGTAAAACCCAGTGTATTGAATTTAAAAGACAGTAAAAAGCACCATCAGTTGGCTCAATAGAGCCAAAGAAGAATACTGAGGATGGAGAACCCAAATGGACACAAAAACTTGGGACACTCTTATGTGGCAAAATCCATGGGACAGAAGAAATTAAAATTAAAAACTAAATCTATTAATAAAAAGTGATAGTAGAAATTTTCAAAACCTAATGAAATAGAAATGAACACCAAAACAAACAAACAAAAAGTATTTAGTGGGCTGGAGAGATGGCTCCAGCCGGAGGAGCAGCTGCTGCAGAGGACACCGTTCAGTTCTCAGCACGCACACGGCAGGTCACAGCTGCCTGTAACTCCAGCTCCAGGGCATCCAGCACTCTCTGTGGCCTCCATGGGCACTGCACATGGTTCATATACAGGTCCAGAAGACAAACTCACACATATAAAAATACACACACATATATTTTATATATTTTGATAAATACATATTTAATACATATTTAAAGCAAGACATAATTAGAGAAGAATTTTATGATGTCAAAAATATGAAGCAAAAAAAAAAAAAAAAAAACCCAAACAGAAAACAACAACAGCAACAACAAAAACCCTCAAGGCAAAGAACTATAGTATTAAAAGCAATAAGGGAAAACACCTACCCAACAGCAAAGGCAAACATAATATTCCAAATCTCTTATTGGTAACCTTAAAATCAGAGTCATGAATGACATATTCAAGCCCGTATTGACCGCTCAAAGAACTTATCCCCATTGAGGCTATCTTTTAAATTTTTCCAATACTGGTGGGTACAAGCCTGTTATTCCAGCTATTGGGCTAAATAGAGCAGGAGGGTCACAAGTTCAAGGCCTTCCTCCAGTACACAGTGAGTTCATGGTTGCCCTGAAAAACTTAACAAGACCCTGTCTCAAATGCAAAACAAATGAAAAGAGAAAAATGCTGTGGTATGTCTGCAGGATGCAGTTTTACTCAGCTATAAAGAAAAATGAAGTGATATTTGCATCTCTGTGTGTGTTTTTGTGTGCTTCTATGTGTCTCTGTGTGTCAGAGACAGACAGACAGACAGACTAAACAGAAATGTACAGAAAGGAGACTATGAAAAAAGGAAGACCCTAAGGGAGAATGGACAGAGGGAAGGGATGATAATGAAATATATGTGACACAAAAGCAGAATGGTGACAAGGGCAGTGCTTGACAGAGGAAAGTTAGAAGCATGAAAACACCACAGTGAAATTCATTTCTTAGATAAAACTTCAAAATTATATTTTACCTTGAAAATGCATTTTAATTGTGGCAGTCTTCACTGTCACTGTTAGAGAAGGAGGTGGCTATGAGGAAACATGGCCATTAAAGAGATGGCCCCTCTAAGGGACAAACGTTAGAACAAGACAAACCAGGGAATCTGGGCAAGGGCTCCACAGTTAATGGTGTTCTTGCAGAACAACTGAAAGCTTACCCTATGGCTATGTGGATGTTACAGAAGGAGCTGAGAGATGCTCAGGACTTATTGTGCAAATCCATAGTCCCAATTATTCCCCAGAGAAGGTAAAGTAGGAGAGGAAGAGAAGGAAGAGTGAGTGAGAAGAAAAATTGTTTAAAAATCTATTCATTTCCCTCCCTCAGACAAACAACTAATGTATATTCCTCGTGTTTCTTACAGGTGGTGCATTGAATTACATTGAATACAGTATTATCAAAACCACTTACAAGCTAAGACTTTGTTGTTGTTGCTGTTGTTTTTTGTTTTGTTTGGCTTTTGTTGTTCTTGTTGTTGTTGTTTTGAGAACCAAGCTACCTTACTCCTTTACCATGCAGTGATTCTTGGGTGAGAATGCAATCTGGGTCTGTGTAAACACACTTGTCAGTGAACAAACTCCACCTCGATTCCCACATCTGTAAGCCGTGACACTCCATTGTATCCCACTGTCTCACACGTGCCCAGTCTAGTTTAAACTATTAACCAAAAATACATTTCCAACTTTTCTGTCCTTAATTCCCACTGGGATACACTGCAAACTTTATTCTTTGGGGTCTTTATCTCAAGAAGTAGGGTATATTAATAATTAATATAGCAAATGTAAGAGCTACTAACTGCATTATCCGGCAGATGATAATCTGGAGATATATCATAACTCATTACATGAGTCTTGAGTGTGCACATACAGGCCATGATACCAGAAGGGGGACCATGAAGGAGAGGAAGAGATCATGGGCTGGGTGGGATGGGTTTACATGAAGTCAGTTTATTTTCCAAGAACATATCAAGTCACGAGACAGCAATGTTTTCCTTTGAAAATCTGAGCCAAGTAGATCCTTTCGTATGCCATCCTGAGAGAGGAAAGGGTTTCTGAAGTCTAATCAGTTACCCCTACTTCTGTTACCTGCCTTGCTAAACCCAACAGGAAATACTTTATTTACTTGTAGCCTGACTCTTCCCACAAATACTTAACAATGTAAAGGATACAGGCACTGACCAATCAGAAGTAGCCAGTTGTATAGCCTTAGCCTGCCAAGTTTATACTGATGTGGTTGAGAGTCTGAACTCTGGAACAATTAGTCACAGCAGCCAAATGACTGTGGAGTCACTGACACGGAAATAGCAGGCATGGGATGTCTACCAGTAATAAGATTCACTAATGTTCTCATTATGCAAATATTTCTTATCTGTTGCTTAGTGCTACACAGATGAGTGGCTGTCAGGAATATATAAGATGATGTTGTGTACCAGAACAATGAGAGAAGTTATGAGGTCAAGAAGTAAAACAGAACTCTACCTCAAATATAGTGAACTGTAATGATTCACTCCAGCGAATAAACGCACAAGGAAAAGTAAACATTTAAAAATGTATTTTATAGTATCTTGATAACAAGATTGAGAAGGTACCTTAGTGAACCCAAAGAAAATCAGTGACAGACATTGGATTTACCTGTTTGTGGGAAAGATCAATACATATTCTCAGTGCTTCCACACCCAACAATACCCATTCGAGAAATGCTCTTGCTCTTATGAAGAGCTAGCAAGCATTAAACAGGAAACCAACTCCTAAAATAAATATTAAGAATATCAGAACATCCTTCACTTTGTAAAGTTAATATTAAAAAAAATTACTGATTTAGCTGTTAAGTATCCTCACTAAGTCATTTCTTCAAGTGTATGAATTATTAAAGCTAAAACAAATGGCTTTACTGTGTGTGAATATTGATTATCAAGCAAACATTAGTGTGATAGACATGTGCTTTCCAGTGTGGGATGCTGAGGTGGCAGAACACTTAAGAGGATGTGCTTAATGAAAAGTAGTCATATACTCCCACAAATGGATTAGTGTTGCTTAGAGCACCGCGTCAGCTCCCCTATGATTGAATTTTATTCTGCTGAGAATGAATTGTAAGAAAACAAGTTCAGCTCTTTTGGATCTATATTTGCACTGAGCCCCCTATTACACATGAAATAACTCTCTTTCCGCCTTTCTACTTTATTGTTTGGGCTTTCCAGTCACCACAGTCATAAGCCATATAAACTTGCTTCCTTCATAAATTTCCTAACCTCAGTTACTTTGTTATAGCAAACAGCACAGACTACAACAGACTCATAGTTCTACAACTTGAGTTAGTGGTAATACTTTGAGAAATAAACTGTTAACTTCCCAAGATTCTCATTCTTTCAATTCTTTCTTCAAATCTTCACCTACCTTTTCTACTTTGGATCCATTCAAGAGGTATTAAGATCTCTCCAAGAATCAACTCCTTCCAGCTATAAGATGAAAATTTTAGGTGGACCTTCTCACAGATGTTCTCTCCACTCGAAGTCATTTTCCAGATGCAGCATATTGCATTTACACTTCATACACTTCCACACACCTGCAACAATCTTCCTTTGAAGTCTTTCAGTGACTGCCAATCACTATGATGCTACAAACTCTCATTTCAATGAGTGTATTCTGTAAATGTCTGTAAGGTTGTTTCGTGGGATTTTTGGTGCTTGTAAATTTTACAAACTTTTAAAGAAAAATTATTTGTTTCATTTTGGATTTTTGTTTTATTTTTCTATCTTTCTTTCATGTGTTTGTGTATGTGTGAGAGAAGAGAGAGGGGGAGAGGGAGAAAGAAGAGTTGGAGAGGGAGATATTGAGAGTCTTATGTAGCCCAGACTTAGCTCAAACTTCCTGCTATACTGTCAAGGATGTTGTTGAACTTTGGAGCCTACTGCTTCCACCCCAAAACGCTGGGATTAGCAGCATGTATCAACAAGCCAAGTTTTATGAGGTGCTGGGGATGAAACCTAGAGTCCTGTGCATGCTAGACAAGCATGCTACTGACTGAGCGTACCCTCCACCCAAGAAATTACTGCTTAAAGAACAAGTCTTCAGTGGCTGTAGTCAAATGTCTACTGGGGGTCCCTTGATGTCTCCAATATAGCAAGTCTTTTCTCAGTTAGGTTGTTCTCACCTACCTGACAAATGGCCCAGATGCCATTTTTCTGCTTCTATCTTTCAAAATACTCTACAATATAGTTGCATTGCACTGAGATTAAGTGTCCCTACAACTCTTCTGTAGTACACACTGCCTGCCTCACTTGAAGTACTACTCATTTTTGTTGATGATTCCAAAACAAAAACAAACAAACAAACAAACAACCCAAACTTAATGTCTCCATTGTTAGCTAGATTACACAGAGGAATACCAGATTACACATGTTGATGGCACTCAGTAGGCTGAAACGAATAAATGATTGGATCTTACATAATCTTTATAATTCCATACTAACATATACAGCTCTCATCACTCGCCATGTGTCCTTCCAGAGAGCTCCCATAAGCAGATTTTGACAATTGGAGCTCTGAATATTGCTTACTTTGTAGCTAAGTTGAATAAATTGAAAACATTAAAAGATCACAAATTCAAAATATCAGAATAAAAATATACAAGATGCTGATATCTGAGCAATAACATAAAAAGTAGAATACATGCCATGTTAAAACAAGAGTAATATACAGGGCTCCTGTTAATGATGAATCTAAAGTAGAGATTTTTGTGTGAGCACAATAAGCATGCGGAAGGGAATCCTAAATGAGCTGAGTCGCTACCCTACCCACCCAGGAAGGATGAATTACCTGAGTGGTCACACACAACTGGGAAAAAAATCTAAAAATTTATCAACATAGAGTTAGACACAGCTCTGTCATTTGCCGTCTTCAGCAGCAGTTCAGGGTCAACAACATAATGTATGGCTTCTGTTACAACTGTGTGGAACTGGGAAGGTAGCACTAAATCACCAGAGAAACAGACTGAAGTTGATGGCCTCTTTTTAATATCATACATGCACATATATGTAATGTGCGTGTGCTTAAATCATATAATCCATTATGTATGTGGTGCAAAATACACATCATTTTGTGATTTGGGATTTTTCCAGGATGACACATTTTCCTTGTCATCCTTGTTAAGTCGCCTGGAAGTGCCTTTATGTACCCCAGGAGATTTTCCTTCTCCACATCAGCATGTCTCTTGCTATTGCCATTGTTCAGGTATGGTTTAGGTAGCCATTTCTAGGAGACACAGTCTCACAGCCCACTTCTGATCCTCTGATTCTCACCATCTTCCTGCTCCCTCTTCCTCTTTCCTGAACCATAGGTGCTGGAGTTGTGTTGTCGATGTATTTGTTTGGGCTGGACTACCCAATGATCCATTGATCCATTATGTCTAGTTGTGGTTTTCTGTATGGTCTCCATTTTCTGTAAAGAGAAGCTTCTTGACAAGGGGTGACAGCTAACCTTACCTGTGGCACAAGGATAAAAAGGTTTAGACAGTAGTTACGAACTGCACTGATCCAATAAAGAGGCAGTAGCAGATTGTCTTCTAAAATCCATGACCTCACAAGCCCTGGGAAATTGGTTGGCTTTCTAGTGCAAGGGATGATTTCCCTCCTATTGAGCAGGCTTTAAGTGGTTAGTGCCAACTTTTGTATTGTATTGATCACTATTTGTAAAGATCACTGTTGTGTCTTTGGGGATGTCTTGTCATGTTGGCCAGTGTTGTGGTTTGTAGGCATCACAGCTGAATAGGACAACTGACTGTTCCCTCACTGGCAGCTTGCATGGTATATTCTGGTGCTATGGAATTAGATCATGAGGAGGAGGCTCTAAGTTAGACGCAGCCCACCTGTGTCTAAGCATGCAGGTGCAGTGTCTTCAGCAATAGGTCTTGCCTTCAAACTTTGGGAGGCAATCAAGAACAGCAGCAATAGCCTGTATGTTTTGAGAGACTCTTGGACTCCCACAACCACCCACTCAAATGCAGGTGTCCATTATCTGGTACTGGAACTATTGTGAAGTTATCAGAGAACAAGTTGCGGGGGCATTGTTAGCCCAAGTGAGAAAGTCTAATATACATATATATGATACACATGCATTATATAATTTTAGGTATGAACTGATTCCCTGAGGATTTATCTAACAACCTTAATGTTATTTGTCCCCTCCCTCCCTCCTTCTGTATTGACCTTGTTCCCCAGCACCCAGTTTTTCCTGGGTTTTTCCAGGAGTCTTTTCCTTGTTACTGTTTCCTGCTTAGTTAACATAAACTATCATTCTCCTCCTTTGCTTTGCTCCCTCCAGCCCCTCCCAAGTTCTGCATCCCGATATTCCTCTCTCAAGTCCCCGGTCTCTTTACAAGTAAGGAATAGAAGACAAATGACTATGACATAAGGCTGTTTGGATATGGTGGGCCCTTAGCAGATGTCTGGTAGCAAACACTGAGTATTGAAGATAAGTCTGTCTGAATGGACAGTACAAAGATCTGGAAGCAAGAGCGTATTTGTAGTTATTTAAGAGTTACGACCAAGCTGTGAAGTCACAGAGCGAATGGAATGTAAGCAAATGTTCAGTTTGAGGAGTTGAGGAAGCAGAATTGTTGCCTTGTCTCAAATAAGTGATATTCTAAGTTAAGAACTTCTATTTTCCTATGATAGGAAGGCAGTAAACCCTTGAGAAGAGATGCACGATCATCTACTCTGGGTATAATGTGCTCTTGGTGAAGAACAGAGCAGAGGGCTCAAGAGTAGAAGCCGCCTTGTCTTAAAGCTCCGAGCCTCCCTAACTAATGTGTCAACACCGTAGCAGCTAGCCTTTACTGAGATCCCAAGTGGCAGCTGTACCCTTTCCCCTTTAACTCTTAAAGCTACAGGAGTGAGGCAGTCAGGTATTGGAATAGCTCAGTAGTGCAGAACCTGCCTAACCACAAATGAGGTCCTGGATTCATTTTCCCCATCACCACCAAAAGACAAAGCTCAAGAAAGATCAGGTTCCCTTGTGTACAATTGAAGAAATTTTAAATGACAGAATCATAACAGAAACTGACCTCATTGCAAAGTCCAGATTTCTTCCCATATAACTCAGAACATTCCTTCTTACTACTGTAGACTTTGTTCAGGTCTTTACAGAGATTACCTTTATCAAGGATAAATGCCCTTTAACCCAATTCCTTTATGGAAACCTGAAGTTTCAGTGACCTAGATCAACTCACACATCTCATCCTGGATGAAATTTTTCCCAGCTGACTTGTTTGCTCTTGTATCTTCTTTACCTGTTAAAGACCAAGCCGAGCTATGTAGCCAAGTTAGCCCTGAAATCATGTACCTTCTTTTTTGTTGTCACCTCTGACCCTATACTTCCCCCTCCTCAGACATCTCCCATCTGGCACAGCAACAAATTAATAATCAAAATCAGAGTCTACTCCTTCTCAGATTTCTGATGTCATATGTCAAACAAACCCCACAACACTGAAGGCTAAAGAGCAACCGAAAAAATGATGATACAGTCACAAACAAAACTGCATCTATAAAACAATTTAGAAACTTAATATTAAGCTCGAACATTACTTTTTAATACTAGGAAGACCGAAATATATGAAATATATGTAAGGTTCTACCTTGAAAGGCAAAATTATGCCGGGCGGTGGTGGCGCACGCCTTAATCCCACACTGGGGAGGGGAAGACAGGCGGATTTTGATTCAGGCCAGCCTGGTTACAGAGTGAGTTCCAGGACAGCCAGGCTATACAGGAAACCCTGTCTCGAACCAAACAAAAAAAGGAAAAAAAAAAAAAAAAAAAAGAGCTACTTGCTCAAAAAAAAAAAAGAAAACAAAATTAAACATGACCTGTATCGGTACAGAAAGTAAATCATCATCTTAACTGAGGAAAGAATATGCTAAGGAAGAAAGAATTTCATTTATAGTTTTTTATTTCTGGAAATATTTACAGAAAAGTTAATGGTCACTTAATGAAACAATGGCTTTCTTGTACCTGATGCTTTGTTTGAGGCAAACAATGATATAATTCTGAGGTAGGCCAGCAGAGGAAATAGTTTGATACTGTGGGACCACTACTTGGCTTTGGGTGAGTCACAACCCTCTTCTTAGAATACAGTTGGAAGCCAAGTTCCTTTGCCTGCATGCATATGCACACACATTCCTCTCCAGGAAGTGCATCTAGCAACTTTAGAACCTCATTAACCCCAAACCTGTATCAGGCAAACTATACACTACCATCTTTGAACAACGGTAGTTTTGCCATCCCAGTAATAATAAAATTTAGAACATTCGAGTGTATTCCTTAGGTATTCAAGTATGTAGGCTAGAAGGGCCATTTCAACCTCCACTGTTTTCTGGTGCATGAGCGGTAAAAAGCAAAACTGTTTCCATTAGTAGCGTTGTAGGAAAATGTTTTAGGAAATGTAGGAAAATTCCCCAATTTATTACCATATGCCTATGCATAAACTGGGCATGCATATGATTAAGATCAGATGCATTATAAGAAGGGACATATGTACAGAAATGATTCTGTAACCTAATCCAAATAGTGAACCTAGCAAACTGTCTCTTAATAAGCAACTCTTCCTCTTGGGCTGACAGAAGAAAGCCTTGACTAGTAACACTTGAGCACTCATTCACTCACTCATCATGGCTTGCTGTCTATCTTTCCAGCATGTCCCTCTTTAGTCTGTACTCTCACTTACTCCCAAAGAAAATGTTCTTGCTCCTTTTGCAACTCTGTGAGCCCGAAATTTCAATTATTTGAATAAGAGGAAAAGAACACGGAAACCCGCACTCCAGGCCCCAGTCACCAACACCTCCAGGATTCTTAGGATAGGTCCAGACTTCTATCTCATGAATTACCGTCTTTTATGAAGTGGTCAGACTCATTGGAATTTGGAGACACTGGCTCAAATTTTTTCACTGTATTTCGGTGTTTCTAAGTAACCTGACGTTTTTATAATTACCTACTCTTGGATGTTAGGATATGCTGCAAAACAAAGACAGCAAAGTGGAAAGCTGAGACATTTTATATTCTCTCTCAGCAAAGCCCCACGGGAAGGAACCTGATCAACAACTGTACTAGTGAACATTTAAAAGGCCTCCAGGGAAAACTGATCCTAAAGGACTTTCCCCACTGATTTTTGCCATCTGCACTAGCGGTTAAGGAAGTGTGGTATAAAGAGGTCTGGGAGCCTTCTGTCCCAATCTCTCTCCCAGAACACCCTGTCCTCACCAGCTTCCAGTGCTGGTTAGGAGTGTCACTCAGACTCTGGTCAGCTCCTGTTCACTCTCCATGTTTCTCAGCATGGACACCCTGCCACACACACACACACACACACACACACACACACACACACACACACAGTGATGGTTAGTGTGGTCCACTCAACGAGATCTAGAATTTGAGAAGCGGATTTCTGAGCATGCCTCTGAGAGATTATCTGAATTGATGTACAAAGGTCCATCTTTAAGCAGAGGATGCTGGACTGAATAAAAGAAAACTAAGCAGCGACAGCAGACTGATGGCTGTCAGCCTTTTGATTGTGGGCTGCAATCTGACTAGCTGCTTTAACTTCTGCTTCCTTGACTTTCTGGCCATCAAAGAATGTTACCTTGAACTCGGAACTAATATAACCCTTCCTTCATCAGACTATCTTATTACAACAATGGGAAAGAAAAACAACAAAAAACAACAAAACAACAACAACAAAAAAACCAAGATCATCAACAACTTTCCTGCACGTTGGAGATGGCTGTTTGCCTAGTGACTAAAGATGAGATCTGGCATGGCCAAGATAGTTACCTCCATCTGCCATCTAGTGGACTCCAGATACCTCTTCAGTAAGATCTTAATTCAGGCCCATCTTTCCCAAGTCTTTCTTTCTTCAGGTCTAGCTTACCAAGTAAAACTTTAAAAATTAAAGTAGCCATCGTTTCAATCACTATGCAAATGTACTTATACATTAGACTCCAACTGATAGTTGCCATCACGCCGGGCTCAAAGCAGTGTTGTGGTTTATTTCAGTCCCCTGGAATCCCCATGTACTACAGACACCCAGCTCAACAGCATTAGGAGACAGGACTTCAGGAAAGTACTTTAAGTCATAAGTATTTGCTCTTGTGGATTAATGTCCTAATAGAAGGGCTCGCTTGACAGGCAACGTGGTTCCCTTTGCTTTCTATCCTTTTGCTATATGCAGACACAGCATTTGTCTCTTTTCAGGAAGGCAACAAGGCACCACCTCAGAAGGAGAGCAGCGCTCAACAGAGACAACAGAGATGGCAGCATTTTGAGATGACCTCTCATCCTCCAGAACAAGGAGTTTATTAACTACCTAGTCTCAGATACCCTGTCACAGCACCACAAAGCAACCAAGACACTCAGATACTGAAAATGGTCCTTGATTTAGTTCTCCATCTGTAAAATGGGCTGAGTATCTGGTAAAATGCAAAATATAAAAAACTTTTAAATCTCAAGTGTTCAGGGCTCAAGTACTCAGAAAGCTTATGGTTTTGTCCAGGTGTAATACTTATACAACTTCTGATCCTGTTTGAGAACAGCAGCAGAAATATCGAAATGGAAATTAGCTTCAAGTAGATATGATTTACCGCATTTTAAGATGGCTTTGCAGGGGTGGAGGTGGACAGGAGGCACAGCAGATTCAAGGAAAAAACCACCAGGACGCTTAGACCCTGGCGGTTCCATAGCATGCAACTGTCCAGACTCAGAGTTTATAACACCTGTGCTCATCGGCACTTCTTCCACTAAATAGGTTTAAAATATCGTGTGAAGGATAAAATAAAGAAATTAAAATTAATCGATTTAGAGAAAATCAATTTATTCAAAACACAGGAAACATTACGATTTTCCTTCAGAATATTTTAGGTTAGTATTTTTATTCAAGTGTGTTTGACACCAGGAGTAAAGGTCATATGTGTGCAGGTATCCTCCTTCAGAGACCAAAACAGGGCACTGGATTCTTTGACACTGGAATTACAGATGGTAGTAAGCTGACCAACTTGGGTGCTTGGAGGCATGCTGAGGTCCTCCGGAAGAGCAGTATGTGGACTATAGACTCATCTTGAGACTCTAATACTTGAGAATTTTATTTTATAACTGTATACAAGATCCAAGCCTAATCTGTTAAATACAAAATAACAAAATATTAAGTACAAGAAAATTCCAACTTATAAATTTTGGCAAGAAATTAACTACAGAAACATATACCAAAACAAATTCTAGGAGACAGTTCCTCAGTTTGGTGAGGAATTCCTATGAAACTGAATGGAGAATTCACCTTGACTATATAGACAGTCCAGCTCAGTCTTGGCTTGTTTGTTCGTGGCTGTAATTCCTGACCTCAGCATTAAATCACATGGAGTATGACTGCATGCAGATGGAGGGAAGGGACAGTCTTGGATTTCATGCCTCAGGAAGGCTTGTCTCATTTTTTGAGAAAGTATCTTTGACATGGACCTCACTCATTAGACTATACAAGCTGGCCAGCAGGCTGTAGAAATCTCTTTTCCCTGCCATTCTGAGGCTGGAATCATAGTATGCTCTATTATGCTTGTTTTTTGTTTGTTTTAACATGAGTTAAGCATGAGTAGCAAGCACGTTATTCATAGAACCATCTCTCCATGCCCTTTGCTATTTTATTTTTTGGCTTTGAGAGACAGGGTTTCACTATGTAGTCTACCTGTGCTAGAACTCCCTCTGTAGACCAGGCTGGCCTCAAACTCAGAGAGCCACCTGCCTCTGCCACTTGAGTGTGGGAATTAAACCTTACAACACCAAATCCTTTGATTAAAAACTTTTTATACTCAAAAACCTGAAGCCTCTTCTTTTTTCTGATTTAACATCTTCCCAATATACCTTAAAAAGTAAGATAAGAGCAATGAACTGGTACAATTTTACATTTATAATACATCTTTAAAATCTAATTTTCTTATTATCTACTGAAATCTCAATTCAATAATCATCATATTGACATTTTCTTCCAAAATTCTATAAAGAAAAAAAACTTTAAAATATTAATTATACATGGGAACTAAACTACTTTGCAGAACTTTACAAACATTTACATTTGCTTTTCAGTTGTCTCTCATATAATATATAATATATATATATATATATATATATTACACACACACACACACACATATATATACATATATTAGTATATAGATATACACACATATATATATATACACACACATATATATATGTATATCTATATACACACACATACATATATACATACATTTTATATATATGTGTGTGTGTGTGTGTGTATGTTGTGTGTGTGTATATATATATATATATATATATATATATATATGTATGTATGTTGGGATTAATCAATTTCTTTATTTAGGTAAATGTTAAATTTCTCCATATACTAAAGAAAAAAGTAATGCTCATTTGGTAATATAAACTGCTTTAAAGTATAGGTTGTAACGTAATTTTAGAATGAGCAGGTTATATTTAGTATTGGAGATATGCTCTTGCAAAAGGGACTACTAACCAAAGGAATGTTTGTCAGTCATTATAGCACCATGTCTTTTCTGATACTTTGCAGGATAGTATATATTATGTGTGACAAACATATTGGCACTTATAACCTAGACCTCTCTTTAGAAACTGTCTATAGTTTATTTGACTAGGTAAAGTGACTCTCGCAGATCTACCTGATGCTTATCCTGTTACAATGTTTCCTTTTAACACCAGCAGGAGAACTTATCACAAAATAGCATGTCGGCAGCAAAGAGATCTTAGTGTTAGCAAAGAGCGTCTCATTTAGCAGAGAAATACAGTGGGTAAGGAACAAAACAGACAGGGCCTACGTGGTTGTGTTTGATGTTAATAGTGCCTTAACAGCATGAAAAAAATTATTTGGCCATATGTACTTAGAAATTCTACAAAACAAATTTATTCATCAAAAATCTGGGTAAAATATAATTTGTAGTATTTGACCATACAGTAATTTCATCAGGCTTTTTCATTCTTTTTGCTTTATTACATAATTTTCATTCTTGATGAAGACGTTTTCTACGTATTATAAATATTAAATTTGCTTAGTAGAAACTGCAAAACACGACTCTGTTCAGTTCTATGTAGAGATACATTTGGACGACTATAGTAAATACCTTTAAATTATAATTGTTTTTGGAATTTCTACACTCATTTTTTGTTCAGTTTTAGATTTGTCATAATATCATATCTTTTAATATATTGCGGTTAACCCAAATCTTAAATCTGGGAAACTATATTCAAATATTAAATTTACAAATATACTCTCTAAAATGATTTGTCAACTGTTAAGTATTATCAAGATTATCTTACAAAAAATCAATTAATTGAATTAAGTAAATAAAAAGGTTCTATGGTGTCATAATAAAAGAACATTCCATTAACACTAAGTCACAAACTATTGAAATGTCATTTACAAACAGAACATCTTAAATATCCTATTTATAAAACTTTAGAAGTAACAACATGACCACTAGGATACAGCAATGTAGCTATTCCTGAAGCAGCTTGAGAACACTCAGCACACACACTCAGATATATAATTCACAAGATTTGGAAAAGCGAAAAGATTTTACAATACAGAATTAAATTACAAATGATAAGAAAGTCAATAAAAACTGAGTCCAGATAAATGGCAAGAAAGGAAATGATCCACTTCTGAATGTTAAAAATGTTCTGGTCTGAAGATCCACGTACTACTTCAGGTTATATCTTAGTGTCTTCCACTCTTGCTTTCATAAAAACCGGGCCTATGACTATTTCCAAGTTCAGATTCTTAGAAATAAATATACTTGAACTAGTCACAGAATAGGGCATGGCTTATGGTCACTTTGTCAGTGTAAGTAATAGCAAAAAGTACATAGCTCATTGTGTGGTGACTGTTTATTGTACTGAAGGTTTATTTTCCTCTTCACATCTTTGGTGACTGTCTCCCACTAGTATCATCGACCAGGTCTCTCAGGCGAGATAAATGTTGTAAGGCCCTTCATTAAAAAAGTAAAATTACATTATAAGCCAATATTGAGAAGTGAACAGCCAATATAGAAAGCAAGAAATGATGATCACATTATTTAAACTTCAAACTTACTTTAAGAAAGTAAGTTACAGAAAAACATAAAACTTTGAGAACTCTTTTTTATAAACTGACATCTGAACAAGTAATAACTAATCTAAGTTAGTGTTCTATAAACATTTGCTTTAAATGTAATATTCAATTTTTAGTTAATCTGCTAGAGCCCAATAAAAAATAATATCACAGGTATCAAATTTAATAAAACATTTTCATATACTTTTCCTAGTATCTCTGCAAAAATAATTGTTTTCTTTTGTCATGCTATATGTACCATCTAGAAACAAAGTCATGTAATTCATTTAATATTTAAGGTAAAGATAGTTTAAATTTTAAAAATATTGCTTAAAGTCAGTAAAAATTCTCAGTAAAACTCATTTTTTTTGAGAAGAAAAACAAGTAACTTCTTCAGTAAAGATGAATATGCATGCACTTGTCAAAATACACATTAAATAAAAGGCTACATCATCAGCTCCAAACTCTATTAACCACATGTAGAAGAATGGAACTCAATCCTCATCTCTTACTCTTCACAAAACAACTGCAAATACATCAAGGACCTTAGGCCCAATATTAGACTCAAGAGCCTGAGTCTGATAGAGGAGAATTAGGAAATATGCTTAAACTTATAAGCACAGGAAGAAACTTTCTGAACAGGAAAGCCCAGTAGCACAGGCATAAGGTAACAACTGACAAAATGGGACAACTACAATACTGTAGAGCAAAGGGCACTGTCTTCTAAGTAAAGAGGGAGCTTCCCAAGGGGGAAAATCCAGACCAGCTGTACAGGAGACATAGGTTTAGTGTCCAGAATATATGAATATCTCTAAAAAAAAAAAAAAAAACCTAAAAATCAAAACCAAAAAAAAAAAAAAAAAAAAAAGAAAGAAACAAAGAGAGAAACAAAGAAGAAAGAGAGGGGGAAGGGGTTGGGGGGAGAAGTAACCCAGCAACCCAATTAAAATTGGGCAGGAGAATTAGGAAGATGGCTCAGTGGTTAAAGAGCCCTGTAGCTCTTCTAGAAGACTTGGCAGGTCCATTTCCCAGTACATGAATGGTGGCTCACAACCACTCATAACTCAGGGAATCCAGTGTCCTCTCCTGACCTCTACAAAGGACCAGGCACACATGTGGTACACATATACACATGCAGGCAAAACATTCATACATATAAAAATAATAATTAGTCCAAAAATAGCTTTAGTTGAAACAGGCAATTAAACAGCTTAATTAAACAGTTTAATTGAAGCAGGTAATTTAAAAGTTCTCAAAAGAAGAAATACAAGCAAAAGAAGAAGTATGAGGAGTAACACTAAAGACCCTGAAAACCTGTGTGGAAATCTAGTACTGTGGAATCCTAAAGTATATAATACACATATTAAAAGTTTAAATGAAATTACCCTATTACGGTGGGATGACGCCTTTCCTAAACACCATAGGCTATCAAATAGAAAGCCCACTGTCAGATATGAGTTATCTCTTTCCAAAATGTTTGTCAGTGCAGTCCCACAATCTCCCCCAAATAATATAGGCTGTTCTTGAACACCCTCCAATATTTGATGGTAAACCCCTACTGCTGAAAACACCACATACTTAAATCATAGAATACAGAGAAGTCAAGTTGGTACAGAGATGAAAGCTTCATCTCTACTGCCTAGTTTTCATAGTACTGAAAGATACTATGCATGTTACTGAAGGAGAAAATTAGTTATCAATTCTACCTAGTTGTAAACCCTACAAGCTCCAATAACTAGCAGCCTGTTAAGAGGTGCCTCTGGTATAGCAGTGGCATGAATGTTTTGGGAGTAACCAACCACTTTCTGCTTGGATTTAAGCTGCATAAGACATAACTCCTATTTTGTCCATTATGGCCAAGACCTCCTGACTAGGTGGTCATAGGCCCTGGGGGAGAACCTACTACTCTTGTTCTTCTAAATGTGCATGGTATTACAGCAAGTCCTAATGACCCATCTCACAATCCTCATCACAGAAGATTCTTTCAGTAGTAGATGGTGATTAACACAGAAGCCCATATCTGGCCAACATTAAGAAAATAAAAGACTGGGGAGTGCTCAAACTTAATCAGGCATCTGTATCACACCCATTCCTCCCAAGGCTCAGAGATCATCTTACCTCACATCTTTATAACCAAATGCAAACAAAAAGAACCGTATTGCCTGACAATAGAAATAACTTGTGGGATACACTACATTTGTATTTAGGACAATATGACTAAGGAAGCTAAACGTACCTTTCTATAAAAGTGTACACACACACACACACACACACACAAAGGCATTTGTGTAGAAGTCAGAGAACAACGTGTAGGAGTTGATTTTGCCCTTCCACTACACAGATTCCAAGAACTGAAATCAGATCACCAGGCTTGGCAATAAGTGCTCTTACCTACTGAACCATCTTGCCAGCCTCAGATACGTTAAATAATGATGCATTTATGACTAGATGAACTCATTTCATGGTATATTATTGTTATAGGATATCCACATCAGTACTAAATATCTCAAATTTCTGCTTTTATTCTGAAATAGAGAGAGAATCGGACCCAGTCATATCCATTATATTTTGTATGTCCAAGTGTATCTTTTTAGCCCTTAGGACTATTTAAATAAGTTGCACAGGTTTAAAATCAAGCATTTTTTTTTAAATTTTTTTATCCTATCACAATACTGATTTACATTAAACAAGGCAACATGTTGTCACTTCACCCAAAGTGGTGTTTTTCACTCTGCCCCTTCTTGACGGCTTAGTGAGTCACTACCAAAAGGCCCACTGAGTGCTTTTAAAAGGGGATGCAAGCAATGTTCTTAAAAAAATAATGCATTCCGTGAATAAGGAAGAGACTTGATGTTGACCTCTGGCCTCTACATGCATAAAAACACACAAAAACACTACATTTCACATTACATACCACATTTTAAAATATAGTATGTGCTACAAGAACCAAATATGCCTACCCATACATTTATTCTGGGAACTACTGAATTCCACTCTAATTTCTGTCAAAAGAATAACTAAAATGGATTTGTGTTCAAATTAGTAAACAATACTTACTTGTGAAGAGACCTGGTAATAGGCATCATATTTTCCTTCATCTGTAATTTAGAGAAATCATCCTCTGACATCTATAATAAACCCAAAAGAAACAAAAACATTTGAAATACTCAATTCATTGTACCAAACCATTTTCTGAAGAGCAATTAATACTTTCGTTGTTCCTTCATTCGAAAACTACAATTACTTTGACTTAATGTTCAATGCTCCTAAAATATGCTTCTGAGCACATGTCCATTAAAGAATCATACTGGCTTGAAATTACATCTAACAGACAAGGTAACGTGTCACTGATGTTTAAGAGAGTAAGTGAAGGTTACACTGGAAAAATGACAGACTGTGTGATACTAAGGCTGATTCACTCATATGCAATGCCCACCGACTATTGTAAAGCCCTACTGAATGGCTGTAACACTGATCAGGAAAATAAGCCAGGCACAGAAAATCAAACAATATGTAAGAGAGAAAGTTCTCACTTACATATGGAATCTGAAAAGTGCCATTCTTAAAGCCCTGGAGCAGGAGTTAGAGGCAGTTGTGAGCCATCCTACATGGGTGCTGGGAGCCATATTTGGGCCTTCTATAAGAGCATGCCTTCTTAACCACTGGGTTATTTCTAATGTCACTGGACCAGAGAAAAATTAAAGGCTGAGTGATGACAAATGAAATGTTGGTTAAGTATATGACATCATACTCAGAAAGGGTTAAGTTCAAGATAGTTACTATGTAACTATAGTAGTCACAGATTTTAAATGTTCTCACCATAAAAAAAATACCTATATAAGGTGGATATACAGTAATTAGCTTGATTTAGTCATTCAATAATTTATACCTATTATATCATATTACATCAAAAATATCAAAATTTTGTTTGTTACTTGCTATAAGTGGCAGTTAAGAATTCACAAGTACATATAAATGAATTTAAATTCTATGATTCTAATACTTTGAAAATTCATCCGCTACATGAAGCAGAAACAAGATTTTCAAAAGTTCTAGAAACACTCAATTTTTAAAAAATGTATTATATTTAGAAATGCCAACAAACACATAATAACAAAAATTTGCTATTCTGATACAAAGGTGGAGAAGTCTAACATTAAGAACATCTTCCAGGTTTCACAGAAACTCACAGAAGCTTCTGTGTTTGTAAGAAACCACACAGATTCATTCTGTAGGACGTGTAAGATGGGACTGATACCTTTCTATACTGTAAGTGTAGCAGTAGCATCGTGCACACACTGTGTTGGCATGCTCATTTACAGATAACTACAGGTAGGTGTAAACAGATTCTGGTAAGTCTGATGTGAGTCTGAATGTAGAATATTCCTACAGCTCAAGTGCTGATCCTCCACTGGTGGAATTCTTTTGGGAGGCTGTAAAACGGAGTGGAGGAAGTTAATCAAGGGGCCTGCCACTGAAGGTCACGCTGGTCTCCAGCCTCTCCCTCACTCTTTTATTCTCAGCAGGCTCATGAGATGCACAGCCTCTCCCTATTCTACTCCCTGCTGCCTTCATGTTCTGGCTTACTATGGGCCCAGAAATCAGAGGAGCCAAAGACTCTGGACTGAAACCTAAGAAACTGTAAGCCAAGATAAACCATGTTTCTGTCATGTATCCCACCACTAGCATGAAGAAATAATACAACTTTAGATAAATGCATATGTCTCAATTCCTAAGTTTGTGCTTACTTGCTTAATCTCTTCTTCTGGCTCTGTATTTTTCTTCTTATTAAAACTTTCTTGTACTGCCTGAAGGTTAAATAACATTTGTTTCAAGGCTTCCACAGGACCATGATGTTTGCCTCCAGATAGAGTAGAGCTCTAAAGTTAAAGGAAATGAGAAACTTAACCATGCAAAGAGAAAAAGAAAATAGTATATTGTAAAACATCCCTTGTGGGACTGCATAGGGGTATCTTGGTTCTTGGCTGGGCATGGGCCTGGAACCCTGAGACTCCAAGGGAGAAACGGCAGGAGTGTGGCCATGTCCCCAGAACCCAGGGTCCTGACAAGCAGTCTAATCTCCATGGACCTACATTGTTCAGTCATGTAGGCCATTACAGCCCCTCCCAAAGTGCACAGGTAGAGGGCGTGACTACAGGCCTCAGGCCCTAGAGATTTACATACTAATGAAGGTCAGAGGGCGGAGCCAATTAAGCATTCTTCCCCAGACCCTTCCCACTTCTCCCTCCCTATTTATTAACTCAAGTCCGCCCTGAGTTTGGAGGTGGGGGGTACATCCAGATCCATCCACCACCTGCCATGAAAATAAACCCTTTTGGAACCAAGGACTTCCTCGTATCATTGGGGCCTGCAGTCACCAAAGCTTCCAGCTCTGGAACTCCAGACCTTTCTACTGTTTGTGCGAGAGCCCGCATGGAAAGCCTCCAGGGTGTCCCTGAGGCCTTTTTTCCCACAATCCCTCAACATGGAATTAATGCAAAAACCAAGACAATGTGTTAAAATTGCTGTTTTAAAAGTCAATCTTCTCTATCTGTGCTCTTACCTAACATTGGACCCTGCAAGCTGCAATACCAATCCCCTCAGAAAAGATGGACCTACTGGTATGCATAATAGTAGCATGACTGTTATGAAATAGTGCTCTCTGATTGAATTTGAAGCATGCTCCAAAGAAGGGAACTTCATGATGTCTGGTCAACAGCCTATAGCTAGAGGCCACACGTCTAGGACATAGCTTTACTAGTTACTCTGCTAAGAGGCTGAGCTGTCCAATTATAGTTATTACCATAGACCTGACCTACTCTATGGGAAGCTTCTTTCTGTAGTGGGCATTGACAGTAGTCCATGGAGAGATGCATAAATGTTTAAAATAATGAGAAAATAAGATATACAAAGCCATAATTCAAACATCTATATTAAGAATATCAAGGTAAGGGAACATGAATGAAGAAGAAACAGAAGAAGGAGGTGAAGGATAGGGAGAAGTGCTGTGGTGTCTTCTAGAGCTCACAACAGCTCTGGTTACCTAGACAAGACCTACAGAAGATACAGCAACCCAAAGGCCAGCATAGATGGGGTAAATGATCTTGAGGGCCCATCTGTTACTGAGGAGCAACTAGAAGTTGATAGTTGCTGGGAAAGGGATGTGGCCACTGGTAGGTTCCTCTGCTCCAGTGGAGGATGCCACACTCATCACAAATAGGTAGCACTAACCGGATTTAGTGTGTCACAAAAACAAACAACATAACTAACTAAGAATAACAAAAGAAAGCAAGACATGAAGCTGAGAGAGGGGCATGTTGGGAGCGTATGGGAGAACTTAGAGGATTAAAATGGGGGCAGATAAGAACATATATACACATAAAATTCTCAAAGTGTATTTTGTGTGTGTATGCGTGCATGCATGTGTGTGTGTGTGTGAGAGAGAGAATATGTGTGTGTATGTGTGTGTGTGTGTGTATGTGTGTGTGCGCGCGCCTGCATGCACACACATGCTGATTAACTACCCCAGGCATGAGGTCTGACTTGGAATGCTGTTGATATACCTACCCAGTGTCATTCCACTGGAGAAAATTTTTTAAAAACCAAACTACTAACTCATCACCTCTCTATACTCCATCTTCAAGTAAAAGTACTTAGAAATAATAAATTGTTTAGCATATTCCTCCTAATTCTTGATTCTTTAAAATGAGTATTACACATTTACATAATACTTTTAAATCCAGAGCTTTTGAAGTTCTTTTCCAATATCTAAAGAAAGTTATCAACTGAGTGAGAACTAGATTTCAAGCAGATTTCAATTAAATTTCAAGTATGTTTTCACTGGTCAGGACCAGAGAAAGAGAAGGCCTTAGTAACTGTCTTATGAAAATGTCAAATTATGCAGTCATATGGAAATGAAACGATTAGCCCTCACAAACTGACAAAAGAAGTACTATTTAACCTGGTTATATGACTCTTAGTTATATTCCCAAAGAACTGCACCAACATGCCACAGAAATACCTGCACAATCATGGTTACTGCTGCACTATACTTAACAGCCAGGAAACAACCAACCTTGATGCATCGCAACAGCTGAATATATAAAGACAATATGGTATATAAACACAACCAAGTTTTATGCAGAGATAAAGAAAATAAAATCATTACATTTGTCAAGCAAATGGATGAAATTGGAAATCATATTAAATAAGCTAAACTCAGAATACTACCTTTCCTCTGATAAAGATACTAAATTTAAAACTGTTTTGAGTCATTTGCTGTACCTCTTTAGAGTCTTCCACTTAAAGACCTAACAACTGCCATACTAACTTTCCCCGTATTGAAAAATATAACAGTACTTAACTATACAACAGGGTGATGAAGACTTGCAGATAGTCTGTACAGGATTTTAATTTATTTGCCTATTTGCGAATTTATACCTCATGCTGGCCTAGACCTACCAATCCTACTTCCACCTTCTGAGCTCCACAAGCTAATGACATTTCTTATGACGTTCCTAAAGTAGCTACTTCATAGTTACAAGAAAAAAAAAATATTTCTTTTCTCAGGAGGTGGGGAGAAGAATGAGAAGTTTGTGCTTAAATGGCAATATGGTTTAGCTTGGAAGAAGAAAAGGCTCTGGAGACGGTTGTTGGTGATCTTTAAAATAATATCATGTTACTATAATGGCACTGAAGCATATATACTTAAAAATGAATTAACATGGTAAATTTATGCCATGTATACTTTACTACAATAAAATATAGTCTCAGAGAGAAAGGATCTAGTTAGGCTTAAAGTCAGTACTTACTCAATATTCTGAGACTTATCACTGAAATTTAATGGTGAATGTTTGGGGAAATGATTTTGATCATGATTCAGTAATGTTTCAGACATGCAAAAAACTAAACTAAGAAGTAACAGACTAAAAGCTGCCTCCATGTGAGGTGAATATGGAGAAGTATCAGGGTTAGAAATAGACCCTATTCCAAAGAGAAGAACCAAGACTGGCCTGTGGGAACTGAGCAGTGCAGAGAAACAGAAGTGTGGAAAGAAGTAAGCCAAACCAAAAAAGTAGGGAAACAGAAGCTTCATCAAAAGGTAAGTAAGGTTCTCCTAGTGAAAACACAGAAGCACTCTTACCACAAGACAAAATTAGCTCTCTCAAACTTCAAAAATGGTTGAAAGTGTGTTAACTTCTTTTGTGACTTCTCCTTCAAGCTAGGTGAACAACAGAGAGCACGCCTCCTGTGCTGGCATCTTGACAGAGTACTGTACTAGTCTTAGTTACTTTCCCATTGCTGTGATGAAACACACATGAACAAGGCAACTTATAAAAGAAACCATTTATTTGGGCTTACAGTTTCAGAGGGTGAGAGCCCATAACAGTGGCAGAATCAGCTGAGAGCTCACATCATCATGTACAAGTAGGAGGCAGAGAGGAAAAACAATAGATCTTTTGAAATCTCAAAGCCCAACCCCCAGAAGTGGAGATGACACACCTCCTCCAACAAGGCCACACCTCCTTATCCTTCCCCAACAGTTCCACCAACTGAGGACCAAGCATTCAAACACATGGGAATACAGGAGCCATGCTCACTCAAGCTACCAGAACACTATTTTAAATTAAATAAAATAAATTAATTAAATTTAAATTAAATTAAAATAAGAACAGGGAACCATCACAAGTCAGAAAGCCTAAATTCAACCCACTGCTGAAATAGACACCAGAATTTTATGGAGACTTAAGAGGCTCAATATGATAAGCAACAAAACAAAACAACAACAACAACAACAACAACAACAAAAAAAAAACCAAAAACACAAAAACAAAATCAAAACCAGACATAAGTTGGTTTATTTCAGGTAGTAAATGTTACAGGGAGGGAGAACGAGACCTATCCTTAGTAGTTTCACCAACTGAGAAAAACCTTGAAGTCTGATAGTCCAGAGTCTGAGGTCAGCAATTAAAAAAACTCAGAAGTGATGAGATTTACAGGCCAAGAACTTGAAGCTCCAGCAAACAATTTAATATCCAGTCAAATCTCACCAACAGAATAATTAATGTTTAAGAATTTAGAAAGACATCAGCCTACACAAATAACTACTCTTTGCCTTCTCTCTGTACTCCAAAAATATTTGATAGATGCCTCCAAAGCCTCTTCCTTTGAGGAAGAAGAACTGAGAGTGGCTAGACTGTGATCAACTAAGTACAGGCAGCAGAGGCCCCTGGTGCACAACACAGGGAAGATGATACAGGCAACTCTCATAGACATCCCATCCTTGTCCAACAGAAGTTCAACATCAGCACCAAGCATAGGAAAGATGCCAAGAATCCTCAAGCCCAAATGGCCCTCTACCCCATATACAGAGGTAACAGTCTCCAATATCTGACAGCCCAGAAAGCAATTCTAATGTTCAATCTTAACTTCTCTTTTATTTTTTCCTTTCCTTTTTTTTTTTTTCTTTTTCTGCATGGTTCTTTCTCTTTTTACTATTCTTTAGGTCCAAGTTTTATATCTCTATTTTTTATTCTCCTCAATATACCTATTGAGTTTCATGTATTTTATCAGTATGAGACAATTTCTTTTTTCTTTGTTGTGTTTCATGTTTCCCCTATATATTATATTTAGTACTGTTTTGACTTTGTCTTATTTAAGAAAAGCCTTTAATATTTTGTGTTTTGTCTAATTTTAGTTATGAATTTTTTCATTATTGGGAAATTATTTTCATTTTTTCATCCATTTTATTATTAGTTTCTGGGTCTCTTCTCTTTCCTTCTAAAACATTCTCCCCAGCCCACTCCTTAACTTTCCTGCCTTTATTTTATCTTGCTTTCTCCCCCTCCCCTCACTCATTTGCTGCCTCTATACCTATTAGTAATGTTTGCCCTCTTACATTCTACATACAGTGGTTACTGGTAACATACTAATGGGCTTTAGTCAATCTAACCTGTATTGCTCTATGTCTGATGGCTAAACAATGTAGATGTTATAATGGTGTGTCCTCTCCTTTCACTGTTACTACTAAGGGATGGAGGTTTCCTTGAAATTGAAACATTTCACCAGGAGGGAGAGTTAGACTCATGAGACTCAAGTTTAAAAGGAAAGGTCACACGTGTAGAAAGACAGAACTGGATGCAAGTCCAAGATAAATGTGATTACATGAGCATCTCTATGGCAAAAGAGAGAGAAAGCAGAGTGGAGAGGCAGAGTATGGATAGGGGAGTACTATCTAGGACCTATGCCAAACCTTAAAAATTCTCCTAAAATGTGTTCCTCTCTCAGTGTTCCTTTATGAATGCCATCACCTAGCTGCTTGGCTAAAGCACCTTGGATTCCTTCAAGACACATCTCAAGAGTGTCAATTGCTAAGCACCTCCAATGTGCCTACACTATCCAATTCACTGCTCTACTATTCTGGAGACTGCAGTAGTCACCCAAATGAGGGCACTGCTCCTTCTCTAGGGTCTTCTAATGTGCTCCTCACATGGCATTTTCTGCTTCCCAGATCTCCTGGTCATGTGGCCACCTTCTTACCATTCCATTGTTTGCTTCTTCTGACAGAGCTACTCTGACTCACTCTGATAACCTTGAACATGGCAGGCATACTCGGACATTGAGCTCAAATCATGTGTCATTTCTTCAATGCATGCATATAATTTGTACTTGTAAGACATATAAACTGACTTTGTAAAATAAGGGAATAATTTAAATTATTATATGTATTATTACTGGAGAAACACAAGCCTCAGTGATCAACTGTCCTACAAAGACAGATCATTTCCCCCACAATGGTCTCCTTTATGTTTTCCAGAAAAAAAAACTGTAATGACAATTCAAACTACATGTATAAATCAACTCCAGTTTCTTATACTTTAAAATACTAAAAGTTCTCAGAATACTAAATTCTTGTACTTTAAAATACTAAATATCCTGAAAGTAGCTGAAGTTTGGTGGGTTTGTTGGGGAAAAATGAATTTGGGAACTTTTTTGTTGTTTGAGAATATTAAATATTATATCAGTATGCATAATTTAACTGCAGACTTTCTTTTACTATAAACATTAACTTTACTTACCTGATTATCATCATTTAAAAAGTCCTCAAGAAACTCATTAACACATTGTGTCCTGGTACTTTGTTGAGGACTGTCATCAGCTTTAACAGGGACAGGAGATTTGCTGCACAGGATTTAAAGGATACAAACAGTTATTTTAAAAGTAGGCATTATATAATTCAAAAGTTTTCCTGTGAAAACAAGCGAGGCTGTAGAGCTAGCTTAGGCAAGGGTACTGGCTGCTACTGCACAGGACGCCATGCTTCTCCAGCATCCACATCTGATGGCTCACAGCCACTTGCAACGCCAGCTCCAGGAGACACAACCATCCTTCTAGTTTCCTCCACACTGCAAAGACACCCACCCACACAACCTATGTACAACACACACACACACAGGTGCACACTTAAAAATTTTTTAGTAGTGACCAAAAAATAAATGTCATGGATACAACTCATATTAAAGCTGTATATTAAGTCCTCCACCTTGTTCCTAAACTGACATCAGAATTCAACCCTTTGCTTGTCGTTTCCAGATTTAAAGACAGTACTTATATAAAGTAAACTATTATTCCTCAGCTGAATCCCCCAACTTTGGACTAACTTCAAAGCTCGTCTGTTTGACACAGTACTTTTCCCAAGTAAACACAGTGAGTGAAAGCTGGAGTGTGGCTCAGGAGTAGAGCCCCAGCCGAGCATGCAGGGACTCTGGTTAATTCCTCCGTGCCATGCATACATACCAAACAAATTATTTACCTAAGGAGAATAGAAAGCTTAAATCTCAAAAGACTTTACTTAAGTGGTAATTTTATGTTCTTCTACGAGACAACAGGATAAACCCACCTCAGAACTATTATTAATGGGGGAAAACTGAGGAAAGATTTAATTTTTAAACTCTAAACTCCAAACTGAAAATTCTAATCCCAATCCCAACTCTATATGATCTTCAGTAATTTATCTGTCTAATCCTGAGTATCTACATTTATTGTTCTTATTTCAGAGATATTGTAAAATAATTCTCTATGCACCTTACATATTTAGCACTCATTCAATAATCACTTCTTCCTTGATGTTCTGAGTAGTAAGGAATACTCGTGGTAAAAATAAGAATTTTCCGAGTTAATTGTATTTATCACAAAAATAAATTAAATTATCCTAGTTCTATACATATTATAACATATTTATAACTTAAAAACACAATATCTAGTAATCTTTATAAAACACTTAAACATTGCATGCTAATTATTTCATGAAGCATTTAGCTGACATATTTTATTTATAACTTGCCATGAGCTTTTTCTCAGTCTGAGTAGTCTTTTCCCTCACAACTCAACAATATACTTTTATAGATCCATATTGAAGACACAGACCAGACGCGCTCATTACACTATCCTATTTTTAACATTTTTGCAACAAACTTGTTTAAAGAATGTTTTGTTGACTTTTATTAACTTCTAGATTTTAGTGTGTGTGGGTGTGTGGTGTGCGTGGTATGTGTGTATGTGTGTGTGGTATATATGGGTGTGTGTGTGCCTGGTATGTGTGCATGCTATATGTGCATGGTATGTTTGTATGTGTGTGGTATGTGTATGTGTGTGTGGTATGTATGTATATGGGGAGGGCATGTGTGTGGTGTGTGTGTGGCATGTGTATGTTTGTGTATATGGAGAGGATGTGTCTGTGTGTGTGGTATGTGTATATGGGGGAGCGCCTGTGTGTGTGTGTGTGTGTGTGTATACGTCTGGGCCATGGTCAATGTCACATGTCTTCCTCTATTATTACCCATCTTAATTTCTGAAAGTCTTTTACTGAACTCTGGCTTTCCAATTTAGCAAGACTAGTTTACCAAAAAAATCCAGAGGTCCTCTTGTCTCTCCCTCCCCAAGCACTGGGATCATAGGTGCATACCACAACACCCGTTTCTTACTTGGGGGCTACAGATCCAACCTCTAGTCTGTGTGCAAGCCCCTTACCCACGGAGGCAGCTGCCCAGCATTTACATTCTCCCTTCCCTGCACTAACTTACGGCTTCCTATTTTATTCTGTTTAATCCTGGAACACCTTGCCAGTATCAGCTAAGATCTATTTACTCTTCTCAGCAATCCACCTTTTCTTTTTCTACAAGCACAATACTTGTGAGTTGATGTTCCAAAAATAATGTGCTGTGTGTGTGTGAGTTACTGGGTCAAATCATTCAGATAAAATGCAAGTCTTATGGTCTAATTGCAAACATCTACAGTAAATGCACTGGAAAGTCCATTCTTCCTCAGCTCCGCTCTGACTTTTCTTTTTCAGTTTGGTCACGACTGTAAGGTAAGTATTACAGCTATTCTTTTACTCACGCAAAGACTAACTGATTAGGAAATAAAAAAATAAAGGACGTTAAATAAGAGAGCTAGTTATAAATCTTTTTAAAAACATACTGAAGTAGAATGAGAAATAAAACTAAAACAAGAAAATCAAGTTTTATGAGCAATCAATCACCAACACTACAGGATTCATAGGTCGCCCCAGTCGGACACTAGCCTCAGTACTTCCATTTTCAAACGAGTCCTCTTAACAACTCTATGTAACTATTAATTTCTCTATCTTTAAAATTTAGAGAACTTACATAGCTATCAAAGTAAGAAAGTAAGAAATGAGGACAACAGTCAGTGCTGGCCTTCAAAGTATCCTACTGAGAAACAAACAAGAGGAATCCATATACTTGGCGGGCTGATGGAGGAGGGTCGAGAGCTGAAGGCCAGCCTAAGCTACAGAGCATGACACTGTCTCAAGAAAGAAAATAGGATACAGGAATTATGAACTATAATCAACTAATAGATACTGAGACACAGATACTGCTTACCAAAATTGCATTTTTAGTAAGTGCAAATGCGTATCACTAATGAAAAAACTCTAGCCAATACAATACTCATCTTAGGTGTGTAGGCACTTTTTGAATTATTCCAAGAAACAGTGCCATAGGAAGGTTGAGTATACAAATGAAAAGAACCCTAGGAACTAAAACAGACCGTATCTCAAAATGTACTGCCATCTCAGGAAAGCAGTAACCAGGAGAGAAAATCAAAATGTAAACAAGACATGAATAACAGGTGTTGGAAAGACAACATTTAAAAAGTAAGGAATTCAATAGCACTATTCCATTGGCAAAATAAATGTTTAGGCAAGTTCCATTTTATATATATGTATATAGCTTCACATATACTCATTACAGATAATTTAACTCCAAAGCAAAATGAACATACAGCATGTATTTTATGGAAGCACATGAAACATTGTATCATCTTATAGTTATAAATGAAAAATGCATCTTAAGCAATATGAAAATAGATCATAACACCATTAATTATTAAGTTATATGGAAAGCACATCTGATGTTGACATACTTTTTCATTTGGTACACTAAACAGTGTCACTTACTTACAAAGTAACAGGGACATTTTCCCATGTTCGTTCTGCTTCAAGTTTATCTAAGGAGCAAGGACTGTCATCCTTTTCCACAGGCTTTGGTAAGTCTTTAGTAGATTGTTGGAGATTCTTCTTAGCCTTCAGGATAAGCAATTCAATTTTGTCACCTAATTTTAAAAACACTCTTTAAGAAAAAAATAGAAACTTCAAAATATCTCACAGTCAACAGAAAGTAAAACATTGGGAATGTACACGTGTATAACAACAAATTAGGATAAAGTGTGATAATTTAAGCAAGGAAAACAGATAAATAAAATACTAAAGATCATATGTATTCTAAAAGTGTTATTACATGATAAAACTTCTACAGAGTATATAACATTTTAACATATCCTTTGTTTTAAAATAAAAACTAGAAACAAAATATTACCACAGAATGGCTTTTGGGATTGTCCTGGGAGAAGTGGATTGTCACACTGACATTTAAATTCATTACCTAATCCTTTATACTCACTGAAGGAATCTGTAAAGTTTGAAGGTTTAAAAGAACATTCAAAACAATCTACTTTATTTAAAAGCTGAGCTGTTCTTTGTGTTTGGTAACTTTGTTTAGGGCAATATTCATCTTCGTTAAATAATTTATAAACCCTTGGAGTATTTGCATCAGGTAGCAAGTCTTCATTATGGAGCCATATTGGATACTTAAAATCAGGTATACTAGTTACCCCTGAGACATTAAGGTCAGATTTCTGGCTAGTGAGCCATCTTGGATAATTCTTTTCAAAACTGTGCTCTGTACTGTCCTTGAAAGATGATTCTTTAGGAAAAGATAAAGATGATTCTGAAACACATTTATTTTTTCTATTAATAAGTGTTGGGGTTCTGGGCCTACTACATTTCTTTCCATTTATGTTTGTATATACATGAGGAGGAACTACATTATCCTTGCTCTTGGGAGTAGCGTCTACATAAAAACTTGGACTATTTTTAATGTCCGATGAATCCTGTCTTCCAATGTATTTCTTGTTTTTCTTGTTTTGTTGGTGATCAGGTGTAACATAAGTCAAGGAAAAGCATCCGTCTGCTGGAAGTCTTAACAAGTCATCAGTTGTTAGGCTAATGGAGTCCATGTCATTAACAGTCTCTCTTCTATAGTATAAGGGGTTACGGTGCTGTTTGTGATCAAGATTTTCAAAAGCTGAAAAACAAAGAAGAGTTCTGTTTACTTTTATCATATATAATAGTCAACAGTAAATGTGAGTTAAAAATTTAGGAATTGTTTTGGTGCTTCCCTTTTATCATGAGTTTTGAATACAAATCTTAAACGTATAAACTGGTAAATATAACACATGCTTTTTCACACCTCTTCAGTATTTAATTTCTATATGTAGCATCAATCAGCTAAATCTGTGTATTCACTCATTGTTTCTTCAACTTTCTCCACCTAGATATACCTTTTACATTAATACAATCACAGTAAGTAGCAGAGAAAAGTATACTATTAAAGTAGGTGGAAAGACAACTTGTTTTCTCTGCTCCCAACCCTACAATGGCATAACTACAGAGAATGTTATCTAGTTCTCTTCACAAATAAATCACCCATACTCTTCCCACACTACAGTTCTCCAGTAGTGTTCAGTAAAATTTATGAATTCACTTTTCCAGACCTATCTTCATGAAGGCTTATTAAGGACAAACTTTTAGTATATTATGACTATTATTCCACATAATACAGAATAAAAAAAAATATTCCTACTTCACCAGCTGAAATTGAGCAAATATAAACTCAGAAAGATTGGGATTATTTAATAGCTTGTTAAGACAACAGTATCAATACTTTTCTATCCTGCCACAGAAAAATGGCTGCAGACTTTAGGCTCAGCCACTTTCTACTGTTAATTATATTTACCTGTGTCCTCTCCAAGGGCAAAAGAACTTAGCAAAAAACTCCTGGGATCATGACAAGTAGATAATCCATTTTACAAAAATCAAGACTTCACAATATAAGCTTTTTTTCAAAGTAACAAAAATGCCCAACTTTCTAAGGCGTATCTCTCAAATATGTTAAATCACTGGACATAAAAGTGTTCAAGCAAGCATAAAGAATAAAGCATACCATTGTTTGGTGTATGCACGTAGCGGGAAAATTGTGGCACATTAACAACCTCACCATCAATGTTTACTTTGACAGTGTTTGCACCAGGATGTTCTCTACTTAGGTCAAAATCATCAATATAGGCCTGTAGAGCCTCAGAAGCAGAGCTGTACAGTTGGTCCTTATACAGAAACGAGCTGTCGGAATTGGAGGAACTACTACCACTTAGGCTGCAGCTTGCCAGGAGAGAAGACACTGAAGATTCTCGAGAACAAACTCTGTGTTTTGTATTTAATTTTGCCATGGCTTTCTCAAAATGAATTATTCATTTCCATTAAATACTGCAATAGGGAAACAAAAAGTGACAGTGCCAATGAATAATGATAGACAATATAAATTATTAAATATGTAAATAAAGTTTTTCAGGATTAAAATTACTTATTGATAAATAATCTTACATAAGCACTGTAAGTTTCCTATTATCTTTACTGTTAGTCATTTCATGAATGATTTAGGAAAAAAATTTGAGAACCTACTATGTGCTTGGAAATATACAGAGAAAAATTATCTGCCAATATACATTGAATACCAAGGAAAAGGTACTTTTTTAAAAGTCCTAAAAGCTACTATGGAAAGTCCTTTATTATGGTGATGTATTTTATGACATCACAATAGCTAGCATTTTCCAATAGGTACTATTTTTAAGTCTTATAAGCCTACTGCCATGCATTACAGATAGCTGGCAATCAATTTTTAAGTCATTAAATAAAGCATCAGAAATAAGTATTAATATGAAACTTTAGCCAAAAATAAATAACTTTAGAAAACAAAATAATAGCTACAAGAAATTAAACTAAAATTTTTATTTCAGAATAGGCTAGCTATAAGCCTTTTATAAAAAATGTTAAGAATCTCTTCATCTTCATTTTTCATATCCTCAGTACATTTTAATTTTTAAAAATCTTACATGCATGGGTATTGTGCCTACATTTATGTCTGTGTACTATATGTATGTCTGATACCCAGGGAGGTCAGAAAAGGGCTGCATATCCTATGGAAATGCTATTACAGACAATTGTGAGTCAACATATGGGTGCCAAGATTGAACCTGGGTCCTCTGGAAAAGCAGCAGGTTCTCTTAACTGCTGTATTTCTCCATCTCCTGTAGTTTTAATTCTTAAAAAGTTTCACCTTCTTAAAAAAGCTTAACTCGTTTGGAAATTCATTCAAAGTAACAGCTTTATGTTTTCTTAGTAAAATTGAGAGACCTTTTACCACTGTAGTCAACTTTTTAGCAGTCGACTTTTGTAAACAAGAAATAATGGGATAGACATGTATTAATTTAAGGCATAATAGTCATTGCGAATTGAAGGATTCCCTGTACTAAAAACCTTCACACATAGGTTGTGAGGCATGCTACAATGTTGCAATGCCAATAGTTCAATTCTGGCTGTAATTTTGTAAAGGTTTGTTTGATGTGACAATTAGCAATGTCAAATTTGACCTTAAAATATAACAAATGTTCTAATTAAGGAGATAGAGCTGTAGTCGCTCCAGTCTATCTTCCCAGGGCTCTGGGGCTGTGGGAGAAGGTAGCATTGGGTAGTGACAGTCTTCTCCATTCCTGAAGGCTCTGCTATTGGTTTTTCTCTAAATAATAACTGGACAAAGTCAATTTTATACTTTCTTTGACCTTCTTACGAATCTTTAAATTAGCTCAACTAAGTCGGCTTGGATAATGTTTTACGTCACAAATCAGGATGCCAATTTTACTTCACAAAACATTAAGAACAAGCAACATCTTCAAAGGGAGAGCTGTTGGTTGGATTTGGTTCTTGAGAGTCTGAGAGTTATCTCCATTTACATGACAAGAAAGAAAACCAGTAATTCTTATGGAAAGTTTCAAATCCATACACAAGTAAAATAGTTTAAGAAACCCCTGTGCCTACCCTGCTTCTAACAACAATCAACAAATTTTAACTGTTTATGACACCCTCCCTCCCATTTCGGTCACAGGACAGTTATTCCCAATTACATATATTTTAAGTAAATACCATATATCTTACCATTCCCTTCGCAAGCGCCTGTTTCAATCTCCCAAATTAAATCCATCATCGTGTTGAATGATAACAGTTAGGGCAAGAAATTTCAACTACCTCGATTCAAAACACAGACGACCGTGTCAAAAAGACTGCCAGGGAGATGAACGCTCTGCAAGTGGAGCACAACCCTTGGAAACCGCTGCTCTGGTTTCTCCTGCAAAGGGGAGCGTCGAAGGCTCTGGAACACTGATTTTGGCAGGCCTTGGGCTGCAAAGAGTTGGGCCATCCGTGTGTGCTGGGTGTGGTTGTCCGCTGGCTCCCGGGTGGCAGCGTCCCTGTGCGTGCGGACACAGACATGGCCTTCATCCCGCAGCAGCCCCGGCCGCAGTGGACGCTGAGTGACAACGGCCCCCGCGCCCGCAAGCGTCGTCGGGGCCCCTCGGGTCACCGCACCCCGGGACGGCCCTACTCTTCTTCCATATACTGCCCTCCCTGGGAGGATTTTCCCCCTCCGTCCCGCCGCCCAGCATCCGTCTCCCTCCGGCTGTGGAAGGATGCGGCGCTCCCCGCAGATGGCTCACCGGGACACTTTTTTTTTAAAGCGCGCCCTTTCAGACTCTCGGCGGAGAGCCCAAGCCCTTCCCAAACCGGACGACGCGACAAAGCATCCCCGAGCGCGACACCGCCCTCCTCAGGACCGCTATTTCCTCCGCCACCGCAGGAAGGCGAGACGCCCGCGCTCGCTTTCAAACCGACCCAACATGGCGCCGGGCCGCAGAGCGCATGCGTAGTACCAGGCTCCGGGAAGCGGGGTGGGGGTGGGGGGTGGGGGGGTCTCGAGGGCCCCGCGAAGAGTTCAGAGGTCAAAGGGCGTTGAGGGGCGTTAGGTCGCCGTCCCCGGGGGAGGTGGGGTTTCTTTTGTCTTTTCTCTTGGGTCGGGTGGGAAGGTTCTAGACTCTATCCGTGACCCATGCTGTCTTCATCCAGGCCACTGCTCTACCCGGCGCAATTGGCAGGCTCGGCTTCCCGGGCTGTGGGAGGGAACCGTGCGATCGGAGAGTTGGAGGCGCCCTCAGATGCGGAACCCTTCTCTGAGAGCTACATCCACAGACCAAGTCTTTCCCAGTGAGCTTTGCGCGGCTTCAGAGCAATCTCCTTCCCACCGCCCCCAACCCCAGTCCAAGACAGGTAGCAATTCTGCTAGGGTCACTCCGTTCACCTCCGTGCCATCCCCATCCCGCCCCAGAACCCTGACTCTCTTGGGCTTCCACCCATCTCCAACACGCTGCAGATTCAGGACTTGGGAAGGAAATCTGACTGACCTGTGATGGGATTTAATAAACTCTTTGGGAACTTTGATTCTCAGGAAAGAATGGCAGTGAGCCAATGAGCATTAGGGACCCAGTCAGGCAGCACAGAAAGCAGGAAATTGTACAAACATAAAGATCACTAACTTGTGTGACCCTGTCTACCAGGCTGGGACAGGATATGAAGTGGGAAGAATCAAGTTGCAATCAAGTGCTATGTCAAAAAGATGCTAGCTCAACAATGGTCTGTTTTCCACTGACCCTATGGCTGAAGACACCCTTGACTTTCGTCTGAACACATTCTGGTTCATCCACTGTTACATCATCGGGTAATAGAACTGTAACTTTGCTGTGTCCTGTATCTTTGTACTCTCTCTAGCCTTCTAAACGTCACCTTCCTGTTGCTCTTAGCAAAACTGGCAGATGCTATAAAACACTGTTCAGTAGTTCATTAAACACACATCTATTATGGAATTCGAAATGATTCTAAATTAATTATACAACCCACGCAGAAACTTACACCTAGTGATAAATGTGTGAAATTTCTAGATCAATATTAGGTAAGTCAGTGATAGGTAAAACCCTGTGTTTTATACTAGGAGAGGACCATGTTGGAGACCAGCCAAACAATGTTTATGGCATGACCTTAAAAAACAAAAACCCTAGATTTTTTTTTTTTTTTTTTTTTTAAGCCTAAGCTCCATCTAGGTATCTTTTTGACCTTTGAAGAACTTTTAAAAGGTTCTTCAAAGTTTCTTGACTTTGGGATGTAGCTCAGTGGTAGAACACTTGCTTAACATGATAAATTCAATCCTCGTACTGGAACAAGTTTTTTAAACTACCCAGTAATGGTTTCAATTAGAATGGCCCCATAGGCTCAGGTGTTTGAATACTTGGTCTCCAGTTGGTAGAACCATTTGGGAAGAATTAGGAGGTGTGGTCTTGATGGAGGAGGTGTGTCACTGAGGTGTGGGTTTTGAGACATGTAAAGGCTGTGCCATTTCCTCTGTGTGTGTGTGTGTTTGCCTCCAACTTGCAAATCAAGATGTAAACTCTCAGTAGTTCTTGCTACCATGCCTTCGTTCTGTCATGATGGACTCTAATCCTCTGAAACCATAAACCCCAAATTAAATGGTTTCTTTGATAAGTGGTATTGTCACAGCAATAGAACAGTAAGATGTACCTATTCTTCCACCTTAGAAGTGTGGTTTTTCAATAAAGATAGAAAGTATTTGTGGAGGGAATATAACAGAATTAATAAAATATGTTAACCTAATTGTGGATCAAAATAACTCCACTTTATTCCCTTACAGGTTAAGAGATATGGAGATCTCCTCAGGATTTGGAGAACAGTATCAATGGGCACTAAAATTCTGGACTAGATTCGAGAAAGGTAAAAAGGATAATTCCAGGACTTTTATAGGAAAGGGGACTCTAAATATCGTACTGTGTGTGTGTTTTTTTCCCAGTCTAAAAGCTATCACCTAGTTATTGTGCCTTTCTGGGAAGCCAAGGAGAGAATAAAATGTATGCCCAATCTGAAGAGTGTTAGGAGAGAGCTAGGATTTCTAAATGTTATATATTTCTGCGTTAAGATGTGTTAAGGTGCTTAGAGGATAGTTAGAAACTAACCTTACTGACCACCCGAACAACAGCCCTCACTGCTTCAAGCATGTTTGCATGTAATAGCTCTGGTAAGCTTTGTGGGCCCCCCATGAGTATCATTAGCTCCTTCCGAGCCTAACACTTACCAACTTGTGGTGTCAGAGTCCGGATTTGCATCCAGATGGTACCGTGTTCTTTGTAGCATCTACTCAGCTTCCCATAACTGAAAAGTGGGTGTGGGCGGAAGCACCGTGATACCCCAGCCAACATCTGAACATATTCACAACAGATACAGGATTTTGTTGTTTTTGTTTTTGTTTGTTTCGTTTTGGTTTATTTTTGCTATACTTACCACAGTACTCAGTCCCCTTGGGGTACAACTACATATTACCATAGACTAGGTGATTTATAAAGAGCAAAAGTTTATTTTTCATACTTGTGGAGGCTATAAGTCTGACCCACATGCCATAATGTTTGTTTTCTGGTCAGGGCACTTTTCTAGTATGTAGACTGCTTTTTATGGCTGTGTTCGCAGGGCAGAGGGGATAAATAAGCTTCCTGCAGTCTCTTAAAAGACACCAATCTCATCGGTGAGGTCTCTGCCCTCATGACCTAATCACGACCCAGTGGAGGAAGGAAAACAGTCATTTGCAGTACTTAGCAGCAAGGAAAGATTTAGTAAATGTCTCAAAACTGACTTGCTTTGAATCTGATCTTGTCTGAATGGTTGACATTTAAGCAAAGGATCCAATGAAGCATAATGTATCATGGGTTTTCCAAGGAAAAGAACAGTAAGGACAAAGACCTTGAGACAGGGCAGCTCTTTATTGTACTTGAGGAAAATCAAGGAGATTAATCTGATTGTACCTAAGTGGACAAGAAGATCGCTGACAGGAACATGCTTGGAGAGGAAACCATATATGGCCTCAGCCACTCAAGTTTAATACCAGGAGCACATGACAAAAGAATGTGACACATCATAAGGGAAAAAAACAACTTGTTAGAAATAATGGCTTTTGAAAAACTAGACCTGCCATGTTCTGGGACCTTAGTCAACCCATTTAAGGTATCACTTAACACTTTGACACTACAGGGTGTTAGGTATATTCTAATTTTTACATCAAGAAGAAAGTAGAAATATTACATATCATGCTTCACATGTGGCAGGGATCAGACTTCACCGGGGTCCCTGATTTCAAAATCTACCTTTTTACATCCTTGCATATTTTCTCATTTGAAGACAGAGGTTTTTGAATGCAAGTGATCAGATAATTATTATGCATTGGTAAATAACAGATGTCACATATATATATAGTATTAAAGTGTATTGTTGGACACCTATTGTACCAATCACTTGACAGACTGGGGCTTCAGTTCATGAGTTCAAGACCAGCTATGAATGTGGAATTTTTTCTTTTTTGTTTATAAAATTATAATTTATAATCCTTGTTAAATTTTCACAGGTAGATGGACTATAAGGCAATTGCCCAACAAACTACTGAGCAAGTTTTAGCTTACAATCAAGACACATCTGGTTGGAAAGTCGTTAAATCTGCAGTAAGAAAACAAGTATCTTTCAAGAGTTTATTTTTCAGTGAAAGTTTACTGTAAAGATGTTTTAAAATAATATGTTCTTTTTTAAACCAGAAAAACATAATTTTACTTTTATTTTGTTTTTGTTTTATTTTGTTTTGTTTTCTGTGTCTGACAGTTAATTTATTTCTGTATTTTATTTCCCCTTTGAGAAAAAGATAGCTGTTTCCAGCAAGGCCTCTAAAATATTCCACGGAAACCTGTGAGTACATTTTCCCACTTACAGTCATTGTTTTAAATTCATTGCCATTACCAAATCTGGAAATTAATACCACTTCATTAAGTAGAACAAACTATTTAATACTAACCAGGAAATGATGCATGAAGTCATGTGCTTTCATAAAGTAGGGTAGTTATGTATTGTGCAACAATTTCCAGACAAATAGGTACAGTCAGAAGGTAAATCCTTTGTGCAGATTTAGAACACTTCACTCCAGTGCACAAGATCCTAGATCTAAACATTAGAAAACTATGTCTATGTACGCAAAAGGTTCTAATTCACTAGGATAAAAAAAAGTTCTGCAAAAGCAAATTGACATTTCTTGCCAACAGTAACATTTTTATGATGTTTGGAATCCTTCACTTTCTCTCAAACCACTAAAAAGATTTTCCCGTCAATTTTTTTCTCTTACTCATGAATGTAGATTTTTTTCCTATAAATTGCTTTAAGCATGGTTTTGAGAATCAGACTGTTTCAAACACAACTAAAGTGTTTGTAAAGTGAATGACCTGACATATTTTAAGCGTTTTTGTCTTATTTTATCTTGTTTTGTTTTTAGGGCTTCATTTATAGCTCCTGGTATCACATCTGTTCCCTCAGGTCACTGGATTATAGAAAAAACCTGACCAAATTTTTAGAAATTGTTCCTTTGAAATCCTGTACTTTGCACATCTGGCTGTTGGTGTGGGTTTTGTGGTTGTTTTTTGTTTGTTTTTCATCTTTATGAAGTTTACCTGTTTACAACCCAGTTTTTGTGAGTTTGTTGTTGTTTGCTTTTTGGAGTTAGGTCTCAGTCAGCTTTTCCTGCTTTAGCCTCCTGCATGCGTTTTTAAAAAAAATTAATAGATAAGGATGGAATGAGTTTCTCTTATTTATTTTAATACATACCAAGAAAGTAATTCTTTTGTTGTCTAAGCAATAGATGACCCTAATAGTGGCACTTCATAAAAATAAACGTGTGTGTGTGGAGGTATATTTAAGCCCAGGCATACCAGAGAAATAAAACCTATTTAATGTTTATCTTGACACAAACTAGGATCTAGAAAGAGAGTCTTAGTGGAGGATTTTCTAGACCAGGTTGGTCTGTAGGAATGTCAGTGACGTTGTCCTGATTACTTGATGCAGGAAGACCCAGGCTGCTGGGGGAAGCATTCTTCCCGTAGCCTGCTTTTGTCACAGAAATTTTTTCTTTCCCATTTAACAAAGACAGTTTTATCTGTCATTATTGTCTATATCACAAGTCACTATACAATTGTTAGACCACTCTGAAAACAGACAAGAAACACAACCCTTGTTAAATATTGATAAATTTGTGGAGTCGAGACACCCTGATAGTACTGTTTATACTAATATGTTAGCATCAGTGGAAAGAGAAAGAAAAAGAAGTAATCAATCACAAGGAGACTGGTGATAGGTGTCAGCTTGTTAGGTGGCTGCACACAGGCGTGGGAATAATTACAATAAAGGAAAAATGGTGTGGAGCAGGGGAATAGGTACCCAGATATCGTAAACCAGGCTAGCCTCTGCACTTTAGAAGTCACAATAAGATTAATGAGAACAGAAAAAGAGAAAGGAACCAAAAAGAGAAAGAGGAAGGGAGAGAAAAGGGTTCAAACAGTAGGTGGCAGTATTGTCATGCTACAAGGCCTCCTGAACAGACATCGCTAAGGATGGCAGAATGGGAAATGGGGGCCGGGCGGGGTTCCATGATCTGATCTGAAAGGGCTGGTCTAGTTCTCACACGGTGAGGAGCTGCTGGTTGCTGTAACGTGCCCAGAACACTGCTTCGTTCTACAGCTCACCTTTGTTTATCGTCTATTTGTGTTTCTTCCTGGGAAGGATGTCTGCTGAGTTTGTTGGCATGCTTATTGATTGGCAGGGAAGGTTTTGGTGTTTAATTTTTGCTGTTTTTTATAGAGCCTGGGTTTTAACAGCTTGAGGTATAGCTAGCCAAGAATCTCTCACTCCGTGGGCCGCTGTGCACACAGTTGCTTTCCATTGCTGTGAAGAAGCTTTTTCATTGCATGTCAACTCTTATCGGCTATTTGCTCTGCTGCTAGGGTTCCATTCCGAAGTTTGTTTCCTGAACTGTGTCCTGGAGTATTTTCCTCGACCACTTGCAGTGTTTCATATCTTACATTAAGGTTTTTGATCTAGTTTGAATTGACTTGTGTTTGAGGTGAGAGCTATAGACCCGATCTCATTCTTCTGGAGGCTTACCTTCTGCTTTTCCAGCACTGTTTATTTCAAAGGATTGTCTTTTCTCAAGTATATGTTTTGATTAATTTTATTAATTTGGATTTTATTACTCTTTCAGTTAATTTGGCTAAGAGTTGGTCGAGTTTATTCTTTTCAAACAACCAACCTGTATGATTAATTCTCTACATTGCCCTTTGGAGCAGAGCCCCTGAGCTACTGAGTCATTGACATTTGCTAGTGCATTTCAGGGGGTCACGTCTAGTCTCCTCTTGCACTTGGTGTGCACATGGTGCCTGGGTTTGATCACTTGTCTATCTGGACTGTAGCAGGGGAGGAGGATCGTGAGCCTCTATTTCAGATTAGCATGCTCTCCTCTGCCACTTCCCTAAGCTCTGCTGTTTCAGCCTGAGGTGATGAGCCAGGTGCAGCACTGCCTGCTTACTGTCCTTTCCTCTGCAGTCACTAGGATAGAGCTGGCTCACTGACCATGTTTTTAGTAAGACTATTTTTAGAACAGATTGGAGAAGGGTCATTGGTATCAAGCTTGGATCCATATAGAAGCCATGTGTGACCAAACATGCACAGAGACAGGGTAGGTGTTTACTAGCTCCTCGCTGTTACCCTGCTGTCACCAGCGTCTCTCAGTGGAATATGTGAATGGCTCCTGCTCTCTGTTCCTGGTCAGCTACGTTGCATTGTTCACCCAGTGCCCAAAGTGAAGTCTTCAAATATGATTCTGTGTTTGCCACTCCCCTGTATAAATCCTCTAAGGATTTCTTTCACATCTAAGATAAGATCCAAACATTTTATCATGGCCTCCACATCACTCTTGGAAGGAAGTGCTCACATTTGAGGCCATCCTGAGCTTTATAAAAACTTTCACAGTCTGGGCTTTCTCAATGACTAAAAATCAAAGTTGAGGGTAAAAGTTCTCCACACACATGATTACTATTCTCTCTACGTAATAATGACATTTTGGTTCTAATCACACTTTCTGAAGAAATTTTAATTTTTTAGAGACCTAAAAGTTTTAAACCAAAACATCTATTTTCTTTCTTTGAAAAAAAAATGCAGAGTAAAAGTATGGCCACACTCTTTTAATTTCTTTTTCATCTGGCAAACGGCTAAGATTGGATTTGAATCAATTTTTCTCCTGATACCTTAATTTCTTGGTAGATAACAACACACAAAATTTAAAAGTTTATTGTCTATAAAAATGTAATCACAACACAGACACACCAGGGCCTAACATGTGCTGGGAAAGTTTTCTACCATTGAGCTATATCCTAAAACTATCTTTATACTTTTCAAGATAGGATTGCACTAAATTAACCAGTCTGTTATGGAACTTACCTTCTGGCCTAGACAGAAATTATATATCATGATTCGCCTGACTGTTCAGTCCCCAACTAGCTGAGATCACAGGCCTGTCACAGCTACTATAAAGATAAACTTTGAAATGATGACTGCAATGTTTATTTAAATAAGCTATGCTGGTTCCCACTCAATATAATGTATTGAATAAAATTGTAAAATGTTGTATAAACTTTGATTAAAATATGTCTATAAAAGATTTTGAAATACAAATGAATTTTATGCTTAGACTTAGGTCTCATAACCAAGATCTGTCATTATATATATGAAAATACTAAAAAGAATCCAAAATAAAAGGCATTTTTGGTCCAATTAGCCAAATGTTTTAGATATGGGATACTCGATTGCTTTACTATTCTTTGCTATTTTTAATTTCAATACCAGTATATTTTCTGCTTAAGCTAAAACTTTATATTTTTTACTTTGATAACCATAGTTACCGTATTGAAGGAATAATTCCAGAATCAGCAGCTCATCTCTCTGATTTCCTCTACAAATCTGAACACAGAGTTTCATGGGATAAATCATTGAAAGGGTTCAATGTGTTACACAAGATTGATTCGGTAATTTCCTATTTAATAGTAAATAATTGTTTACTATGTTACTATATTTTGATGTCTTAGCTTATTGAAAACTGTTTGTCGCCATTTTTAATGACAGGGTTGGGGATTGAGCCAAAGACCATTCCCATGCTAAGCAAACACTGAGTCACTGAACGCCCCCCCACAACACATACCACTACTTTCATTACAACTTAGTTGGAGCCAGATTTCACCTAGTTGGCCAGGGTGCTTCAACCTTTGTTGTCTGAGTGATAGAATTGTAAGCATGGACCACTACACCTAGCTGAAATGTTATAAAAGCCTTAAAATATCCATTTTTAATAGTCAAGAGTTAAATGCCAATTAGCCTTGTTCTATTTGTAAACAAGTGTCACATTCCTAATATGGTAGTCTCATGTTGATATGTTCTTGGCATAAGGGAATTAAACTTAGCTATCCACATGTGTTATATGGAAACAAATTTTAAACATGCCTTGTTGAAAGGAGTCCAAAATGATACTGGGCGAATGGCGTGCACACAAGTGCTGCTTAAGGAGGCCAGAGGCACAGCATCCCCATGGAGCTGTAGTCAGTGTACTTGGGGGCTGTCTGATAAGCGTTCTGGGACCAGAACTTGGGTCCCCTGCAGGAGCAGTATGTGCTATCACTCACTGGACGGTCTCTCCAGCTTTGGGGACTTGTTGCTGCTATTTTGGTTTTTAAGAAGTCCACATGGTCCCAGTGCTCACTCCACTGCCCATACTGGCCTGGAACTGAGATTCTCCTACCTCCTTGATGTTGTGACTGCAAATATCCTGGCAGAGTTTAGTTTGTGAATATGGCATTAGAAAGAATGTACATGTTGCTATGGACCATAGGACTTCAGAAGAAACAGCAGGTACTGCTAAAAACTACTAAAGACAGAGACTGGAGAGTTAGCCTCATGGGTGATGGCCATATAAGGACCTGAGAAAAAATTCCAAAAACCCGTGTTATGGGGGTTGGGGGTGGGGGGTGGGGGTGGGGTAAAGTAGCAACTTAACCCCTGCACTCCCACAAGGGAGGTGAAAAGTGAGAACAGGAAAAGTCCCAGAACTTATGGGCCAGCTAGCCTGTATATACAGTAACACACAACAAAGAGGTCTTTCCTCAATCAAAGTGGATTGCAAGAGTCGACAGCCAAAGTTGACTTCTAACCTCTACACATGCACTGTTGTAAACACCACACACACACACACACACACACACACACACACACACACAAAGCAAATCAAAACATTATTGAAAGACTCTGGACAAAGTATGATTAATGAAAGACAATTTTATGGCAGCACACATACTAATATCCATACAGAGAACATTTTTGTGACTTCTATTTAAGCATGACATGCAAGCTCGTTAAGTATTCTGTATTTTAAAATATGTACAATCCTAATGTAAAAGTCAAGCAAAATAAAAAACAAAATCACATGTCTTGTCTAAAGATCACCAATCCTATAGTAATGACTCCTTATGCAAATGACAAAAACAAAATTTTTAAAAATATAAGAGAATTATTAGTACATTCAAAGCATTCAATAAGGATAGAAACACCAGAAAGGATTTTAAAAACAAAACAACTCTTCAATGAAGTTCAAGAGAAAAAAAATCTGATTAAAACAAAGAAGTCAATTCAGGATATTAAAATAAATTTCAATAAAGATATAGGAACATTAAAGTGAACTCATGAAGATATGAGACTAAAAGTGAAGACTCAAAGTCAAATGAAACTCAGTAAAAAACTAGACTGCATCATACAGAAGACAGAAGAGCAAAGCTGAGGATAAGGTAGAAAAATCGAATCACTTAGTGAAAAATAATTTTTAAGTGTAAGTGTAAAGTTTGAGGTCTCCTTCAAATTATAGGAACAGTAGAATTCCATCCAAAGGTTAAGAAAATACTTTCAGTGTAGTCATAGAAGAAAATTTCCCGAGTCTAAGTAAAGAGATAACTATCAAATTCAGGAGGCATATAGAACACTAAGTAGAACCAGAAAAGAAACTTATCCTATAGTATTATAATTAAAGCATTAAGTACATGGGGGTTTGGGGGAAGTGTATTCAACACAGTGAGAAAACTCAAACTGCATACAAAGGTAGTGCTCTAAGAATAACAGCTGACATTACAATGGAAACATTAAAATCCAGAGGAGCAGAATCTGAAAGACCACAGATGCTAAATCAGATTAGAATGTCCAACAAAATTTCAGTCACAATTGAAGGAGGAAAGGGATGAAATTAGTGAGAATAGTTATGGAGCTATCAGAGAAATTTAAATGAATCTTGAGTGGCTTGCAATAGGGCGTTAGCATGAGGAATCATAGAACTGAAAACAGTCTAAAGACGAGTAGACAGAGTTCTACAGATGGAGTTCTACAGAGGAAGAATGAACCAAAAAATGAGTTCTAACATGATTTTGGTGAAGGGTAGACAACTAACCATATTTTAGAAAACTGTCCAACTATTTACTTAAAATGGGTGAATTTATCATTAACCAACACTGAGTCCTCTGGAAGGCTGAGGACTTGCCCTGGTGGCCAGCCTGGGGTTCATGGTGCATCTAGGCCAGTCTAAGCTACATATGGAGACTTTTCCTGAAATGAACTCTAGGGCAATGGGTAGATGTAGTTCAGAGCACAGGCCTTGCCATATCAGGCCTAGGGTTTGATCTCTAGTACTGCAAAACAAAGAGGAAAAACACTTTTGCTAGGGTTTTAGCTAATGTTAATATAAAAGGAGTAGTGTACAGTGATGGAGAAATAAGACTAATTTTCGTGATTTGATAACTGAGTATTTATAAACTTCTAGATCACTGGGTCTTTGGTTCTTCAAGTCTTCAAAATAATCAAAAAAGCAAATGCCTTGCATGCATGGTCCTCACAGTATCATAATTGGGCCTCTGTAAATTTACTTGTTTTTACTAAACTTATTTTAAAGCCTAGAGAGAAAAGGAGATTATAGGGAATCTCTGAAAGATAATTCCATCATATCTGTAGAGAGAGCTTATGTTCCTATCCCCAAAAATAAAGTAAGAGTAAATCATTCCATGATCTTTTTGATATTGGAACAGTCAGTTTGAGAAACAATGTGCCTCACTAATAAAAACAGATTTGTGAGGCTTTTTCTATCACCATTGTGTAGCACCTACCATAGGGTCCATTAGCACTTCAGAAATGTCTGCTCTTACTGTTTCGAATCGGTAGAAACAAATGCTACATTTGACACTAAAAGGCTTAAAAAGCAGTCTGGGGTCGTGTGAGTTTCCCAAGACTCCTAGAGCAAATATGCGACAAGAACTAGGATTTGTTCCCAGTTCCTGCCCCTCCTAGTCAGTGCTCCATAGTACTTCTGAAGGTCATTATTTCACCTTCTTCTTCATATTTAGAGTATGTCACCTCCAGAAGTGTTATCTGCCTGTTGTGCAGCCCATGGATGAGGGAAGAATTGTTACTCTTAAAGACATATGTGTAATTCAGTAGGAAAATGAGGCAAACAGTGGTATATCATCATGAATCATGGACTAGGAGAAGAGGGCAGAGTACACAGAGCAACATGAGAATAGATTACCCAGAGGCTGTAGAAGGCAGGCTTGTGCTGCTAAGGTGTTTTGTAGCAGTCTTCTCCAAGTTAAACTCTTCCATCTTGTAGGGAAATTTCTTGAGACATAGGATGTAAATGGAAGTGATATTTTTATGACAAGATCTTTACAAGGAAGTGAAGCAACAGGATATTCTAGAGGGAAGTCCATCCTTTAGGTAAGCTTCATTAGGACAGGAAGTAAGCAACTCAAAATAGTTTCTGGAAGTCCCTGAAACTCTACAGATTCACTAGGCTCCTGCTTCCTTATAAGTATGTGACTGGGAAAGACTGCTGAGAGTCACTCAAATAAGCAAGCAGAGCTACTTTAGAGAAACAAGGACCAGCTGAACTGTCTAGAGGAGGCTCAGATAAGCTGAGCTACTGGAAAGAACACTCTCAAGCTCTGAATTCCTGCAGGCTGCGCAGTGCGCTCCAGGTTTGCAGCTTTTATGAGCTGTTACCCATGCTGGGGTGGCTTTGGTAGTGCAGCTGTCTTTGACTCATTTCTGCTCCGGTAAGTAAGTAGCCTCTCTCCCAAATTCCTGCAAGTGATCCTAATAAAACTCATTGGTTCATCAAATTGGACTTTTGCTGTATCCTTACATTGGACTGCCATGGATTCCCTTTCTGGGATGAGCATACTGGTATTGATGTCTCCCCAGGAAATGTCTGTCAGCAACACAGGCCAGCAGAGAGCTGAAATCACTGAAAGGGATAGGTAGTGACTGGGTCATTTATTGAGTATGGCTGATGGACTCTGGGAGATCTTGCCTGAAGGCACAGAGTTGGAAAAGTTTGCAGTTAAGCCATTCTAAATTCAGTTTCACCAGGTGGTTTTAACACCGGTCTTTAGTTTTAGGCCTTATGCTATAAAGTTCAAATCAATATATTTTTCAGATTTATTATATCTACCTAACATAGGCAAAATAGGGCTGTGTGGAAATCAGAAAACCTGTGTGCTAACTCTAAACTACATTCTAGGTGTGCATATGATTTAATCTCATGAACCCCGTCTTCATCTTCAGATAGAATAAATGTTTTTTTTTTTATTCCTTGTTAAATGTTGTGCACTCATAATTGTGACTCTAATGTTCTTTACCACTAAAAATGCAGGACTGACGTGGTGATACTGGCTTAATACCTTTTTTAACCTTAATTTTATTTTCTAAAAACAAGCTAAACCATACATGATGAAGTTCTTTGGGAAACAATAAATCATTCACATTAATTCTTACAGTCTTTATGATTTGATTTGTTGCAGGACATACGTATATGCCACACCATTACACAAAGTTTTGCCATGGGCTCAATTTCCCCTAGAGACTTTATCGACTTAGTATACATCAAGCACTGTGAAGGGGACGTGGACATTATCAGTAGTAAGTTGAAACATTTTGCCCATGTTTTAGAGTTATTATGTATCATTAAAAATTTTGCTTTAATAATTAGTGTTAATAGTTTAGAAGAAACTATACTTTCAATTATTTTTTGTTGATTTGCTTGTTTGTTTATTCAGTGCAAACAAAAAGCTTGCGTCCTATACACAGGCCAGGTATTTTACCACCCTATGAGGTGCTGTTTAGAAACGTTCTCCTGCACCTTTGCAGTATGAACTGTGAACTTAATAGAGGTAGATGACTGTGAGCTAAGATTTCAGTGTATACATTTGTAATTCTATGAAACAAAGGTAGCTTTTATATATAACTTTATACTTGACTTGCTTAAAATAGGCATATATACATATATTTATATATGTATATATATATATTCTTACACTACTGAGTATAAAATATGAAAATATTGAATGAATGGTGCTGGATGGGTCATTCCTTAAATGTGCTTATATCTCTTCTAGGGAATGCAAGTTTTGACATAACCCTACCCTGCTCTGCAATAGTGTGACTCCGTGAAATGCAGTTGTGTCCTCATTTGCTACCTTGTGTTACTGACTCAAAACCTTCTCTCATCATAGCATTTGGACTCTGAAAGTTTAAGATCATGTTAAAAGTACTTTAGCAGGGTAGTGGTGAAACTCCCAGTTTTCCTCTTGAATTTGATTTAATTTTATCATCTCTATCAGAATGTTTCCTCTCCTGTAAGCTACTCAGGGATAGACAGTGATGCTGTGTTATTACTTCCCATGGCATGTAATATCTTAATATGGGATGACTCTAGTATTCTCTTTCACAGACAAAACTGCTCAGTCCTCTAACTTAAAGCCTGTTCTCTAGGTGTTACATCAGATCACTAGAGATGGCTGTTCTTGGTGTATACATGTTTTAACCATTGTTTTCAGAGTTACAGCATATACAATGCTTTCAGAGCCTACGGTACAGATTTTTGCCTTTTCAGAATTATAGACTTATAAGTTTCCACATTTGAAAGCAAGCCATTTGGGACTTTTTACTAGTCAAAAAGGAGGTAAAATAGCACCTACATTTTAGCTCAGTGACAGTTCTGTCATAGACACATGAAGCTCTAGGCTTTATCTCAGCATAGCAAAATAAGTAAATAAATGAGAATATGTCAGATTGGGCATGATTGAGCATGCCTTTAATGCTAGCACTTAGGAGGCAGAAGCAGGTGGATCTCTATGAACTTGAGGCCAGTATTGTCTACATAGTGAGTTCCAAGCCAACCAGGACTACATATTGAGACCTTGCCTCAAAAATAATAAAGCATGATATAAGCTTAAACTAGCAACTAGGAATAACCATTTATTTTTTGAAGCAACAAAGCTAAATTTTCTGTAAGAAATTTCCAGTGAATAAATTTTCAACGAATAGTCAGTTTTCTTAGTGTTTTTAAAGTTCCCTCTGCACCTTGCTTTGAGGTAGACACTTTGTATGTGGTCTCCCTGGGGATAAAGCTGAAGCTCAGAAACTAAGCCATGAAAACATTGATTGACATAGCTAATAAGCTACTGGATCTCAAAGTCCTGTCTTTCTGGTTTTCAAAGTCATGCCTCACTAAAGAGTCAGATTTTTTGGTAAACTATTAAGATGTTTTTTTTTTTTTTAAAAAGAAATAGAATTATAATCTCCATGTTTCAAAAGGGAAACTACCTTATTAGCGCTCCGGGTAATACCATCATGCCAGTGTACGAGGCTCTATTTAGAAAGTGGTTCACAAATGGAATATTTGTCCAACCACATCCCCTGTGCAACCCTGCTTCACTATGCCTTTCACATAGACTTTGTTAATGATCTTTTAGGCAAATCTATATTCTCTGGTCTGACATACTCTCTCAAACTATTTTTAGAAAATATATAATTATCATCACCATAATCACAATCACCTCCCTCTTTTCACTGCAGCATATATATCTTGCGGCATAATTAATTACTGAGGCAAATTCTCCTAAGTTTTAATTACCCTTTGAAATTAGCACATGAAATTAATAGAAGAGGGCATTTAATGTGTCTCAGTAGTCAGTTATTTTGTGAAGAATAAAAGTATTAACCACAGCCAGTAAGCCCCTGACTCAATAATACAATCCCTCTATGTTTGGCTCTTTTGTTTCATACCTCAGAAAGTAGTGAAATGATACTTTTAAAGGGTTTTCCTGGTATAAAAATGTACAAGCATCTTTAGGAATACTAATACAGCGGTATGTGCACTATAAAACTAGTATTAACATTAGAGCCAAGTGCTATCATATGTCTTATGCTTCTAGAAATATTTTTTGTCTTTGTGATTGGGTCTCACTTCAAGTTTTAAATCACAGCTAGAAGTGTGGAATTCCCAGGATATCCTCCAACTTCACACTATATCCGTGGCTACAATCATCCCTCTGGCTATGTATGTTCACCTCTGAAGGAGTGAGTATTATTTTTATTTGTTTATTTTAACAAGATTTTTCACTTCAACATATGATTTCATTCACTCACCAGTAGAAATATGTACCAAAATATTTTGTTAGAAAAGAAAAACTGCTCCTAAAAGCAATTTTAAAAATAACTTTTTTATATTTTTGTTTTAAATATAAGAATAAAAATATATGCAAGGCTTCTAGGCATAATGAAACACACAAATATTTTCCCATAGCGAAACCGCCCTTGATGTTTGCATTTCTCCACTGTAAAGGCATTTTTAAACATGCATGTATGAGCAACACTAAGGGTACTTAGGCTGTATGTGTGTGCGTGTATCTACTAATTAAAGAAGAGGTCATGCATTAGAGAAGTAGTGGGAGCAGGGAGGACTTCGGAGGAGCTAGAAGTGGAAACGATGGAGATACAGTACTCCTTCTTTTCATGAACAGTTATAAAACAAAATAAGAAATTGTAATTAAAAATAAAATTCCCTGAAATTACAGTGCACACTTATGAACCATGAGCATTTTACCCTGAGTGAATTATTTCCCTGGGATCACCTGCTTTAAAAAGATGTCTACAGAATGAGACATCCAATAGGGATATTCAGATCAAAACTGCCAAAATCAGAGTCGAGGATACTGCTGACAGGTGCTCAAAAGATAAAATGATAATCTAAATAGTTTCAGTAAAAGTACATATTGCATTAGAGTGTATGCATACATGTACAAATATATATGTATACATAAAACCACATATTAATTTTAATTTATGCTAAGTTATTTCTTATTAAAATCAATATTGATACATAAAGTGAACATAAAATTTGGGCTGGTGAAATATAAATTTGTAAGAGGAACAACGTGTTTGTAGTTTTAGTCCTGTATGCATCACTCCTTTCTCTACTAAACTGGGGAACTTACCGCCTGCTTTACACATTAGTGGACGGTCGTTGCTCCTCATGGCTGTAGTAGGAGTGGCGTGCTGTCTTTCCAGTTATTTGTCAGTTTTGAATCTGTGGCCAAGATCTTACGATCCCTACCAGAACAAAACCAAATGAATGAGGAGAATCAGCTCTTGGCAGGAACTCTTCTGGTCTTGCTAGCACTGTGGGATCAGACTCCACCTCCCATCCTGCTAGGATAATGTTACAGTCCGGTTTTCAGAGACTAGAAAAAGATGCTGACAGAAACCATGGTTCCTTCTCTTTCCTTCCCTGCAATCTAACATTCTAGACAGAAGCCATTTGTAATTGAGCCATGCAAACACTTGTAAAACACACTGTCCTACTGAAATACTCTCCATAAGCAGCAGAAAAACTTCCTGATGTGTGTGACCCCATAGTAAACTCAAGTAGAGTGTTAGGACTGACACATGTAGCCTAAGCTCTTCATAGGGAAATGCAGAGATGGTGACACTCCCACAGTCAGCTACTGTAATCTTACAACCATTCAGTGAAACTCTGTCTGCCTTCATAGTTTCAAGTTGACATAGAATTTTTTATACGTGAAAGGTGGATTTTCTAGTATATCCTAAATACTGATGTATTTAAATGGATCTACCCTTATAAGCTCAATAGAAACTGTATACGATGACAACTCAAATCCAGCATTACACTGCTCATTTCAAAATGCATAAAGCCATGCCCACTATTGCACTGAGCCTTTGAATCACTCCTTCCTTCTTTGAATTTGCATTTAAAACATTTCCTCTCACATGATAGTTTGCTAATGGCATAGATTTACAGCTTTGAATTTTAAAAAGTAACCATATAATTTTCTATAAAAATTCTATACTATCATGACTTAAGGTTTTGAAGTGTGTTTTCTATGACCATAGTATATAAGAATTAGGACTGCATGTGTGTAGCTGGATGTGGTAGTATAATTTGTAACTTAGAACCTGGGCGGTGAAGGCAGGAGGATTGCTATGATGAGTTCAAGCATAGCGTAGTTTGCATAGTGAATTCGAGGCCAGTCTGAGATGCATCCCAAAACTCAGTCTCAGAGAAGAGGGGAATTATATAAATATAATACTGGCTTGGCTTGTCCAGTTTCAATATGATGGTTTTCATTTTCTTAATATATTTTGCTTTGTTATGTTTTGTTGTCCCCTAGAAACCTGTTCTTTGATAATGAGAAACGTAAATGGAATAGATCCAAATGGGAGAGGAGGGGGTGGGGAACTGGAAGGAATAGAGGGAGGGGAAAATATAATCAGGACTTATTATATGAACAAAGAATCTATGTTTATGATAAAAGGAAAAAATATAAATGTATTTCACTAAAAACTGCATATATGCAGGAATATATAACTTCTATTTCCCTGTTTCTTTATTTTAATAGAGGCAGACATTATATTTCTCGTTAAGTAAATATTTCACATATAGAAAAGTGCTGCATAAAGTTTATAAATGCTACATAAACATAATTAGAACAGGTGTCATGGGAAAAGAAAAGGTCTGTATTCTGAGGGTTGTGTATCTGCTCAAAGGATCAAACAACAAGAGGAAGAGGTGCTTAAACTAAAATTTCAATGTATTTTGTGACTACTTAATATTGTATAAGGCTGTAAATTTCCAATATATGCTCTGACTACTTAATGTTTTTATAAGGATTTGACCTCAGGCCAGTCTCTGTTCTCCTCCTTGAGTTAATTGTCTTGTCATATCCACTGTAGAAAGAGCCCAAGAGAATTGATTTAAGAATCTTGCCCTCTATAAACTTGCCATCTTATTAGATCAAATTAAGACTGCTTTATCTTTTGTAACTCTTCATTCACTTACAGAAACCCAGCCCATTCCAAGCTAGTGATGTTTGTCCAGACAGAAATGAAAGGAAAATTGCCTGCATCGGTAATTGAAAAGTCTATGCCTTCCAACTTAGTAAGCTTCTTCCTCAATGTGAAAGACGGCATAAAGACACACAAAATTCCATCAGTCCGTTCACGCCACAGTTCACACTCATCTGTACACAAAAAGAAATAAAGCCATTCTGCCATTAAACCATAGAGATCTCAGACAGCACAAACTACTAGTAAGTGTAGTTTGTTACTGCAGATTACTCCTAGGTCAGTGTGAATAAATCTGTTATTTGTCGCTAGACACTAACCTTGTACAAATTACTTAAAATATTTTGTCAAAATAAGAACTTCACTGTACAAGAAAACTCAATTAAAATATAGTTTCTAGGCTAACATAACATTAAATAATGTGCCATTAATACAGTTTGACCATCTGAGCACGCTCTGCATTTGGATCATAAAGAAGGAGATACATTCAGTAGTTAGCATTCATTAGAACTTAATTAACTATCTATCTGATAGTGATGGTACCCACTTGTGTAATCCCTCCACTGAAGAGGCTAAAACAGGACAAGCACAATGAGAGTTGCCTTAGCTACACAGAGAGAACCTATGTCGATAAATAAATAAATGAGTTAGAATATATATTTTAAATTATTTATCCTTCACCTACTGCTTAAATTGAGAAGCATGGAAAAGGCGAACGTTAAAATTCAAAGATTTCCACTAGGGGGCTCAGAGTACAGCTTAGCGGTAGAATAATTACCTAACACTTAAAGAGCCTGGATTCCATCTTTAGCACCAGAAAACAGTAAGAGTTCCACTCCAGTAAACAGCCAATGATGCTTATGTGAAGACATACAGTGTTTCCCCTGTGCATCAACAAAGAGCAGCAAGGTGGTGAGTCACAGGCCCGGTGTCACTCTGCTCCTTCACTGCAAATCACTGTCCACTGCCATCAGGAAGGGATCAGCAAGGGCAGACATAGAGCTGAACTGCCACATACATCTGCCATGTGGGTCCCTCAGTGCTCTGCTTTCTAAGGAGATCAGACCACCCAGCCAACAGTGCTGCTGCCTTCCTAACGGGACCCTTAAGTAGGGTCTGTAGGTTCCAGGGCCCTTCAGAAAGCAAATGACGTGTGGAATCGTACTTCATACTGACAGAGAGTCAAAGGCACTTCAGCAGAGGACAAACAGCCGCCCAACAAATGATACTGAACACTTGGATAGCAAGAGGCCTTCAGCTAATCATGCACCATTCCTACTAACCACCTGTAATAATGAACACAGACACAGACATAACACCCTAGAAACACCCCTAACCTACAGCTGCTCGAGGTTCTTCCAAAGGGCGAGTGGTCACCAAAATGAAGTGCTCTGTGCTGTGAGAGTCCCTAGGAAGAAGATGAAAAGACAGGTTGGAAAATATTTGCAAGACACTTCTGACAAAGAACTCTTACCTAAAATATACAAGAAGCTTTTAAAATGTATAATATAAAAACAATCCAGTTTAAAAGAAAGTGGGCAAAACCAATGCACTGAAAGGGATCTGTAATTAAAAACAAACTCAAAAAAATATGCAGCATTAGCCATTAGGTAAATTCAAGTAACATTCAAGTTGAGGTGTCAGCACACTTATCAGAATGACAGAAAGTTTTAAAACAGTGATAGGATTGAGCGTTGTCATACAGTGAAACCATGTCACATTTCAGGTAGAAGGGAAAAGCACAACAGTGGTCTGGGAGAGGCATGGCGCAGTTGTAGCCAAACCTGCTGAGTGTTCTCTAGACACTAGCCTGTCCTGTGGAAGGGGAAATGTTCTCATGAGAACCTCTGCAAGTGTGCATGGCAGCTTTATTTTTAGAGCTCCAACCGACAGCCACCCACAAATCTGCAGATTCTTTAATGAGGAAATGAACTGTGGTTTGCCATAGATGACATAGTGCTAATGAGCAAAAAATATGACGCCATTTTCTTTCTCTACAGTTCAAAGAACTCCTTCAAGTAAGTTTTGTTACCGCTGCAAATAGTGGTTGTGAATTCTTCTAACCTGTTTTTAATCAAAGATTTTCTTCATTCCTCAGTTATGTCCAATAGGTTTGGTGGGTGTAGGAGTCTGGGGGCTGCTGCCGTGCACTACCCTTCCCTGCCCTCCTCATTTTCCATTTCTGCTGAGACATCCAGGAGCTTTCATTCTGAGGAGCTGGTCTCCACGTGTAACTCCACCTCGTGTGTCTCTCTTGCAACTTTGAATGGATTTCTTTGTTTCAAATATTTAGAGGATTTTGGTTTTATTTGTTTTATGTTCTAAATGCCTTCTCTGTCCAAATAGGCTGCCATTGAAATGTTTTACTCTAGTAAGCATTGCTTTTGGAAAGAAATGTTTTACTTTTCTGTATATTCATGATTGTTAGAGTTGGCATTTTCATAATTTCTAATGCCTTGAGAGCACAGCTTATACCTCTTTTATTAATTAATCATTATTCTTATTGAAGTGTTGCAGTTCTTCAGGATTAAATTCTTTGATCAGTTCTATTAGTGGGACACTTTTTATTGGCCTTACATTTTTCATTTCCAGTGTTTGCATTTCGTTTTCCTGTTTACTCCTCTGTCCTTATGACCTCCTCTGTCAGATGGAATGTACAATCGGCCTCCGTATCTGACTGCGCTGGCTGTGCTCTCAGCATGCCTTCAAGAGTTGACTTTCTTTTTATCATATTCATTTTCTGAGATTTCATATCATCTCCGTTCATGGCCGCCATTTCTGTAGGCTATGAGTTTTAGAGAACAAAGATTGTCTGGCTGTTATGTTTTGATTTGCACATTTGGAATTAGATCATTGCTTGGTTGAGTTCCTTAATTAATTTTCATCTGATATTTTTGCTCACCCTTATTCTTTCAGAGAAATTTGCATTATTCAAGGAGTACCAGGTTATTGCTAACAGCTTGTAGGATGGGATATGGAGTGTTTGACAGGGTATGCTGAGCTCACTGGAGTGATTGACAGGGCTAGAGTCTCCTGGAAGGTTGTCTTCACTGAAGCAACAGGTAGCCCTGATTCTTCCTGGGTGTGTGCTGTGCTTGCCTGGGCAGTGGATGGAGCATCATCTTCACTTGTAAATTCACATGTAAAGTGAATTCAAAACACAAAAAACAAAGCAAGCCTTTGATCAGCAATCCTTTGTAGTCAAATGCCACCAGGTGGCGCTCTCCACATTTTATTTGTAGATCAGCTTGGGCAACTTTCTCAACAATATTGCAACTTTTACTAATAGTTTCCTCAACCCCTTGTTACTCAGAAGCCTAATACCATAGATGCCATATTTTTTGTGGTGCACCACAGCATTTTTAGATACCAATTTTTGTAGCAATTACTTTCAGATATCCCTCTTCCCAAAAACCTTTGTTCCATTATAAAATGACCCATGTGATGTATTCCCTGAGTCTTTTGATAAACTGTCAATGCCAATGGTTTGAAAGCTGTTTTTTACATAAAATTAACTTCACATTCACCATTTCAATTTTTGCAATAAAAAATTAAGTTTATAGTTTGATGAAGTTTAACGAGAAGTGAATACTCATCAAATTTTGCCACATCCTAGTTTAGGTGCTTACCTGTAATTAGAAATGAGTATTTTGGAATTAAAATATCCAAACGGACAACACTATTTGTTAATGAGATGGAATCACTACGAGATAAAAGGCAAAGCTTCAATGACTGCATTACAAGTGTATGCACAGCTTTATAGGATCCACTAAGGATGCTGAGGTAGGCATTTGATTACTTGACTCCCCAAAACTAAATACGGAATTAGCTGAACACCAAGGCTAATGAGGGTGTCTCAGTAAATCAGATATTGCACTTGTACATTACCAGAGTAAAGAAAATGCAGTCATCAAAGTGAAGTCAGGCTGGAGCTATACGTAGGGGTAGAATACCTGTTTGCCATCCATGAGGCCCTAGGCTCAGTCCCCAGCACTGCCGTTCCTGTCCTACACGAAAGCAAACTAGAATTCTACGTTCTAGCGAACCTAAAGAAAAATATTCTACTAGTTAACATCTCAAATATTTTATCTCTTGTTATACAACCACTGGATTTTTAGAAAACCAGGCACATGCTGAATGTTCTTCCAGGCACTTTTGTAATTTGCAATAAATAGCTATTGCAAAATGACCACATTTTAAATTTCTGTACTGTCTACATAAATAGCACATTTGATACATATATATCCTAATGCATACACTTACTGTGATATAAGTGCTTATAAGTACTTAGTTACATTTTATGCATATACATCTTTCTGTATACAAATTTCACAAGCATTTTTAATAATCCAGATGATTAAAAATAGATCTGAAATTTCAAGAAAGTTCTCTCCTTCAGCAGCTGGCAGAGCGCCACCTTGTGTTATGAAAGCTGGTCCTCAGGGTGGAAGTGGGAAGCATGGAAAAACCTGGAATTAGGCAGTCCTCACTCAGGCTGGGCCTCTGTGCAAGTTGTTCTGGGCAAGACTGGCCTGAGGTTGGGAATGGATGGAAGCAGGTGGTCAGAGGATGAACTGTGCCAGCAACACAGAATCAATGTGATTTTTTAAGATGCTATGTTTTCTTATTTGCTTTTTTATACTTATCTGAATTGCAAACACGTACTCACTATTAGTAAAACCTGTTTATTCCTAGTCTCTGACTCTCCCAACAGTATTCTCTGCTCTACCGTCTCTTCTGTGTGCCCCAGCCTCTCCTGGTTCTCCTCGTCTTCTTCCTGGATTTGGCCCACCCTCTCCAGGGTTTAGCTTTATCACACTCTGCAGTACTTCTGCTCTTTTCAGTCGTGATCATGACTTCAGGCTGGATCCCCAGCCATGCATTACTAGTGGGCTGTAGCTGATTTCAGGTGTATTTCTGTCTCTCAGTGGTTGGATATAGCTGATGCCAAAGCCTTCTCCTCACTAGGTGTTTCTAGGGACTGAGCCTTCCAGAGAACTCACTCTTCAGTAAGAAGAGTACCACCTCCACAGGAAACAGAAGTAGTAGACAAACCAACAAATGTGCAGTCCCAACATAGAAACTCAAGAGACTTTGAAAGGCAAAATCCTTTCTTGAATGTATAGTTTGATCATTGAAGAAAACTTATTGATGAACTTAAAAGTTCCTAAAACCAAGTAACAATGGAACTATAATTACTTCCACATTTAAGATACAGCTAAAGTGATATCCTAACCTGTAAGAAGGAAGAAAGTTTACATCTATCTATTTGTATTTACATATAAAAATCAAAGCTCTCAAACAGCATGAATACCTCAGTGTCCTTGATAAACAAATAATCCAAACCATAAAGCAGTAGGTGGCAAGAAATAAAGATCTGGACAGAAAATGATCAAAAGGAGACTAAATGACGATCCCTAGTGTAGATGCAACAGCTGGTTCTATGATATAGTCAAGATTGACAGTCACCTAGCCAAACTAGCAAACGAAAGACCTAAATAAGTAATGTGATGAAAAAGGAGAAGCCACTACAGATGTCAAACACAGCATCATTAGAGCACTTAGAAAAAACTCCAGGGGCCGGAGAGATGGCTCAGCAATGAAGAGTGCACACTGCTCTTACAGAGGAACTCAATTCAGTTCCCAGTACTCGCATCAGGCAGCTCACAAACACCTTTAACTTCAGCTCCAGAGGACCTGGGGTAATGTGTGTTCAAGGTGGGTGCACCTGCACAAGGAGGCCAGAAGAGGGCACCAGGCACCCTCCTCTAACATTCCCTGCCTATTTCTTTGAACCCACAGCTCCTATTTCTCAACTAGGCTGGAAGGTGCAAGCTCCATCAAACATTGTCTACACTACCAGCTGTGGTGGTTAGAATTAGACACCCACCCCACCCCCACCCTCACCCCACCCCAGAAATGTCCCCCATGGGCTGAGACATCTGAACACTCAGCCACCAGCTGATGGCACTGTTGGAGGATGTTAAGGAGGCATGGCCTCATGGCACTTGTGGTCCTTCGGCCTGTTTCCATTTGAAGATGTGATCTCTCAGCTTCCTGCCCTGGCCTCCATGTCTCCCAACCATATGGGATGGCATCACTCTAGACTGGATGTTAGTCGGGTATCTACCCCAGTATATCAAATTGGAATTAAAGTGCTGGCTCACGCGAGCGATACCTCAGTAGTTGACAGCACTTGTTCTTGGAGCACACTGCCATCTTTAACTCCAGCTACAGTGGATCTGGAAGCCTATTCTGAGCCTGACAGGCACTAGGTTTGCACATGATACATATGCATACATGCTGAAAAACATAATATTTTAAATTAATATAACAATTTTTTAATGGCCAAATGGAAATACTCTTTGTAGTGGTTTAAATATGCTTGGCTCAGGGAGTGGCACTAGTAGGTGGTGTGGCCTTGTTGGAGGAAATGTGTCACTGTGAGTGCGGGCTTTAAGACCCTAATCCTAGCTGCCTGGAAAACAGTCTTCTGATTCCCTTTTGAACGAGACGTAGAGCTCTCAGCTCCTCCTGCACCATGCCTGCCTGGATGCTGCCATGTTCTTGCCTTGATGATAACGGACTGAACCTCTGAACCTGTAAGCCAGTTCCCATTAAATGTTGTCCTTTATACAAGTTGCCTTGGTCATAGTGTCTGTTCACAGCAGTAAAATCCTAAGACATTCCATTTATGAGTTAATACTAGATTAGTTCTAAATAGTTGTTTGGTTCACAACTTTGGATATCTTGGGCACAAATAATTTTAGTTAATCTCAAACTACTAGGCAAATTAGTATCTGCCTGAATTTAGGAAATGAAGACAGATTAGGTAAAGGTCCTCCTCAGCTACAGTAGTAGGCTCTAGGCCAGCTTGAACTACATGAGACACTGCTAATAAACACACACATTTCAGTTTTAGTAGTTAAGTTGTAGAAAATCTATAGCCCAGTCAAAATTTCTGACCTGGAAGAAAGTTTAAGCTGTATTTATTCACATATGTATACTTTATTTTTAAGTCTCTAGACTGTATTTATAAAAATTATAGCCACAAGATGACCCCTCTAAATTAATGCTGAGGGATAGTTAGGTATTCTAGAAACTTCCTTACAAATTGAGACATCCTCAATCATAAATCATATTTTGGCCAGAAAAAGGGAAAGGTAAAATAATTACAGGACCACTTAGTAATGATTTGTTTCTGACATGCCCTAGTCTCATGTTCAAATACACAGGAGATAAAAAACAACAGAACATCATCACCCTGGCTTCTAGACCCCATAGATTGATTGCCTATGTGGAAATGGACTTTGTTAATAGTGCTAAGAGTGTTATAGACCTTGCATTCCTGATGCCCGTGTTTACCATAGTAATTTCCTTCTACCACTATCCTGTACAACAGCAGTTCTCAATATAGGGGTCCCATAAACCCATCAGAAAACACAGATATTTGCATTATAATTCATAACAATAGCAAAATTAGTTATGAATTAGCAACAAAAATATTTTATGGTTGGGGTTCAACACAACATGAGGAACTGTAGTAAAGGGTTGCAGCACTAGGAAAGTTGAGAGCCACAACTCTATAACATACAAACCTCTCTCATCCATAATCCTTAAGGTAACAGGCCACAATGCTCATTCATTCAATATTTATTAATGTACAGTGGTATGTTCTCACTGTGTGAGAAATCAGTAATTGCTTTTTTAAAAGCCAGTGGTGAGGATGGAACCCTGGAGGTTAGGAGTGTTCATAGCTCTATCAGAGGACTGGGATACAGATCCAGCACCCACACTTGGTGGCTTACAAACACATGTAACTCCATCTTCAAGGGATTACATGCCCCTTTCTGGTCTCAGTCTCTGTCTCTGTGTGTCTCTGTCTCTCTCTCTCTCTCACAGACACACACACACACACTCACACAGGTTTTATTTGAACCCACAAAGTAAAATCTTCATAAACCAGTTAGTAGGTTGACATATTTGGTTCACCCTGATGCAGTCTCAAAACTCAGGGGGTAACGGCAGAAAGATCACAAACCTGTGGCTGGACTGGGCTACACAGTAGGATATTAGTTCAAAAACAAAAGCAAAGATTAAGTCAACTTGTTAAATTGTATGTAGTGATTTGCCTAAAGATATTTACCTTTTGAAGCTGACAAGAGAATTTCCTATTTGGATGTTATGGATTGACTGAGATACTAAGCAGTTCTCACACACACAGACACAGAAAGACAGACAGACAGACAGACACACACACACACCAAACAACCAAAAATCCCACACAAAAGCAAAACTAAAGCCCGTTCCTTCCTAAGCATAATGATGCTGTGATGAGCTCCTATTTTGCATGCAGGCATAAAGCATCTGCCCCTCAACTTAGAGTAACAGCCCACTGTTGACCATGATATTCCTTTTATTGTCAATGATAGAAAACAGCTGGAGAAATAATAGGACGATAGCATTTTTTTTTTTTTTACATTACCATGTTACGGATATTTTCCGTTTGTACTAGAATTTACTTCCTGCGCCCACTTTTGCCTTATCTATTACATCTTACATCCGATTTCTACACCGTTGCATATCACTGTTTAATTATGAAAAGGTGATCTGGGAACCATCACTTCCTGGCTTCCTGGACCTCTTCCTGAGCGTACTTATTTGTGCACAGAGGGGAACTCTGCTCCAGCTCTCTTCCATTCGGCCATAAGTTCTTTTTGGACCTCTTCTGGTAACTCATAGAAAACCTGAGGATCAATGTCTGATGGGAGAGTAAGTTTTTCATCTGCAGAATCTTGCTCTCTGTTTTCTAGTCCCTGGTGAGAAGTGGTGGCTGTCTGCTTGTGGCTGTCTGCAGTGAGGTGTGTGGAGAAAAGCTGCTCACTCTGCAGATTTGGAAATGAGTGAAAAACAGAAAGAGCAGGGTTCGTATTGGAAAAGTGGAATCCTGGAGACTCTGTAGGGCCTTGACTCATGTGCTCATCCTTTAACCGATTATCTACATAATAGGAACAATCCTTCCCACACGACGGGCTGGAGGAGCTACTGGTGCTCAATCCTGATGTTCCTGGCTCACACGGAGACACAGCTGATACCTGCTTGCTAGTAAACATAGTGTCTCTGGGGCTTAAGCAACCGGCTTGCGTCTGCTTTGTAGAAAAGAAAGACAATACTCCTCTCGAGGCATGTAATGGACAACTTAAACTTCCTTTCCCTTGAAGATTTTCTCTACATTTTCCAGAAAGGATTTCTTCTTGAATATCTGCTGGAAGCTGCTTAAAGACTTCTTGGTCAACACCCTCTGGCAGTGACTGGAGTGGCAAGTCACTCGTGTCTTTGTCTTTAGGAAAACAGGTGGCATCCAATGGAGACTCCCTCGTTCTGGTGCTTTCGATTCTTCTACTTGGTAGACAATCCCAGTTTGGTTCTTTCTCCTTGTAAGAGTCTTCTGTGTGGGTGTCCTTCACTTTCTACAACACAAAGGGAAGAGCAGAGCTCAGGAGTCCGCATGCCTTACACATCACTGCTGCACTTCTCCTGGAGCTAGTGTCTCACACAGCTGCCAACCTGCCCGACACCTTTGACCTTTCGGTGCCAGTGCCAAGTATCTACAGAGAGCAACTATCCCAGGGTCACATACTACTGTGTGGCCTATCATTATATTCATGTGGTCCTTGCTAGCTAGCATGGAGTAGGAGACACAACATGCATGAGGAAAGGACCTCAGCAACCATGTGTTCCGCATGGAACTCACTAGACTAACGTGATTCAATGCTATTAAAAATAGATGCACAAAGTGAAAAGGGCTGACTTTCCAAAAATTGCTTGTCAAATAGGTAACATTTAACAGAAATGAAAAATGCACAATAAAAGTATATTTTTTAATCTGTAATACTACATTTATATAAAACTTAGAAACATTCTCAACCTAAGTTGACTCAATTTTTCTATAAACTTTTTCACTTGATTTCCCTTCTAGTTTTATATACCATAAAACATTCATCCACTCAATTACAGCTCAGCAATTATTATAATAGTATCCTAATCTTAATACAATGGTAATTAATTTCTAGATATGTTTATATTTATAAGCCAATCCATAATATTTGTATAGACCTCCAGAACATGTGTTAACACTTCCCAAAACAGAAGCACCATCATAGCTGTCTCTTCTATTCTGGGATTACATTTTCCTCTTGGATTACAATATATTTAAGGCCAGGAACCATCCTGTGATAGGAACTATAAACAACTAAATCATTTGAACAGTAGCACCTCAAAGAACCCCCCCAAAAGCACTCCATACAAATGCAGATGGTGGGCTGAGCAGCAGTGCACTTAGGGTGTACTTACAAAGCTGTGCTTGCTGGAGCAGGCAGTTGTTGAGAGGGATGGCGTTAGGTAGCAGTCCATAGGCCCTTTCTTAGCTCTGCTCAGGGCTTTCAGGTTGCAGAAACACACACTTAGAAGAGTCAGGTGAAAGGGCATCTTCACATTCACCATATTTCGGAAAAGTTTCATAAGGATATCAATCAGAGGAGGCATCGCGTTATAATTTCCTAAGTAAAATGTAGAAGGATGTAATAAACACATGCATCTTAATCAATATTCAAATCATAATATTATTTATATGACTTGGATTAAGAAATTAAAATTTTAATTGTGATCACCATGCATTTTGATGTTATTTACTAAATGTATTTTACATAATTATCTCAGCTTTATACCCTCTGAAGTTGGGAAATAGTTTTAACTAAGTATTTACTGAGTTGATTAAATGAGAATTTACTTAGTTATCTATTAAAAAGTTTTCCTAATGTTAATTCCTGGTAAAATAAAACTAAGTTTTGAAGAATACATGAAAAGACATTAACGTGGCATGTTTCCAACTCAAAGTTTGCTTTTTGAAGAGATCAAAATGCCATTTATCTTCTTAGAGAACCGGCCCATACCTGTCCCTAACTTCTGAATGACGTGGGATGGGATCGGGCACTGACGACTCTCACGGTTCCAGTGTTTGTCAGAGTGTCGACGGATGACTAATCTTACTGTGTGGGGCTTCCTTCCATCACGGCATACTCTAAAAATATAAATGGAAAAACAGTAATACAATGAATGAACACGATTTTAAGATGATGGAATACTTATTTATTGAAGTGTTGAATCTTGTAACTATAGCAACTATATATACCATAGAAAATGAGTAATAAAGTAATAAATGTTCAAAAATATCCAAATAAGTATCTCAAAGTCAACACAGCAAAGCCGTGACAGCTATATATCTAACAGAGGACTCATAGCCAGAATCTATAAAGAACTCAAAAGACCAGGCATCAAGAAAACAACCCAACGTGCCAAAAAAATAAAAAATAAAAATAATTTTCATTAGCCCTAGCAATCAGGGAAAAGTAAATTAAAGCTACTTTGCCATTTCATCTGACCTCACCTCACTCAGAATGACCACAATAAGATAAATGGCAACAAAATGTGTAGAAAGGAGACTCCTCATTCACTTCTGCTGAGAATACAACTTGGGTAGCTATGGAAACCAGTGTGGAGGTTCCTCAGAAAGCTAAAAACAAATCTACCACATGACCTTGCTATACCACTCCTGGGCATACACCTAGAGGCCCATCAATTGTGACATACAATATTAAGCAAGGTCACACACTCTCAGAAAGAAAGAAACCACATGTTCTCTCATATGCAGAACCAGCCAATAATATATATACACACATATGTATATGTACGTGTGTGTGTCTGTGTACATATGAGGGGTACAGTATAACATGATGAAAAGAGGACAAAAGAGCTTAGATATAAGGGACAAGGAAGGACTGAATGCTAGTAATCACCACGAGCAATGAAAGGTTATATAAAGCTAATTGTTTTTCTCTTAACTTGGCCATAGATTTTTGGCTTAGGTATTAGACAATATTATACCTAGTGAGGTCACCTAGACCTAGAAAGATATAATCTACATGTTCTGTCTTACTTAAGAACCTTTACGTTGGAGTCTCTAACTTGGAATAAGTGTAGAATCCAGCCAAGGAGAAAAGGACTGTGTAGTGAGACAGCAGACTGCAGGTCTATAAAGGGAAGGGGGGCAGGGGAGAGTTAACTGGAGGAGGAGATGAGAGGGTAGAGTGCAGAGAAGCAAAGGAGGAGAAATAACACTAAAGATGGTGAAAAGGCCATAGAGAATCCTATTTTATAAGCTTTCTTAAAAACTCATCTATGAAAAACTGCATACATAGTTTAACAGGGACTACCAACAGTAGGAATAGTGCTCCCCATAAGCTCCATGCACTTATCAAAAAGTCCAGGATCAGATGTGGGATCCAGGGTGGGAGCGGGGCAAAAGACACTACAAGATAAAACATGCAATTGTCATTGCTCCTGGTTGCATGCCCTAACTTGTGATGTACTAACGGCACCACACACTTGCCACAGGGCTTGCAGAAATCAAGCTGGCAGTAGGCTTGAAGCTCCCCACAACCCCTCCTCTGACTAGCTGTCACAATGCAGGAATGTGCTATGCAGGATGACAGTAAAGAAAGTTATCAGGAGCCTCACCCAGCTGAAGTCCTGTGAACTACCATAATGACAAGCTGGGCTGGCTATTCTCGGTTACCAACTTGACTACATCTAGAATTAACTAAAACCCAAGTGGCTGGGCACAACTGCTGAGGGTTTGGGTTTTTTCCTTTCCAATTATTTGAAGTGGGAAGACACTTTTAATCCAGATCTTTTGAGGTGGGACAATCCATCTTTAATTTGGACCACACCCACTGGCAGCCTATAGAAGGACATGGGAGAAGGAAGTGTGCTCTCTTTGCCTACTTGCTCTCACTAGCAAGTCCATTCCTTCACTAGCGTTAGATATATATAATTGGATTAAAGTCTGATGGACAGAAGGAACTTCATACCTGGTGCTGGAAGACTAGCTGAAACCTTTAGCTGGAGAGGTCATAGGCCCCAGAGGAGCACCCTCACAGACTCTAGAGTCGGACCTACCTCACAGACTTTAGAGGACCACTTACCTCATAGACTTTAGAGGAGTACATACCTCATAGACCTTAGAGGAGTACACACCTCATAGACCTTAGAGGAGCACCTACCTCACAGGCCCTAGAGGAGCACCTACCTCACAGGCCCTAGAGGGGCACCTACCTCACAGGCACTAGAGGAGCACTTATCTCACAGACACTAGAGGAGCACCTACCTCACAGGCCCTAGAGGAGCACCTACCTCACAGGCCCTAGAGGGGCACCTACCTCACAGACACTAGAGGAGCACCTACCTCACAGGCCCTAGAGGAGCACTTACCTCACAGACACTAGAGGAGCACCTACCTCATAGGCCCAGTGGAGCACCTACCTCACAGACCTTAGAGGAGCACCTACCTCACAGGCCCTAGAGAAGCACCTACCTCACAGACCCTAGAGGACCACCTACCTCACAAGCCCTAGAGGGGCACCTACCTCACAGGCCCTAGAGGGGCACCTACCTCACAGGCACTAGAGGAGCACTTATCTCACAGACACTAGAGGAGCACCTACCTCACAGGCCCTAGAGGAGCACCTACCTCACAGGCCCTAGAGGGGCACCTACCTCACAGGCACTAGAGGAGCACTTATCTCACAGACACTAAAGGAGCACCTACCTCACAGGCCCTAGAGGAGCACCTACCTCACAGGCCCTAGAGGGGCACCTACCTCACAGACACTAGAGGAGCACCTACCTCACAGGCCCTAGAGGAGCACTTACCTCACAGACACTAGAGGAGCACCTACCTCATAAGCCCAGTGGAGCACCTACCTCACAGACCTTAGAGGAGCACCTACCTCACAGGCCCAGTGGAGCACCTACCTCACAGACCTTTGAGGAGCACCTACCTCTACCATCTTACTCAACAGGTATACCATCTACTTGCCTTCTAAATACTCATCTTAATACCCATGGATGACTGCAGCTCTCATCACATCAATAAGCTTTTTTCTATAGCAGATGGAGATCATTACAGAGAATCATAAACGGACAAAGTGCAGAGAATAAAAGCACCTGTGGAGTGACCAAGCCCAAATAATAGGACATCTACAACACAATCCCACACCCAAGGCTTAGTGAACAGTGAAGAAGAGGGAGACGAAGATAGTAAGAGCCATACAAAAAGAGATTTTCTACTTACCTAAAATTATACATGTATTTATATAAATTTTATATTATATATAAGTAATATATATAAAGTACATATAGATAGATATTTATTCATATATATTTATATATAGTTTAAAGAAGTTACAGCACTTGGTGTAAGAATGCTTTCCCCAAGAACCATGGACTATTGAACAAAAATCCCAGTAGCAGGCATGAGAAAGCCTCTCCCAAGTTGTTGGGCAGGGCAGTCCAGAACTCTGAAAATAATACAGGCTATTGCATTGCCCTAGATTGATTCCTAGAATTTTAAGGTGAGTGCCTATTCATGAAGACAGCATGCACTCTGGACGCAGGGCGTGGGAGTGAGCGTTGGAACTGACCCAGAAGCCTCATCCCTGAGGAGTGGCTGGCAGGATCAGAAAGGACAATGCAACCTGGCAAAGAAAAGCAGCATTTAGTCATCCTTAGCAGCTGAGGCCTACGAACCAAAAGCAGTGACTACACTAGCCACAGTCCAACAATGGTGTGAGGGTGGCACTCATACTGTGGTAGTCAGACACCTGACAGGTCTGCTCAGTAAGACACTAGGAAAAGGCTAAAAACAAGTTTAAACTAGAGCTTAGAGGCAGACTTTAAAACAAAAAACAAAAACAAACAAACAAAAAAGAAACAGCTTACTTTTCTTTCTGACCTGTAGGATCAATAAATTCTCTAGAAGAAAAATGTAAAGATATACAGACACACAGATATATGAAATGATTTTTATACCAGTCACTTGAATTCTATTAACCTCAGTCACAGAACAACAGTGAGGTGTTAGGGAGCACCGGCAACAGAGACATGACGGACGACTCTAGACAGCTGATGTCTCAGAGGGTCAGAGTACCTGCACTGAGTCTTCAGGTCGAGAACTTAAAGTATACAACATGTACTTCCTCTGGTGTTTCCATGTGCAGAACCATTCTCCACAGCTACTGATTTCAGGGTACGCGTGAGCTGAGGCAGAGAGGATGACCCAGTTTCAGCAGCAGAGTCCTCAGAAGACAGTGAGCCATCTCGCTGGAGCTGAGTCATGCTTTACCTCAGAGCAGGCTGCCAACAATGAACTGCACGGCTCTGCTCCAGACATGAGGCCAGCTGCATGTGACAGCAGATGTCTGCAACAAACATCAACTGTCTCATGTGTGTACACCAGCCATCCATGGAGCATTTCAGAAGCACACATGATCGAAACCAATTTAGGACACTTCTAACGAGATGAGGTGATGGGAGATTAATGCTTTCTTATGGGAAATGAGAAATGCACATTTGAAAGATAACAGGAAACACCAGGAAAGCATTTCTTGCTCACTTTATATTACATTTTTTTTGTATATTTAGATCCCAGTTGACACATCATTGTTAACTGTCTGCCCAGAGCCCCTCGTACATACTCCCACATTGTACAGATACCTAGTTAGCCACCCCTTCCTTTGACTCCACTGTCTTTTCTGAGTCTGAGACAAGGGAGCCAGGGGCTTCTCTGCTGCCTCTAGCCCTGGCCCTTAGCACCTTCCTACTCTCCAGCATTCTACCCATTCCTACACAAGGACCATGAGAACTGTAGCAGATGGACTCTTCTCTGCAGTTCCCCTTTTAACTGAAAAGCAAGTCCTAATGTCTAGAGCAGAGGCTGTGTAACAACGTCTACAGCAAAGATTTAAAACTCCCTTCTCACCTAAAGACTAGAAATCTAGGAGTATTATTAGAAATACTAAAGAAACCTTGAGGTAACTACCCTGGCTTAAGAGCAGCATAACCACCTTGTTACTTGAATGACAACTAGTAGAAGTCGGTCATTTTAATTAAGAGCACATACTAAGAGAAATCTAATAGCAAATGATCTATGCTGATTAACATTGCTTCACTCACAGTTAACCTGTAAAACCCAACACAGAACTTGAGGTGGTTCTGCATTCAGCCTGAATATAAAAGATGATGAGGCAAGATGAAACGCACCTGATCAAAAGGCTGGAAAGTAATTCTTCAATCTTAGCTTTAGCTTCCACTTCTGAGGAACACTTTTTAAACGTATCTTCTTCACTAAAGGACTACCAAGGAAGTATAAATAAGGATTAATGTAAAAGCAAACACAGTGCTCATGCCACACAAACACTCGACGCGTTCTTTACTACTATCTTTATGCATCAGTAGCACCAGATTCACTTTTTCCTGGAGTATGCAGTTATTGTGTATACAGTTACTGTGTGTACAGTTATTCTGTTTGCAGTTATTGTGTATATAGTTACTGTGTGTACAGTTATTGTGTGTGCAGTTATTATCTGTGCAGTTATTGTGTGTACAGTTATTCTGTTTGCAGTTATTGTGTATGCAGTTATTGTGTGTAGTTATTGTGTGTGCAGTTATTATCTTTGCAGTTATTGTGTGTGCAGCTACTGTGTGTACAGTTATTGTGCACCACGAGTCATGCAATTTTAAAGCACAAGGACCATCTCCAGTTCCTCTATAGGACTATAGGAAGGCTTTCATGGCCCTGGAACCTTAATCTGAGTCTATGCTTGGACAAGCTACTTAACCTTTTGATAGTGCAGTACCCTGGTCTTAAAGAGGGAACAAGGAAGCAGGGGAGGAGGAAGGAAGGTATGAACAAAGGATACTGCCTATCTCGGAGGTTATGGTGAAATTCCATGCAGTGAGTATGTGGAGCAATTTCTGATGTGCCTAGCACATGAGAAAAACCCTCGCTAACTGGGTAGTTTTCTCTCTCCACTGTCCAAATCACTCGATTAGTGTAAAAATTAGGATGTTTTAAAAGGTTAAAAGGTTTTCTTCATATGTTTGTGTCAGGATTTTAAGGCAGTAGTAACAAAAAATAGATAATTAGATTTGAAACTATTAGCAGCAAGTTAAAATTTCAGAGTGCTTGCTCATCTCACAGAAATCAGCTTCTCCTGGGAAAGGATCACACACAAGCTGCAAGGCACACCAGAGGAGTGAATACTGAAGCCACTTTAGCTTAAGTAGCATCATAGCCACCACCTGGTAAACGAGACACCATGCTCACATACCTGCGGTGGCCCTGACGGTGTGACAGGAGACTTGTCCTCTCCAAAGCTGAGCTTCTGGATGCGCTGAGCAACTGAAATTCCTAAGTCCTTTTCTAAGGTTTTGATCGGAAAGGTCTGGAGATCATGCACACTGTTGATGCCCAGCATTTCCAGACGCTTGGCAGTTTTATAGCCGATACCTAAACAGCAGAAATGCACAGTGATACGAAGGCTTTGCTTCCCAAAACCAAGCTACTCTCAATATTAAAGATGTTTCCACCATATGACTCCAGGGCACCACTCAGAGTCTTATGTGGAAAAGGGACTTGCACATATATCTTCACACAGATTTGTTCCACAAAACATTTCAGATTTTTGATTTTCACCAAAAGCCAAGTGTATGCCTCTAGGAATTAACTGCTTAGTTTAAAGAAATTACAACAAAGCCAATATACACTCTTCAAATGTATTTGTCTTACCAGGTATTTCCTTTATGTGGTTCAAACTGTGAATGAGATGTTGACAACTTTCAGGTAATAAGACTGTCTGTTGATTTGGTTTAAAAACACCAGACACTAACTTTGCCAATAGTTTATTAGGAGCCACTCCAGCGCAGCCCGTGAGCCCAAGCTGATTATACATGGCTTCCCGCATCTCTGCTGCAATCTGCGATCCAACCACAAGTCTCAGATGCATGACGTTGTGCAGGTTCACAGCTATAACAACAATGGTATCACCACAAAAGCATTAATTTTCTCTCTCACAGAAAGGGTTAAAAGAGCCCAGGATTTTGTTGATACTCACTCCTCCCCAACACTCCCCCACCACTCTTCTAACTGCTTTCTTAGTTTGTCCTGGGTCATTACAAACTGAACAGATACCGAGGACCTGTGATAAGGAGTGCATGCTGGGAGTGCTTACTCACTAATAGACTGTGAAAATGCAGTTCCTGACAGTTCTAGCTGACATGCATGAGACCTTCATTCACATTTACCAAGAAAGAAACAGAAGTAAACATACACTAGGAAAGCAGACATAGCTTTAGAATGAAGTCTAGATGTCATGCACCACATGAATACCCTGCTGCGAATAATGACTGGCCCACAGGTGAGGAGATCTGCTCACGATACTGTAGGGAGGTTATAAAGAAACACAATTTCTTTGGTGTGGATCCACCCTAGGACTCATGCTGGAAGGACATGGAGATGAAGTGTCTGATACAGGACTTACTCCTAGTGGCTCATCAATCAGCCTAGCTGAGAGCACACACACGGTTCACAGAGGCAAGATAAAATAAATGTGCCAAAATGATAACTGGCTTGTCTATAACAGACAAGAGCGTTCACACCATGATCCTGCCTGTTTATATACTGGCTTGAAAGAAAATGCTTTTAAATCTATGTGGAGCCAGGCACTTGGGAGGCAGAGGCAAGCTGATCTCAGAGTTTAAAGCTATCCTGGTCAACACCTAAGTTCCAGGCCAGCCAGGCTACATAGTGAGACTACTTTTGATTAAATAACTTACATAAAAGAAAAGTAACGAGCAATTAGGTATTCTTCATTTGAAATATGAAGTCTAGCTCTCTCTACACTGATGTGGTTTTTTTTCTAAACAGTGAGGTCTGCATCTGCTATAAAAGCTGCATAAAGATGCATCTGTAACTTTTGTCTTTTCACCCTAGGGTCTGACAAAAGGGCACAGGTACAAACTACACGGGAGAGGCTTTGTCTCCTTGAAGTGGAGGTTCTGCACTGTCATCTGTGTCGATGACAGTGGACACTCTATGAACAGGGACCTAAGAGGAGGTGCATGCTGAGATACAGGACCGACTATGTCAGGCCACTCTTACACGAAAAGCTTGTCCTCTACCTGCATTCTCTAGCAGTCATGGGTGTCTAGAAACCTGATTAGATATTCCCAGGCACTAACTACAACTTATTTACAGATGTGACTATCCCAGGAAAAACATCTGTTTTCCACACTTTCTTCATATGTGAAGATAAACCGTGTCACTTTTTTACCACTAGTTGCTAATGGTCATTTGAACTGATTAACCTGCAGCCTGGGGAAGTCACCAGCAAACAGCAGATTGGCCTGTGACAAAAGGCCTGGATAAGATGTAGCTAGAATCCAACGGGGAATCTCAGTCCTCAGAAGAACAGAAGAGATCAACAACACATTTAGCCTACCTTAAGATTCAGAATTAAAAATGACAAAGAAAAAAGTAGTAAGTCAATGTCTGTAAGTTAAGGATAACCCACAGAGCTAGAGCTCTTAAAAATAAAGAGTGGGAAGAATAAAAGGGAAACTGCCCTCAAAGACAAAAGCCACACCTCAAGGGGCACAGCCCTACACACCACTCAGTTTTCTGAATATTTGACATGATTGGCAAGACTTTGGCCATCTTAGATATTGACTAACATAGTTACACAGATGTCAGTGAGCTCCCTGGTTTGGGATAAGTGCACTTACAGTCACCGAGGGGACACGGAGGAAGCACTCACACTGGTTATTGTAAACATGGCCGAACACAGTCACTGACGGAACCTCGTCATTTGGAAGCTGCTGGAGCCTTTTCTCAACCACTTCTGTTAGATCCACAAAATTCTCATCAAATCCAAGTCTCTCCACAACTGGACTAAATTCCTCCAACAATTCTAAATTCAAATAACATTGGAACACAGATATAATTAAGTTACAACCTAGAACAGATTTCACTGTTTAATGATTAAGGTAGTAAATATAACATAAAATATGTGCATATCATATGTATGATACCATATGCACCACAGCTTCACACCTTTTTCTACTTAAATTTTTATTTCATAAGTATGGGTGTTTTGTTGACATGTGAGTCTGTGTACTGTGTGTGCCTGGTACCTACAGAGGCCAGAAGAGAGTACTGGATCCCTAGGACTCGAGTTACAGATGGTTGTGAATCCCCATGTGGGTGCTGGGAACTGAGCCCAGATCATCTGGAACAGCAGCCAGTGCTCTTAACTGCTGAGCTATCTCTCCAGCCCAGCTCCGCATGGAATCTTGGATAATGTCCTCAGTTAACAGACTTTTGAGTAGAGATTATATTCAAAGAAAAAATGCCCAAAGGTAATATTCCCAGGATAATGACTCACAGGAATGAATCTAACTCAATCTTCTTCCACATCCATAGCTTTTTTTATCTGTAGTATACTTTAAAAAAGAAAAGAAAACAACCATGTGTAAGAGGTAGTTAAAATCTTGACGTGGAAATGAGGGAATAAATGGCAATCTCCTTAGAAACACATAACCAAGTAATAGTTTTAGCAATATTTTCCACAAGTACTTACAATACAGAAATCAAAATAGTATTTAAAACTCATCTTGAAACTATATCTAATGAGGTATGTTGCCTGAGCACATCCCAGGAGGATGGGGCTGAAGCAGTGTGACTTCAGGAAGTCAAATTCTTGCCTAGCGTCAAGCCGAGACTCAGGCATTGGAAAGTTCACAAAACTGACCTGAACCAAGACTCCGAAGGAATCCAAAGGGACTATCCATTCTGAAATTAGACTTGAAACTAATCACTAGCTACAGCTATGAAACCGTTTTACTTGCCTAAATCTTCTAAATAGACAATGAGAGGTACAGAAGTTCCGTGGCATTCACATACCAAATAAAAATTTTAAAAACTGGACAGCAACAGAAGACACAAATGTTTACCTTTGACACGCATGGACATACACATACACACACACACACACACACACACACTACACTAAAAACATTTCTTCACAGTATTTATTTTCATTCCATATTTTAAAACTCCACTTACATTTTTTTCTGTTACTTACATAAATAGTACTCATGACCGAATTTCAATTATACTCAACTATTCATTTTCTCCTCACAGCTATAACAGTGAAAGCAACCTACTTAGATAATTAAAATTTTGTATTATCTGGGAGTATAGGAAGTACCTTATGTAGTTAAAAAATGTATTACTTTTTTCTTTTTTTGGTGGAGGGAGAGGGCATATGCTACAACATGTATGGAGATCAGAGGACAACTTGTTCAAATCAGTTCTTTGCTTCTACGAAGTGGGTGCCTGGGATGAACCCCAGCTGCCAGGTTAACATCGAGAGCATCTATCCCCTGAGCCATCTGCCAACTCCTGAATAATTTTTGAAGTGGGCAAGGCCCAAATATTTTTTAAAAAGTGTTAGGCAAACAGAACTACATATATGGCACTTCATTATGAATATCTGTATAGTGAATAGTCACCCTACATAAACATGCCAAATATACAGCAGCTAGCTTGTACCTGTGACCTTATACGACATCTCTCTGTAGCGGCTCAAGTCTTCTCCATTCACTAGGACTAGCTGAGGACACTTTTCTTTTGCATCTCTGACATTCATAAGCTTCTTCACTCCAAGTTTCCTGGCTTCATAGTTGCAAGTAACCACCAAGTATTTCTGTTGCACACCTATTTTAAAAAAAAAAAAAAATAAGAATCATCTGAGGAAATTATGCAGAATTGAGCATTTTAAAATACAGCTTCCTAGCTTCATGCTGTGACAGTGTAGGTGGTAACCCACTGTTTGCTGCTGTGGTTGTTTGCAGCAATGGGGCTCACACCCACAGTCTTGTGCATGCCAGTCAAGAGCTTCACCACTGCTATTCAGAGCTCTTGGGCCTTTGCTACACACTCCCCCTCTTTCCCCCCTCCCTTTAACAGTGGCCTTGAACTCACCACATAGCACAAGCTGGCCTCTCACCTTCCCGCCTCTTCCTCCCTTTTGCAAGTGCTAGGATTACAGGATTTTGTACCACCTTGCCCAGCTTAAAGTGGGTTTTGACAAGAACAAAAAGATAACTGAGTTAAGAAGAACCACCCCAATTAAAATTCTAAAAAACATCAGGTTTTCAAGCTATTTCCCACTTACAAATTATAAAATAATTAGAGAAGGAAGAAAATATATTAAGTACGAAAACACTATATAACTGTGGCAGAAATTCCATATAAGAAGGTGGACAGATACCAGTACCCAAAGGGAAGCTGTTTCTCAAATTTAAATTATCCTCAAGTCAATATACTCCTTAGAATTTTCAGTGATAAAACATAAATTAAATCCTTCTACGATTCTTTTCAAACAACTCAAAGCCCAATTAATTTTATGTTGTCATGTAATACTCTTGGTATGTTCACCAAACAATAAGCCCAACGAAAATAACAAGAATGGAAAAAAAACAATTAAATACTGGTTGATGTTATAAAAACTCATTTATCTTCTGAGCAAACTGCCAGTGAATCTCAGTCCTCAGAAGAACAGAAGAGATCAACAACACATTTTGCCTACCTTAAGATTCAGAATTAAAAATGACAAAGAAAAAAGTAGTAAGTCAATGTCTGTAAGTTAAGGATAACCCACAGAGCTAGAGCTCTTAAAAATAAAAAGTGGGAAGAATAAAAGGGAAACTGCCCTCAAAGACAAAAGCCACACTCAAGGGGCACAGCCTACACACCACTCAGTTTTCTGAATATTTGACATGATTGGCAAACTTTGGCCATCTTAGATATTGACTAACATAGTTACACAGATGTCAGTGAGCTCCCTGGTTTGGGATAAGTGCACTTACAGTCACCGAGGGGACACGGAGGAAGCACTCACACTGGTTATTGTAAACATGGCCGAACACAGTCACTGAAAGGAACCTCGTCATTTGGAAGCTGCGGAGCCTTTTCTCAACCACTTCTGTTAGATCCACAAAATTCTCATCAAATCCAAGTCTCTCCACAACTGGACTAAATTCCTCCAACAATTCTAAATTCAAATAACATTGGAACACAGATATAATTAAGTTACAACCTAGAACAGATTTCACTGTTTAATGATTAAGGTAGTAAATATAACATAAAATATGTGCATATCATATGTATGATACCATATGCACCACAGCTTCACACCTTTTTCTACTTAAATTTTTATTTCATAAGTATGGGTGTTTTGTTGACATGTGAGTCTGTGTACTGTGTGTGCCTGGTACCTACAGAGGCCAGAAGAGATACTGGATCCCTAGGACTCGAGTTACAGATGGTTGTGAATCCCCATGTGGGTGCTGGGAACTGAGCCCAGATCATCTGGAACAGCAGCCAGTGCTCTTAAACTGCTGAGCTATCTCCCAGCCAGCTCCGCATGGAATCTTTGGATAATGTCCTCAGTTAACAGACTTTTGAGTAGAGATTATATTCAAAGAAAAAATGCCCAAAGGTAATATTCCCAGGATAATGACTCACAGGGAATGAATCTAACTCAATCTTCTTCCACATCCATAGCTTTTTTTATCTGTAGTATACTTTAAAAAGAAAAGAAAACAACCATGTGTAAGAGGTAGTTAAAATCTTGACGTGGAAATGAGGGAATAAATGGCAATCTCCTTAGAAACACATAACCAAGTATAGTTTTAGCAATATTTTCCACAAGTACTTACAATACAGAAATCAAAATAGTATTTAAAACTCATCTTGAAACTATATCTAATGAGGTATGTTGCCTGAGCACATCCCAGAGGATGGGGCTGAAGCAGTGTGACTTCAGGAAGTCAAATTCTTGCCTAGCGTCAAGCCGAGACTCAGGCATTGGAAAGTTCACAAAACTGACCTGAACCAAGACTCCGAAGGAATCCAAAGGGACTATCCATTCTGAAATTAGACTTGAAACTAATCACTAGCTACAGCTATGAAACCGTTTTACTTGCCCTAAATCTTCTAACTAGACAATGAGAGGTACAGAAGTTCCGTGGCATTCACATACCAAATAAAATTTTAAAAAATGGACAGCAACAGAAGACACAAATGTTTACCTTTGACACGCATGGACATACACATACACACACACACACACACACACACAACACATACACTAAAAACATTTCTTCACAGTATTTATTTTCATTCCATATTTAAAACTCACTTACATTTTTTTCTGTTACTTACATAAATAGTACTCATGACCGAATTTCAATTATACTCAACTATTCATTTTCTCCTCACAGCTATAACAGTGAAAGCAACCTACTTAGTAATTAAAATTTTGTATTATCTGGGAGTATAGGAAGTACCTTATGTATTAAAAAATGTATTACTTTTTTCTTTTTTTGGTGGGAGGGAGAGGGCATATGCTACAACATGTATGGAGATCAGAGGACAACTTGTTCAAATCAGTTCTTTGCTTCTACGAAGTGGGTGCCTGGGATGAACCCCAGCTGCCAGGTTAACATCGAGAGCATCTATCCCCTGAGCCATCTGCCAACTCCTGAATAATTTTTGAAGTGGGCAAGGCCCAAATATTTTTTAAAAAGTGTTAGGCAAACAGAACTACATATATGGCACTTCATTATGAATATCTGTATAGTGAATAGTCACCCTACATAAACATGCCAAATATACAGCAGCTAGCTTGTACCTGTGACCTTATACGACATCTCTCTGTAGCGGCTCAAGTCTTCTCCATTCACTAGGACTAGCTGAGGACACTTTTCTTTTGCATCTCTGACATTCATAAGCTTCTTCACTCCAAGTTTCCTGGCTTCATAGTTGCAAGTAACCACCAAGTATTTCTGTTGCACACCTATTTTAAAAAAAAAAAAAATAAGAATCATCTGAGGAAATTATGCAGAATTGAGCATTTTAAAATACAGCTTCCTAGCTTCATGCTGTGACAGTGTAGGTGGTAACCCACTGTTTGCTGCTGTGGTTGTTTGCAGCAATGGGGCTCACACCCACAGTCTTGTGCATGCCAGTCAAGAGCTTCACCACTGCTAATTCAGAGCTCTTGGGCCTTTGCTACACACTCCCCCTCTTTCCCCCCTCCCTTTAAACAGTGGCCTTGAACTCACCACATAGCACAAGCTGGCCTCTCACCTTCCCGCCTCTTCCTCCCTTTTGCAAGTGCTAGGATTACAGGATTTTGTACCACCTTGCCCAGCTTAAAGTGGGTTTTGACAAGAACAAAAAGATAACTGAGTTAAGAAGAACCACCCCAATTAAAATTCTAAAAACATCAGGTTTTCAAGCTATTTCCCACTTACAAATTATAAAATAATTAGAGAAGGGAAAAAAATATATTAAGTACGAAAACACTATATAACTGTGGCAGAAATTCCATATAAGAAGGTGGACAGATACCAGTACCCAAAGGGAAGCTGTTTCTCAAATTTAAATTATCCTCAAGTCAATATACTCCTTAGAATTTTCAGTGATAAAACATAAATTAAATCCTTCTACGATTCTTTTCAAACAACTCAAAGCCCAATTAATTTTATGTTGTCATGTAATACTCTTGGGTATGTTCACCAAACAATAAGCCCAACGAAAATAACAAGAATGGAAAAAAAAACAATTAAATACTGGTTGATGTTATAAAAACTCATTTATCTTCTGAGCAAACTGCCAGTGAATATAACCCAGTGAATATAATATTCTAAGAGCCAAGCCACAGAAATCATGAGAAATCTCATGCCAATAAGCACCCTAAGCAATGAACTGTAGCTCATAATAATTTGTAGTGCTACCATGAGGAATTATTTTGGGCTTCTTTTTTAAAATTGACATTATGACCACCTATAAAACACATTACAATTTTTTACCAGGCATTTAAGATTGCCATACATAGGCACTTTTCTTGTTTTACACAAGTGGTTTGTATCATGACACTGTAAGTCATATTCATCAGCAATATATAGAATGAAAATATGGAACCACCTAAACCCATTCTTTTTGTATATTTTTAAACCTGACATCATAAGACAGAACATTAGTTTTGCATATTCATTTTTGTTTCACTATCTGAAAGTCACTGAGTCAAAGGCAGCTATCCATGAATCCATGAGCTATATACAAAAGGCCAGACTGGTAAACTCCTTAGCTAAAAGGATGTCCCCACCTGACCATTTGTACACTCACACTCACTCTTCATGATAACCACTTGTATCTACTTCTTAACCACAAAATACCTTTTAGTACAAACTACTTGTGCTAATTAGAAATTATTTCAGAAGGAAGAAAACTGATGGCCTATTTAAATCCTTGACCTCTTAGGAAAGCTTAAAGATTTAGTCTCACGCTGAAGAACTATAACCTAGGCATCCCTTTGTCCTTTACGGAATCATAGGCTGGACTATGACTTATAACAGCGAACCAGGTACTGGAAGAAAGGGAAAGAAACAAGGAAACTAAAGACTGCCCTTTATGCTAATAGTAAAAGATCCTTTCTGTGTGCACAAAAGAAAACCCACTTCCCTTCCTTAAGGCATGAGCCTACAGAAGTAAGTTACTACATCTATTAAGGCTCAGTCTGCTTTCTGCTCATGTGCTACCTATGCTAATGCCAGCTTTATTAAAGGGGAAAGACTCGGCAAATGATTGCAAAGCAAATATGACTGCCAACAAAGTACCTAAAAATGGACTCCAGGAACTGTCTTAATATAGTTAATAAATCATAGTTGAAGCTAATTTTATCATCACTCAACAAAGATACCATCAATGTGGATTACCTAGAGGTTTGTCCTTTAATTCTGGGTTGAAGATCATTTCTACTTGGGCATAAAAGCAATCCAGATCTACGTGGACTATGACTCTAGACGAAGAGGTTCCTGTTGGTGTCCCTTGTTCGCAAACTGCTGCACAATACACAAAGGAAAACAAACATATTAAGGCTGCTTATTATCAATGAGCAAGTAACAAACATTTTATCTGATAAACAATGTATAGTGGCTTCAACACTGTCCCCTCTTGGATTTATGAAGTAGTCAATGCCCACTTTTTATATGCTCCACAGAATCTACAAATCATAAAGACATGAAATGCCACCAACAGAAAGCTCTTCAGTCCTGCTTAATTAACTAGAATTTCTCCAGCTCCTTTTTTTTTTCTGAGTAGTTGACTTAAGGGGGGAACTCTTGATCCATAATGGATGGCACACAACCTAGTAGTACTACTGTAAGGTTTTTGTTTGTTTTTTTAGAAGTTTTTAAACAGTAGAGGCAAAGAAACTGTAGCAATGTTATTTTCAACCAATGTGAGAACTAGTCAAAGCGCCCTGTTCCTACATTTAAAAACACCACACCAACACAACCCAACCTGTGGGTTCCAGGACACTAAATTTAGTTCCCACAAGAGTTAAGAGTTCCTGTTTTAAAGTCCCCAGTGCCTACAACAGTGTCTGGGGTGCAACAGAAAACGAATCATTTAAGCACTGAATTTAAAAACCGAGGATCTAATTTTAAAAACTGGGGTCAGGGCTGCACCTGAAGCTAATCTGTAAACAGTAGTTTATGATATGAGTTCAACAGAAGTTCCCTTCCTTAGTTACAAAGCAGACTAAACACAACCCTGGGCTAGGAAAAGAGCGTTTGTGGGGAAACTGACAAAACCTGAACATGTGGTGTCTTCCATTAAAGAGGATTGGTTGTGTACAGACTTTAATTTGATATTTGTACCAAGGAGATGTAAAATATTAATATATAAAGAAACAACATGCTGCCACTACTTTTCTGTTAACTGGGAGTGGAAAGTGTCAGGGAATGGGAATCCTGCGCCACAAGGCCAGGTCACTTAGCCAGGCTGCTTGCTAGGTTCGGGCCATCCTTTCCTACCAAGGCTGAAACCAGGTCTCTAAACATAAATGGGCCACAAAACCTTCCTATTCTGTGATTTGGAGCAGCCAGAAGCATCAGGGGTCCCCACGGGAAGCCAGAAAAGGCCTGCCCGCCATGGAGACAGGTGCACCCCACCGGTGTGAGCAAAAACGCAGCAGTCACCCCAGGCTTCAGGAGTCAACGCAGAGTGCCCGCACTCTCCAGGCCCTAGCGGGACCAGAAGGCCGCGACCCAACGACCGCCCCAGGCTCCCGCCCTTCACGTCTTCCCCTTCCTTCCCGCCATCACCGGGACGGGCGCGACACCCGCGAGCTGCCTGCCGCCCCCGAGTCCGAGGGCTCCATAGCACGAGGAAAGTCTTCTTCCTCCGCAGGGCCGCCTTCCTCCTCCGGCTCCACCCCCATCGTTCCTTAGGGCCAACCGCAGGGCAGCAGCTGCACAGTCTCCTAGGAAACCACGGCCCAGCCTCCAGCCTCGCGCCTGCGCACTGAAGCGAAACAGCCTGAGTGGCAGAGGCGGGGAGAATGGGAAAGACCTGGTTGTGGTCGGTAAACGGGGTAGGAAGAATCCAGATGCCTCCTGTTCTCTCTTTAATCTTTTTTGTTTTTTTTTAAACGTGTGAGAACGTATGCTGTGTGAGTGCAAGCGTCCACAAAAGCCAGAAAAGAGCGTTGGATCCCAGGAACTGGAGTTACTGGAGTTTGTGAGCCCCTGGTGGTTTCTGGGAACTGCTCTTGGATTCCACAGAAGAGCCGCAAGCATTCTCTCCCTGAGGCATTCTTTCAACCCCGTTCCCTCCTTTTATTGATTCAGTTTTCCCTGAGGGCTTCAGTGTTCGTCTCATATAAGAAAATTAACTTTTTAAATATATTCTCTTTCCAAAGATTATTGACAAAACTGCTAACCCCTAAACCAGAGTGATTTGTGTTGATGGAATGGGGAAAGGGTATACACTGTATCAACATCAAGGGGACCACATAAAAAAAACATGATTAACAAGGATGTGGAAGTTTGTTGAGGTTTGTTTTATTTAGAGAGACTGTGATGCATAGGACTCCTGAATGGTTTATGTCAAAAAAATAAATATTAGTAATAGGGCTTTGCCACACTAGCTGGGTCATAAAATCACCATTCCAAACTCTGATTTTGCTGACACTATGACTTTGAGTGGTTATGTAACTGCTCTGAACCTGTACTGTAAAAACAAAACAACATACACTCGATTACATAAATGGAAAAAGCAACATAGTTTAATATTTTGATGTCTATAAGCACCCAGCACATTAGGAGCTCACTGTATCCATGCCTTCTCGAGGGGTGCCCATGTGCCGGTGTGTTGATATTTGATTCTGTGTGCTTCGTCTGATTTCTCTCCCTACCTTGGTGGAGTAGAGCATGCTGATTGTAGAGAGAAAATGTCACACTTTGCTTCCTATTGCTTTGATAACCACCATGACTAAAAGCAACACGGGGAGAAAAGGATTTGGCTTATCCTCAGCCTGCTTTCTTCTACTACCCAGAACTAACTCTTCAGGGACAGCACTGCCTACAGTAGGTTGGGCTTTCCCACATCAATCATTAACCAGGGAAATGCCACACAGACATGCTTGCCAGCCAATCTGATGGAGGCATTTCCTCATTTGAGATTCCTTCTTCCCAGATAACTCTTACCTTGTTTCAAGTTAATGGAAAAACTAATCACACCTGTCAAAAGACAAAACAGTCTTAGGCTATTTTAGGCCCTTTAGAGAAATAGCCATTCACTCCCAGCCTTTGTGTGTTGCCTAGAATGTATTGTTAAATTTAGCAAATCGAGAACCTCTACCAAATGTTGTAACATCTGAAAACTCCCAGAAAGATTGGCTGGATATGATGTATTTATTAAATGTATTTACTATAACTGTTCTATTTCTTTGACTAAAAAAAGTTCATGCCACCACTTTCGTTTTGCAATGTGTCATTTGGGGTAGCTTAAAATCTATGTTCCTCTATCGTAGTGTTGTGTGACACTTCCTGGGGAGACGGGGACACAAGTCTGCTCACCCTGGACAGGAAAATGACAGAACAAAGCAGAAACACCACCAGAGTTCACCTTGGTCAACCATTGAGTTTACTGAGGTTGCTTACAGAAGCGTGGGTGAAGGGGTTACCTTCAGGAGCATGGGAAGTTCAAAGGCAGCTGCATCATCCAGGGCTGATGACTCCAGAGCTGTCAAGGTACCTTGAGGTAGAAGGAAATTTCTACATAGCATATAATGAGAGTGACCAATCTCATTTGGCTCAGAATAAACTATCTTATTTCTTTCACAGAAAAAGTCTTAATTTATATGAACAATTAACATACATGTGTATAATACATTGGTTTTTTTTTTTTACATGATTCTACTCCCTCCTCTTCCCCCCCCCCTCCCCATCTTCTGTATTTCCTCTTCTCTACTACTTAGCTCAGACTGGCCTCAAACTAACTCTCAATCCTCTTCCCTTGGCCAAAGAACTTCTGAGATTACAGGCATGGGCAACCCTGCTCAGCCGTGATTCTGTTTCTTATCAAGTATGAAGTGAAGGTCTGAAAAAAGAGAACTCTTTTTAAAAAGTGCCAGTTCACCCATACAGAGTAATAGCAAGCAACACACTGTGTGTGTGTGTGTGTGTGTGTGTGTCTGTGTGTGTCTGTGTGTTTCTAATATATTTCCTTACAAATCACCATTGCATATTTAATTCTTAGATATCTGGAGCAATTCCAAAAAAAGTCTACATAGGATCAAAATCAATTCTTAGGAACCATACTGCACCATGTAAGTTTTTAAGGGAAGGAAGCATGTGATAGTCCTGCCCAGCCATGCTGCCTTTGAAATCAAACAATGACCAGCATTCATGGTACCCTAAGGGTAGTGGCACACATACCTTAGCTGTAACCAACAGCTCTCTAATTGGATTTAAGACCATTCACCTAAAGGAAAACTATGCTTGGTAGTGGAAACCTATCCAGCTACCCAGGGCTAGTGAAGACATGGATGTATAGAGGAGAGCTGTCCCAGGCAGTGATGGCGCACACCTTTAATCCCAGCACTTGGAGGCAGAGGCAGGCAGATTTCTGAGTTCGAGCAAGCCTGGTCTACAGAGTGAGTTCCAGAATCTATACAGAGAAACCCTGTTGAGAAGAGAGAGAGAGAGAGAGAGAGAGAGAGAGAGAGAGAGAGAGAGAGAGAGAGAGAGGGGGGAGAGGAGAGCCTACATCAGTTTACTAAATCAGCATAATTCCTAACTATTTTCTAAATACTCTTCCTTATACCTACAGATAAGCATAGGTCTCACCCCTTAAGAAAAAAAAAACAAGTTTTCCAACAGATGTAAACCTTTACAGAAAACCGCAACCAGTCCAAATGCTGAGAACACATGAGCATGTGGTCCCCAGCACCAACTGATCTATCTACAACACAATTCCTGCACCTAAGGCTCAGAGATCACAGCAGAAACGACAGTAAGATTGTGAGAAGAGAAGAAACAGGAAGTTTTCTGTGAGATTTCATGTAGAAATGTCAGAAAAGCAAAACACATGAAGTGTGATCGTGAGTCTGCCTGAGCAGGACATGAGCAATGATGACACCAATAGACACGCCAACCCGGAAGGGGGAAATCTCCTGGGGCATCGGCCCTAGACAAAACAACTACAGGTAAGTAAGGAATTCTGGGAGTAGCCTACCCAGAAAAGAGCCCATACCCCACTTGGCTCATCCAAAACCAAATGGCCAGCCCTAAAATCATCCACATCTCAGGAGCATTATACAGCCTGAACAGGTTGTGTTTATACATTTAGGAACATATATAGAAACATATATACATGTGTATATAACAACAACAAAAAGGAACAGGTCAGAAATCTAAGAAAGTAAGGCAGGGGTGCATAAGAAGAGTTGGTGGGAAGAAGGGGAAAGGGAGTGCTGGAATTATATTTTAATTTCAAAATATTAAAAAAAAAAAAAAAAAAAAAAACATGCTGTTTCTTCAGTGAATTCTATTTGGCAAGCCTAAAAACAGAACTTTAGAATTAAGAATTAAGTTTCTCTTTGGCGATGAGTGTCTCTTGGACTATAAATCAAGGCTCCAATTACTTGTAAACAACTAGGGTTTTTTTTTTTTTTTTTTTTTTTTCCTTCCAGTTCTTAACTGAGAATGATGCAAACCACCGAAACAGCCTGGCGTAGGAATTCAGTCCCTTCCAAGGAGTCCGAGGCTCACTAACATTCAGCATGATGCTTGAGTTAAACAAGCCAGCATTGAAAAGCAGCGCGCGCTCGCGCACACAAACACACACACTCACACACACACACACCACACACACACACACACACACACACGAGTCAGTCCTCATTAGTCAGTTGCATTTATTTCCCTGTCAATTGTCAGACTTGAAGAGTGGCTTTTAATTTAGTAGAAAGATAGACAAGTGGACTCCTGGAAGTGCTGACAAACATGCAGAACTAGCTTCATGAGTCACACGGGACCTACGCTTGGTTCAATGTTCTGCTGTTGACTCGAGTTCTTAATAATTTTTTTTTTACAGGAATGCATTTTCATTCTGTAACTGAACTCCACATATTAATTAACCAGTGCTGGGGAGAGGGGGGAAGACTAGAAGTGACACCCACAAAATGACACCTACGGAAGCCCTGAACATCAGAAACAGCTGATAGCTCGAACCAGGTTCTTTCACCGCAACATTAACAGTTCCAGAGTGTAGATGTTATCGCTGACCCATTTCCAAAGATGAAAGGAGTGAGGAGGAGCGTGGCCGATGACTCAAGCTTGCAGCCTTGGCATTTGGGAGGTGAAGCAAGAGGATGAGGAGGACAAGCGTATATGTGTACGTCAGGCTGAACTACATGAAATTCTCTTGAAGGAGGGAGGTGAAGGGGTGGGGCAAGAAGAAGGTCCTTGCTTGAAGATATGAATCTTGCAATGGCAGATCCACTTTTCAGAGTTCTCCGCAAGAAAAATGAAATAATTTGTCTTCAGAGAAGAAATCAATGCCCCTCAGCCCCGGGGCATCTTCCATTGTGCTTCAAACAGCAAACCCTTTGGAGAGGGAGGAGTGTTTCTCAAATATATTAGCAGTCTGTGCTGGCTAGTTCTATGTCAACTCGATAGGAGCTAGAATCGTTTGGGTAAACTTGGCCCCATCAGATCGGCCTGTGGTCAATACTGAGGCGCGTTTTCTTGATTAATGATTTATATGGGAAGGCCCAGCCCAGCGGTGCTATCCCTAGACTGGCGATCTAGGTATTCTAATAAAACAAGCTGAGCAAGCCACGAGGGATAAGCCAGCAGCATTCCCGCAGGGCCTCTGCATCAGTCCCTGCCTCCAGGTTCCTGCTATGAATTCCTGCCCTGACTTCCCTCAGTGATGAACTGTTACTTGGAAATGTAAGCTGGAATAAACACATTTCTCCTCAAGTTGCTCTTGGTCGTCATGTTTTTGCTGGTTTTTTTTGGTTTTGTTTTTACAGAAAGAGAAGTAACTAAGTAAAATGACATGTTTCTTTGAAATTATTTATTCTATAAGTCACACGGTTTTAATTAATAGATTGTAATCTAGGATAATGTTAGGAAATGCCTGGAGATTTGATCGTGTATTTAAGTACCAAATGAGAAATACAATGAAATAATAATTAAAACGATATTTATGGGAGTGTGTGAGATTGGAGAGCATTGCTACTGGATCGAAAAAGAGGGCAGTCAGCCACAGTGACTTGTACCTGCAAGAAACAGCTTTACTTGAGGCAGGGGAATACCTTGAGTACAAAAGTATGAGATCAGTTTAGACAACATAATAAGACCTTGTCTGTTTTTTTTTTTTTTTTTTTAAATAATGTTTGGGACATTTCTAAACTCCAATAATCAATGTATTGTGAGCTTATGGCTATTCAAAGCAATAAACATTTATTTTAGTGAAGAATTGGGCATGGATACCTTATAGTGACTAATTCTCTCCTGCTTCCCAAACTGGCCACTCAGGCCTCTTGGAAGGGGTTCTTAGAAGGGAAACAACATTTAGAATGTAAATAAATAAAGCAAGTTTTTTTTTTTTTTTTTTAAAGTTCATGTCTGCTTGTCCATGCTTTATGGTGGTTGCCGAGTGAGTCAGTAAAGACCGGCTGCTCTGGTTTGCCTTTTATTGCTGGCTTGGGGACGAAAGGGTTTCTTCAGCTTGCATTTCCGTATTACAGTGCATTGTCTAGGGCAGGAGCTCAAAGAAGAAGCCTAAGCAGAGACCATGGAGGAGGGATGATTACTATCTAGCCTTCCCTAGCTTTCTTAGTCGGCTTTCTTAAGCAAGCCAGGACCATCGGATGGAGTCGATTTCTAAACTAAAGTTCTTCCTTGCAACAAGACTCGAGTTTGTGTCACGTTGACAAAAAAACTTACCAACACGTTCACCACAGAGCCAAATGAACAATTTGAATTGGCAGAGGCCCAAATGACTTACTTGGGTTTTGCAATTCTTTTGCCTAGCACGGCGCTTATCAGCTGAAAGTGCTTTTCTTTTCTCTAGCATGTTTGACATTTTCAATGGTCATATTTGAGGGGCTGGACCTCTGCCCTACTGGTGGGTGGAGGTCATATATTACTGCTAAACATCTGAAACACAGTGCAGGCTGTACCGCATTAAATTAATCCTCCCAAATGTCCACCAGGCCAAGACAAGGGCTTTAGTTGTAGCTACACCACATTACTCCCTGCCAGCCATTTCAGATTAGGGTCTTGCTGAACAAGTAGACCATTTTGGTTATGTGCTTTTCATTATAAATTGTATCTATTTTTTTTTTATATTCACTCAATAGTCATATATACCCCATTTTTAGAGACAAGGGAATATAAAGAGAGGAACAAATATTTGTTTTTTTCTGCTGTGGGAATTAATATACTTCAGCTAAAATAATTTTTCCAGCTAAGAAAGATTTAAGAAAAATAGCTACTCACTTACGGAGCTTATAAGTTGCTCCAGGACTGAAAGGATAACAAACCAGGAATAATTTAAAGCATGGGGGAGTTCAAACCCCAAATCCCCGAATACTGAATGCCTAGAAGTCACTGTAATTGTGCTAAGATAGCTGTCATACAATGTGCATGCTCTGCAGTGTTTACTGAGTAGCTTACATCCTAGGGTCTCCAACTGATTCAACCTAGAGCTGTCATAAAGAAAGTCCTATCCGTGTCACACTGTATACTATCAGTGTGGTTTGCAGTCTCTGGCTTTCTGTGAGTAATCTGAAAGTGTTTGCTACTTACCATGCCAAGAAACAGTACAAGACACTAGAGGCATTTTTGCTTTTTGGGTATATACTTGATGGGCCTGTGTTGTCTATTTGGATGAAGAGGGTGGGAAGTAACATGACCACTGTAAGATACCCTTGATATTCATTTTTAAACACGGTCTTAAAGTTCTAGTCACTGAGGAAGGGACTGTCTGAGGTGCTATCAAGTTGCCACATATTGGATATGCTGTATCAAATATCTAACACATATCTAATAGTTCTAGTATTATCAACGCAATCTAATAGTTCTCTTTAACAAGACCTCTTTCAGATTGCAGAGGCCAGGCGTGATTATTTTGTAAGGTTTGGAACAGATAAATAGGAGCTAAGAAGAAAATGGAAATGATTTGTCATGGTCTATAACTTGGTGCCCAAAGATAATCATGATTTGATCGTTTTTCTATAAAGCACAAGTTTAAAGGAAAATTTTCACTTCAGAAATACATACATATATACATATGAATGTATATGTAAAATGTATATATGTATGTATGCAAATATATATGCATATTTTTTCTTTTCCTTTCCCAGTTTCCCAAGTGCCATCACGTCTGGCACAGATTTTTTTTTTTTTATATTTGTAAGGCATTTCCTAAAGTTTATTCAAAGAATTCATCGAGGGCATGAGGAGATGGTCCAGTTGGTTAAGTGCCTTCTGCGTATGCCTGCTGCGTATGCCTTCTGCGCATGCCTGCTGCGTATGCCTTCTGCGTATGCCTGCTGCGCATGCCTGCTGCGTATGCCTGCTGCCTTTGCCTGCTGTGTTTGGAGCCCCTGAATAAAAGCTCTTATGTTTGCTTAAAACTCTGTAAGGTTGTGATCTTTTTTACTTATTAGTAAAACCCTAAGGACACTAAGATACATCAACCTTGTCAGCTCCAACTCCAAATGTGTGTTCTCAGATTCCCCTGCTTTGCTGTATGGTTGCTGGCCTGTCCTGCACCAAGAGCACACTCACACACTGGTTACCTTCCTGACATCTGCCTGTTCCCACAGCCAACACAGTGATATTTTAATATGATTCGTAATTCTTTGTTTTCCTGCTAAGAGACCTTCAAAGGCTTTTACAGTCTCTGCAATAAAAGTCAAATCGTCAAGCCTCCTGTTAGGGCCTTCCTCTACTCTGTTTCTTATACTATTGATTTTCACAATCATCTACTGGTGTATTTTTTTTCTACTATTTTATTGGGTTCTTGTATCTCTACCTCCATTCCAACCATTATTCTACCCTAATCCCTTCCAACCCCCTCCCCAAAATTGGGTAGGAGAGAAAGAAAGTTAGAAAGGAAAGGCAGGCAGAGACCTCTTTCCAGCCAAAGAAAGTAGTCTTTCAGACTACTTCCTGTTGATTAGGAGCATTGGGTTCCTTGGGTCAAATCCAATCTACGTCATCAGGATATCTCCAACTTTCTTCTTCTCATCCGTCAACAGCAACCAGGAGCAGCAGTGGCAGCAGCATCCACATCAGAGCGCTCTGCCCTCTGCTCTGGCATTCATATCCTCAGAAGAGTCCCCAGAATTCCAAAGGTAAACTATCTGCAGCTGGCAAAATCATGCCCCTGCTAGTGCAGGAGACACTAGCAGAATCATAGTCACCTGCTGAGAAGCAGCCTCACCACATCACATAACTAGGTTTGTATAGAAACAAAAATTCTCACTACAACAATCTCTCTCTCTCTCTCTCTCTCTCTCTCTCTCTCTCTCTCTCTCTCTCTCTCTCTCTCTCTCTCTCTTCTCTCTCTGCCACAGCAGCCCAGCATTAGTTCACTTGCCATCACCATAACAAAATACATGATATAGGCTAATTAGAAAGAAACAGATATCTGTGTAGGTCACTGCATAGTACTGGCTCCGATGAACAGCCCCTTGGCTGTACCACCTCATGGCAGATGGAGATGGTGGGAAGTCAGAAGCACTGGAGAGGCCAGGCTTATCATTTATGAAAAGTGCATTTTTTTTTTACAAAGGTAAACAGGCTCCTAAGACAAATACCTCAGTGTCTTCCCAGAGCATGCCCTGAAGACCAGTGAACCTCCCACTAGGTCCCATCTCTTCAGAGTCCACAGCAGGACTCAATATTGCCACCCCAAGGACCAAGTCTCTAATAATAGATGAGTGTGGGTGAAGATGAGTAACCACAGCAAACTCCTGTTATATATGAGTACATGCATTAGGACTCAGTCAGCAAGCTCCAGAAATAGCAGAGCCTGTATTATTATCCTAATCTGAACCAGAAAGCCTGAGAACCAGGAGAGCTAGTAATGTGACTTCATCCACAAAGGTAAAAGACCAGTGTTCCAGTTCAGAGGGACAGCAAGGCAGCAAATGTCCCATCCCTGGCCTTTTGGTTGCATGTAGATCTTCAGGAGATTCCATACTGTCCCTTGCTACAGTCGGAGTGTGAACTGCCCCCACAGGTTCACTTGTTGTTTCTCAGATGGGGGCACTTTTTCAAAAGTTGTGGAACTATTAGGCAGTGGGACCACACTAGCAGAAGCGGGTTACTGGGGGGTGTACTCTGAGGGCTGTAGTCAGGCCCTGGTTCCAGCTGGAGTCATTCAGAGTTCAGAATTGTCCACCAGGATACAGTCAGCTGCTGAACACACTTGTCACTACTTCTTCCCCTTCTTAATGGACTAGATCTCCTCAAGGGACAAAACAAAATAAGTCACTTTAACGAGCAACTTTTAAAGTCAGGTGTTTGGTCTCAGCAGTGAGAAAATAACCAAAAATACCCGTCATGTTGGGGAAGGTAGTTCGTGTTTGTTTGGTCTACTGACTCATACGTTAATCTCACTTAGAAACACACCCTAAAATAGGCCCAGAACAATGTTTAACCAAATATCTGCACGTTCCCGTAAAGTTGACCTCTGAAATAACCACGATAGGACTATTTCCTGACTCTTCTAGACCACCCTATAGTTTCACCAATCAAGTTGTTCTCTTTTCTAAATACTCTATAAGAAATCAGCATCTCAGGCTGACCTTGTGGTTTTGTAATCTCTCAGTTCTCCCCCAGAGTTATCCTAGCTCTGACATATTGCAGAGTCACTTACTGTCATACTCACACTAATAGGTAATTACCTCGACTGTTTGTTGTTGGCTTCTTTTTAAACGCTTTCTCTTCTGAGAAAATAAATTGTTTTATATGGATGTCTCATAAGTTTTGTACACTATTAGAACTTATAAGAAACATATGCAATAAGTTGTTTTGTTTCAATATCAATAAAAGAACTGGATACCTGGATAATAGTAGACCGTTGTTGTTGTTGTTTTGGTTTTTTGATACAGTGTCTCTCTGTGTAGTCTGATATGCTGGAATTAGTTTTTAAGTGTCTTTCTTAGACAAATCTTCCTTCCATAAGAGTCCTAAGCAATGCATGCAGCTAAGTCTTGCTGCAGGAACTGACTTCAATCTGTCCCCTTTGGCCAACTTGGCATAGTCATTGGACATCAAAGAATAAAGGCTGGATAGCCGGGCGGTGGTGGCGCACGCCTTTAATCCCAGCACTTGGGAGGCAGAGACAGGCGGATTTCTGAGTTCGAGGCCAGCCTGGTCTACAGAGTGAGTTCCAGGACAGCCAGGGCTACAAAGAGAAACCCTGTCTCGAAAAACCAAAAAAAAAAAAAAAAAAAAAAAAAAAAGAATAAAGGCTGGAAATAAAGGGACAGTGAATGCACAATAGGAGTGAACATACAGTGGGCATCCCACAGGCAGCATCTTCACCAAACAATTGTTTAAACCCCACACAATCTGAAAAGAAGCACTCAGGAGTGCACAACACAGCATTGCTTCTGTGGAATTCTGAACAAGAATTCCTAACTCCAATCAAATAATAAGAAACGATCATACAAAGTCAAACTAAGAGATTAGCCCAATATTCATTCATTTCAAGGTGAGTATTGAAACTAAATGCATTCTGGGTTAGATTCTGAAGCAGACACGGGACACTGATGGAAAACTCAAAGAAATCTCAGGTTTATAGAAAAAAAGTGTGCTTATGTTGGATTCTTAGTTTAGAGCTATATATCATAGCTCTAATACAGGAAGTTAACCAAATAAAATGATGGTGACTAGGTTTTATGATAATTTTATTATCATATAACTCTTCTCTAAGCATAATCTAAAATAAAAGTTTACTTTTGCTAGGTATAGTTGTACATACTTGTAATCCTAACAATTAGGAGGTCAAAGCAGGGGGATCAAAGGTTTGAGACCAGCATATATATATATATATATATATATATATATATATATGTGGGTTCCAGACCATACTGAGCTACAAGGCAAGCCTCTGACCCAAACAGCACAACAGCCATCACCAAAAATGGAGAGGAGTTTGTTTTGAGAGATGGTAATCACAAATCAGAACCTATATAAACCAAAAACTTCTACCTTTACAAATTAAAAAAAAAGTTCCTCAAAGGAGCACACATATGCTGCTAGTAATACTCAAAAGTGCACAAAAATGTTCTGCCTCTTTATGTTATTCGACGTATGCATAGAATTATGATAACCCGTAGATAATTCTACGGGTGAGTGAAATGGTTCCTTCTAGAAGGGACTACCTAATGAACAATAGAGGTAGTTTGCTCTTCTGGTGATTACTCAGGCAGTTAAAGTTCACCTAGTAAACACTTTCTGCTACATTCACTCATGTAATGTCATATTAATAGATATGCTGTCATAGAAAGTACCCTGGATTTTTATTTACACAGAAATCATTTAAAACTATTTAACTTCCTAGGTTTCAACTGTTTTTCTCTCTGTCTCTCTCTGTCTCTGTCTCTGTCTCTGTCTCTGTCTCTCTCTCTCTCTCTCTCTCTCTCTCTCTCTGTGTGTGTGTGTGTGTGTGTGTGTGTGTGTTTGTGTGTGTGTGTGTGTACAAGTTTGTGTATGACTATGCAGGTGTGCTCACCCATGTATTTACCTGCTGAGGTTCAAGGTTGACACTGGGTGTCTGCCTCTCTTGTTCTGTGCCTTATTTTCTGAAGGCCTCTCACTGAGTCTAAAGCTCATTGATTCCACTATCCTAATTGGCCAGGAATTCTCAGTGTCTGCATCCCCATTGCTGCTATTATGGTCATGCATTTCCCACTCCTGGGTTTTATGTGGTTGCTGGGAATCTGAATTGAGATCCTCGAGCTTCCATAGAGGAGCACTTTACCAACAGAGTCCTTTACCAGACCTTACGGCCATTACCCTGCCCTTCAACTATCCTTCCTTATTTCTGTCATCATGGTTTAAAATCCATAAAAGATGTTACATTCCCATTTGTTAGCATTTAGTGTTTTATTGCTGAGGGAATTTAAAATACATCAACACTAAACAATTGTGGATGTTGAAATCATAATAAAAGTTTCAACCTGACATCACTCTCACTTGTTTATGAGCTTTAGCTTGGTTTTCTCTTGCAAAAAAAGTAGAAATGGAAATGAACGGTAAGCAGACTTGAATTTAGAAATGCTACAACTGCTATCCCTCTGAGGTGTTAGATATCGAGTACTATCGAGAAATTCTACGGGTGAGTGAAATGGTTCCTTCTAGAAGGGACTACCTAATGAACAATACAGGTAGTTTGCTCTTCTGGTGATTACTCAGGCAGTTAAAGTTCACCTAGTAACGCTTTCTGCTACATTCACTCATGTAATGTCATATTAATAGATATGCTGTCATAGAAAGTACCCTGGATTTTTATTTACACAGAAATATTTGAGAAATTAATATGGAAGACAAAAAGTAGACACTGAGTTGATTTAATGTCTTTACCTTCACGGACTCACAGATAAAGTCACATCAGGCAAAAGAAGAGAGAATTATCAAAGATTGGAGAAGATTTTTTAAAAATGTAATGAGTTAATGAAAGACATGACCCTGTATCAGATCTTGGGACAGAAAAGTGATGTTAGGGAAAAGCAGATGAGATGAGTACACAGTTAGACCTCACAGTTCTCTCCGGGGTTTTGATCATTACATTATGGCTAACTTGGGAACACTGGAGAAAACCCAGCAAACAATAGCAAACAACTTTATGAACTATCTGGTCATTTTTGCAACGTTAGTGAGTATAAAATAGTTTCAAAATAAAAGGACAGTCACACGTGTCTTGGAAAATTCCTCCAGGAAGCTGTTACTTGCAAGCTAGGCTCACTGTTTCCCAATAGCTCCAAGATAGCCAGTTCTTCCCCCCCCCCCGCACCCCCCCGCCCCTCCCCAACTCTGAAAACAAACATTGCTTCTTCAACTGAGCAGTAGAAAAAGCACAATGGCTGACTAAGGCTGCAGGAATAGTTGTACAAATATACAAACTTCAAGTGTAAATGTGGCACAGGCCTGCGATTCTAGCACTTGGAAGAGGGGGAATCATCAGGATATCTGGGTCATCCTTGGTTACATAAGGAGTTCAAGGATAGCCTGGAGAGACATAATATCTTGTCTCAAAAAAAATTATGCATCTCTAAATACTATAATTATACTCATTTCATAAAGATATACTTGCTTAAAGAGCCATTGAAACATTCACAGTTCTCCTTAATATTTATGCTAGAGCATTTGCTCATTGGTTGAAAATTACACTGAAGCAGCTAAAGATAATTATCTTTAAGAAACTGAAAAAAAGAATTCTGTGCATCTTTTTCTTTCTTGTCAAATGAATATAGTTGGGTGCTAATTCTTTAAATTCTGTTGTCATGTGAGACTGTTATCCAACAGAGAAACAAACATAGAGGATTTTGGGAAATGGCCAATAGAAGACTCATTTTCCTGAATGACTTTATGACGATCATTGAAAGAAAGTCCTTTTTGTGGTTCAGGGATTCTACGTTGTTTAATTAACTACCTGCTTTCCCATTAATTTCCCTTTAATATAACACTTAAACCTTCTTCAGAAGGAAAATGGTAGTGTCTGAGGTTGTCCTTTGATCTCCGCCTGCATGCCCTGGTGCATGCACACCTGCACTCAAGATTTACTTTATTCTTTAAGTTGTGTGTGTTTGTGTGCATGTGCGTATAGGTATATGTATACAAGCACAAGTGTCTGTGAAGGCCAGAGGCTTCAGATAGCCTTGGGACTGAGTGACAGCCAAGTGTAAGTGACAGGCTGCTGTAAGTCACCGAAGGTACTCAGGGCCTTTGTCAGACCAACGTACATGCCTAACTGCCTAACCACTGTGTTGTCTCTCTTACCTAGCTAGATTGGCCTGTAAGTGTCTATCGAGATAGGATCTTTGTAGAGGTTGGCCTGGCTATGACAAGTTCCACCCTTTGTGAATTGCATCATAGTGTTATCTCAGCATATAAAGTCTTTATAAAAATACTTAACAACTTAATTTTAATATGAAATATGATATTTTGCTGGAAAATTCATATATGAATATATTTCATTCAAAATATACACAGGAGAAAATATTGTCTTTTATATATTAAGTACATTGTTAAATTCTGTTAATAAATAATAGAATATATTCAACTAATTACAAATTTTACCAGTATATTAAATATACCAAAATCCCAGAAACATCTTTAACAAGGTAACTATTACAGAACACAAAGTGTGCTTCTTAAAAGTCAGGAAAAAATTGCTGAGCAAAACGAAGTCACTCTTAGTGTTTTCTGGAAAATATTTGCTTCCATGGGCCTTATTTACTAATCAGAACTACAGTAAGGAACTTATGGGTATAGTCTCTGTCTGGAGAAAAGATAATTACCTTTACTGCAATCTCATGAAGAGTTCCTACTAAAAAGGTTATGGACTTCAGAGATGGAAAATATTTTGCCATTGAGCTTTCATTTTTTTCTGTATAGCTATCATATAATTGGGCTGGTAGATAAAGATCATTTACCTGGTAAAAGCAAAGGATGGGGGAGGTGGCTATTGTTGCTTTCACATTACAATTAAAAGTGCCATAATTAGACACCAAACATCAGCACCCTGTTATAAGATACAGGTTTAAACCTATCCCCGGCATCATGAAACCAGCGAGTTTCGTTCCATGTGCCCCAGCAACTCCACTTAGTCCTGCCACAGTGCATTAAAGGGATGCTAAAATGTTCTTTGCCTGAGAGGACAAAGCTCTTTGATAAAACCACAAAATAGGCATTGCCTACTTGAGTCTGCAAAACTACAGTACGACTTAGGTGGTTACTTTTCTTAAATGCTCAACCAATTACCAGTGTAGGGGAAAACCCTGCGCTTTTATCATTTCTTTACTTATTTATTTAGTAATAATTATTGCAGTCCTGGGACTCAATACCAGTGTGTTGTATGTATTCTACCCAGACTAGGAATTGGAAATATAGACAGATGCTACATAAGCATATTTGACACACTGTGGTCTCAATTATTTTTTTATGTATGTTTGTGACTAAGTGTAAGGCTGTTTGTGTGTGGGCGTGCAGGCACAAGTATGCTACTCTATGTGTCTGAGATCAGAGAACAACTTCCTGTGTAAAGTGTCTGAGAGAGGATTTCATGCTCACCATGGCATATGCTAGGTCAGCTGGTCTGTGAGCTTCTGGGTATCCTCCAGGCTCCCACTCCCATCTTGCCTTTTGAGCTCTGGGATTAGAGAGATGCTGCTGTGTCCTGTTTTAGGTGGGTACCAGGATCTTGAACTCAGGACTTCACACTTGTACCGCAAGCGCTTTTCCTGCTGAGCCATCTCTCCGGCCTTGTTCTCAAAGTTCAAAAATCAAGTAAGAATAAAGACTCTGCTACTTCTGGAGGTGTTATTGGCGTATTGGAAAGAATGTGAACTTGTTGTTAGGAAAATCTTCATATTTCTCCACTGAACAATTACTCAACCTCTCTGTTTTCCATTTCGAAAGATAATAATGACTTTCGAATTCGTTGTGACGATTATGCATGAAACCTCTTGGCTCTTGCTTCACAACATGTGACAGGGAGGTCAACAGACGCGCACTCTGAAAACATGTTAAAAATGCAGAATCTGAGGCTGCTTCCCTGACAATGAATTGGACTTTGTTTAGTCACACCATCTCCTAGACAAATCACCCTGAAGCTGGAGAGGCGCTGATCTCCTCGAGCAGCCGGATGTGTTCAGGAAATGCTAGGTTCTTCCCTTCTAGTCCTGATCCTTGTGCCCGAATTTTACATCAGCTGGGCTCAGCGTCTGTCACTGCCAGTTGTGGATTTAATTCCAGTGCTCACACTGGGAGTGCTCACCCTGGGATGCCGTTCACAATGCACAGATGCCTGAGCTGGTGGCTGCAAAGCTGAAGGTGGCACTCTCAGATCTGTCTCCCACACACAGCTGCCGGCATGAAGCACACAGAGAGCAGTTTTTAGTTTTTCTGAGACGATTTTGTACCTCCAACGACGGTTTCCCCGTGAAGGCTCTAGTTATCACTTACGAATTGTCCTGGGGAGGGCAGGCCCAAGGCTAATAATTAAACTGGTCACTGCTTGAATAGAAATTTAGGGAAGGCTTCTAAAAATGGCTTCTGAGTTTTCTCCTTCTTTTAATCTCCAGAGTTTATCCATGAGCCCTGAGGTGTCAGAAGGGAATTGGGTAGAACCTGTCTTACCACATCAAAGGGACGTTCAGTGCCTGCCCACATTAAGATGCAGTGCAGGTTGGCACATGACAAATGAAGATTGCATTTTAAACTCTCGGGTATATTTAGAGAACAATGGAAAAGGCTTGCTACTACAATTGATGTCGTCTCTGCTATGCCTTTATTAAAGCAGCAAATAAATCTAGTTTTATATTTTTTAAACAAGTAAATAGGCTAATTCTTAGATCTATGGATATGTTAGCTTTAGAAGAAGTGACTTCTATCATGCCTATGTTCCTTTGGGCTCCCAGCAGAATGTATCTGAGAAACAGCATGGCATTTGTGTGCCTTCTCCCATAGATCTCTTCCTTACAAAGACTATTCTGTAGGGGGCCGGGCTCAGATGGTAACGTGCTTGCAGTGTGAACACTCCGTGCAGAAACCTGAGTGAGATCCCCAGAATCCATATTTGAAAAAGCTGTGTGAGATGGCACCTGCCTGTAACTCCAACTCTGAAGACACAGAAACAGGTAGATCTTTGGGTCTTTCTGAGTTAACTCAGAGAACATCAGACCAATGAAAGAACTTGTATCAAAACAACAACAACAACAACAACAACAAACCCAAAAACCAAAATCAAAACCAAAACCAAAGCAGGAAGTCTCCAAAGAGTACCACCAGGCAATTAGACCCCTGACTATCACTTTGGATAAAAGCTAATTCCACATAGATTAAAGAGCCACACATGAACCTGAAACAGAACTGAGTTTAGAAAAGTACTGTTTTCTAACAGTGCCTAACAAGATCAGGGGTAGGAAAGAACTTCCTGAGTAGGAGTACCAGACACACACACACACACACACACACACACACACGAACACATCTGTATACACATGATCACACATAAACACATGTCCACTTGCAGACACACGAACACACATAAATCCACAAAACAGTAAAAAAATATCATTTTTTCCTTTAACATTCCTTAAAGAGGGATAGGCACTCGCCCTCAGAAAGCTCCTGTTTACACTGTACTCTGGAAGCTGGGTGTGGTGGTACATGCCAGTAATTCCAGAATCCAGAGGCAGAGGCAGGAAGAACAGAGTCTCAAAAAATACCAGAACAAATCCCAACGGCTGGGATATAGCTCAGTGGTAGATGCAAAGGGCCCTGGGTTCAATTCCAACACCAAAAAAACACCAAAACCCAAAAGCAAACAAACAAAAACATAAGACAACCAACCACATTAAAACAACAACAAAAAACACCCTAAAACAAAACCAACACCACTACCTTCATTACAGAGCTAAATGAAACCACATCCACACTTCATTCATTTTTTTAATACATCTTGCAGAAAGTGGGAAGATCTTGTGCCCCCTCTCCTATCGAACCAGGGCCTTATGCTAGGCAGTATCTGGAGCCCATTTTCCTCGTTCTAATGTGTTTGGTTTGTATTGCGTTTGTGTATTTTGAGGGAGCGCACTCCATGGCAACCCTGTGGGGATCTGAGGTGAATTTCCAGGAGTCGATTCTCCTTTACCAGTGTGGGTCTCTGAGATAGAACCAGGGCTGTCCGGCTTGGTGGCAAGCTCCTTTGCTCTCTGAGACATCTTCCTGCCTCTCATTTTTATTGGAAAGCCAGAGCTGGTTTTGAACTTTCAATCCTCCTTTCCCTGGTCTCTTAATTAGGTTAGCCTGGAGTTCAGGAGGATGCCGCCTTCAGTAATGGAGATTTATTAGTAGATGTAAGACTTGCTTGGGATTAAGAAAACAAGCTCCCCTTCCACACTCCTGACTCTCCTTCTTGTGTTGAAGACTGAACCCAGTGCCTACCTAATCCTACTTTATCACTGAGCTATATGCTCAAGAAGTTTCTTTACTAAAATCAGTGTGGGGTTTTTGTTGTTTTGCTTTGTTTTTAATTAAGACTTTTGGAAATGGAACCTTGTATTATATAAAGACCTATGTTTTATCCCAGCTATAAAGAGGGCAGCATTTTTAAATAAAATTCTTTATATTATGTGTTGAGTATGTCCCCACCCCAATTTCTCTGTTCAAAGTCCAGCCTTCAGAAATTCAGGAAGTGTATGTGCTATGAAATCTTTCTTGCCTCCGTTAAGGACCCACTAGTGGTATGTCTACTTAGTCAATGGCTGTACTCTTATCCCAACATCCTTTTTAATTACATTCAATATTTTCAGATAATTCAGACCTCTGGACAAGTTATAAGACTAGTAAAAGAAGTTATCAAACGTCCTACACACACACACACACACATATACACACTTTTTATGGAAGATTCAGGAATTGAATTTATACATCATATCTTTTAGTCAGTATTTCCTATTTCATATTACTGCTTTGAGCATACAGTTCTTTTTCTGAACTCTAAATATCAAGGAGGCTATCCTTCCCTAGTCTTATTTTTTATAATATAATTCATAGTAATGTACTTTCTGCATGCTAACATTTCTCAAATGTTTTTTAGTCTATTTAAAAGTCGTTTAGTCTATTACAAGTCATTTTTCCTTTTAATCTTTTCCCCCAAGGCCCTTTTTTCCCTCATTACTTTGTTCTTCCAAGTTTCCTGTAAGTTATCGCCATATTTCTGGTGAGGGATCCTGTAATGGTTTGAAGGAGAATGGTCCCCATTGGTTCATATGTATCAGTACTTGGTCCTCAGGTGGTGGAACTGCTTGGGAAGGATTAGGAGGTGTAGCCTTTTTTGCAACACATATATCAATGGGGGTGAGCTTTGAGGTTTAAAAGCCCATGCCACTCACAATTAAAAGCCCAGGATGTTTCCAGTTAGCACTGCCTCCCTGCATCACTCCCCCCAGCCTGGTGGTTGTTGTCTCAGCAACCTTCCCAGCCACAATGGTCATCGACTCACCCTCTGAAGCTCTAAGTACAATAAACTCTTTTTTCTATAAGTTGCCTTGGTCATGGTGTCTCTTCACAGCCAAAAATAAAATAAAATAAAATAAAATTGTAAATAAATTAAATCACAGAGACAGGGCCCATAACTGAATGACACTCTTTCATCACAGTGTGTCTTCACACTTTCCCAGAAGGGCTTGGCTCTTCTTTTCAATCCTGCAAAGTTGCTCTCTTACATTACTTTATGTGGCGATACGGAATAGCAAACTTGGAAGAACAAAGCAATGAAGAAAAAAGGCCTTAGGGAAAAAAGATTAAAAGGAAAAATGACTTTTAATAGACTAAATGACTTTTAAATAGACTAAAAACATTTGAGAAATGATAGCATGCAGAAATTACATTACTATGAGTTATATTATAAAAAATAAGACTAGGGAAGAATAGCCACCGTGATATTTAGAGTACAGTAAAAGAACTGCTAGGCACTCTTGTTTCTGCTACTCACTTTTAGTTTTGAGTTCTGCATGCTTTGAGTCACTAAAGGAAATATTTCTCACAGCAGTGATCCCTGAATGGAACTAGCTCTTCCAAACAAGCTTCCTCTTGTGTGTTTTCTCTGTGGGGGACATAGAACTCAGCAGAAGACCTGAGGTGATGCTCCACTTGGGAACCACATCTAAATGATATATCCCAGTTATCTCCCAGTCTACTGAAGTCCCACAATAAGGGATTCTTGTGAGACTAAACTTACAAAATATTTGTGAAAGTGCTTTGTAAAAAATGTGGAAGTATTTTGAAACAGTAGATAACCAAGTATCCATTCCGAGGAAGGGATCATGGGGATTATCCAGTCTAACTGGATAATGTTACTGACAGGGTAACTAAAAACCGTGAAAATGAAGTAACTTGTTCATGGTCACTGAACTGTTTGGCAGAACAAGGAGTTCTTAGACCAGAGCTTTCTTCACCTCAGCAAAACTGTCTTCCTAGACAGAGTGCACAGCTCGGGTTGCTTAAGCTTTCCTTCCCATATCATGGTTCAGTGTTATGAAAACACAACCACAAGAGTCAACTGTGCAGAGCTTAAGTAAACTTTACTTTAGAAAGAGGAGACAATGCACACGAAGAGTGATGGATAGCTTGGAGCCACGCTTAATGGTATTTGAAAGGTGCCAAGACATCCCACTTGTCTACTGGGATGCAAAGTTTTCAAATGCCTCCTCATCCAGGATCTGAGAGTCTAAAGATAAGCCGCTATTTTAAAGTCAATAAAGGGCCAACAATTGTATCGTTGTTTTCAGCTGATTTAATTATAAGACTTTAAAAGTGTAACAGATAACTAAGGGAGTTCTCCAGCCTAACATTCAACTCAGTAACTGATCTGCAATACTGACTTGCAGTTATCAAGGTGATACTTTCAGATGAAATGCCACAAAGTAACCAACGAGTAGTGTGAGGTGTTAGGATAATGTCCCCTTGGGCAGTGGATTAAGCCCACTCACTCAAACACATCTGAAGGCCAAAGGGTTGGCAAGGTTTTCAGCTGACAAATCCGAAAAAGGGTTTTGAGCTGTTCTGATTCGCTGTGCGCCCTTTGAATTAATAGCTGCTGTCCGAGTGAATTGACTGACCTTGAATTAAGGAGTTTTCAGAAGAAAAGCCTAAGATCAACAAAGATAAAAGCAATCATCTTGGAACAAGAGAATTTACTGGGCCTCCCGAATTCCTGTTCTAAGACCCTCTTAACCCCACTCCCCAGAGTTCTTCTGATGTCCTGCATAAGCATTGGGAGGGATAGTTCCTGATTATTTCACATGGAACGTAAGCAACCAAAGTCATTTTGGAGGAAAGAGAAACCTATCTCGTAAAGACTACTTACGTCCCTCATAGCCTTACCCTCCGTAAACCGAGTATCAATAGACCGGACCCTTGCACCCAGGAGCAAGCAAGCAGCTGACTCCGAGAGAATGTAGGCCAGTCAGGGCCTGTGGGAGACTGTCGGTTCACTGATTAGAACCTGGAAGCAGAGTTGCCCACACTAACCCCGCAGGCAGCTCAGCAAACCTTCTAAAGGCAGTGCCCCAGAGCCATTAACCCCGCTTAGCCTTTGATTGTAGGGCAATCCTCTTCTCACTAAATAAATACCCATGAACAAGAAGGAGAGACAGAAAAGGGAAATACCTTGCCTTTGGATACTAGAATTCCTCTTAATTATTAAAACATTAAAGAGCACGTCTTAAAAAAAAAGCGCCTCATCTCTTCTCTCACAATAGCTTGAAGCGAAAATAACATCTAGTACATCAAATGTGACTCCAATTTATTGTCTATTTTATCAAACGACACAGATTTTGATAGCCAATGATCCTTATTCCTCAGCTTAGAAATAGCTACTGAAGACTAAGAATGAGTGGCTCTTCATCATGGAGGCCAAAACATGTCCTGGAGACGGCTGAGCTAAGTGTTTGTTTTAGATTACCTACTACATTTTTTAAATGGATATATTCTAGGCATAGTTCCATTAGCTATACCTTTGCTTGCTTATACATTTAAGAGAGGTATTCCCCTTAAACTAACTCCCTAGAAGAGTAAACCATAAAAGCAAAATAAAACCCACAAATATTTCAATGTCCCATTGAAACAAGGCTTTCAAGTAGCTGCTGGACCAGGTCTAGTGCTTACTTAACAGTATCCACTTCAGATATCAGATAAAGAAACAGCTAACTCTAAACGGGGCATCAAGTTGCAACTGAGCCTTTTAACAGCTAACACATGTCCTGAGAGAAAAAGACACAAATGCAGAGGTGAAGGTCCTCTGTCATTTGGATCTGAAGTCACCCCAGCAAGGCTCATGTGCTGAAGGCTTATGCTTCTAGCAGCCTGAGGTACCATCAGGGGGATAATGGAATTTTTAGGAGATGGGGCCTTGCAGGAAGAAGTTGGTTCATTAAAAGCCTTTAAGGGGAAACGGTGCTTAGGTCCATCCTCTTTTGTCTGTTTCCCACCAGCCACAAACGACAAGGTGCATATTCTACTTCAGGATCCTGCTGTACTGTGTAGTGCCGTCACAGGTCAGGTGACCAAGATTAAAGTCATAAATCACCATAAGTATTTCCCCATCCTAAATTGTTTTGCCTTAAGCGTTTCACCAGAGCCATAGAAGAGTGTTTAACAAAGGAGGTGATGCGATCAAGCAGCATAGAATGACTCCGTGTGGTCACCTTGATTGGGCGGATATCAATGTGGTTGGCTAGTTCCTTAGCTGCACTTTGAACAGGAGGAAATGATTTTTTACTGAAGACCAAGTCTTGACAGGCATTGATTTGAAATGAGTACTTCGACCTGGCAGGAAATTAGTTAAACTTTGAACAGATATGGGGGGGGGGGTGTACAAATGGCTAATAAGCATATGGGGAAGGTGTTGAGCATTAATCACCAGGGAAATATTTGAAACCACAATGAGGTATCACCACATGAGTGGAAAGGCTAAACTTTGAAAAAGTTATGTGGAACAACTGGAATCTTTACATGTTCTTAGTGGAAACGAAACACGGTTCAATGACTTTGGAACGCCATCCACCATTTCTTTCTTTCTTTCTTTCTTTCTTTCTTTTCTTTCTTTCTTTCTTTCTTTTTTTTTTTTTTTTTCTTTTTGGTTTTTCGAGACAGGGTTTCTCTGTGTATCTTTGGCTGTCCTGGAACTCACTCTGTAGACCAGGCTGGCCTCGAACTCAGAAATCCGCCTATCTCTGCCTCCCAAGTGCTGGGATTAAAGGCGTGCGCCACCACCGCCCGGCCACCATTTCTTAAACTGTTCAACACATCGACCCGAAGAGAAGTGAGAAGCTGGAAGAGGGTAGAGCACAATGGCAGGATGCTTTATAGTACATACAAAGACATGGGTTCAAGTCCCAGAATCACACAAATAATCTTATATCCAAGACATATGGTAGCATATTTCCTGCATTAGTTCAGTGGATAATGGAGCCTGCTGCTAAACCTGAGTTTGATTTCTGGAGCCAAGGGATTGAAGGAGAGAAACATGACTCCCACAGTCTGTCCTCTAACTTTCACATGCATGTCATGGAACATACATACCCAAGTCAATTAATCAACCAACCAATCAACCAACCAACCAACCAACTCAACCTACCAACCAACCAACCAACCAACCAACCTACCAAGCAACCAACCAAGCAACAAATCAATCAATCCATCAGTGATTTTCACACGTTATCCACTTCAGGCTTTTAAATGATCATCGTTATCATTATTATTAGTGTGAGCAGGCATTTTGCCTTTATGTAGGTCTGTGCACCAGTTGCTTGCCTGATGCCTGTAGAGGCCAGAAGAGGATGTCAGATCCCTGGAACTAGAGTTGCAGATGGTTGTGAGCCTTTTTGTGGGTGCTGGGAATTGAATAAGGGCCTCTAGAAAACAGCACTGGTTAGAGTTGTTAACCGTTAAGCCATCTCTAAAACTCCAGACTTCAGACATATTTCCAAGAGTCAATGTTGTATGACTTTTCCTGGGCAGATGCAAACATCTATCAAGTCACCCCAGATGAGGGACCAATGACAAAGCGCCCCCATCCCCAGAAAAAAGATTCCACCCATACCTAGCTTAGTGGAATAGCAAGTCCAGTGAGGTTATTTACAGGGCTAGAGGTGAGAGGTTGCTTGTAGAGCACAGGAGATTCAAAGGCAGTTGTATCTGAGAAAAGCCCACAACACAGGACACAGCTCACAAGAGCCAGGTCCCCACGTTCCTTCCCAGTATTCAGCTCATCCTGTGGAACAGCCTCCTCTCTTCAGCAGTTATAAAACACTGGGGGTCTGGGAATTTGGGAGTCTGGAGTTCTTGGAGTTTTGGAGTCTGGGAGTCTTTGATGCCTCAGAAGGTTTCTAAAACTCACAAGTTTTATTTACTTCCCAAGTAACTGTAGGAAGTCTTATTGCAATTTGAAGGCCTGTACTCTTTATACATGTATGCCTTGATATGTTTTTATTCTTCTCCAAATAAAATTAAAGTGTTATGGAAACATCAACACTTAAGTATCCTTTTTTACTTGTTTTATGTTTATTCTTTACATATCTTACATCCTAACGTCAGTTTCTCCTTCTTCCATTCCTCCCAGTCCCCCTCCCCACAACTCCCTTAGATCCACTCCTCCTCCATTTTCCTTTAAAAAGATACAAAAGCAGGCCTCCCAAAGATATCAATTGAACATGGCATAACCAATTACAATAAGACTATGCACAAACCCTTATATCAAGACTGGACGAGGCAATCCAGTAGAAGGAAAAGGGTCCCAAGTCCAGGAAAAAGAGTGAGAGATACTCCCCACTCTCACTGCTAGGAGTCCCAAACGAACACCAAGCTATACAGCCATAACATATATGCAGAGGATCTAGCTCAGACCCATACAGGGCCATGATTGTCACTTCCGTCTCTGTGAGCTACTATGTCCCCTACGTAGTTATTCTGTGGACTGTGTTCTTGTGGTGTCCTCAACCTCTCTGGCTCCTAGAATCCTTCCTCTGTGTCTTCCTCCGGGTTTCCCTGGCTTTGTCTAGTGCTTAAGTATCTTTAGATTAGGTCTTTTGCAGGCCCCATTCCTAGGATACCAAGGAGTCTGTATTTGGAACATTGTATCATGGAAATGAGAGTCAAAGAAGCTGGCCCAGGACCTATTCTGCTTGAGAATCTCTTAATGAAACTTATTTATCTAATTATTAACACAGTATTGTACTGTTGTAGTGTGAATTTGAAAATTGTTCCATGAGTCTTAGCCTACAGTTTGCTAAATCTGTAACTGATAGTTGAAACTCTCAGAAAATATACAGAGAGTTAGGTCTGGGAGGTATATGATTTAAGCTTGCAGAAGACAGTGTTGTGAGCCTTCTGGGGAAATGTAAACAAATAGCTATTCACTAAGATAGGAACTGACTATAGGCCAAAGAAAGCTCGCTCCCTTGAAGTGCCTCTTGGTCAACCAGTGAGTTTATTGGGGTCACTTTCAGGAGCATGTGTGAGGGGTTACTTAAGGAAGCATGGAAAACCAAAGGCAGCTGACTCCCTGCCTAGTTTGCAGGCAGTCTTGCCAGACTTCCCTGCCCAAGAACTTGCTTACCACTACCAGAATCTTGGGGATAGATCTTGTGCATCTTAGAATTTGTCTGTGTCTCCCGAGTCTGATTAAAAGTTTTATGAGCTTCCTGAGTTTCAGCGACTCTTCCCCACACCCCTTTCCAGGAAGGAGTGTTTACACTGAGCAGAAGTAACTGCCTAACACTGAGTTATCACATATCACTGGAAGAGGGCATCCATGTAGCCTTAGAAGGGTACAATAAATCTTAGCTCAAAGAGGTGATGTCAGCAGTCTTGTTGTGAGATTTGGCAGATATGACAAAATTATGACTGAATTATGACTAATTTCAGGGCAAAGGAGCACCAGGATGAGGAGTACAGAACAGAAATATTAGCAGAATGAGGACCGTGTGCCCTGGCACTCAGTGGCTCTTCAAGTACATCACTAGTGACACAGTTTGTTGCTACAGCTTACAAGCCTCGGGTTCAGCTGGTATATGACCTCACAATGGTATAGACTGTGGCGCTTAAATGATAACAGACAGGAGACAGATAAAGCACCAGATATACATTGTGACAGGCAAAAGGCCTTTCCTTTTTATCAAAAGGTCATATTGCAGAAGTGCAACCGGGCTTTGCTACTGTGTGATAATTCAGGGGAGAAACACCCAACCATGTGACAATCTGACTTGAGTAAGCCCACATTGTCTAGTCCCAACATGGCTATTATGCTCATTGGAAATCAAAGTGATTCAGGAGCTAGAAGAGAAAGTAATAAGGAAGTTGAAGCTCTTTCAAGAGAATTGGAGTTATTTTGGGGAAACTCAGCCAAGACTGTTTCTAATGTAGAGGACAGAGTGATACAGCAAAAAAGATTTGGGGGGGGGCTTTTTAATATCAGTAAGGCAAATGCCTTACAAATTGCCTCTCAAGTTGCTGCAACTGTAACCAAACACAATGGATCCTCATAAAATCGGAACAGGCATAGCCAAAGAAAGAAAGCTGGAGAAAGATATATTGCCTGCCGCTGGTAAAAAAAGAACATGGGAGTCATTTCTAAAATTATGAGACACATTGAGATCTTCCCTTGACAGCAGATATATGTTTATATAGGAAAGCATTTAGCATTGGGCACACTTCTAAGGATGCTTATACGGGTAGTACACTGAGAACGCTTAGTTTAAGGTTCAAGAAGTTAAGACAGTAGAGACATTTTTGGACATGCGCAGCTGAAGATCAAGATTAAAGTGGTCCAGTGGATAAAATGCTTGTCACACAAGGATGAGAAACTAAATTCAGAAACCCACACCCATCGTGCATCTGAAACATCAGGTGCTGGGGACAGAGACAAGTAGACTCAGAGATCCACTGGCCAGCCAGGCCATACTAAATGGCAGGTTCCAGGTTCAGTCTCAAAATAAGTAAGTTGGAGAGCTATAGAGGAAGAGAGTGTAGGCTTTCTGGCTCCCTCACGCTCATACGTGGATGAGCGCACCTGCAAACCACGCCCACAGCTCCAGTGGTAGACAGGAGCATTGCGGAGCACACTCCATTTGTTTCATAAGAGGATAACAGGAATACTCCTGGAAAGGCTCAATGTCTACAAAAAGTTTGAGCCGACAAAAAGGAAAGGACCCCTTGAAGATGTGTTAATACAAGAGTTTGCTTCTCAAGGAGCCATCTCACATGCAGCTAACACTACTAGTGCCCCGCAGGCAGGCAGTCAAGAAGGACGTGGAGCAGGAAGGCTGCTCTTGAGTCTGTTTTTCTGCTGAGCTGCTCCTATGGGGCTCTTTACTACTTCTTTCTCCCTCTCTCCTCGTGCTAAGCTGAGACATGACATTGTGAGAAACAGCGTTATCCTTCGAATTCTTCTAGAGGTTTGAATATGTGGTTAATGTCCCCTAAAAGGAGATTTTTGTATATTGTATCAATTTATATATATATATTTATATCGGATTTTTAGGTCAAGTCAAATAATTACTGTTACTAAGTGTTGTCTTGTTTGCTTACAAACAAGAATTGAATTGTATGGAACACTCCTATGTTGCTGTGAGTATTTTGAATCAGTTGTGTAGTTAGGATTCTCGACAATGGTTCTCCAGTGTTTAATATCATGAATGTTAAATTTAAAAAATGTAAACATCATTAATGTGGGAGTTCAATGTCTTTTTCATTATTTCAAGAAAATATGCTTAATGTGTTTTATTTTCATCTATATATATTAATCTGTTTTAAAGCCAACGGTTTGCTATTCACAATCCTTTAGACTCCTAAAAAGGACATATTTGTCTAATTGAAGGCTTATTATAATGTTAAATGTGATATGATGGATAGAAAGAGAAGAAACAAGAGATCCCTAATCTTTCCTTAAATACAGCATTGTTTGTCTTTTATGTGCATCCTTTCTAGAGGTGTTCTCCACATAGGGCAGCATGTCACCTTTGATGTACACTGACTGTGTATATTGTGTCTTGCATGATGGCCTGTAATTGTTGTTTTTGTTTCTTGTTGTTTTCCTTTTGTTGAAATGGGGTCTAGACATGTAGTCCAGGCTTTCCTTGAATTAATGGCAAGAGTCACCACTCCTAGCAACCTATAACCTTCAAAATCTGGGCAGGCATCGGTCTGTTTGGAAGGTGGTATAGCATTAATCTACCAGATGGGAAATTCTGTTTTAAAAGTTAAGCTGAAAAATATAAAAATAGTTCTTTAAGTCCCAGCAAAGGAATAGCCAGATTTAATTACTAGTCAGTGAAACGCTTGAATTTTCTAGACAGGGTGGCATGCCACAAAGATAGGATTTTTAACTCTGTCATTAATGTGTGTGTGTATGTGTGTGTGTGTGTGTGTGTGCACCTGAGTGCCTTTCAAACAGCTTTTAAAGCAATAGATTATTTATCCAGGCAAAATTTCACTTAAAAAATATCCACCTTGATAACCACTGTTGCTGTAGATAGAAGCAGAATCTTTTTAGTAGTTTACACTTTATTTTTAGTCCCTGTTAACAAGAAGACAGGATGTAACTTAGAGAGTAGTGACTGTGCCTGACCACAGGACTGGTCAAATAAGAGCTGTCATTGATGGTTGGTGCTACATCAGCTTTAATGGCCTTTCCTATTTTCATATTTGTTGTCATTGTTTTTACAATACAGGGTCTCACTATATAGCTCTGGCTGTCTTGAATTCACTATGTATACCATGCTGGCATCAAATTGACATCTATCTACCTGCTTCTGACTGTTGAGATCTCAGTTCAAAGCCATGTGCCACTATGGCCAACTTGTTATTGTTTTATTGAAGTCTTTAGATAACCTAAATTCACACAAAGAAAACTGTTCTGTTTTCTTAAACCTAGTATGTCAGACATATTTATATCTTCAAGATGTCAAGTTTATATCTTCAGATGTCAAGTGCAGTGTGTGTGTGTGTGTGTGTGTGCGTGTGTGTGTGTGTGTGTGTGTAAAGATACTTGTTGCTTCTGGAGGTCAGAAGAGCGTGTTGGATCCTCTGGAACTAGTTACAGGCAGTTGTCACATGTCCAACATTGGTTCTGGGAAGTGAACACTGGTCCTGTGCAAGAGAGGCATGCACTCTTAACCACTGAGCCACTTCACTAGCCTCCTCAAATGGACATTTTTTAAAACTGAATGACCATAGAAAAGTGAATATATTTTTTCATCAAATTAATGTATAAACTTGAGAGGTTAGAAACACATATTTACCTATAGTTGAATCACTAGTAATTTCCAAGTGATTTAACTCCACATTGAAATTCTCATGTGTTCAAACATATAACTGTTAAGTGTGCCACTCAATATGGTTTCCAGTATTTGTGCTTTGTACAGATTTTACTTGAAAACACACAAACACACACACACACATGTTAGACATAACATTTTATAATAGTGCATGTGTGTTGTAACAATGTTTCTATTGCTACCATTTTATTATGTATTCAGACATGCAAAACATAAGCCAGCATTTAGAGGGGAAAAAGTTAAGTCAAAAGAATCAATAATCAGCAACACAATATGAAAATTCTAACCTATCCATATGGTAGAAAAGTCAAATCTATAAGGTGACCCTATAAAGATCTGTGACCACAACAGATTCTGTGTGTTTGAAGACAACATGGTCTACATAGCAAGTGCCAGACAGGACAGCCAGAGCTATAAAGAGAGACCATGTCTCAAAAAATAATTAGTTTATTAACTAATTAATTAAATTTATGAGTCTTCATACTCCTCTCTTTTCAGTGTGGACAGAATCTTAAAATTACTCCTAGATTGTATTATAGGGGAATCAAACCTATGGTCTCTTGCAGGCTAGGCAAATGCTAACTACTGGTCTATATGCTCAGACCCCTTTTAGTTTACATTTATTTATTTATTGGGTGTTGTTTATTTATTTACTTTAAAACGATGTCTCAAAGCTCAGACTGAGCCTGGTATGTAGTCATGTTGTCCTTAACTTGTGATCCTCCCATCTCCTGAGATTATAGTCATGTAACAGCAAGTCCATCTCTCTCTCTCTCTCTCTCTCTCTCTCTCTCTGCTCTCTCTCTCTCTCTCTCTCTCTCATTCTCTCTCTCTCTCTCTCTCTCTCTCTCTCTCTCTCTGTGTGTGTGTGTGTGTGTGTGTGTGTGTAGGCCAGAAGTAGATTCAAAGTCGATTCCTCAATTACTTTCCATCTAAGTTTTTAGTGGGGGTTCTTACCAAACTTGGAGTTCACAAATTTGGATAGGCTGATATAGTGGGTTGAACTCATAGACTCATAGATTTTTAATGCTTGCTCACTAGGAGTAATATTATTAGGAGGTGTGGCCTTGTTGGAGGAGGTGTGCCACTGGGAATGGATGGGCTTTGAGGTTTCAGAAGCTCAAGCTAGGGTAAATCTCTGTCTTCCTGCTGATCCAGATATAGAAGTCATAGAAGTCTCAGTTACCTCTCCATTATCATGTCTGCCTGCAGTGCTTTTTACCATATCAGTAATGGACTATATCTCCAAAATCAAACCAGCCCTGATTACATGTTTTTCTTTATAAGAGTTGCTGTGATCCTGGTGTCTCTTCACAGCAATAGAACTTTGACCAAGACAGCTGGATATCCAGTGAGGCCCAGGGGTCTCCCCTCTCTTCCTTCTTGGTACTGGAGTTACAGGTATATGTCATTACACCTGGCATTTTATGTGTGTTTTGGGAATCTGAATTCAGCTCTTCATGGTTACCTGACATTTTACTGACTGGGCTGTGTTCCCAGTCCTCCACTTTATTTAAGTTACTTTTAACTAGTGAAATAAGACAAAGTTGATAGGCTGTCAAGTCTGTGTTATTCAAGCTAAGGTAGTTATATATATTTTCACAGATATAATTAAGGTCCCTGAATAGTTGGCTTTAAGGTAATCAAAAGGTAGTTTATTCTTAGCATGCCTGGCTTTAACATAAATAATTCAAAAAGCATTTCTTTAAGTTTATATGCTTTAAAAATGTCATTTTTTCCTTGTACTGGGGATTGAAACTAGGGCTTTGTGGGTGTTAGGCAAACTCTCTACCACTGATTCATATTCCAGCCTTCTTTCTCCTCCTGGCCTTGAACTTACAGCCTCCTGAGTAGTTAAGTTCACAGACCTGTGACGACAGGCCCATTTTAAAACATTTTTTTTTTTCAAAATACAAACATAGACTTTATTAAATGCTGCTCAATCCCCAGTGAAGATCTTTCATTATCAAACAGTTCTCCATACAACTGCAAGGCAACAGGCTGGAATGGTACTGATAACAACAGGTGTGAAAAATACCTGCCCAGGTAAAAACATACAAGGCTTCTACATGATCAGCTCAGAGGACGCCTACTGCATCTCCTTTAAATAAAGCCAGGCAGTGACAGCTAGCAATCTGCCCTGAGACTCTGCCCTGCAGGTGGGCCTGGGGCTGGGCAGGGTGAGGACTGGGAAGGCCCTGCCTCCAGCCTTGGAGGAGAGGAATGAAGGCGGTGAGCCTACGGTATGCACGGTATGCACGCTTTGGGGTGCTGCTGCTGCTGACGGGGGCATTTGGGAACAGAATCTTGGTTTACTCCCCCCCCCCCCCCCGGCTTTAATCCTTTGTACTTCAGAAGCCTAGAAATGGAAAATGTTGCAAAACCCAGAGTACGGCAGTATCTTTAATGAAGCTGGACTCTCATCTCCCCGCCACCTCTCTAGGAGAGGTGAAGGGAAAGGCAACACCTCAGCGTATCTTACAAAGGTTTCCCTTAGATGTACCCAAGGTGTGCAGCAATGTGAAAGCACATGATAAAGGAAGTGTACGGCTTGATCTGTGTGTGCAGCACAACCAGGCTCAAGTTGTGATACTCACCACTCCCACAATCACCTCACTCAACAGATGATAGGGACACAATCCATGACTAGACAAAGTTTACACTATACTGTGGCCGTGATACAGCACAGGGCTATGTTTAGTCCATAATTCTTTCACTTATGCTTGCCAGGAAAAACTGGCCTCCTAATTATATTATACTGATGAGGTTTGCTCTGAAGTTTTTATATATTCAAAGAAATTAAAAGAGCAACACTGAATGAATTGGCTGAGTATGTTTCAACTAATTGTGGTGTAATTGTTGGCTCGGCGTATTCTGATAGGGTCAAAATGATCGGTGCTAACATCTTCCGGACACTTCCTCTACGTGATAATCCAGATTTTGACCCGGAAGAGGATGAGCCTAAACTTGAGGCCTCTTGGCCTCACATACAGTTGGAATATGAATTCTTCTTGAGATTCTTGGAGAGTCCTGATTTCCAGCCCGGCATTGCTTTTTGATAGTGAAGATCTACGAGAGCGTGACTTCCTGAAGACCGTCCTGCATCAGATCTATGGGAAGTTCCTTGGACTGAGAGCGTTCATCAGAAAGCAACTTAACAACATTTTCCTCAGGTTTATATATGAAACGGAACTTTTCAATGGGGAGGCTGAACTCCTTGAAATACTGGGAAGTATCATCAATGGCTTTGCATTGCCACTGAAAGCAGAACATAAGCAATTTCTAATGAAGATTCTTATTCCTATGTATACTGCAAAAGGACTGGCTTTGTTTCATGCTCAGCTGGCATACTGTGTTGCGCAGTTCTTGGAGAAAGACACAACACTGACAGAGCCGGTGATCAGAGGACTGCTGAAATTTTGGCCAAAAACATGCAGTTAGAAAGAGGTGATGTTTTTAGGAGAAATTCAAGAAATCTTAGATGTCATTGAACCAACACAATTCAAAAAAATTGAAGAGCCACTTTTTAAGCAGATATCCAAGTGTGTCTCCAGTTCTCATTTTCAGGTTGCAGAAAGAGCACTGTAATTCTGGAATAATGAATATATTCTTAGTTTGATTGAAGAGAATATTGATAAAATCTTGCAAACCATGTTTGCCAGTATGTATAAAATTTCCAAAGAACACTGGAACCAGACTATTGTAGTACTGGTGTACAATGTGCTAAAAACCCTAATGGAGATGAACGGCAGGCTTTTTGATGGACTTACTAGTTCCTACAAAGCCGAAAGACAGAGAGAGAAGAAGAAAGAACTGGAACAAGAAGAATTATGGAAAAAACTAGAAGAGTTGAAGCTGAAGAAGGCCCTAGAGAAACAGAACAGTGCTTACAACATGCACAGTATTCTCAGCAGTGCCAGTGCCAAATAAAGATCAGCTCCCCCCTGCTGGGAGGCAGTTTTGTACACTTTTTTTGGAATATATACAAACATTTTTCTTAAAACAGGGCAGTGATGGCACATACTTTGAATCTCATTACTCTGGAGGTAGAGGCAGATGGATCTCTAAGTTCAAGGCCAACCTGGTCTACAGAGTGAGTTCAAGGACAGCCAGGGCTACACAGAGAAATAATGTCTAGAAAAAAACCAAACTAAAACCAAGAAAAAGAATGAAAAGAAAGAAAGAAAGAAAGAAAGAAAGAAAGAAAGAAAGAAAGGAAGGAAGAAGGAAAGAAAGAAAGAAAAGAAGGAAGAAAGAAGGAAAGAAAGAAAAGAAAAAAGGAAGGAAGGAAGGAAAGAAGGAAGGAAGGAAGACACCAAACCACATGTTTTTAAATTGTTGTTTTGTTTTTTTAAACCATGACTTTTAAAAAATTGTTATTAGCTATCCAAAAATATTTTGGAAACACTTAAAAACATTTCCAAGAAAATGTGTGACCGTCAATCTTTCTAACCACTATCATCAAGACTTTCCTGAGCTGACACAGCTACTCCCTGATAAGCTATGGAAAGGATAAGTTCAGAAGGGATGGGGGTCTGAACAAGCAAGCTTTGCCCACTTCAAGGCAGCAGTACTACTACTGGCTCTTTTGACATGGAGCCTACAGGCCTTGCTTTTCCTGCCCCAACACCATGCTATCAAACTTGTCAATAAACACAGGCTAGCAGTCAGTACTAAGAAAACAAATGAAAACAGCCAAAAAAGACAATGAGCAAAGCGAACAAACCACATTTGCAGTTCAGCATAGTGGCTGAGCAGTATTTCTGAAACTAGAGTCCTTCAAAATTATCCAGTAGGGACTCAGGGTGTTGCAAGTCACAAGCCAAAAATGTTGAAATAAGGGCCTCACAAGTTCATATGGTTCACACTGGGGAATAAGCCATTAGCATGTTCAAAACATAGAAATTACCTAGAAACAAAGGAAGGCTGTATTTCACGAGGGTGCGAATCCAAAGGGGTCAGGTTTCAAAAGCAGATGGACTTTTGCTGCTTCGCTGCAGCTTGGTTATTACCAGTTTCGGAGTCTCTAACAGGTGATTTGACATCTGGTTACCTTAGTATTTTTATCTGTAACCCGAGGATGACAATGTCTTCTCTATGGCATGGTGAGAACTAAATACAATACATGAAAAACATCCAGTCCAAGGACTGGCATATAATAAATGCTTGAGAAAAATGGCAATTAGATGTCATTTCAGGAATTTGTGCATGAGAATACCACAAGCCGAGTCATATTTTGACCATCCATCCATCTATCCATCCATCTATCCATCCATCTCTCCTTCTCCCTCTCCTTTCCTTCCTTCTTTCATTCTTTTCTTTTCTTTTCCTTCCTTTCCTTCCTTCCTTCCTTCCTTCCTTCCTTCCTTCCTTTTTCTTTCTTTCCTTCCTTTTTTCTTTCTTTCTTTCTTTCTTTCTTTCTTTCTTTCTTTCTTTCTTCTTTTAAGGAGAGTCTCATACAACCTGGGCTAGCCTTTGACTCACTGTGTATCTGAGGCAGACCATGAATCCTTGCCCTTTTGATCCTCTCCTGTCTTCTGTTTCCACATTCTGAGATTATAAGCATGTGTCTCCATACAAACCACCAAATTATTGTATCTTCAGTAAAATATTAGATGCACATGCTCTTAACAAGTCAAACGCTTTACTAAGTGTAAGGAAAATAGATAGTCCATGGCCCACTCCTTTCGTCCCCTCTCTAGGCATGGTGATATCTTCTTCTTTAGCTGGGCACTTTGCTGTAGGTTCATCTTCCTAATTTTTGGTTAAAACATTCACATATTACTTTGTATTAGAGAATACTCTAAAATTATGGCCCGGATTATAGTTATTTTCTTTAACCCTGAAGTTAATGATGGTCTGTTTTTCCCCCCTAGTGTTCTTTGTAATTATCACTGATTTCCAACCCCCCAACCTCTAAGAGCCTTTAGATATGATTTCCTGTAACATCCTTGAAAGAGATAGCCAACCTTCCTTATTTATCTAAGTCTTCTTAGAAGTAAATGTGCCATTTGGTCTCTTCCCTCTCCCTCCAAATGTGATCTATGACCTTCAAGTTTAGCTTTCCATTTAATGGTATATAATCTACAATGGAATGTCTTCTTTTCATGATGTGTGTGAGTGTGTATGTGTGTGTGTGTGAGTGTGTGTGTGTAGATCAGAAGACAACTTTGAGGAGTTGGTTCATTCTTTGTACCATGTGGGACCTGGGAATTGAACTCAGATCATCAAACTTGTCAGCAAGCACCCACTGAGCTAACTCACCAGCCCTAAAATATTTTTTTTAACCAAGAACAATTTCACACTGTTGTCGCGTCCGCCTTGGCCCGCAAGTAAGACGCGACACGGTAGGATCCTTCTCAGTTGGCTTTAATCCAGGAACGGCTCTTGACATAGGAATGGGGAACTGGACGGGGGACCTGGACCAGGAAGGGAAGGGAAAGGCCTGGACCAGGAAGGAGATGCAAGGGCCTGGACCAGGAAGGAGATGGAAGGGCCTGGACCCCAAGCAGCAGAAAGGAGCTGCTTATATAACTGCCCTAGGCGGGCTGGGTGATGTGTCCTCCCAGGATAGGTTAAGCTGCCAACACCTTATTAGCATAAGCCCACTCAGAAGGGGCACGAGGCCGACGCATGCTCAAAGGACTTGTTTGCTGGCCAGCTGCTTACATTGTCAGGTGCTGGTCATAACCACGGCTGCCTACAGTTTACCAGTTCCTGAGCTGGCCACTCTGGAAGCCAGCTGCTTACATTGTCAGGTGCTGGTCATAACCACGGCTGCCTACATCTCCCCCTTATTTATTTATTAAATTTGAATTAGGTTACCTCTGGACCCTTCAGACCTTAGGCATCCCACACCCAAGCATGCTTGAACTCATTCATTAGGTGGTTGGCGTGAGGCGATAAAGCACACCTATAGAGTCGCCGCTAGCGCAGCAAGTCAGCGGTGGAAAACAGAGGTCCGAGCCCTTGTGCAAAGTGAAGGCATTGTGATGGGAAAGTTTATATTTCTGCCATACCCGCCTTCGTGCCTTTTTTCAGGGAGAGGTACATTTGGCACAAAACCTCTATGCACTCGGACATGCTTTCAGAGAATCTATCTCAGGATTGAGAACATCTCTAGTCGAGGCGCTCCTCGTACTCCCCGCTTCAGAAACATTGAGGTGATGCTGTAGGAGCCTCATGAGTGTACACCTTTGGCAATGGTCAAGATGGTCAGGATCTAGGGATTATGCCTGGATGGCCATTACCGGGTCCAGAAGGCTCCCCACTATGCCTCCCTAAGGGAGGCCAGCCAAATACCTGGGGGAGTGCCTTCCTTCATGGCAGTCAGCGCCTGGTAAACAACAACCTTATGTCCTGCATGGTCATGGCACAAATGACACAGAAACCAAAGGCAGAAACCACATCCTAGGAGAACAACAGCTCCCCAGATAAATACTCCCGCTCATTCTTTTAAAGAAAATTGAGGGCACCCTTGACCCAAGTGGTGAGCCCCTCCAAAGTAGAGGGATCCAGGCGGGTGCCATTCAGGGTAGCGATCTGCAATAGGAGCCTCCTGGATAGGTACTCGTCTTCTTTCGACCGGTTTCCTTTCAGGTACTCAGACAGGAGACGACTCTGATTGAGAGACTGAGAAGAGTTATATACCAAAGAAATAATATACAGTCCCCTGAGAGAGGAGACGCAAGAGAGCTGAATAGGTTTATATAGGTTAGCCAGCAGGAAGTGCATTTTGAGCACAAGAAGTAGGGAAAAAGGTAAGGAGGACCGGGGAGTTAGAATGGACCGGCATAGGCACTGGCCAGGTGCGTATGACGGCACACAATGATATAAAATCACCCCGTATCCAATGCAAATCCCTCTTTTATTTTAATGCCTCTTGTACGCATTAGTTCTTTTAAGGCACTTCTCACGGGGCACAATGGTGAGTTCCCCATGGTTTCACTTTCCTGATTTGATGCTTGCCAATACCCCAGAGAAAACACAATTACAACACCAAGACAGACCCACACCAAACAAACACAAACACAAAAAGCAAACACTAACATGATACTTCTAAGGTCTCTCGTGATTCAATTGCCACTTTACCATGGACCTATGACCACGGACCTTATGACGCCGCTTTACCGCGGACCTTGTGACGGCCCTATTCACTGGGCACTTTCTGTGGCTCCGCTTCACCGCGGACCTTGTGACGGCCCTACTCACTGGGCACTTTCTGTGACTCCGCTTCACCGCGGACCTTGTGACGGCCCTACTCACTGGGCACTTTCTATGACGCCGCTTTACCGCGGACCTTGTGACGGCCCTACTCACTGGGCACTTTCTATGACGCCGCTTTACCGCGGACCTTGTGACGGCCCTACTCACTGGGCACTTTCTGTGACGCCGCTTTACCGCGGACCTTGTGACGGCCCTACTCACTGGGCACTTTCTGTGACGCCGCTTTACCGCGGACCTTGTGACGGCCCTACTCACTGGGCACTTTCTATGACGCCGCTTTACCGCGGACCTTGTGACGGCCCTACTCACTGGGCACTTTCTGTGACGCCGCTTTACCGCGGACCTTGTGACGGCCCTACTCACTGGGCACTTTCTGTGACGCCGCTTTACCGCGGACCTTGTGACGGCCCTACTCACTGGGCACTTTCTGTGACAATAAATATACCTGTACCGCCGTTCCTAGCTGCTGAGTTCTGAATCCAACGAAGGTGAAGTCCTCAGTTTCCCCGGACGGGCCACCATATGTCGCGTCCGCCTTGGCCCGCAAGTAAGACGCGACACGGTAGGATCCTTCTCAGTTGGCTTTAATCCAGGAACGGCTCTTGACATAGGAATGGGGAACTGGACGGGGGACCTGGACCAGGAAGGGAAGGGAAAGGCCTGGACCAGGAAGGAGATGCAAGGGCCTGGACCAGGAAGGAGATGGAAGGGCCTGGACCCCAAGCAGCAGAAAGGAGCTGCTTATATAACTGCCCTAGGCGGGCTGGGTGATGTGTCCTCCCAGGATAGGTTAAGCTGCCAACACCTTATTAGCATAAGCCCACTCAGAAGGGCACGAGGCCGACGCATGCTCAAAGGACTTGTTTGCTGGCCAGCTGCTTACATTGTCAGGTGCTGGTCATAACCACGGCTGCCTACAGTTTACCAGTTCCTGAGCTGGCCACTCTGGAAGCCAGCTGCTTACATTGTCAGGTGCTGGTCATAACCACGGCTGCCTACACACTGTCATAATGATCTTAAGAGGTTCATGCTTCAAATCGTGTCCACGGATTTTTGACATCAACAATGATTTCATGTCAAGGTTAGGCAAAAACTAGACTCAACTAAACTTGTATTTCTTTTTAAATACATTAATGACTTCCCCCAAACTGGCTTTGTGTTTCTAAAATGTGGTGGGTATGTTGGCACAAACTTTTAATCTCAGGATTCCAGAAGCAGAGGCAGGTGGATCTCTGTGAGTTCAAGGGCTATCCTATTTTATGTAATGAGTTCTAGGACAGCCACGGCTTTGAAGAAAGACCTCTGCTTTTAAAAAAATTACTGAACTATGATTTCAGCATCTTGTCTTTTTATTTTATAAAACGAAATATATCTGGTTATTCTCAGGCTTAATTCATCTGAATATTTCCAAAACTTCTTGCGCAAACATGCTTTAATACAAGATTTTGAAATATATCATTCGGAGGGACAATTTTAAGTTCTTATATAAGTAGCATTGCTGTCCATGGAGATGACTCTCCACTCTTGTTTTGAGCACTTTCTCATCCCATGTTCCTAGTGACTTATAGCCATGAAAACATAGAGGGAAGGATGAATTTAGGAAAGAAAGCATCTTTGTAGTTCAATTCCTCTTCCTTATCTTCTTTCCAACATTTTGATATGCTTGCCAAGCCCGTTTCTTCTTAGATTGTTCTGGACAACATAACAAAAGTTAAAAGAGAGAAAGAGACTAGAGACAGCATAGTCCTAACCAAGTAGATCCATCCATTAACCTTTGCAGTTCAGTGACCATCCTGTACAGCTCTCACACTGTGCTATATCCACCCTTTGGATATCTTAAAAAAAGAAAGAAAGAAAGAAAGAAAGAAAGAAAGAAAAGAAAGAAAGAAAGAAAGAAAGATATTTTGGATGTCATTTTCTTAATTCCTAATCACAGTCATGTTTCAGGAGGGATAGACGTGTGCCTGCAGCCCTAGCATGATTCGGAGACTCCAGCCAGCAGTCCTCACGCTGAGGGTGAATGGGACACTGCTATAGAGAATCGCTGCTAGGATCACCTTGCCAGTGCTGCTCAACCCATGAGCTTATCAGAAGGTATAAGCCAGTTCCTGCCAGATTTAGTGAGGAGGTATACTGTAGTTACTGGGGACCAAGTATTCAAACATGTGAGTCTGTGGGAGTCATTTTCAGTCAAACCACACAAAGTGACATTACCAAGGAAATCAAGTGGAATGTATAGAGACATCTCCTTGAGAACGAGCTAAGCTTGGGAGCACATCCGCACCTGACAATGTGTCCCAGAAATAAGGTATCCAAGACTTCTGGAAAGCAATGGCAGAGGAAGGGGGTGCCAAAATAGGTCTTAGAAATCAAATCTAAAAAAAAATAATAACCACATCTACTGATTTAAAGACAAACATCACATGGTCATCTCAATAGATGATGAAAAAACCTTTGATAAAATTCAACATGACATCCTGATAAACATCCTAGAGAAAGTCGCACAGGTGGGAACAAAACTCAACATAATAAAGTTACACGTGAGAAACCCTCCGTGTACATCATCCTAAATGGAAAAGAAGACCTTGAGGCAGTTCCTCTGAAATCAAGAATGTGACAGGGTTGTTCTCGGTCCCCATCTCTTTTAAATCCAGTGCTCAGTTCTAGCTGGAGCCACAAGGAAGAGGAGGAAACTAAAGGCACAAACATTGTAAAAGCAGAAGTCAAACTATCCCTGTTTGCAGATGATATATTGTATCTAAGAGATCCCAAACACTGTGACAGAAAATTCTAGAAACAATAAACAAATTCAGCAGTATGGTAGGATATAGAATCATCGTGCACAAAACAATGGATTTTTCCATACACCAAGAGCTCCAGAGAAAGCAATCTTAGACACAGTCTCATTCAGGACAGCTTCAAAGAAAATAAACGTAACTACAAAGAAACATGAACATTTCTGGTAAATGGCTAGTTGGATCCTATTGATGTGAAGTAACCCAGACCCAGAAAGACAAAGGCTTTGTGTTCTTTGCCAGGCGGTAGTGGCACACACCTTTAATCCCAGCACTTGGGAGGCAGAGGCAGGCGGATTTCTGAGTTTGAGGCCAGCCTGGTCTACAGAGTGAGTTCCAGGACAGCAAGGCTGTACAGAGAAACCCTGTCTCGAAAAACCAAAAAAAAAAAAAAAGAAAAAAGAAAAATAAAAAAGAAATGCTGAGTGGGAGAAAATTGTCTTCCCCACAGAGGAGCACCCAATTGGATATGCAATACCAAATGGTCAGCCAGAAATCATGTGCATACAAGTACTATTGTACAGATTGGCAGGTTATCTTGGTATTTAGGAATGTGTACACATATATGCATGTACCTACAACACTTATATGACATATATTTATGTATATATAATCAACAATTAGAGACTTATAGGCCATCAATTTTAAAGAGAGCAAGGGGTTAATATGGTAGAGTTTGAAGGAGGTTAAGGGAAAGAGGAAACAATTTAATTATATTACAATCTCAAAGAGAAAAAAAAAAAAAACGGAAGAAACACTTGTGGCAAATTTTATATGCGGGCAACAGCTAGTGTGGGTTCCCACCTACAGATGACAAGACCCCTGATAGCTGTGTCTGGTGGGGTAATTGCAGAGTTTGTGGCTCAGTGTACTTTGAAGTTCCTTGATCTGCTCACGGCCTAATGTTGTCATTCCATGGTATGTCGGCATCAGTTCTGCTGCCATTCTCACTCAAAGTATCATGGCTTCCTGCTAATTAGGTAAAGCTTGTGCAATGAAGTAAGGTGGTTGCCATCTACTGTGACTGTGTGTGACGGCTTCAAAGAGCGACATTATCACTAAAAAGAAAAATTCATGCTGAAAACTTTTTTGATAGACAGGAAACTAAGTCCACTGTATATTTTCATTTGTAAAGATGACAATGGGAGGGGGTCGTCTCTGCTATTAGGCAGGAAAAGAAGACAATTACTATGGACATCAAGTTCAAAGGTTATTTTTTGAACCCCGGTCTTGAAGCTTGAGTTTTCAATGCGACCATAGCTGGAGGTTAAGAACATTTTTTTTTTTGCTCCTATCTTGGGTGAAGGAAAACTTTCCCTGTTCTGCTAATGCCTCAGGGGCTCACACCAGAGAATGGTCTGAACCTTAGATAGCTTTCACTGTCAGGGAGGGTGGAAATTACAAGTTATCAAGTTTAGGTGTTATGCTGATCCATGATCTCGTTCTCAGATAACAAGAAGTCTGGAGATTATAGCTGCCAACCCCTGTTCAGTAGCTTTATCATGTCACTGATTCTTCTTCTTGGGTTCTGCTCTTTTTATAGCATCTGGGGTTGGGGGTGGGGTGGGTGGTAGATGGATAGTCTTTTATCTTTATGGTTCTTCCTTACTTCACATCATAGTTACAAAAGGCTGTCAGACATGAAGCACATGTCAGAATCGTGTCTGTTACTTCGTCAAACAAGGAGCGGGGCAGTGCCACACGTCTTATTTTGAACATAAAGGTAAACAATCTCCTACACTCTTTTCCGTTCTTGTCTGAGCTGCAGATTAAGCTACAGTGAGAAAGTATTCAGATACTTAGTTCTTACGATGGAGGTGAGCAAAGGAGATAGTTTGGTAGGAGATAGTTTGGCAGAGATTTCCGGTGCTGCCAAAACCCATGTGTCTACCCAGATAGGGACAGACAAAGCTGCTGAGTCACAATTGTTCTCATCATCCACCCAGAGGACAGACTTCCGTGCATGAAGAAGATGTGACAGTAACTGATGCCTGGAGGGAAGCAACTGGTGATCAAGTCTCAGCTAAAGAAGGTCTGGTCTTCCAGTGAAGAAAGCGGTACCTTTCCTCTGGGGTCAGATGAAGAGTCTAAAATTTTTTAATAGTAAAGTTGCTCAAAACCTAAGATACGTGTATACATACATCATGGGTGGATATGCACTTTTTTAAAAAGAAATAATTCTAGGAAAAATGCCATTTCTGTTCACTTACTGTTGAAGGAGCATACCACCCCTTCTGAAGTTGTAACCAAATTTTAAGAATTTTTGATTTTCTTTAATGTCAAAAATCTTCCTGGTTTATTTTTGGGGCAAAAAAATAATTAAAGATAAACCTAAGACTATGTATGAAATCTGGCCTGTTCAAAAAATAGGGTCTTACCAACCTCAGTTCTCCACTCCAGCTGTTCAGGCAAAAAAACTAAAAACCAGCTGTCCCTTAAAGACTATCTGCTTTTCAAATTTTTCCTCTGTTTAACTGAGCAAAGAAGAGGAGGTTAAGTCAATAGAGAAAAAAGTTATTTTCAAATAAATATTACTTATTAGATTTTATTGAGAAACAATAGAATGAATTCAGGGGACTGAACAGTAAGCACTGGCTATAGGACTGGTTTTGAGATCCCTGCAATTTGCTGATGGCATCTACCCTCCTGTTGTCTCTTTTGTGTGTAACAAAATGACAAAAAGAAGAATTAGAAAATTGAAAACAATAGCATCTTTTTGCCAGTGGTGCTATCTGTGTTAAGGGAGGAAAAAAATCATCTCTTTTCCTCCCTCCCTAAGCTCAGGAGGTTAGACTATGAAAAGGACTGGGAAGGTAGCTAAAAAGACCGCCTCCAGCTCTAATTAGCAGGGTCTCGTGACTCACTGAGTTGGCGGAAACTACTGTTCCCTAATTTCAATTTAAAAAAGAGTTTCTGCTGGAGAGGCCTGTTAAGGCCTAATGACATTTCAAGTAAACATGGTATAAGTCAAGATTTTTTTTTTTTTAAAAATAACCATCCACTTGGAATGACTACAGAAGAATCTTGTACTGAACCCTTCCAAAGGAAGAGTTAATTATCTGAAAAAGCGATGTGAAAACAAGAAATGGTGAGTTCTGGATACAGAAAATCATTTAAGAAATGACTGACATTTCTAAAAATTTTCTGGGACTGGTAATGTTGCTTGTAAGCGAAATGGTAAGTAATGGTACAAAAGGAAAGCACATACTGCCAGAAGACAGAAAGTGATCTTTACGTTTTCAGGACCAGGAAACAACACTTGATATACCAAACAGTGGTTTTGAACCATAATCTGGCCCTGAAAAACACCAGAATGTTCTGACATCTGATCCACCCACCATCAGGCTAGGCAGGGACACATGCTGAACACCTGTAATCAATCCAAGCCACCTTCAAAAGCTCTGAGGGAGAGAAAGGCTGATCCTAGGAGCCCCACACTAGCTACAGCACAAGTAAAATTCTATCTCAAAAGACTAAAGAAAGAAAGAAGGGCCACCTAAGAATGCTATGTGGGAAGAATGGTAACTGAATCAGAAACACATCTCAAAAAGACGGAGATCCTGCTTGGGCCTCGGAAATGGAAGGTTTGAACCAAGCTAGAGACTGTTTGTTCGCTTGATTGCCTCTCTGCTTTTCTGGTTTCTCCATCTGTGCACTTCTGCCACTCAAAGCTAGAAAGATTCTTCTGGGTTCCTCCCTCGCCACCGTACGAAGCACCTTGCACCTAGGAAAACCTGTTGTGGACCTGCTCACCCCTATTTCTCTATTGCTCATACTTTGTTCATAGAAAGTTTCTTTACCAGCCCAGGCCTCACTCCTGCCAAAGTCCTTAGTTGTTATATTTGGTGCTAATTGCTACTTTTCCCTTGTTTGCTGTGCTTTATGGGACTATTTACTTTGTTTTCACCAGCTCATGGATTTCACTTGTGTACTTTCACTAGTGTATCCACAGTGCTTGCTGCTGGGACCTGCCTGGCATCAGAGAAAATACCTGATTAAAAGTACGGAACATTACAACTTGTTTTAAACTGTGTGCTCTCAAAACAAAAACAAAAAAAAAAACAAAGTAGGATGCAATTCTTGTGATGTGGATTAAGTAGAATAAATTATAAAATTTCAGTGCCCCGAGAAATGTGTAAACATTATTTTATATATATATATTTAATTATATATATAATGTTTTATTTTCATTAAAAAGCTACAATTCAGTGTACAAACCATTTGTTGATGCAACAGTTTAGTGATGTTTTCAGTGTCTCTTCTACAACAGCCTAACTCAAAATGTCCATCAACCCTTATAGATAGTGTTGAATCCATGGAATAACATAGGCTCATGTGAAACTAGACTCTGCTTTAGACAACGTCCCCGGTAAATTACCGTATCTGTGTTTTCTGCTCCTTTGACTTAGGTTATGATCCTCCTAAGTGTCTCTAAAAATTATATGCTACACACTTTATGGTTTATTTTGAATAGGTTTGGATTTCTTCTTGGAGTACTTTGCTTTATATTTGGGCTAATTTATAATTTACCCGAAGCTTTGGCATTTTAAGCACTTCTTTAAAAGCAACCAGCTTATGGTTTGGAATAATGACCTTAATGCAGGGAGTCTTGTATCGGAGTAAAGATAGTGTAAACAATTAAATGATTAAGGTCCCACCTTGAAACTGAACTTGCCACATTTGGTTTAGTGAGAACAGAGGCTTGGGTTAGAAGGGTTTAAGGTTTCCCTGGCAAGGGGCTGAAACACTGGGGGAAGATTAGTTGGATGTGAATTAGCCAGATAGAAAAGAAAAAAGGGACAAGGGGTTCTGGGCCAGTGAAAGTGCCCCCGTGTTTTCCTTCCTGGTGTCTCTTGTCAAAAATTGACACAATTCCAGTCATTTTTAGAAGAGGAAAACAGTTGAGAAAAAGTTCCATCAATGGCCTGTATGCAAGCCTGTGGGTCATTTTATTATTAATAATTGTTTGGGGGGCACAGCCAGTTGGGGGGGTTTTGGGGTTTCTCTGGGCTGATGGTCCTGGGTATGTGAGAAAGCAGGTAAGCGGCCATCAGGGAGGGAAGGGAGAAAGCAGGCTTTTGTTCCAGCTACCTTAAAGTTCATACCTTGGACTCCTGTCTTGGTTTCCCCAAATAGACAGTGCTCAGGATATGTAAGCTCAAATACACCCTTTCCTTCCCAAGTTGCTTTTGGTCCTGGTTTTTTATCCTCAGCAATTAGAAACTAAACTAAGATATCCCCAAACCCTGAAGAGACATGGAAGCCCCCTACTAGTTTTCTTTTTGTTTTCCTTGAAATACAGTTAAATTATAAGCAAATTTCTTTAACGAAAAAGTTCCCCCAATGGTGTTCTCTGAATGGATAGCTTAGCCTTCTGCCATCCATGGTTTCCGGACTTCGATTGGAAGAAAGAAAACCCGTAAAATCCCTTGAAATTGGGGTCGTGTCCTCCGAGTTGGAGTCAGGGCCACTGACTAAATTTTCTTAGGACTTTTTAAGAGTTAAGGAAGGGGAATATGTAGGGCGTAAGGATTTGGCTTCTAGATAGGGCTAAAATCCCCCCTGGGGTAGCCCCCAGCTACCCAGGGACAAGAACTAAGCATGAGAATTTAACCAGAAAGGGGTGTTTGCTTATCCTGGTGGCTCATAGTTAATTGTTGCCCCCGTAAAAATACAAGTGGTCATGTAATTGTGGAACAAAAGAAGTTAGTTTAATTAATAGCATGGAAGACTTTTGCAATATAGACGGTTGCTAGCAAAGTGACTAATAGTTATCCGTTTAATAAAATTACACAGTTGGAAGTCAGGACGGGCTGATGGAGCAGGGTGTCAACCGCCCCTAGTGGCTTTGGACCGGAAAAAAGCTCACAAGGTGAGGTTTAAGATCACTTGATTCCATTTAATTTAAAGCGTTGGACTAATACAGAAAAGCCCACCTCCCAAATAGAATAAAAAAACTTTCCCAAAATTTTAATCAATTTCTTAAGTAATTTTTCCTTTTTCCTGTAAAATTACTCTTGAATAGTGAGGGTTTGGGTGCTTAGATGAATTAACCCGATGGACTTTTCACAAATCTTATTTACCAGGTCAAAGGCCCTGTTTTTTTTTGTGACACCAGGAGGTTTTACATCAAGAGAAGATCCCTTGAAATGAGGTTAATTCCAAAAGAATTCAGGGATTTTACCCTTTCTAGAAGCCAAATCCTTACGACTACTATTCCCTTCCTATACTCTTAAAAAGTCCTAAGGGAAATTTTGGGCAGTGGCCCTGACTCCAAGCTTGGGGGGGACATGACAAAAATTTCAGGGGTTTTTGTTTTCTTTCTTCCAATCTGAAGTCCCTGGGGAAAACCCTGGGGGGCCCGAAGGTAACTGCTATCGCATTCAGAGAACAGTGAGTTTGGGAAAATACAAAAAAGAGATGTTTGTTTGTTCCTTGTTGGAAAGCAAAACATAGGTCACCTCAACCCAATGGTACAAATTAACCCTATGGTAACAATGTAGCCGGCAACGCTTGACATGGTCCGTAGGGTTCCCCGTCAACCTTTTCGCTTGGTGCAAGTGGGGTTGGCCGGAAAGGGGCCGGGGGGGGCGGAGCCAGGGGGGGAAAAGGGGGGGTGGGCCCAAGGGGGCGGGACAATATGGCCGTGCCTCAAGCTTGGAGGGGCCTAAGAGGCCCCCGGCCGGGGCCAAAGCCCGGGCGGGAGGGCCGCTCTGTGGGGCGCCCGCTTATGTGCTTGCCGCGTCCCCCGCGCGCCGGGTCTGCGGGCGGGGGGGGGTCTCCGGGGGTTCCAAGGGCTCGGTTAAGGAAGGAAAGGGAAGCGCAGAGCCGGCTGGGGAGGGGGTGGGAAAGCGCGCGCACCCGGGGGGGAGGCCGCTGCTGCCGGGCAGGAGGAGGGGGAAGAGGGGCGGCGGGCGGGGGAGCGGCATTTTCAGTGTTGGGGATTAAATCTTCTTTGAACACACTGGGCAAGTGCTATAAACTGTGATATATCTTGCTCCCCTACCCCTTTTTAAAATTTAGTGACAAGAGCTTCCCATCTAGCCTTGAATTTGCCTTGAGTTTCCGATTTCTTGCACAGCCTCCTCTGTCGCTGGGATTACAGCTGAGTACCATCAGGCCCAACTGAAAAATTTACGTTAGAAGTGTGATGGTGATTTTGTGTGTGTGTGTGTGTGTTTTAATTTCCTCTTTGCTATTCAGTTCAGTGCTATGATGGTGCTAAAAATAAAGCGTTTCTACTCTCAGGTACAGTAGTTGCATTTCGTCCTGTTACAATTCTGCATTACTTTGTATCTTCTTTTACCATTACTTTCTCTAAGTAGGCAGTCTGCATAGGCTGCAGGTGTGTCTTGGAGGCAGTTATATTTGGCAAGAATTTTTTTGTGTCTACCGTAGGATCCCTTGGAGAAGAGCTTCATTCCCAGTTGAGCATTGTGGAATCTGTATCTCGTTGCTTATGAAACTTGTCTTGGGATATGGCTTGTTTGGCTTTTAGTGATGTGTTTATTCAAACGAACTTTGCATTATAGAAAAGCTTTTTTTTTTTCCTGGATATGTAGCTAGGAAAGCTATTTCAAAAGCCAAACTGGGTGTGGTTGCCTATGCCTGTAGTCTCAGATACTCAGGAAACTAGGGGATGGGATCCCTTGAGCCCAGGAGTTTGAGCCAGCCTGGTTAACGTAATGAGACTCTTGTTTGTAGAAATACATTAGAGGCTGGTCAGATGGTTTGGTAGGTAAAGATGCTTGCTGTCAAACCTGATGACTCGAGTTGGATCCCTAGTACTCATCTGACAGAAGGAGAGGACTGGCTCTTACAAGTTGTCCTCTGACCTACTTGCCATTCTGTGTACTGTCTACCACATAGACACCAAATAATAGATGCATATATGTACAAAAAATTAATTTTTTTAAAACCTTTACTATTCTTTCTGTTTTTCTTCTTTCTTTCTTTCTTTTTTTTTTTTTTATTATTAGGGTTTTAGAGACAGGGTTTCTCTGTGTAACCTGTCTGTTCTGGAACTCTCTTTGTAGACCAGGCTGGCCTCAAACTCACAGAGCTCTGCCTGCCTCTGCCTCCCAAGTGCTGGAATTAAAGGTGTGCACTAGCACACTCAGTTTAAAAATTAATAAAATAACCAGAGCTTTGGACTATTGTAGAGCTTTTGTCTAGCATTTATTATTATTGTTATTATTATTACTATTATTATTATTGATATAGAACCAGCTGCCCTGGGATTCACTATGTAGACCAGGCTGGCCTTGCACTCTTAGAGATTTGCTTGTCTCTGCCTAGGCCACCGTACAGAAGGTTTTGTATGGGATGCATGGCTATGTGGAGTGCATGTTTGCATGTGGGTGTGTGGAGGCCTGAGGTTGACATCAGGTTTCTTCCTTAATAGTTCCCCACCTTCCACATTTAGTCAGAGTTTCTGACACAATCTGGAGCTAGCCTTCCCATCCAGTGTATCCAGCCTCTCCACCCTGCGTGCTGACATTCAGACAGTACAGTGGGCTCCTGCCTGGATTCTAGGGCTCAGGTGCTAGTCTTCACACTTAGTTTCAAGTATTCTACCCATGAGCCATCTCCTTAGACCTTGCCTAGCATTTTCTAGGCTCTGGGCTGGACAAGTAGACAAACAGAAACCAGTCAGGTAGCCACAGAGCTCCCTTCTGTTCATGTCACATCTTCCTGTTTTTTTGATGTTTTTGTTTATTTGTTTTACAAATTTGAATATTAATGCTTCTTGGTAGATAATCCCTATTTAACCAGTTGAAAACCAACTTTCTGTACAAATACATCTTTAGGAAGATTATCAAGCACTTTAGTGATAATTATATCTTTTTGTAAGATAGTACAGTGTGATTTCTTGTACTTTAAAATGAAAAGGACATATAGAACAGATTTGTACCGTGCTTGATTATTTAGGGCTACAAGGAAAGGTGTCTGTCATTTGCCCGAATCTTGCTAGGTCTTAGTTACAATGTAGTGTATGTACCTTGTGATTGTCCTCTGAGAGGCTATCTTCTGAAACACTGAGGAAGCCTGAAGTACAGTACACTAAGCTTACAGTACATTAGGTTCTTTGACTTGTGATGGTAACTTTCTGTGATGGATTATGGTGACAGCCTAGTGTAACTGAGTTCAAATTACTTTTCAGACTCAGTTTTACATATTGGTGTCCCCTAGTGTACCTGCCTTTAAACAGAAGCTCACAAAACTGTATCTGTTAGTAGTAAGCTAAGGGTGAACTCTCCTGCTGGTAATGTGAACACATGTGTCCAGCTGTTCACACAGATTCTAATGATGCTAACCCTCGAATTAGCCTGCTCCTGAGGAGATTAATTTAAACTAAGCCATGCCTATTAACAGAGGGTGTGCCTGACACTTATTAATTAGGCTGGAATTAAACGCACAGGAAAAGCCTTAGGTTCTGGTATAGTATGTTTTGGCTGCATCTTGCAGCTGCCAGAACTGTAACAGCAGTACCTCTGGTTGCCAGTTAAGCACTTTAATTATGCCTTCTGTCAGGATTACTGAGATAGCGTTGTGGCAGTTCATATATTATCATCCATAGCATGTTTTAAAAAAGGGTGTGGTTTGTTAAACTACTGGGTCCATTGGTACAATTTCAGAAAAAAAAAAGTCATTGCCAAATTTGAACCCATAAAACAGTAATTTTCCTACTGGCCAGTATTTGACTTTCTGTGTAACACTTGCTGGTTATACTTTCTTATGCTTCCGTCTTTAGGAGCTTGCTCTCTCCTCTCCCCTCTCCCCTCTTTTCCCTCTCTCCTTTATCCCCTCTCCCCTCTCCTCTGTCTTCCTTCTCTCTCCCTCCCCCACTCCCTCTCCCTTCTCCCGTTTTCCCTCTCCCCTGGCCCCTCTCTCTCCTGTCCAGCCTTTGTTGGGCCTGGTAGTTGCCGTATAGTATAATCCCAGGCTGGCTTTGAAGTCATGGCAATCCTTTTGTCTCAGCCTCCCAAATGCTGAAATTGCAGGCACACACTACCAGCCTTGGGTGGCTTCACTTTCTTGAACAAGAAAGAATAGAACCCAGATGTTGTTGAGGTCCATAAAATTCACAAGTAATCTTATTAGAAAGTCTCTAGAGGAGAGGTGTAAGATTCGCTGTGGAGATGATCTCCAGCTTGTTGGCTTACCAGTGGTGCATGATGAACATGCTACAGCATTTCCATGCTCCTGTTTGCCCACTCTCTGGTGGGTCTGGCTGTCACACAGACCTCATAGTATTTGACACAGGGGTTAATACTGTCCTTGCTCAGGTAACCAGACACATTCAGTAAGGAGTGACCTTGTACTTTATTTCTCCTCCCAATTCCAAGGGCTGCAGTGCATTGCAGTCCTATCCCAGGTTATTAACCTAACCTTCATTATTTGGAGGAAATTAATGCTGTATAATGTCATTCATAAGTAAGTACTTAAGTGGACTGCTTGTGGAGATAAGACTTAAATGTGGAAATTCTATAACCACACAAAGCTCAACATTGGAAATGTAGAAGAGAAGTCAGTAGACAGGTCAGAATTATTTTCCTGCCGCAGTGGTCCTTTTCCTGCGTGCTAAGAGGACGGACACACTTCTGCTTCTTCCTGAGTGCTGTGTGGGCTTCATGGTAGGCATAGGATGATAGTAAACGTAGCAGTCTCCAGAGGAGAGCTTGGAGATTGGAGCATTGCATTATGGACCAGGTAAAAAGATGGGCCATTCAGCCCATTAATGATAGAATGAATCAGCCCACATGGTTGGAACAAAGGTCACTAGGTTAGAGAAGTGGTTGAAAGGTTAAAGGGAGCTAGGTTAAAAAGAGCCTCAGATGCAGAGCTAAGGCATTCAACTCTTGCTGATGGGGAAAGTTCACTGAAAGCTGTTACTTTTATTTTTTTAAATTTATTTTAAACTTACATGAAACATAAACGCCATCTATTTATTGTATATTCTAAAGCTAAACTTACATAGAAGTCTTTTAAAAAGGAACTGAGGTTGAAGTGCCATTTTAGGAAGAGCACTTGGGTACTTTAGAATGCAGAGACTGGCAGACCACAGGTCGGTCTGTCATGATGCCCTCAGATGACTGAGACCATTTTGACTATGGCCATGTGCAGGATGGGTTCAAGTGAGGTTATTTAGTAACTGATCAGATATGGAGATAGACATAATGGAAGCATGAGTAGTAATGTACTGGAAGACATTGTGCAGGGGGCTTTTGGATGCGCGTTTTAGAAAAGCTTACGTTTACAGGGGTGGAGGAGTTGCGAGGAGTTGGCCTTAGTCAGCTTTCTTGTCAGTGCACACTGTTCTTTGAAGCAGGAGTGTACATTTTAAGAAAATTGATTTGTCAGTTTTCTGTTGATAGGGTTTGTATTGAAGTACAAAAAGATATTCTAGTTTTCACAATTTAGCTTCAAATAAAACTTGATTTCTTGGGCGACTTGTTTTTAATGTTAAGGTAGTGTTTTTTTGTTTGTTTTAAATATTAACTTAAACTATAACAATTTAAAGTAGTAAAGGAAAAACTTTAAAAATGTAAGGGATTAGAGAGATGGCTCAGTGGTTAGCACTGGCTGCTCCTCTGGGGGACATACATTTTATTACTAGTATGCACATGGCACCTCAACTGTCTGTTATTCCAGTTCCAGGAGATAGAAGGGCATTGCACCTATGTGGTATTCAGAAAACATATAGGCAAAATACCTATACAAATAAAATAGGTTCAAAAAATAAAAAAAAAATTTAAAAGTTGAGTGTTGGTTAGTTTAAGCTTCTCCATTGTTAAAGTATATGGAATTTTTTTGCGTGAGGGTTTTCCTTAATTTCTCAGTAAAGTTCTTCCTGGTAGTGGTGATTAGTGCTATACTTTTGACCGTGTTCGTCATCAGTGTTCCTAGCCCTCTGCCCTCTGGAGATGCCCCTGTCTCTCACAGGCTGCTGCATCTCGTTCCACTGTGGTGACTGCCACGCTCACAGCTTACCTTGTCAGAAACTGTTGTGAAGAAATGGAAAGTTATAGATCATCATGTCATCAAACTATGTCCTGCTGTTAGTGAGGGGGCTCAGAGGACAGTTTCAGTTGCACACTGCAGGTCCTGCGGACAGTGGCCCAGCACCCGGTGGTTGTCTGGCTCTTGCCATGGTTGGCTCCAGGTGAGTTCAGATTGACACAAAGGCAAGCAGCCCTGAGTACTCTGGTTTCTCTGCTGCATGTTTAAGGCTTCTTCTACATAAACTTTGTTTTGGATAATTATATTTAAGAATTTTTAAGATGGAGTTAGGTTTAGCAATCACTTTAAACAGTTTTACAGAAATTAAAGAAAACTGGGTTCAAGTGATGGAATGTCCTCATATGAACTGAGAAATCCAACTCCTGACTTTGATTTTTATTTAAATAGCGGGTAAGAGAAATGAAAGGCATGATTGCGAGTTAGCTTAGGAACAGATAGGGGCAGTTGGCAGGGAATTTTTCTCTGTGGTTGAAACTGAAATAGTATTTCATTACTGGATTAGCTTTGGTCAGAGCAAACTGAAAATGACTAATATCATTCACCAGTCTACTAACATTAAAAAAAGCAATGCTGTAAACTTAAGTTATGAATTGATACTTGTAAAATTAAAGTTTAATTGACATTAAAGAATAGAAACTTAGTCACTTTGCATGTCCTAGTATTTCTGAGATGTAGACCGGTAGCAACCATCTTAGAGGGAGATAGGAGTGTAGTCCTAGTAGGTGCTCAGCTAGGCACTCACAGGGTGGTTTGCTTCAGTGCAGATGATGCATCTGCTGGGTATGTTTCCTACTTAACTATGCTTGGCTATCATCTCCTGTAGAGCAAGGTCCCTGGTCTTAAATTCCTGAGACAGGCAAGTTTACTTTCTTGAAGCATGTTAAAGGATAGTGGCTTGTCCTTCTGATTTTGGCATGGCACATATCTACTAGATAGATGCCTTGGAGAGTCTGCATGATAGGAACAAAGCAGAACTTACTGGGCAACACTTGATTTTGCTAATATTGAAAATGTGACTTCCGCATTTACCCTGTTTGGATTATATAATTAGTTTGTGAGACTTTTAAAAATTGTAATTAGTACTTTATATTTGTCTTTAAAATTAATTAACATAGGAGCTATTTTAAGCCATATTGATCTAAATCACACACTTATACAATTGGAATTGCTTCTTCTGTGCTAGAGACTGGCTCTGGGCCCTGTGCTTACTGGGCAGCACTGTACCCCTGATCTGTGTCTTCAGCCCACTATAGTCTGGGATTGAGTTCTCAGGTGTGTATGTCTCTTTGGGATCTGAGGAGAGAAGTGTCTAGAGTGTAGCCTCCTTAATGAGTTATCCTCTGTAGATGTGGTGACACTGCGCTGCTGGCATCTTTTCAAGGTGAATTTTAACACATAGGAAATACCTCTTGCACATTCAATTTTGAAATTTATTAGTTCTTCCCAAATGTCTTCCCCAAAAGTCCACAAATGACTTTTGTTTCAGCCATATGCTAAGCACAGTGGTGGTTATCTTTTTGGTGAAAGTTACTGCCTAAATATTTTCAAGTCCTGAAAATAAGTCTGTTGAAACAAGGTCCATACTGGATCTCAACTTTTATATTGAGTTAAAAGATCTTTAGGAGGATATCTGATTAAGAATTTTCTTTTATTTTTTGGAAAGATATTTTTCTTGTTTTTCTCTGTATACTGGAGATTTTTTCCCAACATAATATTTTTATTGTTTTTTGGGGATTTCACATCATAGATACTGTCATATTCACTTCCCAGTCCTCTCCAGTCCAGCCCCTGCCCCGCCTTGCTGACCTCCCAGCCAGCGAAAAAGAAAAACCAAGTTAATTTTTGTTATCTATATACTCAGTGGAGCATGGTCAGACTCTCAGTGGCCCGCTGAGTCCTTCCCTACCCTGCTGGAAGCCTTCTATTGTGGAGAGCTACTCTTTGTCCTATGGATCCCCTTCTCCTATCTGGACTGCCTGACTGGGCCTCAGTGGAAGAAGCTGTGTTTAGTCTTGCTGAGACTGGATGTCCCAGGGCAGGGTGGTACCCAAAGGGGGCTTCTTCTTTGAGGAGAAAGGGAAGTAGTAGTGGAGAGAGAGAGAAATATTTGTGAAAGTGGGACAGGGAGGAGAGGAGAGAGTTTGGGCTTCGATTGGAATGTAGAGTAAATAAATCAACTAATTAATGAAAAAAAAAAAAACAAAAACCAACCCTATGGTCCCATGGCTGTCTGTTTAGGCTGTTATTATTTCTTTTGTGTGTGTGTGTGGGGGGGTTAGGGCTGTCACTGACATCTTCCGTGTTCCTCTTTCTCAGCTGTGTGTTGATATCACTGCCAGGGTAGCTATAGGTGCCCAGTGAGCACCTGTCACTGAACTAGATTACCTACATTCTCTACTTCTTAAAAGCCGCCCAGGCTGTGCTTGAATTCTCCCTGCTTCAGCCGCCAGCTAGCTGCAACCACAGCCACCACTGCACGTCTTACTAGGCCTAGCATCCTCCCTCCTTCCCTTCCTAGTCTCTTACTTACTAACCATTTTAAAGATAGGTTTTCAGAATGTTCTTTATCAGCCACGAGGTTAGATTGCTAGAGCTACATGGGTATTCTAGCATAATTAAAACTGTAATCATAAATGACTGAGCAATACAATATTTTTATAACTTTTCAAATTAATTTGCGTGATATAGTAAGACTTAGTAGTAAAACTGACTAAACTTGTTTTTAATTTTAAGATTCATCCCAGTGTGCTGCAAAATAGAACTACGTTCTGTCTTACTCAGTTGATAAGGCTTCTTGCTCTCAGAAAGCTACTTTTGTTCAATGGTTGCCTCTGAATAACGACATTTGAGAGTTTTAGAAAAGGGGGTTTATAATATTTGGTTGTTGGAAGTATATAAGAATTAAGGAACCATACAGGAATTGTAATAAAACAGCTTCAGAGGATTGCAGAATTGTTTTTAATTTGGAATAGAGAGTGACAAGGCTCCCTAGGGGACCATTCAGATGAGCTTGAAGGATTGGAAACCTCGTTGACAGGTTTATCCTATCTGGAAACATAGACCAGGAAAACTCAAAAGGACATGGTATATTTCAGTGACTGAGTTTAGAACTCAGGGTATCAGAGCTGACAGAAAAAAGTCTGGGAAAAGTCTGTTTGAGTGAGAGCTTTTGATGACTTACAGAACTTGAACTTGGTGCTGCATGGGTAGCTGGGAGATGTGGGGCCTGAAGGATTGTTAGTGTCTGTCCAGCTTTGAGGGTTAAATGCTACATGGGCAGTGATGGATGCCGCTGGCAAAGATGGGAACAGCTGATGATGTGGAGTCAGGAGTAAGGTGGGCGCACGTGGCTGGTGGGGATGCTCAAGTTTCAGGCAGTGTTAGAGTAACCTGATGGTTGCTTCTGTGGTATTGAGCGAGTTCTTGTAGTTGCCTGACTGTGAGCACTCTATGCCGTCCTCTCTTCTTTCCCAGCATGGATTTTGGTCTGAGCTACTTTATTTTATTCTCTTATGGCCTGGTGATTGGTGGCTGTAATAGTCATCTGTTGGATGAAGCTTGTGTACTTTTAATTGTGTTCCAAGAATGCTTAAGACAGGGATTGTGGAAAGCAATGTTGATGGACCTTCCAGCTGTCCAGAGTCTGTGCTGACAGGACATGCACTGTGCTTAACCTTGAGCCCGAAGTTACTTTCATCGTGAGAAATGGTTTATTGTTCAGTTTTCCAACATTTTAAAAATTCTTGTCTGTTGAATTATGTTGCACACATTGTGACCACTTCATGCGAGATTACAGCCTCTTTGAGATGCTTTCTGGAATTCTTAAGAATTCTCCTGCAGACACAGTCACAATTTGCTCTAGGATATTTGGCTCATAAAAATTGCAAGATAAGACTTTTGGGACATTATCCCCCAAAAACCAGTTTCTTTCAGAATAATGGCATAGAAAGCCTTTTAAGGAAAGTCTGTGTAGTTCTGGTACTTTCATAGTTTTGCATCTTCAGTAGGGTTTTTTTTTTGCTTACAAGAAGTAAATTGTTTATTTATCCGGCTTCTTTGGGATTAAAGCCCAGGTAGGTACCATCACACCTGGCTAAGAAGAAATTATGGTAATTTTATTTATTTTCCTCTCGTTAGATCTCTGTGCTTTTTTATTTTTACTTTTGAAATTATAACATAATTATATTTCTCCCCTTTCCTCCTTCCAAACCCTCCTTTATCCCCTTCTCTGTTCTCCCTCAAATGTATGACCTCTTTTTCATTAGATGTTATTGCATGTATATACATAGATGTATATGCATATGTATTTCTAAATATAACCTGCTCGTTGACAGGCTTATTTAAGATAGTTTGTCAAAGCGATAGCCACATCAGAATTGAATAAACAGGTCTGCAGATAGTAATGATTGTTTTCGTTTCAGTTGTTAACGGTAGTTTTAGTAGGAAACATTTATGTATCAAAATTTGAGAGTTTCATTTTTTCCTATTATAGATATTAAAAGCCTTTGCCAGAGTATATGGATTCCAAATGTGTATGTTTTAAATTAGCTACTGATGTTAAAAGTTTCTGAGCTGTTGGTGTTGTATATAAACCAGTGTTTTCAAAGGACAGTTTGGAAAGAAGTTGGTGAGAATGGAGACTCTTGCAGAAAGTGTGCTGGAATGTGCTGGGCTGTGCTTGGCTGTGCTCAGTTCTCAGCAGTTAGCTGAGTGTGCAGTAGAAGGATCATCTGTAGCAGCCTCTGCAGTACCTTCCAGTGTTAAATGATACATTATGTCTTTCTTCAGGAAGTTAAGGAGTTCCTTCAAAACTTGTAATAATTACAAAATTAGACCAAACTCCTACAATTATAATTTGTAACAAGTGAAAACAAACTACTGTTAAAAATGTTATATAGGGATCTATTTAAAAAGATTATATAGAAGCTACTAATATTTCCCTTTGTACAATTAAACATATTTTCTTCTAGTCCAAGTGGTAAGAAGTTCAGAAGTAAACCTCAGCTGGCAAGATACCTGGGAAATGCTGTTGACCTTAGCAGTTTTGACTTCAGAACTGGCAAGATGATGCCTAGTAAATTACAGAAGAACAAACAGAGACTCCGGAATGATCCCCTCAATCAGAACAAGGTTGGTAAATGTACTTGCAGCACTGACATGCACTTCCTAGGCTCTCCACATGTGCTTCATGTTGTGATTGGGTTGTTGAGATCTTGGTTGTCTGAGTGTCTCTCTCCACTATAGAGCCTTTTAAAACTTACAAGTGGGACTTATTTTTTTATATTTGGAAGTACTTGCAGAGGAAAAGTATAAGTAATGGTGAATAGTAAAAAATAGTATTTCAGTATGTCACTAGGCCAACATGGACACTATTTTTTGTGATTTTCTTTTGTTTTTCTTTTAGTTTTTTTTTTTTTTTTCCCAAGATAGAGTTGCTCTGTGTAGCCCTGGCTATCCTGAAACTCACTCTGTAGACCAGACAGGCCTGCAACTCAAAGATATCCCTGCTTTGGCCTTCCAAGTGCTGGGATTAAAGGCATGCACCACCACCATCTATCAGGCTTGTGGTTTTCTTAAAATATTTTTTTTTCTATTTCCTAAAAAGAGGCAACATCACCACGTAGTGTACAATTGCACAGTCAGTTCAGAAGTTGTGCCTTCGATGGTGATGATGATACCTACTCGTAGACATCACTGTTCTCATCATGCTTTTTCACGAGCCCTTAATTTTCTTGAGCTCCTTGGTTGACTGTTCTATAGCAATATAAATAAGTCATGTGTGAATATGTTAATTTAATTTGATTAAAGCTTTAGAATCTTTTTTTAAAAAAAGCTTTTGCTTGTCTGAGGACAACTGACCGTGTATGACCCACAGCTAACTCATTGCCTTGCATGGTTCTTCTAGGTATGTTCTCACCTTAGTACTGAGACAGGAACTGAGGTGGAAGTCACTTCAGGTGTCTCAGTGATTTCAATGACTTTGTTATCAGTGTAAAAGGTTTTCATTTCTATACATTTTAGTAGTCTGTTTGTGTGTTACCATCAGCACTCTCTATCACTCTTGTGAAAATACAGAGTAAAAAGGGGAGGCATTTCTTAGGATCTGACTGCTGCGGCCCGGCCAGACCCTCCGGTGCAGCAGTCATTCAGGAAGCAGGCTGTGGACTCAGGCAGGCATGGGCTTGGTGAACTGGCTATGCTGGGTATTAGATGCTACAGTCATACACAACTTTCTTAGCCTCTGAAGGCCTGAGGCCTTTTGTAGAATTGGGCAATAAAACTCTCATAGCTTTATTGTGAAAAAACATAGTGGTAATTTACATAAAAACATTTAGCAAATTTTGACTCATGCTATTTTCCTTTTTTCCCCTGACCCCGCAAACTGCCCTTTTCTTCCTTAAGGGGCAGCCACCTTTCTGAGCACCAAGCCATCCTGCTTAACAAGGTGGTCAGTATAGTCTGGCTCAAGCCCCTTTCCTCCTCATCTTTTTTGTTTGTTTTTGTTTGGAATACACAAGCGCACACACGCACCACGTTCATGTGTGTAGAATATATGCATGTATATAACAATTAAATTTTTCTAAAACTGCCACTTTAAAACTCTAGTCACAGCTCCGCTTGCATAGCTACAGAAGGACTTAAATATTTATGAAATGAAGAGAATGCTTTTAAATTACCCTGTTGTTCCCAGAATCAGAGTTTAGCCTCATTTAATGTAATTTGAAGCTTTCTGTCCTGACAGTTATGGTTCATTAAAATCCAAACACTAATTGCTCTCTAGTTTGTGTGCACCTCTCTGCTCTAGCCGCTCTGGACCGCTCTTCACCCTGCAGCATGGCATGCGCTTGCTTTCAGGATCTGCTTGCTTCTGTGCTGTTTCCTCTGCTTGGAATGTGCTTCCCCTCCCCTCACCTGGTGACCTCAGCTGAGGCTCAGCTCCATTGCCTGCATAGCTGGGAATCGTGTCCTTCCTTCCATGATGATCATGTGTTTGTGGTTGTGCTTCAGCTAGACTGTGAGCTCCATGAGAGCAAGGACTCTCTTCGTTTTGTTTTTGCTTTTGCTTTTGTTTTGTATAGTTGCTGCAAACCTTGCACGTAGTAGCCTATTAAATAAATACTGCTTTACTTTCCATATGATTTGAGAAGGGTGTAGTGGGAATAAATGCTTGTTCAATAAATTCGTACAACATACGTGTGCAAGTGCCTGTTGTTTTCTGACTATGAAGTTTGTGCTGCCTGCTCTTACCTTGACCTGATTTTTGTTTTAGGTAAGTAACCACAACAGGAAGGCTCGCTTTGGGAGTAACACTAGCATTACAAGCAGAAAAATATTTGTGGTAAATGTAGCTAAATGAAGTTGTTTTTCATGACAGTACTGGATAAAGAAAACTGGGAACTGTCAAGTGGCTGACAGGAATCTCTATGTAGTAAGCTTAGTCAAAGTCAGTTATTCATTGGGATTTTTTTCTTCTTTTAAGTTTTTTAAAAAAGTTTTTCTTCCTAGAACTGGGGATATAGTCAACAATAAGGTTTTAAACAGGATTGACCAACTATAAGTTGATCTTGATGTGTATCTTCTATATTATTGCTAATGAATGCTATTTTCAAGTGTAATTAGAAAGATCCCTTTGAAGATCTTTGAGAGTGCTTTTTAATCATACTTCAGTGGGTGGGTAGGGTGGACTGGGCATTGCCTTTGGATTAACACACTACAGTTGTTGTCCTTGTTTTTGCTTTTCTCGAATTTAGTCTTAATCTAACGCCCAAAGTTGATTGCATTCTTGATTTGATTACACTTTATTGATTTTTCTTGCTGCTGCTATAATTATTTGCAGGCAACCCCATCTCTCAAGGTGATAAAATAGACCTGAAATACCAAGTAGGTTACTGAAGATCCCACTAGGGTTAATGGGAACAGGTGGCTCAGAGTAAAATGAAAGTGGCCAAGTGAGTGTGGTGCAGTCATAGCAGTTTGATCACAGTGGAGCATTCTGGAATTGAATTCTGTTAGCTTTAGCCACACATGTGGCCAATTATGTAGCTGCATATGCCTGGTGTTCTTGGACAGTACAGTTCTAGAATGAAAAGGCAGAATCTTAGCTTCAAAATATACAAAACATACATATACATATACATATACATATACATATACATATACATAGTGTGTTTGTGTGTGCTCACACCACACACATTTAGACTTTTAAGAGATATTTCAAGGTTTCAGAGATAGGATTTGACATTTTAAGGAGGCAATAGAGACAAGATGGTAATTTTGGGTGGGTGAGATGGCTAAGCAGTTGAAGGCCCTTGCTGCCAAGTCTGATGATAAGAGTTCCATTCCAATGACCCATGTAAAGATGGAGAGAGAGGTCACACACATACACACACACACACATGCACACAGACACACACACACAGAGTGGGAGGGAGACTGGGAGGAGAGAGTAAACATGAATAATGTAAAACTAAGATAACAAGGATGAGCTCCATTAGGTTGTGAGTACAGGGCATGTTTAGGGAACTTGAAACTTGCTTCTGTTAAAAAGTCTACATTACCTGATTTCTTTATGTTTCTTATTTAGTACTATAATATTAATGTAGTATCATAATGAAGTTACAAAACTTAAAATGCAAATGTCCTGATGTTGCTATGGCCTGTGATATATTTTGCAAGTTGCTTACAATAAACATTGTATGGAACAAGACTTTCTGAGTTGAACTTGACACCACTACCACAACCTTAGAAGAACACACCTCTGTAACTGTTCTGTTGTTTTGGGTGAGGTCAGGTCTGTGTCAGATTTGCCATTCTTCCTTTTTCATGGGTTATCTCACGTAGTGTGTGTAGTCAGTATGTCATTGGTCATACAGGTGTAAACTTGGATTATGTAAGACTGACTATCCTAGATTTACAGACACACGCTGAAGATGCTTGTTTCAATTATCCTTACAAAATAATAAAAATTACATTTTATAGTAGTATAATTTGGAGGCAATTACTGTATAGTGTGAAAAACTCATAAGTTATGGATGGTTTGCCTTTGGGTTTAGATAGTATGCAGTATGGAGAAGAGTGCAGTATGCAGAATTGGAAACAGGGTGAAGCCAGAAGTAGGCATAGTGCTAGCTGGGCTGTTTTAGTTCAGACATTAGTGGCCCTAAATTAATGCTGTAGCAGGAGGCCTGGAAAGGGGAGAGTCGAGAGAAATAAGGAGATTTAAGTACCCGCTGCTCACAGAGAGAGAAAATTGATGCTTTCTAAAATTGTGGCTTTGGTCACTGCTGTAGCTTGGGTATAGTTTGTCTCCTAGAAGTTCTTGTCTGGAGATGTGGCCCTCAAGAACAGTGGTTTTGAAGTGGATGAACTGTTGATGGGGAGGCCCAGTGGAAAGTGATTAAGTCATAGGTTTCCACCTTTATAATGGATTATTGCCACCCTTGTGGAGCAGTGTGGATTTCCCAGGCATTCCTATAGCAATTAGTTTGTTGTTAGAGCAACATCAAGCCTAGCCTTTCCCTGTTCCCTTGCTTCTCTGTTTGCATAACCTGTCCCTTCTGCTTGTAGACTGCTACTCTGACCTGCTTTGATAGTCAAGGGCTCCTCACCAGGATGCTGACACCATGCTGTCTAGCTAAATAAAGCACTAAGTTGCCTGAGCCCTGGATATTTTGCTTACCAACAAGTTGAGTCTTTCAGGAAATAGGGCAGCTGTTGAAGGGTTGACCAGAGGAAGATAAAATTTTATTGAATTTGACATTTTAATTACATGTCTTTTTGAGACAGGGTGTTTCTGCATAACTTTCACTGTCCTGGGACTCACTATGTAGACCAGGCTAGCCTTGAACACACAGGGATCCTTTTGCTTCTGATTACAGGGTACTAAGATTAAAGGTAGCAAATATCAGCATGTGAAGCTTTAATTAGCTTCTGAGCACTAGGTTTTGTGGGGACAGAAGCCAGATTGAATTGTAACATGAAAGATAAAATTGGTCAGTGATGTGTTTATAAAAAGATAAAGAGATAAAGAGAGTATGTTCTGTGGGTGTGTGTGGAGAGGTATGGGGAAGGGGATGTCTCAGTTGGCCCATGCCGAGGCATCTCTTCCCCCTGAGGGACCAGCCACACACCGGTATAGTATGGGATAGAGTTTATTCAGGGAGGGGAGCCAGGAGGGTAGTAGAGGCAGGGGAGTAGAGGCTGGAGAGAGGGGGAATGGAAGGGGGAAGGGGTGGTCGAGGGGACAGGGTGAAGCAAGAGAGGAACTAGAGATCGAGGTGGGGGCAAGCAGCCCCTTTTATAGCCCCTGGGCCAGGCCTACCAGGCTGTTACCAGGTAACTGTGGGGTGGAGTTTTGACCGAATGCTAACAGTCAGCAAGGACATTATTCCAGTACATTTTCATAGGTAAGGTTGAGAGTCACTGAATGAGAGATGAAAGAGATGACACTTCGTTTGAACTCTGTCATGTCAAAGATTGGGATTGTTAAGAATATGGATCATGAGAGAAGAAATTGTGGAGGTCAGAAAAGTTGAATGTGTTTGCGGATGACAAGACCGTGGAACTATACTAGTTAGGGAAGAATGTGAAAGTTAGGAAACTAAGGAAAAGGGATAGTCAATTGATGGAGATTGGGGGTCAGAAGAGGCAAAAGGCAGTCTTGAGTTGTGAGCTGCAGACCGGAGATAGGCATTAGAGATTCAGATGCTTCATTGGGATCTGGAGATAGAATTGCTGCTTTTGACATGTGTAACTAATGACAGGTAAGTGAGGTTGGACAGGGGGAAGGTCCAGGGATAGATGAAGGTCTTTAAAAATGAGGACAGAATTTGGGCAGAAAAAGACAAAATGTAATGAACTGAAAGAAAAGATAGTGAGGGGGGAAAGATGGGGGAGTCAGATGCTGGGGGCTTTAATGAAGCTGCTTCTTTGCAGGGAAAAACAGTGGAGAAAGTCTAGAAAGCAGTAGGGAGAGCAGAAACCTCCTTCCTGATCCCTAGATACATTGTCTTAAGAGGTCAGAGAAAGGGGCCCGAGTCTAATGTCTGTAACTTCCATAAAGATGAACGGAGATATGTGCCCTGACACTAGCACACCCCCAATAATAATAAACATAATTTAAAAATTAAAAGAGCTCTGGTTGTAGGTCAGGGATAGGATGAGTTTAGGGATTGTTTCGTTTATATTAGTAAACTGAAACAATCTTCCTTTTTACGACAATTTTGATGCAGATCTTACAGATTACATTTAATTGTTATTTTCGCTTAGTACTTTTAAATTTAAGACAGAAAATTAGATTACTCAGGCTAGGGCTGTTCAGTGTAGGGCTAAATGTGTAATAGCATTTTGGCTCCAATTAGCCTATTGGAAAGAATTTTCAAAGTTGAGGCAAGCATGATTCTAAATTTGTGACTACGGTGGAGGAAGTCCCAGGCAGTTATATTTGAGGGGGATGATAAGGTAATTCATCAATTAAAATACTAAGTACAACACAATGAGCTAAGTACTGCAAAGGTGGCTGAGTGATATTTTAGGTTGAATGTTGATGACAAGTGTCTCTGCTGGTAAGTTTTAGATGAGTTCTGAATGGCAAGTGGCCGTTCTTCAATAACTTGAGAGAAACGCATTCTATGAAAGCAAAGAGTGTGTGCAAAATCTTTAAGGAAAGGTGCAGCAGTATGTGAGGACAGAAAGGTTGGAGTGGACTGCGCGGGAGAGTGGAATTAGATGAGGATGAAGAAGAAGACTGCTCATAGCTGATGCCAGCACAGGGTAATGCCAGAAGGCCCAGTCTGGGTGTAGTTACATGTAAAGAGTATACTGAGAAGAGCAGAAACTGGCCAGGGTCTGAGTTGGGATCTGTTAAGACTATTGTACATGTCCAGACAGATCATGATGACTTAGGCAGTGCTTGTTTCATGAATAAAAGAAAAATAAAAGGTAGCAAAGAAAACTTAATTTTTTTTTGTCCAAAGAGTTTATGGTTTTATGTGTACAGAAATATCCTTAATAAATGAGTAAAAGCTATTTACCTGGTGAATGAAGTTAGTTATTATTAGAAGCATTCCATCTTTACTGGTAATTTGAGTCAGATATTTAGAAATTTGGGTATAATAAAATAATAGTAATAATAATAGTAATAATAAATAACCCAAATTATAAGCTTGCTGATGAGAGCAGTTTGATCAGTCAAGTACTAGTTTTATCCAACTTTTGGGGTTTCACATGAATGTCACTGTGGTAGAAACTTTCTGAGAGCACCTGGACTTGGATTTCACATTAATAATGGAAGTAGGTTTTAAGGATACGTTGTGTGTATAATAATATTCATGTGGTTATTTGACTCCTCATTTCCACTAATGATTTCATTAAATTTTATAGGTCCTGAAGGGCTAGCCCAAGTTTGCACACCTAGAATCCTGGGTCATTGTGGCACACAGAATGCACTTGTGTGACTTTCCATAGTTCTCCCAAGGGTGTGTACACATGCCAAACAGAATGTTATATTCCCTGGAGTTAGAGATACAGGGAGTTGTAAACTGATACGGGTTCCAGGAACTGAAGTTGGGTCCTTCAAGAGCAGTAAGCGCTCTTAATTGTGGAGCCATCTCTACATCCTTATTTTGTGTGTCTCTCTCTGTGTGTGTGTGTGTGTGTGTTAGTGTGCATGTGTGCCTTCCTGCCTGCCTATAGTGTTTATGTGTGCCATATGTATGCAAGAGCACATAGACGTCAGAAGAGAGTGTTGGATCCCCTGGAACTGGAGTTACACGTGTTTGTGAGTCACCATTTGGATGCTGGGAAACTGATCCTGGATTCTGCAAAAGTAACGTGCACAGAGCCATCTTTACAGACCCTATAAATACTTTTCAAAAGCTATCATGGAGGATTGTGAGACAGCTTGCAATTGTAGGTGTTTGATTTTTGTGAAATTTGAAATTGCTACTTGAAGATAACCTTGATTTCATTCAAGCATATTCAAGATATAGATGTCCAGGAAAACCTTAAAAGGTAACTTGTCTTAAGTTTTCATAGCATGCCCAGTACTGTGTTAATGCAAAAAAAAGGCTGCTGTTTATTCAGAATCTATTTGCCAAGACAATTACAAACTGTTTTACTGACGCTCTTCATCTCTCTGCCTTCTGTTATGTAAACTCTAAGGTAAGGACTGTTTATAAAGGACATTTTCAGCTTCTGGTTAAGACCCAGCACATAGTAGACATGGTCTTTGTTCAATGATTGGCTAAGACTATCAGTGTCATTATCACATGCCATTTTATTTGATCTGTAGAAGCGTCTTGTGCAATAATTATCCTAATTAACACATAAGGAAATTGACCATAGTGGTAGTGAATCTTTGCTTCCCAATTGGGATATAAATATCTCTGGAACATGTTGTGTACTTAAAGCTACAGAATTAATGTGGTACATGAATGATACTTTACAATGTCAGTTATAAATGAACACTTTGGTAAGTAGAGAAAAAAATTTCACCCTGTGATATGGTAAAATTTTAAGGTGAAAAGTTATCATCAGTCTTAAAGTATAGCCTATGGTCATAGAATCTATATAGGGTTAAGTTATCTTTCATTTAGCTTTTCTCCAAACCTGACTGACAGGACTGCAGATGGGTCCTCCTGCTCTTGCATAGGACCAGGGTTCAGTTCCTAGCACCTGCAAGGTGGCTCACAACTACTTAGTAACTGCAGTTCCTGATACTCTCTTTAGGCTTCTGCAGGCAGTATAACCAAGTGATGCACATACATACATGCAGGCAAAACATTTATACACATAAAAGATACATTTTAAAATTCTGTCTAAAGAAGGTGATACTTAGAGTCTAAGTCACTATGCTGCAGCATGTCCATTTTTCATGGATATCTATCTGTAAGACTTCTTGTGGGGTTGGAGTCAAACCCAGGGCTTTCCACATGCTATGCAGACACTTTCCCATGGAGCCACACCCATGCTCTACACTCATGACTTGGAAGGAACTGATCTCAGCAAATCTTTGAAGCTTCATAAACTCTGTATGCTTTCCTTCAGCTCATCTCTGAAGATATCCATGATGGGATTTTTTTTCTCCACACTTTCCTCTGTCACCAACCTTTTGTTTTTAGAGACAAGCATATGTCTCACTTGTTTGCAATATTAGAATGGCATCACATGCTGTGTTGTCAATAGAGGAACAGTTGGAAATACTGGATTGAGAAATGAATCACTTGGTAACAACTTTTCCCACAAATAAAACTCTGCTTTGAACAAAATGTAGGGAACTTTATGTATCTGTCTACTATTAAGTATTTTTTGATGGCTTACTGTGACATTTTAAACACAAACTCTGTTAAAAGCAGTTCAAGGGCTGAGTTAAAGGATGAACTCATTCTCCCTGTCATGTGACCAGGACGTTTCAGTGCCACCTCCTCTAGAAGAAAGGGAATGAGAGTAGAATTAATGTTAGTAATTCTTATTGAAGAACATGAAGCTATTTAAAAATTCTTCCAGTCAGGCATGAGTGAGTGTGCCTATAATCCATGTACTTGGGAGGGTGAGGCAGGAGGATCATTTCAGACGAGGAGTAGGGAATATAGCAAGAACCTATTTCAGAAACAAGAAGTAGAAAAGGCCCCACCAACTTTGTCTTGAGCTGTATCTCATATCTGAAGTTAAATATGTTTAGTAGTTATTTTAAAATTGTAATATACCATGTTTGGTAAATCAGGGTACTTTTAAAAAAACATTGAGAGCTTTATATGATCACAGGAAGTAGAAAAATATCACTAAATATCAGTTGGGTAAAATACTAATTGTTTATTAATATTAAAAATACTGATAAAATATCAGCAAAGATTTCTCAAGTCTGAAATTTGAAATAACTTTGGAAATAGAATTTTTGATTCAAAAGAAACAAATAAAATGTAGGCTGCTGACATGTTCACTCATGCATAAAGGGTTGATGGCTTCTTAGTTCGTTATAGTGTAATTAGGCAGAACTGCTGACAGTTGTATTTGTAATGATATGTTAGGTAAAATCCAGACTGCTGTCAGCTTTTGAGTGCAGTGAGCTGCCTGTATTCTCAACATTCTGAGGAGGCAGGGAGGGACACGACTGGCAGGGGCTGATTTATAGACCAGTTCTATAACCTGTGTGGCTCAGTGACGTGTCACATGGTACTGAGAGCCAGCCCCTCCCCAGTCACACTTACTGCATGGACCTTATGTCTTATGTTACCCAAATTTGTGGAAGGCCATTGAAGAAAGTAAAAGAAAAAAGAAATCTGCTTATTTAATAGGACATATTTTTAGAATTTTAAAGTTCATGAACTGACTAGAGACTGGGCTGGTTTATAATACTGCAGTGAGTTTTCTGGTTTAGTTTGTAATGTAAAGGAACTTCATTTTTTATATATATATATTTAAAGAGAAGATTTCAGTTTTGTGAACAGCTATATTCCTGCTTCATGCCCAGGAGATGATTGTTTTTAATACCCAAGTTTATGGCAGAGTGCCAGTGGTCTAGGCAAACTCAGGTAACAGGTAGCCCTGAATTAAGTGTCTCTTTGGCAGTCCTTAGAGGAGAGTAACAATACAGTTTACTGTTTCTGTGAGCTTCTAGGAAGCCAGTCAGTCTACTTTACCCGGTTGCCCATAAGAATGTTACAGAATACAAAATTGTCATGTTAACTGTTTAAAAGGAAAAAAAGTGTTAACAAGATTGAATGAAATCAAGAGAAGAATGATGAGATGCATTCTGTAATATCTCTTACTCTGTTTGATTGTCTTTTTTATGAATTAGAGCAGGGACAGGGGTGTGGTGCTGGGGAGGTAGCTCAGTGGTTAAGACCACTGGCTGCTCTTCCAGAGGTCCTGAGTTCAGTTTTCAGAAACCACATGGTGCCTCACAGCCATTTGTAATGGGATCTGATGCTTCATGCAGATAGAACACCCATGTTCTATAAATAAATAAATCTTTAAAAACTAAAAGGATTAGACTGGGATTCTTTAAGATTACATAGATTGAACCACTTCACTAGACAGTGGAACCTAACAATATATCTTGAATATTTTAGCCAATTCTTCTCATTTTTCTCTGTTGATCCAAGAGCATAACTATATATAGAAATACCTTAACATTTTTAATACTAATAATTTCATATGTTCCATATGTCTAATCTTCGGGGATTTAAGACTCATCGTGAAGAGTAGTGTGTGATATACTTAATGGCAGCAGTTGTTTTCCTTAAGAATTAGGTTAGGATTCTTTAAGAGTGAACATTGACCTTGAGTGACTTTGTTTAAGGCCTCAAATGTTCTAAATGATGCAAGCCAGAAATATTTGATGTCTTGTATGCATCACAGTGTTACTGAGGGAGTTTTTAAAAATGTACACACCTAGTACTCAAGAAAAAGAGCACCAACCCTGTCTACCTTTAATCTCAGTGCTAGGGAGGCAGACAGGAAGATTGGTTCTTTCTGGCCAGTTGGTCTAGCGACATTGTAAACATCAGGTTTGGTGAGACACCTAGCCTATAAAAGTAAGGAAGGAGACACCTGACACCAACCTATGGCCTCTATACATAGGCACATATATATATGCATAGCTACACCAAATGTGCACAGACAAGCACATGCATACACACAAAGCACGTTCCTGAGCCCCATTAAATAACAACAACAATAATAACAATTAAAAAATTTCCATGTGTGTATGCTCATGTGTGTGTATGTGTGGGACCATTCCTATTTTATGGCATGTGTAGGAGTCAAAGACAACTCCTTCCATCATGGGTTGGAAGTTCCATCACTCAGCCACAAGCTCCTTTATCCAATGAGCCATCTTGCTGGATCAAGCTGTATACTTTCTAAAGGTGGCCCTTAGATGATTATTTTGCATCCAGTTCCTTGAATTTGCACAGTTACAGATTATTGAGATAAAGCTAAGTGCTAGAAACTACCGTTGTGATAGTTATTTGAAATAAATCTGTCTCGAGGATAAGCACATCCATTGGGGGAAGTTAAGATGAAGGAATGACAAGAATGCACAGTACACACAACAGAAGAGTGTTGCTGTGGCCAAAGGAGAGGCATATTTATAACGGACGTCAATCTTACTGAAGATGTCATAGCTGCCCGTCTCAGCTGCCAGGTGATGCTTACCTGCTAGGCTTGCTGCTCTTCAGATAGTGGCCACAGACTCCATGCTTATGCTGCTCATACAGTTCATGCAATGTGAGCTGTCCAGGAATGTCAGAGGACACCTTGCACCTCTAGTGGGTAACTGTGACAAATGAGTCGTGCCTGTTACCCAGCCAGGTCAGCCAGGCATTTCTCTATCTTTTAGTGTCTGAGAAGTTAGAAGAATGGATTTCATACCAGACTCACCCTTAATCCACTAAAGACCCTGAAAAACTGTCAGCACACATACATAGTTAGACTTGGACTACCTGCCATCAATAAGGAATCTTTCTTTAGAGCAGTGGTTCTCCACATGTGACCACCAGCATCATTCACCCATGGAGACCTTAAATGATGCCAATTCCCTGCCTCTATTTCAGCCTAGCAGATCACAAGCTCTGGGGATGGAAATCATCCTCTGCTAACAAGCAGGGCGATTCCAATGTGAACTCATTTGAAAGCTGCTCTTTGGTAGTATGGAATTTCACATTACAGTTCTGCATGATGATAGTAAAGACATAAGCTCGTCAAGTATAAATTCATGAATATATCTCTACATAGAAATGCCAGGTGGGACAAAAAATGGCAAATTCCACACATAGAATGGGGTGCAAACAATAAGGTGTATGGCTTTTTATATCTTTTGTTAGAATCAAAGTATCAAATTTTTGTTATCTTTGCATTGGATATTGCAAATGATGTTAGTGGGATTTCTGTTTTACAATGTGGCCTCACTAAAACATGTTTGACATGTTATTTACTGGATGATTCAAATTTGATAAAGACTTTCCAAAGGTTTGATTTCAAATCTTGCCAAAAGTATGACATGTGAGAGGTAGCAAATAAAGAATGCCTTTAGGCTGGGTTTGTGCCCATCCTAGGCAGCTGAGCTACGTAACGGATTTCTATTCCAGCATGGATTATGTGGTGAGTCTGTCTTAGCAAACAAAGCAGAAATGCAGGGTGGTTATCGCTTACACAACTACTTGCATGCACAAGGGCCTGTGCATTGTTTTGGCCTGTGTGTTTTTTCAGATTTTGGAGTATCTTTCATGTATATATATATATATGTGTGTATATATATATATATCAACATACACACACATACATCACACACATTAGATAGTGCTCACTTGGTGGTCAGACTCAAGTTGGTGCATGCAATCTATAGGTTTTCATATATATACACCTTATACATGTACAGAGAAAATCTTATGCACTACATTTTAGGAGACTTTACTTGTTTGCACCCCATTCTATGTGTGGAATTTGCCATTTTTGTCATAGTGTTCAATTTTTTTTTCTTCTTTCTTTCTTTCTTTCTTTCTTCTTTCTTTCTTTCTTTTTCTTTTTTTTTTTGATTTTTCGAGACAGGGTTTCTCTGTGTAGCCCTGGCTGTCCTGGAACTCACTCTGTAGACCAGGCTGGCCTCAAACTCAGAAATCCGCCTGCCTCTGCCTCCCAAGTGCTGGGATTAAAGGCGTGTGCCACCACTGCCCGGCGGGTGCTCAATTTTTGATATTTTAATTTAGGCATGTCTCCTCATTTTATAAACATTTTCAAAAATGAAATCTGTTGACTGGAATCTGTTCTTTAATGTGATTCTATGTTAAGTGTGGTCTCACTGCCAATTGAGTTAAGTTCTGTTTATTTAATGCTAATGTGTGTCCCTATTAGAATGTAGAAATAATTGTCATCCTGATGTCTGTCTTAAAGTTCTTATTCTTCCACAGATACATTCATTTAAATGTCCTTAGTACTCTGCTAATCAAAGAATTAAAGTGCGCCTTACTTATGAAAACAGTTAATACACAATAAAAGTGTTTAAAATGAAATTTTAGAGAGACTGGAGAGATGGCTCAGCAGTTTAGAGCCCATATTGCTCTTGTAGAGGCCCTGAGTTCAGTTGTCAGCACCCACAACAGCAGCTCACAACCTGTAACTCCAGGTTCAGGGCATCTCAATGCTTCTTTGACCATTTCATGCACTTTTATGCATGTGGTGCACATACACAGACTCAGGCATATATACATATAAAATAAATACATTTAAAAACTTATTGTCTCTTTAGAATATTTAACATGCGACACTGAAGTTGGAATAATCTTATTTAAAGTTATGGAATTTGAGTTTAAAAAGGTATTGATCCAATTTTGTTTTCATATAAGTGTTAATGAAAACACATTTCTATTCCAGGGTAAACCAGATCTGAACACAACATTGCCAATTAGACAAACTGCATCAATTTTCAAGCAACCAGTAACCAAAGTCACAAACCACCCAAACAATAAAGTGAAGTCAGACCCACAACGAATGAATGAACAACCACGTCAGGTAAGGAGCTCATTTGTTCTTCAGTCATAGTTTTCAGAAAATTCTGGTGTTTTTATCAGGGATAATGCAGGTAAATTCTGGTTAAATTGGAATGCATATACAAAAAGTTTTTTGTCCAGTCCTATTATAGAGAATAACCATAATAAAACAGGACTTAATAAAATACTTTAAAAGTTAATTAAAGTGAATTGAAGTAATATTATTGGCAACAGTTTTATTTTTTCTGTGTTATAATATACCTCAGGCTTGGTTGTACTAATCTTAGTTTTTTAAAGATTATTTTTCTAGGGATAGTATTAACTAGAAGGCTGAATCATGAAGTTGTGTTGTGATTGGTTTGAAAACATTTTCTGTTATTTGGAAGTTGCTTTTTTATTTACCCTTTTGATTCTGATTTTTAATTTCGAGAATCTATCTCAAACGTTTTGAAAAACTGAATTAGATACAGATTGCCATTGTGGGTACTTTACTGTGAGTTCCGTTTTTGTATAAGTTCAATGCAGTTTTCTCTTTCTTTATTTCTTCAACTTATATCCATCAGAAACTTTTCTTAGTATTATCTGAAAGGCTTCCCTGGTGTTAACAAGGTCATACAGCCAGGGATGACTGCATAGCCTTCCAGATGGCTCTGCTGACTCCTCCCTCTTGTGGTTAGAAGTTAGACACTCCATGAACTTCAGTCACAGCTGGGATGAGAAGGTGGAGGGAGAAACTATATTTCTTCTCTTTTCTCTGTTCCTCCCACTTTCAGGCTAGAAGCCCTGATTGGCCTACAATGAGTATCTTTTGCTTGAATATTCTCCACTCCATCTTGTCATTTGATTTGTTTTTCACTAGTCCTTCAAATATTTCATCTTCACACTTCACAAAGGACTGGGCCAAGCCCCTCAGACATTTGCTCTAGAAAAAACTACAGAAAAAAAAATCAGTTCCCACATCCTCTGCAGTGTTTTTTCCTCTTCAGGTGAGCCAGGAAAACAGAAGATGTTTGGAGCCACATTGGATCAGCATCTTGCTATAGATGTCTCAAGATTTGAAGTTCTAAACTTGCTTTACTGTTGGTCCCCAAGAGATTCAACAGGGGCCATGTAAGTGTATCACATCAAGTATAAAAGATGCGTACCTGCATGTGCCATTAGGTTCTTGTCAACACAGAGGTTTTCTTTGGGCCATTCAGCATTCTATGTGAGGCTTTGCCCTTGTTTGACTCCCCCATTTAGGATAAACACACAACTGCTGGTGTTAGTGTGTTTAGTTTGCTTCAACACAGAAGGAATTCTACCATCTTGACCTCTGTTTTTATCAAGCTGTTCTCTGGTTGTGTTTTTTTTCATAGATAAGCTACATAGTCATGAATATCTGTCCTCTGGCTTTTTGATGTTTTAAAATTTATTTCCTTACAAAAGTTTTTATTATTCGAAATTTTGGAAGTTTATAACTGAGTAAAATTCTTCCGAAACCCCAAAAGACTGAGGTAGAATCTAACCTCTACTGATCCTATCTACATGGGAAATTTGAGTTGTCCTGTTGAGAACAGGTTTTATTTAATGGATTCTTTACTCATCTTCTCTTTGCTAGATCATTCTCAATGTTGTATATAAACTTGTGTGCTTTATTTAAAGATTAGTTGTTTGATATTTTGGTCATTTTAACAGTAATTTTGTTATTTACTAGACCTGAATGCACTCATAGATTGTAAAGGCTGTGGTAACTGCAGTGCTGGACGTATTCTTGGCATAGAGATCAGTAACCTAGAGATTTAAGCCAGACACGAACAGAGTGGTATCTACTCATTCTTTGCTTTGTTGAATAGTTTTGAGTTTTCTCTCTGTTATGGTATATGGAATTATTCTAAAATGAAAGAACGTGTCTCTTCTCCTCTGATACTTGTCAAAGAATTTTAACATAAATCTAACACAATCTTTTGTCAGTTTACTCTTTCTTTTAGCTGGTGCAGACAAGTGGTATTATAATTATTTAGCAGGTTACTTCTGCAAACATGCATGCTTTTCCAATTATTCTCATGTAACCTGATAGTATTTTAGAATTTTTTTGATCACACCAAGATAGTTGTCTTACTCTTCATTACCTTCAACCTAACAGCTGAAGTAACATTTGAATGCTGTATCATTAATATGAAAATAATAAGGGGGTCATTTCTATAATTGTGTCATCTAAATAGTTTAGATATAAATTTGTTAATAAAATGATACTGGTTTTAATTATATTTTAGCACATATATAGCAGACCAACCATTTGAATAGATGGTTGATGAAAATACATGAAGACAAAAATAATCTGATTTGCTATTTATTATTTAGATCCAATAAAGTAAGTCATCAGTATAAATTAATCATTACTCAATATGGGAAAGTTATTTTTATTAGGCAGTGAATAAATTAGACAATGAGATTTATATTTCTAAGGTTCCCATAGGTAACATGTTTTTATTCTTTAAATATATCCTTCTCTTTTATTAAGGTATTAAAATTAGTGGTATAAGCATTGAACCTTAGACCTAGAATTAGAATGAACTTTTTGGATTTTAATTCAGGTTCCACTCTCAGTAGGTTTGAAGTTATAGATGAGAAGAAAAAAAAAAGAGCAGTTTTGTTTTTATAGAACAAGCATTTTATGCCCAGGTCATTATAGACTTGTTCAACATGAGTTCTGTAAACTATAAATTACAAATTTATATGGATTGACTCTTTTAAATGCTCTATCTTTAAATATGTAAACTATTATATTTAAAGAGAGCATTAAGACAGAATTTAATATAACATAGTTATTTCTGCATAAATTAAGATTACAAAGTAGAAATGGAATGTATTGTCTCTGGATTGTAGTCCCTGGATTGTATTGCCCTGCAGTAGGGTAAGCAGTTGTTGTTTTTATGTGTAGCAGCTACATGTTTGCTTTGTCCTTTCGTTAGGTTGAAAAGATCGAGCAACTCTCCTATCAGATTATGACTCCCTGTGGGGAGGTCATTGCAGTTTTTATATAACTAGTTATACAAGACACATTTAACAGGACTGGAGAGATGGCTCAGCAGTTAAGAGTACTTAAAGCTCTTCCAGAGGTACTGAGTTCAATTCCCAGCAACTGCGTGGTGGTTCACAACCATCTGTAATGGGGTCTGATGCCCTCTTCTAGTGTGTGCTTGAAGACAGCTATAGTGTACTCCTATACAAAATAATAAATGAATAATTCTTTAAAAAAAAAAGACGTATTCAAGTTTTTACAATTGAGTTCTGATTGTGATAAGAATCTTTTTTCTAGTTAGTTCTCTGACTAGGAAAGTTATATGGATAAGTCACAATTTTGAGTCTTATTTCTTTAATACGGATGCATTGGCAACAGACAAGTAGAAACAGAACAAGTAGAAAGTTAGATAGAAATGAAGTGTGTGGGGTCTTGTATTTTGTTGTTGGTTTGTGGATGCTCTCTCTCTCTCTTGTTTATGTATGTATGTATGTATATATGTATGTATTTATTTATTTTTTACAGTACTAGGGTACACATTCATAGCCATTCATGTGCTAGGCAAGTACTCAACCATTGGCTAACTCACTAACCCGAAAATAAGGGTTTAGCTGGAAATAATAGAAGCTGAAAGTAGATCTGAAAGTAGATCGTGTTGTTGAGGAGTCCTTAAATGCTGATCTTTAGAAGTTTAAAATATCTTTATCATTTGTGTTCTTTATAAGAGAAACAAATTTGGGGTAGATAAAAAAATACACTTTCTTTTATCTAATGCAATCTCAATTACTTTTTACCATTTAAAATACTTCCTGTTAGGATTTTAGGACATTTTGAAGAGTATAATAGTGATTATACATTTGTGTATTTTAAAACATTTCATGTAACACTATATACATTTTTGGGTTTTATTTGCTATGTTCCTATAATATATAAGTTGACTGTACTGTATGTTGTGCTAATAATTGTAAGTTATTATTGCTTATGATTTTCCTAGCTATATCCCAGTTTAAGATAGTATTCAGAGAGTTTTTGTACATGTTAAATCTCTTCTATATGTTACAATGGTTTCCTGGGCTAAATTCTCAGAAATATAATTAGCATGAACTTACAGTTTTGATATATACCACCATCAAATTGATTTCTACAGAGTTGTACCAAATTCAAAGACTATCCATCAGCAAGTTAAGCACTTCAGTTCATTTGTCTTCTGTGGCATTGTATGTTACTTATAAATGTGTTTCCTTTTTATACTTATTTATTTAAATTTAAGTTTATTTGAGTAGTGTAAGTTAACTAGACGGAGGCATTTGTGTGTCCCTTTGTAAGAAGAACTTAGAAGGTTTTGACTGTGTTGTTGGTTGTCACTGCCTGAGCTGAGCTTGATGAGCCGTCCTGAGGCATAAGTCTGTGACTTTCTCGGCGACCTCACTGAGTAGACTTGCTCATCTGCCTCTGTCAGTCCCTCTGTAAGCCGGCTTCTTCCCGAGCTTTTCCATGCATCCGAATCATGAATTAGGAGCACGGTACCTGCGTGCCCTCTTAGAGTTTACTCTCTGCCTTCTCTTCAGCTAAGCTTTTGCATAGTGTCTGTATATTTGCAATTTACCTGTTACTCAATTTATTTTCATCTACAAAATAAGACTTTTACTTGCTCTGCCACTGAATAAGATAAAAAGTAAAGGAGCTTTTATTCTGCCACTGAAGCTGCTCTTGCTATGCTTACTGAAGATGCTTGTTAAGTTCAAAGGATAAAGCACTCTCCTCAAATTACCTCCTGATCGACTCTAGTCTCAGGTGCAGTTACCATTCCTGCCTCTGTCTGCTGTGTGTCAGGAGGGTGGGGTCTTTGTCAGTGTTTGCCTTGTCTCACCCTGTCCCTGCAGTCCTGAGTGAGCTTCAGACTGTTGGGCTCCCAGGCTACGCTGTGCACCCTCGGCTGTGAGCCCCTCTGTGGATGGTTCTTTTCTTCCCATGGCTCTCAATGCATATGGTAACAGTTCCCACATCTGCATCTTTTCCAGCACTTCACTTGTTTGCTTCAGACCACATGGAAGTTTCCCAAACACCTGAGTCAGCTTATTAGATTCTGTACTGTCAAACAGGCTGGTTCCTGCTTGTGCTCCATTTCATTAAAATGGCACTGTTCACCTTGCTGGGGTGGGGGTAGGGCCAGAAACCTGAGCATTCTGCTGTGTTTGCATCTTAACCCCAAACCTTCTTGTGGGCTGAGTCTTCCTGGCCTCACCCTAACACTCCCCTTTGAAAAATCCTTTGTCAATTTTATTTTATCATCTTATCACAGCACACCAGGAAGCTTTCAGCAGTTCACTGCTTGGTGAGTCACTTTACAACAAAACAGAACAGGGGTTCTTTACAATTGTGTTTACGGCCTCTTCAGGAAAGGAGGCCTGAGCGAAGGAAGGCTTGTGCATACTGTCCTCTGCTACTTAGCAAGAAAATAGAGTTTGAAAGGTTGAGATGGAAATCAGGAATTTAGGGTTTTGCAAAAAGAACCTCTTGGTAAGCCATGGCTGTGCATACTTTTGATCGCCTGCACTCCAGATGCAGAGGATGGATCTCTGAATTTGAAGCCAGCCTGGTCTACATAGTGAGTCCAGGACAGCCAGGGCTGTGTAGAATGGCCCTGTCTGAAAAAACAAAAGCAAGATCCACAAACAAAATGAACTTCTTAGTACTAAAAACATTTGTCTATATTATAGTCTCACTTAATTAAAACAAACAAACCTAAACAATAAGACGTCACACAAACAGAGACCAGTAGTACTGGAGCACGGGGAGAAATATTACAGCCCATTCCTCCTGTGGTTCTGAGGCAAAGGGAAATCAACAAGAAACATGCTCTTCGTTATTCTTACACTACAGAGTTACTCTTTTGTCTCTCTGCTTTCTGCCTTGCTCCCTTCAATTCATTCCTCATACTCATCTTAGTTAAGGTTTCTGTTGGTGTGATAAAAACCAAACCAAACCACCCATGACCGAAAGGTAACTTGGGGAGGGAAGGGTGGATTTCATCTTCCACTTCCATAGCATTGCTCATCACTGAAGGAAGTCAGAGCAGGAACACAAATGGCAGGAACCTGGAGGCAGGAGCTGATGCAGGGGCAGGGGCTGATGCAGGGGCAGGGGCTGATGCAGGGGCTGTGGAGGAGCTTGCTCCCATGGCTTACTCAGCCTGCTTTCTTGTAAACTCCCGATCACTTGCTTAGGGATGCCTCCATTCACAGTGGGCTGGCTGGACCCTCCCACATCAGTCATTAATCAGGAGATGCTCGCAGACTTGCCCACAGCTCAGTCTTGTAGAGGCATTTCTCATTGAGAGTCAGTCCCTCTTCCCAAGTGACTCTTGCTTGGGCAAGTTGACAGGACACCAACCAGGACAAGTTCCCCTGTCGTGAGTCTCTGCTCAAGCCCTGAGGCTGCACTTTAGTGTTCAGGGTAAAGTTAAAGCACCTTAACATGACTTAATGCTATATTCTCTCCATCTTTTGAGGCAAAGTTGCCTGGGCCTGATGGTTAACAGATGACTTTAAGTTTCTAGTGCCTGTGTCTACCCCATGGTTATAGGTGTGATTACTTGTTGCTTGGACTAAACTCGGGTTTTCATGCATGCTAGTGAAGCATTCTGCCAACTGATCTAGCTCCTAAGCCCCCAAAGCTACTTCCCCCAAATTACTTTTATTTATTGATGAAATAAATAAATAGCCACTATAAATTAGTTTTAATTATAAAATAAATTAAAAATTAATATATTGCCATAAACAAGTTATTGATGAATTAAATTGGAGTGCATGTTCCACAGAGTGTGTGGGGGGTCAGAGGGTGACTTGCCCCTTCTTCAGTTAGTAATTAAGCCTCCAGCAACTTGTCAAAAATATGGTGAAAGATGAAGTTTTTGAAAATTTGCGTATTAGAACTGACTTTATTTTATTTGGACATACTAATTTTTTCTGTTGGTGGGAGTCTAGATTGAAACAAATCACTTCCTTGGCATTCTAAGGGCTTTTGTGGTGAGAAGGCCAGCATGTGCTCTTACAGCCTGCCTGCTTTTGACTGTTTTGTATATGATGTTAAGGAATTCATTCAAAAAGTATGTATACACATGTCATATATATGTATTTTATATGTGAGAGTTGGAGAGATGGCCACAGACTGGCATGGCGGTGTGTGCCTGTGATCCTAGCACTCAGCAGGCTGATGCAGGAGATAGAGAATCTAAGGCCAGTTTGGGCTGTATGCTAAGACTCTCCCTGTTTCAAAAGCAAAACAAAGAGGAATGCCCTGTGCGTTTCTCAGGTCTTTGTATTTAGCCTGAGCATGTAAAGACATAGATGATTTCTGCCCTTTGTTGGGAAACATTTCTTCAGTCTTTCAGAATTTCCTTCTCCCTTGAATCCCTTAAGGTTTTCATCTTTCTATGTGTAAGTTGCTTCTTTGACTTTTTCTATAAATTGTTCATGTTTGTGCCTTTACAGTCTTCATTTTGTGTTTCTTTCCTTTTTTTTTTTTTTTTTTTTTTTTTTTTTTTCGAGACAGGGTTTCTCTATGTAGCCGGGCTGTCCTGGAACTCACTCTGCAGACCAGGCTGGCCTCAAACTCAGAAATCCGCCTGCCTCTGCTCCCAAGGGCTGGGATTAAAGGCGTGCGCCACCACCGCCCAGCTTTCCTTTTCTTTTACTGGTGGTTCTTATGTTGCTTCAAGGGAATGCTCTACCATGTACTAAGTTTGGGTTTAAACCAGAGTGGAGCTCTTGGGTCATAGAGCACATGTGTGTTGAGCTGTATAAGATGCCACTGAACAGTTTTCTTGGTGGTTGTATACACCTACACAGCCATCAGAAGGGTGCTGTTCATGTCAAGTTTGTTGGCACTTGGTATAAGTCCTTGGAATTGTAAATATTTCAGTGTATACTCAGTGGTATGTTTTATGCTTCTAACACACATTTTCTTGGCAAGTAGTGGCACTAATAACCAATTTTGTGGTTTGGCCATCTGGATAATACTTTCTGATGCAGTACTTCTGCAAGGCTTCTAATTTGTTTATTACTTATTATTGTGTGTAGATTTAGGGATCAAATTTAGGTCACTATCAGCTTGGTAGCAAGCTATGAGCTATCTCATTGACACCTCTATAAGTTTTTATTCATCTTCATAATAGATGATTATTGATTCAAAGAGCTCTTTATGCATATTTGGATATAAACCCTAATATTTGCTTCAAGTTTGTAGATTACCCTTTTATTCTCTTAAGATCGTCTTTTGAGAAATATGTGCTCATAATTTTAAGAAACTTTTTGGTGAACCGAGACTAACATGGTAAGAGACCTTCTGCGTGCCTGTGATACCCTGTCTTCCATGGTAGCTGTTACACAGTGTTTATTTGTTAAGCACCAGTCACCAATTTTTTTTCTTAAGATCTGTTTGTTTGTTTGACAGTTATTAATGTCATCTTTTGGGCTGTCATCTGAAAGCTTGTGTTACATTTAGATCTACTGTCCACCAAGAATTGACCTTGTGTTTGATATAAAGTGGATTTATGTCTCAATGTAAGGACATCCAACTGACATAGCATGATCAATTATTTGCCCATTGCTCTGCTGTGCCATCCTTGCCGTAGAGGAAATGCTTACATAGGTGAACGAGGGCTTGTGGAGCTCATGTTTATCTGTTATGCCTCAGATTTTTTCATGGGGATCCACTTCATAAAACTCTTGATACATGACAGCAAGTTTTGGAGTCCTGCTACTCTGGTTCAAGGTGATCTTTATGTCTTGTTCTTCCTTCTACTCTTCCTCCTTTTCCTTCTGTACTGTGAGTTAAACCTGGTGGGAACAGCACCTAGGAAATGTTAGCACTGTGGATGGTGGTCTCCTTTCATATACGTCTTAGGATAAGTCCAGTCTTTCAGTCATGTCATGACTATATGGTGCTGTGTGTAGACTATAGTCTTCTTGGCAAAATTCAGAGAATAACTGTAGCAAGTTGTTATTATTCTTTGATCTTTATCGACCCTGACATTTCCTTTTATCTTTGTTCCTCAGTCTGTTTTTAGACCAAATTGTTATTGTTATTAAGCTTTAACATGAGACACCCCCCACGAGACATTTATGACAAAGACATACAGACAGACATATATACATATATTTGCAGCTACGTAAATAAAGCTTTACTTTGTACCATAAGTTTCTCATCATTATCTAGTCCTTTTTTCCTGGGGCACCATGAGAAAATATGGGGTGGCTTATGTTTGTCTTTCAGTCTTTGCAGCATGGTGTTTAAGTTGCCTTAACTGGCTATAACCAGGCAGCTCAGATGTTAAATGGAACTGATTTTATTTTATTTATTTTTTTTAAAGAATTATTTATTTATTTTATGTATATGAGTACACTGTTACTGTCTTGAGACACACCAGAAGAAGGTTGTGGCCACCATGTGGTTGCTGGGAATTGAACTCAGGCCTCTAGAAGAACAGTCAGTGCTCTCAACCACTGAGCCATCTCTCCAGCACCTGGACCTGATTTTAAATAGAGCAATTTGAGCACTGAACAGTGAATTCCTTCTAGAAGAAGCATCATTTGCCCATATAAGCCTAATTTAGCATCCTATGTGTTTAACTTTTCAAAAGTCAGTGAATGAAAGTGCACCTTATCTGGGTTTTGCTTTAGTCTATAAGTTTGTGACAAGACCTTTTTATTTTTTTCCCTCCTTTATTTTGTTGGTTGGAAACTCAAGAGTTTTGTAGTTTCAAGGCAAGCGTTCCATCCCTGAACTACTTAAGCAGTCCTAGAGTATTCTACTCTGAGTTAACACTCAGTCCTGGATGCTGTTCTACTAGTGAACCAAATCCTCAGTCCTGAGGAATAGTCTGCTACTAAGCTACACTCCTAGTTTCAGGTTTCTTTATTCTCTGATCATACTCAGTAAATGCCTTATAAAGTGAGCTTATATAAATGAATTTTATAAGTCTAATATTATTTTAAAATTCTGAGCAAGTTGCTAAAAATTTGTAATTTCAAAAACCTTGCTTATAGTTTTCAATGTTTTGATAGTCTTTGCTAGAAGTAACAATCATAAGTGTTTGTAGTATACTATTGGAAATACATTTCAGAGAGAATGTTCCTAAATGATACATGTGTTTAATGCTGCACCAGGATAAAATACTTTAGCTGCCAAACTAGCCCTCTTTCCATGGATATTTGCATGCCCCCTGTGTAATAGCATCTGTGCTGTATTGCATGTTGCTATGTGAGCAACTGTGTGGTAACATCGTATGCTTGTCCAAGTTAAAGATTACAGGCTAAAACTATTAAAAAGGGAAGGTTTTGTTTTGGTTTTAATAACTTGTTTTTTCTATTTGATAAAGCATTAGCACTTTTCTCCTTATGTACCGTGAAATTTATATTCCTGGGGATTTTAGTATTTTATTGGAATTCTACTTAGAATCTTTCTTTCCCCTTTGAAAATGGGCGTTTTAATGTGCTGGTTAACAGAATAGTGAATACTGGAGCATACAGAGAACATCCTAAAGGCAGACTTTTCTAAGTCCCCTGACAGCCGATAAAGATGATAGTGGAGTTGGGCAGGGGTCTTGAGACAAGAATTTCATTTAGAATTATAAGGTTTTGTGATGTCAAGCAAAGCCAGTGCTAGTACACTATTAGGGAGAACAAAGCCTGGGTTAGAAAGAAAGGAAAGAAGTCAGGTCAGGACAGAAGAAGACCTTCTTTCGGGAGTACGGAGGCTGTTGGAGAGAGCAGAGGCATGGCGGAGGGTGTGTTTCAGATACTGAGAGTTCAAGTGAACTGCTACCCTTAAGGGAAGGTGCCCAGGGAGCGGAAGTGAGATGAGGTGAACCGGGCAGTGGTCGAGGAAGCAGAAGGACCAGGCAGACCAGGGCAGGGTGTAGAGTGGGCTTGGCACAGGAGCAGGACAGCTAAGGCAGAGGACACTGCAGATCTCAGTGCCAGGCACCTCCAGTGAGCCTGGGACCAGGGCGTACGGGCTCATGATTTAGGTGAACATCTAGCTCACAATGTTGAAGGTAAGCAGAAAGAAATAGTTTCGAGATAGTTTTAAAAGACCTTTGCTGAGTTTCATTCCCGAAGTTTAAGCATGTTTCTGAGTGTTGAGTTAATTTTTATTCCAATGGGATAAAGGGAATTTTCAAAAGGGAAAATGCATTTTAAGATGACCTATGAGGGTCAAAATAAGTTTCACTCTTTTGCATGGCCGGATTTGAAGGGATGCTCTTCTGTGCATTTTTTTAGTTAGAGGAACCCAGGCTACTGACGGCTGTACACTAAAGATTTATGTAAATTTGTGTGTGCAAGACCAGCTTGTGTGTTGTGCTTTGTTACTGTGTCTGTGCTTGAGCACGGACAGAAGTCACTGATGGAATCTGGCCTTTCACAGCAGTCTGTGAGACATCTCTGCAGTAGCGTGCTCTAGGGTGCTCTGGGGAAGAGAGCTTCTTTTAAAATCTGTGTGTCTGCACATTCTGGTGGATGTGTCATAGCTTTAAATGTTTCAGACATTTTGAACTCTATATCTTCCAAAATAAGTTATCTTAGAATGATTCTAGCTTCTCAGAACATCACTTAATCCAGTGTGTTTGAATTGTTAATAATTAATAATTGCTCTTCATAGCCATGATTTTAGCTAGAAATTGAATGAATTTCAACTTTTAAAAATATTCATATTAAATGTTTTATACAATATATTTTGATTATGTCTTCCCTCCTCCAAGTCCTCTCAGGTCCTCACCTCTAGTCACCCAACTTCATGTTCTTTCCCCCTCTCTCTTTCTCTCTCTGTCTCTCTTTTTCTCTCTCAGAAAAAACAAAAACAAAAAACAAAAAACCCAACAAAACAAAACAAATAACAACCCTCAAAACAAGAGGAAATAAAAATAAACACAAAAAATCCACAAGAAACACAGAAGATAAAAATCTAAACAAACGAGCAAAAGACCACTAAGACAAAACCTGCCAAAACCAAGCACAATGAAACAAGAAGTCCACAACACCCTTCCAGTTCTGTTCTATCACTCATGCTGATGGGCTCCCCGATCTTGCCTAGTTTTCTGGCAGTGCTCAGAGAGGCAGCCGTCTCAGGTGCTTATGTGGGTTTTACAGGTCCTGAAAGAACGAGCAGGGGCGGAGGCTCCCTGCAGTGTTGGGGCTCCAGGTTGTTCTTGCTGTCTCTTTCTGAGATCTGGGTCCTCTTGTGGTAAATACCTTCCTGTTCTATGCTCTCTCTGGACCAGAAATTTTTATCCTAGACCAATTTGTTTCTCCCTCTTCCTCTGACACCCAGGGATGTCTGGCTAGTTTCTATACTTTTAGGTTGTTAGAAATGGCCTGGTGCCTCAAGCAGAAAAGGCTATCAAAATCAAAGATCCACCATAATTGTCAGAAAGCCAGTTTGGAAAACCCTGCTGTAGACACTTGTATCTGGGGAGGGCCTCTCTGTTCAAACCTGTTGGTGACTTCAGCACAGATCCCATCTGTTCCCTGTTCTCTCTTGCCTGCATTCCAAACACAAGCCCAGCTCTCCTGAGGTTTCTCTAAGGGCTTTGCCTTCATCACAGAGTGGAACAGACAGACTAAAAATAACAAGAAATTACAGTTTGGGGAGTTCTTAATTAAAAGCTGCCTGTGCCATCCACTGGACTTGAAAGAGAAAAGGACTCAGATCTTTTATAGGCTTTCATTCATTTTGACCATTGCTAGGCTGTTAGGTGGACCACAGTACAGTGTTTGTACAGCGATAACCAAGAAGTTTGCAAAGCAAAGCTCTCACCAGCCACAAGTGTCTAACTAGGACTTCCGTGATGTTTAACAACATGGTTAGTCTACAGCCCTTGGTGCCTATGGTACCATCCCATTTCTAACAACCAAAACATGTCTCTGCCTAATGCTTGTGCCCTAGGCTTTCTCCTTTCAACTCACATGGCTCAGCTGTGCATAGCCTTGGAAGGGGCCCCTTTTTACTGTTCCTCCCAATGTAGAATTACAGGGAAGAAACCTCTTCTACTATTTTAGCAAGAACCTGGTGTGTGTGTGTGTGTGTGTGTGTGTGTGTGTGTGTGTGTGTGTGTGTAGGGTGAGGTGATTAGTGCATAAGTCCAGACAGATTGATTTTATGTTGCCTTTTGAAAACTTGCGGGATGAGACTATGTTATGGCACATCACAAAGTGCTGCTGCCCAGCACAGATTCCTCCTCTCTTCCCACTCTATCCACCACTGCCCTATACCACCTTCCACCAGCTTTGTGCACACTTGCAGAAGGCCCTGTGTGCAGTGCAGGGGCCCCTGTGCTTGGGGTAGCTCCTATAGAAGGAAGAGCCCTGGACTTGGCTTAAGGGTGTACTCTTGGTGCCTAGGAATTCTTAGTTGTTTTTAAAAGGGGGGGCTTCCTGTTTTTATGTTTCTCTAGTCTCTCAGATGGTGTCTCTGGTACTGCTTCTGAAAGCATTCGCAATCAGCACTGAGACTGAGTTCAAGTGGGAGGAAGTTGGCTTGGATGAGAGAGAGAAGGGGGGGAGAGATAATTGAAGTAGCAAGAAATCCTCCACAGAAAATTTGGGAGGGAAGGACAGATACTTAAGCACGTGATAAGGCTCAATTGTTAATGTCCTTCAAAATTAATTTTTGTCTTGTTCTTTTCTACCTTGAGATTTTTTATTAAAATGACAAACTGCTAGTCTTTGATCCACATTTGCTATTAGGCATACTAGTGAACTCATGGTTGTTTTGTACTGGATTTGTTCAGGTGTTTAGAAAACCTCATTAAGTTTCTATAACCATTTGTAATGGTTTTTATTGTTACATTTCATAGGGAAGGAAACTGGTACTTATAGAGGAATAGCCACCAAATTCATAAGTTATTGGAAAATCAAGGCTTAGGATATAGGTTGGTCTGAGTCTAAGGCTCACTGTGCCATTCGGAGTTAAATATTTTTATCTTCCCAGTTGACTGTCTAGATGAGGTCCTGAGTAAATATGGAAGATATGTTTATGCCATGTGAATTTTCAACACTGTAAAGATACTAATAGCTTTCAAATTTGGTATAATTGTAGATATAAATAATGATGGTATATTTGGCACAGATACTTTGAGCCATGGATATGAGAAATAGGTGTTGGTACAGGTGGTTTCAGACTAGCTCAGTAGTTTTCTTGACAGGTAAAGATAGACAAATCTATCATCCATCTTGGATGTCACGTAGAAGAGTCCAAGGCTTGTGCTATTTGGTCCAGTGGAGAGTCAGGCACTGAGCACTCTCCTCCTGCTGTTGTGTGGAGCAGCACTGGTTAGTTCTCCTAACCTGATTTGAATTCTCACTCCTTGTTCAGCCTTACCAGGCCCCAGTGTCTTTATCTGTAAATGTGAATTTATAGATATTTTCCAAAATGGTACAGCAAGCACTGACTAAATCCTCTAACAAAGAATTTGGCAGAGGGCTGGGCTTGTGGCTGGCTAAGGGGTCATTGTCACTTGTTGCCATTGAGATCTCGTGACTGAGTATATTTGTACTGCCTCAGCTGAACTTTGGACAAGCCCTTTCTCTACCCCTCAACAGTCACTAGAGTTTTGACTACTTATTCTACAGTGAAATAAAATGGGATGGGAACACTATTGCCCTCTAGTTTGAGGTATGAGAATAATTTGTGCTTTTTCTGTCCCCAGACATAGTTGGGGCTAAAATATGGTGTTGACAGCAGAGCGCCCCTGTGGGTACTGCCATTCTCTCACCACAACTCAAACCAGGCTTCTTATGCACAGGGGAGTCACCTGAGACAAGTTGGTTAATGAGCCCAGCGCTATGAAGATGGAGTTGCTGAGGGGCCAGCTTTAGGACATAGAGGTGGAATAACCCACTTTGTCTGCTCTGTGTAAAACTACTGAGCAGTGCTGGTCACTGCTCACTATTTCTGTTTGCCTATAGATCATTCCTGTACATTTTCTAGAGCTACCTCTTAAAATCCTCTAATGTTGAGATTAATATCTTTGTCAGCATGATTACAGTCTCTGTGGTCGCCCTTGCTTTGTTTATTTTCACCAAATAGAGCTTCTTTGACAGTACATGAACACCTCAGTACCCACTAAAATGCAGTGCATGGGGTGAGTGCTCAAAGAATACTTACTGAGCTGGGCTTGCTTCTCGGATTACTGTTTCCTTGTAACCCCGTCCTCCCTTCTGTGCTGCAACCTGCACAGCTTTGGGACTCACCTGTTTGGGGCAACCAGGACTGAAAAACCAACAGACATTTACAGAAAGGTTGGCATGGTGTGTGTGTGTGTGTGTGTGTGTGTGTGTCTGTGCGCACACACTCTGATGGAAACACCAGCCCAGAAATTCAGTGTTTATCATATACATCTGAATGAGGAGGTTGGTTAGCTAATCTTGGTGTGTGTGTGTGATCTGTTTAGCAGTGTTAGGCTTCAGGCATCTGAACAGGTGAGGCTGTGGTTGGTACTTTCTGTAAACACTGTCAGGATTGGTACTCGAACCAGTGGAAGGCCTTGCCATTCCCCTGATCCTGCCCCAGGGCAAGCCTTGATGTTCACAGGGCTCTGAGATGCTGGAGTTGTTGGCATGGTAATGCTCATGTCAGTACTCATGCATTCCGGACTCATCTGCTCCCCACGTCTGACTGTCTCAGAGAGTACCGATCTGTTGGGAGAATCAGTTATGCACTCAGGAAAATGGAGGGGTATGATGGGAAACATTCTAGCAACTCAGTTTCTGGAGCTCCAGAATTGCGTGCTTGTGACTTTTCTTGTGGTCCCTGTTTCTTCCTCATCTTCTTGATGCTCTTCAGAAGACAAACTAACCACAGCCCAAGCCAAACCAAACCTCAGCAGTTAAGAAGCAAAAACTCTACAGTTGGATTTTGAATTAGTTTTAATTTCAGTAAACTTATTTGGTGGCACATCTCACCAAAACAGTAGCTTTTGTACACACACCATAATGTTTGCCCCTCTGGGAGGCCAGGGTAGGTAGAGTGCAGGCAGCTGTACCTCACTAATGCTTGAATGTGTGTACCAAACCAAGAACAGAGAGACAAGATGGCACAGTGAGACACAGGCCTGGCCATGACTAAAATGCGTTCCCCAGAGATAGCCTTGCCTGTTGAGGACAGTGTAGGTACTTTGGGGTTTTCCATGATGCTTACTCCCATCTGATGTTTCTCCAACAGCTAGTTGGTTTACTTGACAGGCCATTGCTGAGGCTTTGGCAATAGAAGACAGTGTTCCTGCGGGGGCATTCTGATTTTTTTTCTAGTATTCTGGATGGTGATAAGAAGAGCTTAGAGGCAGTTAGAGGATTTTTTTGGTAAGGATTAGAAATATATGTAGTAACCCAAGGTGATAGTGCATTGATTTTGGGACATAATCCATTTATTAAATCAATGTTTCTCTTAAGTATAATATTTATTGGACATTCAGTGTCAGAGCAGGCAGCAAAACTGAATTGAGGACATAATTGAATTAGGCAGGTACAATCTCATTTTCATGTTAGAATCGAGGCCAGTGATGGTGTTTTCAAAATGTGCTGGGAGAGATAAGGTAGCTGTGATCAAATGGGGCTCCTGTGATAGTGTTGTTGATGTGAAACAATCTAGAATCATCAGGGAAGAGAGTCTTCAGGAACAGTAATCTAATCTGGTTTTCTAGATCCTTTTGTGTACATATCTGTTTTGATTGTGTTAAGTGATGTGGGACGTTGCAGCTCCTTGTGGGTAGTGCCATTCCTCGGCTTGGCGGTCCTCAACTATAGTAAGAGTGAAGAAAGCAAGCTAAATCACACGGGTATGCATGCATTCATTCCCTCTTTGTTCTTCAGTGTGTGTGCGTGTGCGTGTGTGTGTCTAACTGCTTCATGTCCCTTCCTTGACTTTCCCTGAAATGAGGGACTGTGACTTGGAATTGTAGGCTAAATAACTGTCTCTCCCTTCAAGCAGCTTTTGTCAGTGAATTTATCACAGCACAGAGAGGAAGCTGGGCCACTTCACATTCAGAAATACTTGCACTTGGCCTGTTATTGTCACTGGACATGAACTGGCTGGGGAAGACTTCCAGATGAATGCAATCTAATCCTGGGAAACACCTGGGCTTCAAGAGGAACTTGAGAAATATTTAGGCAAAAGACTTTCCCTCCCGTGTTCTTTCCTAGGACTGAGTTGTAAATCGAGGCTAGTTAGAGCAGATCATAGTTTGGGGAGCTGTCTGCAGTGGCAATGACTGATAAAATCTACAACTATGTACCCATGTTTCAATCCGATATTTTGTATGATTGTCTTCTAACTTTTTGTATATTTTTTCTTCTGATTGACAACTTTTAAAGTTAAACATTAAAGTTGATAGATTCAAAATCATCTTTGAATTCTGGAAACAGAGTTTTCTGTAAACTACTGGCAATCATACCACCCATAATCCCCATACTTTTAGTTTTTGGTACTTTTGTTTTATTTTTATAATTAAGTCATAGTATAGAGTCATTTCTTCTATACTGTGAGCTTGGTTCTAGGACTGATATTCAGACCCAGAAGATGCTGAAGCCTCCTGTGTAATTGTGCCAACATATTATTCCACATATTCCTCTAGCCTTTAGGTTATACCTAGGTTACTTATAACATCTACTCTGATGTGACCACTATGTAAAATGTTAGTATACTGTTTGTTTAGAAAATTGCAAGATGATTGCACATGTCTAGTCCATAGCAGTTTTCTGTAGTAAGCTGAACAATGAATATGAACTTGCAAAAACAGTGGGATGCCTACATGTGTACATACATAACCATGTATGTAACATAAACACATAACTTTGGGTTCTACATCTATATATTGTGTGTGTGTGTGTTTGTGTGTGTGTGTGTGACAACAACCTCAGCTGTTACCCTCATGAATGCCATCCACCTCCTTTGAGACAGATTTTCTATCTTTAATGGTCTATCTCAGCAGTTAGGCTAAGCTGGCTGGCTTGGTAGCAAGCCCCAGGGATCTGGCTCTCTCTTCTGCCACAGTGCTGGGATTCCAGTCCTGTGCCCCTGCCTGGACTGTGCCCCCTGCCTGGACTGTGCCCCTGCCGACTGTGCCCTGTGGACTGTGCCCCCTGCCTGGACTGTGCCCTGCCTGCTGCCCTGCTGGACTGTGCCCCTGCCTGGACTGTGCCCCTGCCTGGACTGTGCCCCTGCCTGGGACTTTACTTTGATTTTTGGAATTGCTTAGGTCCTCACTATTGCAAGGCAAGCACTTGACTGACAGTCATCGTCCCAGCTCTGAATTCTGCATATATTAATTAGGAATTTAACTGGATTTTATTTCCCTTCATTATCAAAAATAATAGGTGTGGTATTCAAAACAAAGATAATATTTTACTACCAGGAAGTAAACAGAATTCAGAAAGGCTTTCTCAGGATGCTTATGATAATCACCATACTCACAGTGAACTCTTAATTAACATACCTCCATCTTCCTAGTATTGATTGACCTACTTGTATTGGCTACTTACTGATATTACTTTGCAGGAAGAGGTAATACATGTAACTATATTAACTATATCTACAAAAGTCTTTGGATACTTTGTTGGAAATTATTCTTGGTGATAGGTTTAAGGTTATAAATACAACATACTATTATTCTGCCACAGGAGAATTACACTACCATACTTCTCATGTGTCTGATGGGTGGTTATCTGATGCTTTACACATTAAGCTCCCCAAGGCCCTAAAAGTAGCTCAAACATGCTAAAAGTAAGTACAGTAAGCTTATGACTACTGTGTGATAGGTGCTTGACTGTGTCACCTCACTCTGTACAACTGTCTTGTGTGGCAGCCATCGCTGCTTATCTGTAAAGGAGAGGTAAAGCTTTGGAAGAGGTAAAACATGACCAAGGCTGTTCATGTCACAGGCAGTAGAGCTGGAGTTTCCACAGGCGCTCATGTGTCTTCCTCAAGCTCAGTTCTGTCGCTTCTCTGGCTACTCATTACAGATTGTCTCAGTACCACCTCTGCAACAAGTCCTCTTCTCTAGGATTAAAGGAAAGAAGAGAGTTCTAGAGAAGCCTTTGTTTTTCCTTGTCAACAGTAAATAAGATATAGGTTAAATAGAAGAGAACCATTGTTGATTGTGCATCAGACAAAGATAATGCGTTGTAGGACTCAGAAGATGCTGCATGGAAGCACACACTCAGTGAGGCAGGATAGTTGTCTGGGAAAAAGAAAGACTGCATCTGAAAAGCAGATAAAGGAAAAGTGTTCATTGCTGTTCGAGAGCTAAGTGTATGCCTCCATAGCTCCCCGAGGCAGGGACCACTGAGTGAGTGAGTGATCCAGGGACTGTGCAACAGAGAGAAAGTGATTCATCACTGGTATTAAGATGCTTTGGAAAACTTTCTATCAACAGTAAGTATAGTATTTACCCCCTAAAATTACTGAAAGTCTAAACATGTAAATATCTTAGAAAAAAACATGTTTTCATAAAGATATTGTTCATTTTTTTCTTTCTTTGATAAGTTTTAACATTGGGATTTTATGCTAAATAAATCTTTAAAAATTCAAATTATACCTTATGAGCAATTATGTATAATTTATAAAACACAACAGTCTATAATATTGAAGCAATTGAGTTTGGAAAATCAAAACACTTATTGAGTAATGTCATCTGAAGGAGTTATCATGTGTTGTAAGAATTCTTGTTTGGCATTTTATCTAGCACGCTCTGAGGAAAGAATCAGAGCATGGTAGAAGACCATTGAACTGACGTCATTACTCAGCAGCACTGCCAGCTGGGCTACTCCCTTGTCTCAGAAACGCATGGTAACAGTGGTATTTTTGCCTTACAGCTTTTCTGGGAGAAGAGGCTACAAGGACTTAGCGCATCAGATGTAACAGAGCAAATTATAAAAACCATGGAGCTACCTAAAGGTCTTCAAGGTATCTCTACATTGAGTTGAATAGATATTTGCTAAGTACCTACTGTGTGCCAGGCATTGTACTTAGATATTATGCATTTGTAATTGACCATACTAGCAGGCCTTTGCTTTGGGGGACCATGTGCTTTGATGGATGGCATGCCTCTGATGCTATAAAGCAAGGGAAAACATACATGGCAGACATGTGTCATAACAATACTTCTGTAAAGTATGTCAGCCTTAACTTTTCTTTCTCTTCTGTGCGGAATGTTTGGCTCTCAGCTACCCTTGTGACCTTTAACCCATATGCTGCTTCAGCACTGCCTGCAGATGAACAAAGGGGTTTCCATGTTTCTCGCTTACAGCAGCATCTCACCCCAGCAGTTTCTTTCTCTTTTTGCACTGAAATAATAACTTTAAGCTCTCCTGCTTTTCTATAGACTGCTGCTCTTATGTGGTTATGCCTTCTTCAAGAGTTACAGCATTTTTCAAGTATTAGAATTTTAGTCCTCAATATTGACTTTGTGTATATTTCTCAGAAATCTTCCACGTGTACAGTTAGGCGTTATCTCATACTTGTGTGTTCTTAGCCATCATTGCTTTAAATCAACTCAGACCTTTGGTTGGATCACTTCAGTTTTGCTATGGCTGGAGCCTACAATTGTGAGGCTGTGCTTGGGTTACTGAGAGGAATCTGGCTCTGCTCATTTGAGAGTGACGACTAAGTTCTGGACATGCCATGCCGCCACTGACCTTCCCTGACATCTCGGAATATAGATTATAAGCCTAGATGATAAGAGATTGGAAACTGTTATTAAAAGCTAAATAGGAAGAAACCAATCCAGGTTATCTTAACAGATATACTTGAGTATGGCATAGTGATCTTACAGGATCTTAAATTATATAAATAGTTAACCTTTTTTTGAGAAAACGAACATAACCTTTCAAAAGTTTGGGCTTTAAGGAAATATATTTTAATGTTAAGGTTTTGTCTAAAGTCCTTAACTGTTCTGTCACCGTTTCTTCTCAGTCCTTTGGTGTGCAGTAGCTAGTGCATGGATGTGACTTGTTCTTTGTTGCTTTAGTGGGTTTACTTGTATGAACCTAAGCGAGCAGACATGTACTGACTATTTTAGGTAGTGGCAGGCCCACTTGCTCAGGAGTGGTTTCCTCTTAACAGCATTGCTTTCTCTTGCAGGAGTTGGTCCAGGTAGTAATGATGAGACCCTTCTATCTGCTGTGGCCAGTGCTTTGCATACAAGCTCTGCACCTATCACAGGACAAGTCTCTGCAGCTGTGGAAAAGAACCCCGCTGTTTGGCTCAACACATCTCAACCCCTCTGCAAGGCTTTCATTGTTACAGATGAAGACATTAGGTAAGCCATTTTAACATAATCTTAAATACCTCAGTTTTGCCTGTAGACGATTTTTTAATGAAAGCCATTAGGTTCAATGCCACAGCTAATACAGTTGATCATCCTGTATTCAAAACTTAAAACCACTTTCAACACCTGAACCCTTTTGAGGTCTGATATAGCACCGTAAGTGAATAGCCTGAAGCCATAAAACTTTGCTTCATGTGCTGAGCTATTAAAAATGCCATGGAAATTACCTTCACACTGAGCGTAGAAAGAGTATGTGAAGCCTGAGTGAACTTGTGTTCAGCCTGTCGTCCCATAGACAAGACATCTTTGTCTGTATGCATAAAATCCCCCCAAAAGGGGGGGGACCCCTATCTATAAAGGATGAATTATGGTCCCATAGACAAGACATTTTTGTCTATATGCAAACAAATCCCCCCAAGACATGGGGCGGGTAGCCCCTATCTATAAGGGATGAATTTGTCAGCCTTACCCATAGACAAAACATTTTTGTATGCATACAAATCCCCCCAAAACAGAGGGAGAAACCCCATCTATAAGGGAAGAATCTGTCAGAGATCATCTTTTGAGTATTATAGGTGTCTGGGTTAGCTTTATGCCAACTACTCACAGGTAGAGTCATCTAAGAGAATGAACTCTGAATCGATCAATTACCACCATAAGATTGGGCTGTAGCTAGGCCTGCAAGGGCAGTGACTGCTCAGCTCACTGTGGGCAGTGCTGTCTCTGGGCTGGAGGTCCTGGGTGCTGTAGGAAAGCAGAACAAGCAAGCCATGAGGGCAAGCCAGTAAGCAGCACCCTCCATGGCCTCTGCATCAGCTCCTGCTCCAGACTCTTGATGTACTTGATGGGTTCCAGCTCAGACATCCTCTGATAAGGAACTGTGATATGAAAATGTAAGCAAAATAAACCTCATTGTCCCAAGTTGCTTTTGTTATGATGTTTCACACAGCAATAGAACTAAGATGCAGAGCTTTATGAAATGCATGAAATGTGATAAAGATCTTGGTAAGAAAATACTCTTGAAAATAAGCTTTGTTTCAGAGTGACCATCATAGGCATGTCGTCACCTGATTAGTCATATTGTCTATGCAGCAGTCACAGTGTGTGCCTCTGGAGCTCCGCTCTAATGAGCCCCTTTCATCCATGGGCCTTTTATGCAGTTTCTTTTTAGTTTTGGTTTGCCTTTGTAGTGCTTGAAATTGAAACCCAGGCCTCTAGCATTCGAGGCAAGTATTCTATCCCCAAACCACACCATTAACCCTTTCACCATGTCTTCGTGATTCTTCCTGCATGTGTTTGTCTGCAAAGCAACCTTTCTTTAAAGAAGGTAACAGACAGCCTTGCTGCCTTAAGGCTCACTTGCATTTTAAATTCAGTTTACTTTTCATGAGTTTATTTATTTTACTCAAACTCATTATAGAGGTTTATTTATATCTGCTTTGTTACATGTAAGGATTCAAAACAGTTCGAGAGACACAACCCATCCAAGAACACACTCATACATTCATATGCACTCCCACAAGCATACACACATGAACACGTGCATGCTCATACAGTAGAGCAAGATAGGAAGCAACCAAGGAAAACAGAGCAAAGAGGTGATCAGTCAGGAATAAGAGAGGACATAGTTACATCTATGAAGATCTTTCATTCTTTCTAAGGCTGGGCCACAGGCAGGTGCTTAGCAATAACAGTGAAAGGAAAGCCCAGCTCAGATTGACAGCATCCTGAAGTATAAGCAAACTATTATTTCAGAGAAGTAACACATCGAATCCTGAGATCACAAGGAAATTCCCTTCTGATACCTTTGAACTTTGGCGCCATTACTTTGTAGTGATGATAATGCTACTTCAGTACATTGCTTTGTCTTTGAAAACGTGGCAGTTTGTATGTGAACTTCACTGTTTCTATTTGAATCGGAGTTTTCCTGGAGTACCATTCCTAGATGAAGCCAGCAGATGGCAGTTTGAAAACATCCAATTTAAAATAGTTTTCTATTTGTTTTTGTTTTCATCTAAATCTATAAAGAGTTGATATGGAAATGTTTCTGAATGTATGAATCTAGCTAGATTTATAATTGGAAAACCCTTCTCAGGCTCTAAAATAATCTCTTTTGGAAAGATAGAAACAGTTCAAGGTTGTATTCAGATGCTTTCGTTTCCTAGAATTTGCAGTCAACTTTATTTTTGAAGAATTTATAAAAAACAAAATATAAAAATCAAAGCAAGAGCTGAGGTTGTTTTGTGGATCATTGTGACCTTGAGGAACGAGGCTGTTTTCTTCTTGGTATGAGCACAGAGACAGCGAACAGGATTTTCACAAGTCTCATGGGTTTAGACTAGGGTACTGGGAGTGCCAGTGGCTTCGACACTAGGTCTGTTGATAGTAGAGGAATGATCTCAAACCCAGCCCTGGATTTTGGTTGATTGTCTCACAGTCTGCTCATGTGATGCAGCTGGCATAGCAGGAGTTACCAGGCAGCATTGCTTGTTGAGTTGGCACAGGTTCACAAGGGACACTGAGTGGAACTGCTGCTCTTCCTCTGACTGGAGCTGGCCTTTGCTTCTGCAAAGCTTCTAACTAAAGATCTCATTCTTGCCCAGGGGCTGCTGATCCTCTCCGTTATTTTAGCTGTGGTGTATGTACTTCCCAAGTGAGCCTTTGGCTAAAAATTTCAGCATTAAGTTTATCTCTTCAACATACTTGATAATATTTTCATTCATGGGTGTAATTGTTTTCTGATACTTAGTGACATTCCCGTAAATTGTAGCCTAAGTCATTTGCAAGCTTACAGTCTGTGGTTTGACAGCCTGGACTCTACTTAGCCCCACTAGGCTGAAATCAGTGATCTTTGGACCATCTTTCCTTCTGGAACATGGGAGTCTTTTTCTAAGTATAGATACTTACTAAGAAATTCACTGTGTGTTGCAGAGCTAAGACCCCTGTTTTATTCTTAACTGCTGAACAAGGGCTGTTCTATACTCTTGAAGGTGACTTGTGATCTCCACCACTGACCTGCGGTCCCCACCACTGACCTGCAGTCCCCACCATGACCTGCAGTCCCACCACTGACCTGCAGTCCCCACACTGACTGCAGTCCCCACCACTGACCTGCAGTCCCCACCACTGACTCGGTCCCACCCCTGACCTGCGGTCCACCACTGACTGCGGTTCCACTTGCTCTCTGTACAACCTACATTGTTCTCTCAGCACACTTCTTATGTTAGATTCACTAGAATCAGCTTCCTTGTGATTAATTAACGATTCTATGATTAGGAACCAATTATAGAGCAATAGTCCACCATATGTACCAATGTCATCCACTCTTCCTGGGGGAAATTGCACAAGGAGTATATATTGGCTGTGGAGGAGTCTTGGAGAACATCATAGAATTCTGTCTTCTCCAACAGCAAGCACATTTGTTACATAAAGGCAAGAGGTCATATTCAAAGTAAAAGAGACTCACTGATAGACATTAGAGCTCACGCTAGACAACTTCACAAGGTGCAGTGTGTCGCACCCTGCCTTCCTGTTGGGTCATTCCCAGCAACTGTGCCTCTTGTGATCTGACATTAGTGGTGAGCCTGCCAGTGTGACTGATCTGTGTCTTCTGTACGGTGCTCCATTACATGGACAGGTGTTGAACTGTAGAGGTCAGAGGTCAGAGGTCAGACTGACAGTGTACTGCTTCCCTCCTGTCAATTTGAATCCCCATTTAGGAACTAGATGTCTGTTAGCAATTCTTTGTGCTATTTCTTTTAATAAAGAAATGATAAAGTGTTTTTGTGGCTGCATTGTGCCTATTACATTCCTTACCTTGGACATAGTGTCATTTACTCCAGGATTTTAGAGCAAAACAAACTCCACAGCTGGCCAATCTCCCAGGGATCTGATGGAGTCCTAGGACATGTTTCCTCTACTTGTCTGGTATCTCAGGTTTGGGCAGTGCTGTAGTCTGTTTGCCCTATTGGGAGGAAATTGCACTGGTTTTTTTTCTGTACAGCCCTAAATTTTTCTTGTTATTGTGACTCCTTCACCTACTCTGCATGGATTCTTATCATCCTCTGTCTACTGACACACCAGGTTATGACTGTTCTGTGTGGGGCTAACCACTCTCCTCTTCCTTGTCTTTTTATTTCTTCCTCTGGCCTCCTGGCTTGCTTCTGTATGTTCATTTGCCCTTGCTTTTTCAGGGAGCTGGTCTCATCTTTTCCCCTGTGCTTCACAGAGCTGTAGAACATTCTAGTAGCCTCTTTATCCTTGGTTTTGTTTTTCATCTAATGGTTTAGGACTTTCTTTCTGTTGTAGCATCTTTGGCACGTTTGATGTCACCTTGCTGTCAGCAAGCTGGAGAAACTCATGGTATGGTCTTGCCTACTTGACTTATCTCAGTTGGATGGATAGTTTCAGTCTTTGTCCTCAGATGAGGGCCTTCAGGGGTCCTGGCTCTGCTCTGCTGATCTGGTCTCGAAGTACTCCTCTGTCCTGACTCAGCGACAGACTGCCACGGCAAATCTCAACACATGTCTCTATTGAGGCGTCACCTACTAAGTTGTTTCCTTTCCTCTTCCAGGCTATCACCCTCACATATCCTTACTTCCAAGTTGTTTCTACTTATTTTTAAAGTTATAACCCCAAATCTTTACATACTTGAAATTCTTGAAGTTGAGGAAAGGGCCACTCAAGTTCATGTATTCCTTCCAGAATCTCTTGAGATAAGAAGTTACTACCGTCGAATAGCCCATCTGTAATTTGCTTTCTTGTGAGAGTTAGCACTGTCTGGTTTCTGTGTAGAGTTGCATTTGGGAAGCCTAAGGAGAAGGAAGCGTGCCTTTCTATGTGGTCCTTGAGGGAATTCGGCTGTCAGGGTAGTTTCATTTTTATTACTTACTGAATTTTCAGTTTCATTTCCTTCTGTTTTTGAAAAGGAAACAGGAAGAAAGAGTCCAACAAGTACGCAAGAAACTGGAGGAAGCACTGATGGCAGACATCCTGTCCCGGGCTGCGGACACGGAGGAAGTAGACATTGACATGGACAGTGGAGATGAGGTGTAAGAATATGATCAGGTGAGCCTCACCACCTATCATGTCTGTCCTAATTCTGGGAGGACATTCTTGATGCAGTAGCCACCTGCCTAGAAGGGATCCTTTGGCCTACTTCATATGGTTTTAATCGATAAAAAATTTTTTTTTTTAATTTTAAAATGGCTAGGGTGTCCTGAAAGAAAGCAGAGGAAGGAGAAAAGGTTCCTTGGTATGGGAGGAGTGGCTGGCTTGTTTGCCTTCTGGGGGACGCCACACCCTCCTTAGAACTATGGCAATAAGCAGAATCATACCATTGGTAGATACTTCATACTGTGCATTAGATAGAGAACGGGAAGAGCATTGACAAGTATAACACGACTTTACCTTAAAGATGCAACTGTGAGCTTGTGTGTGTGTGTGTGTGTGTGTGTGTGTGTGTGTGTCTTGGCAAGATCTGTTGTGATTTCTATCACACATATACCCATGGCTTGTTCCCTCAGAAACCAAATCTGAAAGGAGAGACCACAGAGCAGAACATGATGCAAAGGGTCGACAAAGCTCCCCTGAGGAAGGGATGTTTACCTTGATCCTGAAAGATGAATTAAATTGAGTCAAGCAGAGCACAGGCATGGTTAGAAAGGTCAGCAGAGAGCTGCTGCTTTCTTCCTGGAAGGGATAGAAGGTGGGAATGTAGTTCTTCCTGTTGCCTAGGGAGCAGTGGGGATTGTGTGGGCAGCAGGCCCAGTCAGGAAGACCTGTGAGTCACGGTGCAGACTTCCCTTGCTCATAGTCTTACAGATGGTGAGTAGTATGATCAGATTGCTCATTTGCCATGGAGTAGAGAAGGCGTTGAGGCAGGGACCAGTTGGAATGTTGCAGTGGTAGTCTAGTAAGGGACAGTGGTGGCTTCTCAAGGTGACAGGAGATGAACAGGAAGGGGTAGATCTGAGGTATGGTAGAATCAGCTTCCTGGTGGCTAGTTAGGAGTGAGCTTGAGAGAGCAAAAGGGAGAATGAGGTTTTCATGTGAGCTGTCGCATGGGAGTCCTGTTTGGTAGAGGAGCAGAGCACGGGTCAGGAGTGGAGAGAAGATGGGGTTAATCGTTGGCATCACCTTCCCTTTCCTTGGGTGCCTCTTTTTACTTTCATAGTGTTCTATACCACAATGACATGCGACCAAGGAGTAAACATAATGCCTACTGTTTCCATGTGCAGTGAGGGCAGTACCATCCACCATGCAATTTCCCGGCCATACAGATGTTTAGATCCACATCAGTCCTATTTAAGTCTTTATTTCCTTACTGGGAGAGTCTGGCTCAGTCTTATTTTAAGCCCTTTATTTCTCACTGAGAACAGGAAGACATTGTGTTGACATTTTAGACTTTGTTTTACAAGCAGGAAGGATGCACTGTGGGAATCTGATGAGTTCGTTCAGTGTGTATTATATTTGTCAGAGAGAGAGAGAAGTGTAGAGCATGTTCCTTTGATCCGCGGGCCTAACCAGAGTCTCTGGAGCAGTAGGGGGGTCTGCATAGGTCTTGTTCTCATGCCACAGTCTATGCTGTTGTATCAAGATGCAGTCTGGGGCAGCACACCTCTTCTGTCAGGCATTTTCCTTCTCTTTCAGAATTTACTCCTGGATGGTCAGGAGTGGCATAGTTAAGATGTAGCCTACCTTCACTTCCTTGGTGATGACTTTCTAGAGTACTCTGGGGGCAGCATGCAGACAGCTCATATTGATAGGCAACCCCCCTCCATGTCATGTACAGGAGCTGGCATCTTCTCAGAGTATTGAGGAATGGTTAGAATTTTAATTCTTTAAAAAAATGACCATTATTTTGACATTTTCAATAGGGACAGACTTATGCATATTATATTCTGACCTCAAAGAGACATTGTTTGACTAGGCAGTAGACTTGTAGCTTATGGAATACTTATGATACTTCTTAATTATTAAAATTATATTTGCATAACCTATTCATTTATCCTATACACACTCAAAGTCCTTAATAACCTGGAGCATAGCTACACAACCAGAATAGATGTTCACCCTTATATGTAGAATAGATGAGGCTCTAGTTTATAGCTAGATAAGAGGTGGGACTCACCAATTTTATGTGGCTCATAACAGATTGTCTCTGACTCTTCTAAGGTTTAATTTCCTCAGGTCTGCCAGCCTCCTCATGCTGTGCTCTTTCTAGTATTCTATATACACAAGAATGGCATGAACTTATTTAGTTAAGCAGCATACTGAGGTCTTCTATATTACTTAAATCTTATAGTATAGATAAGTACCCAGGTTATCAAGCATTTGAAGAATGATTGGAAAAGGAGATAATGACAGAAACAACTATGTTTGAATGTGCAGCTATGATCAAAGATACAAAGGGTTCAGTGTGCAGTTACACAGGATCATCTTACTTTGGTAGTCAGGAAGACTCAAGCACATCTACAAATTCTGTGAAGTAAAATCAATCATTGTGAAGTACAAGACATCATTATTAAATCGAAATTTCTCAAAAACATGTCTGGGTTTGGCTGTTGTCTTTTGGGATATTTTATTTATATACCTTATGAGTTTCCTTTTTATTCTTTTTTTTTTTTTTTTTTTTTTTTTTTTTTTTTTTTAGCTAATTGTAGACCAGAAATATTGTGTAAGCAAGTGACCTGGGTATTAAAAGCAATGAGGATGAACTACTGGAGTATGAGGAGATCTAGTGACTTAGAGTTTTCAGCCATCTCTGTCTGGCTTGCAGCTCAGTGCTCTACCAGTGCTGTAGGGATGGAGTTCTTAGTGAGTCTCTCTGACCTTTCACCTAGGAAGTCATTGTTCTTTTTTTTTTTTTTTTTGTCTTCACAGGTAACTTTCGACTGACCTTCCCCAAGAGCAAATTGCTAGAAACAGAATTAAAACATTTCCACCGGGTTTCGCCTGTAAGAAGAAGTGTACCTGAGCACATAGCTTTTTAATAGCACTAACCAATGCCTTTCTAGATGTATTTTTGATGTATATATCTATTATTCCAAATGATGTTTATTTTGAATCCTAGGACTTAAAATTAGTCTTTTATAATATCAAGCAGTGGAGCTTTGATGCCAGGTACAGTCTACTGGAAATGTAGTACTTAACGTGAGAGATTTGTTCCCCCCACAGTTTTAATATAGACAGATCAGGAGTACCAAATAAGTTTCCCAATTAAAGATTATTATACTTCACTGTATATAAACAGATTTTTATACTTTATTGAAAGAAGATCCCTGTACATTCTTCCATCATCACTGTAAAGACAAATAAATGACTATATTCACAGACTGATTGGAACTTTTTCTGTTAAAGATTACACGCAGTAAGAGCCCTGAATAGCGTTCCTCATATACACTCAACTTTGACCTTGGCCCTTAGGGTGGAATTGGAGGTGATAGGAAGTAGTTGGCATATTCCAGTGTGCCTACAGGCTTCTCTGTGTGAGGACTGTGGTTTCACCAGAAGCTTCACATTGGCTTCTAGCATATAAGCTTTCCTCTCTTACCCATGGCTAGTACTTTGGATAGTGTTATACAGAAGGCTCTTATGTAATATGAGTTAGGTTTACAAGGCCCTTTGTAGGTGCTGTCCAAAGCTCCACTTGTTTTGACTAGAATGTTCTTCCTTTCTAGTATCCATGAGCTGACTAAGTCAGTAGAGCACACCAGATCCTTTACCACCTTGAGAGGTAGCCTCTAAGACACAGCTTCATGAACCAGAGTGTGATTCTTTCCTAGCTGGCAGCCTTTCTCCTCCTGGAAGTCCTAAGCTCTCTGACCACTTAAATTGCTTGATATTTATTTACTAAAACTGCCATTGAGGGAATGACTATAAAGAAATTAAAGGAAATTATGAAAAATGGAGCCAAAACAATGTTGCCTATGGGTACAGTTTATGTGTCTATATGCTGGACCTGAGCTGTGTGTATGTTCAATTTAAACGAGCACACATGCTAAACGTGCTTGAGTCCCTACGTTCAGATCTCAGCACCAAAAAGAACAAAATAAAATTAGGCCCAAAGCAATGTGGTTAAGGTTGTAACCACTCGCGTCCTTGCCACCTGTATCTTTACCCCAGGACCTCCAGCCCCCTCTCATTCCCAGGGACGGAGGGAGTGCAGGATCCTCAAAGCCATGTAACCATGAGGCTTCAGGCTCCTATGGTCTTGGAATTATATTGCCAAACTGTAAAAGTTTGGAATTTCTGATCTGATTACATTCTTATGTTTGAGCCTTAGGCCCCCAGGTTTTTGCAGACATCCCTGCTGGTGGATGAGTGGGCAGCTCTGTCTGCTCTGGAGGACTGCTGTCAGAGGATCCTCCTGCTAGGGACCCATCAGAGTGACTCAGGCTGAGTGTGTTGGAATGAACGTTACTATCTCTTAAAGAGCTAGTGTGCTGTTAGAATGGCTTCCCAAAAGTTGTCCTCCTATCCTAGTGCTCAGCTTTGGGCAGCATCAATGGTAACTAAGGATGTCTCTGTTCTTTTTACAGCACAATCCAAACCGTTTTACAAACTTCTGTACACATATCTTTTGAAAGCAAACTGTCCGTGTACATACTACAAAGCTTTAGCAGTCTTTCTTTGTATACTTTGCTCAAGTAGAAAACAAGATGTGAAAGCCATCAGAATGTGGCCTCTTAGTGACCATTGCTCGAGGCTACGATGTTCCCAGTATACCTACAGGACATGTCCAAAATGAAATTCATCATTTTATCACCACATACCCATCATCATCTTGAATTCCTCTACTTGGGTCAAAGTTGACTTCAGCTGGACATGCCAGAAATACAGAAATGATGCCGGATATGGCTCATTCCCTTGCTTGTAGCATCAGTGAGTCAGTCCTGTTAGAAGCGCTGTGATAACCACACCCCTCAGACCTTTCTTTCCACAGCCTCTAAGTTCACAGGACCCTTCTTTTCTCCCTTTGGACTCCGGAATAGCTTTTTCTCAGCTCTGTTCCCTGTCCCTTCTCCTTCCTCTATCCCCCACTCTTTTCTCCAAAGAAGCAGTGGTGGTCGGACCCTTCCCTGCTTGGAATTCCCCAGATGCCTTTAAGTACAGCCTCAAATGTCAGAACGTGAAGTTTGCAGCCAGAGAGCCTGTGTGTCTCATCGTGGCTTGTCAGGGCCCACAGTCTCCTTGAGTTTATTCCTCCTCCATGAAACAGGAGTAACAATACCTACCTCATAGAGTCGTGAGGATTCCATGAGATGTCGTTTGCAAGGTGTTCAATGCAGTTCCTGACACTTAGTGGGTCAATGCTGTAGCCGCCACCATCCTTGTTGCTTTCAGGAGGTGCTGGTGCATTGTCCTGTCTGTGTGGCTTTACTTTCAGTACCTGTTCCTTTGTAGAGATCTTATTTGATTTGTTGATTCTTTGTCTCTTGAGTAGGATGTAAGCTTGGTGAGAGCAAGGCTGTTTCCGGGTACAGCCCCAGCACAGCACCTAGCCCATGGCACGTCTTCAGACACATAGTAAGCACTCATTCCTGTTACAAAAAAGGGGGAAAAATAGTCAAAAGACTCTTCACGATCTCATAAATGGTAGTCTCGTCCTGTTATGATCCTGTTACCTTTCACTTCAAGGAAAGCCACACCACTGGCTCCTTTGAAGTTCCTCTGGGCCTCGGTGTCTGGGCACCTGTTGTCCCCTTTGCCTGCCTGTCCACGTGGCGTGCTCCTTGTCACAGGTGTCAGCTTGTCACCTCGTGGTGTTGCCCTGATTTCTCCAGGCAGATGCTCTTTCCATTGCCCAGTTTCTCACTGTCTTTTGTAAATATTTCCGTGGATGCAACTTACTGTATTGTAAAAAAAAAAAAAATGTTTTGCATGTCTGTCTCTAGTATTACACTGTAATCAACGTAAAAGCTGAGCTGGTGTCTTTCCATCTTCAAGCCCTCAGGGGTCTTGAGTAGTGCCTAGAATGTGCTTTGTCAATGTTTGTTGAATGAAATAGTGCAGAAAGACTTGTGCAGTTAGAAAACACGTTTTATCAACACAGAGAGTGCCCGATGGCTTCCAGGATTTATTTTTTTCCTCTAGAAAGCATTATATAATCTCTTTGAATGTAATATTGTTTAAATTTTAAAAATAATACAAGTTTAATATAGATCTTCATAAATGATTGCAAAAGATAGCAGAAGCTTTGTGACCTTTCAAATGCTATAGAGTTCAAACTAAGTATTTGCACTATTTCCATAGTGAATGCTATGAGGACATATACAGCAATAAATTTTGATGCTTTAAAACAATGTTTGTGTCAGTCATCTTCCATGACTTAATCCATGAAGGATGGCTCTGGCTTCCTGGACATGAAGGACTTCAGACTGGCTTGCAGGGCCCTGAGCTTTCAGAGCACCCTCTTAGACCCACTCACCACTAGAGCAGGTGCTCAGGCCTCCTGCTGCTATGCCTGGAAACAAGGATATCTGGGCCTCCAGACTCAAGAGAGGCTGCTGTGACCTCGGGAAACCACTGTCTCCCAGAGGCCTGCAGGGCTGTCCAGCTTGCTGTCACTCTGGGATGGGTATGTATATGACTCCTATACACATACATTATAACCGTCTACAGAGGCAGGAACATCTGTCAGCTACATCACATCGGGCTGTGCCAAGAGGAGATGCAGGGCCAGGCCTTGCAATGTAGGGGAATAAACTGCATTTAGGAGAGAAGCTGAGACAGTTGAAAAAAGTTTCATTTTTAGAGCATATACCTCTTTCATAATAACTACCTTTAAGTTTTTTAAAAGGTGATAAGTAGGGACATTTTTTAAAATTTCATCTTACAGTTTACAACTTAGCATTTTACAACCTAACCCTTTTACCACCATCAATATCATCCTTGAGTTTTTAACTGTATAACAGGTGCATATCTTTATTCTCATTTAAGAGTTAAGGAATCTGAGACCCAGACACATAAATGTTTTATGGAACTTAACACGAGGCAGGGAGTGAATCTGAATACAGTGACCTGTTTCCAGAACCTTTCTCCCTCTGTAGTGCCTCTCTGCTCAGGCCTTGAGCTTTCTGTGACAGACTAACACGGTGACAGGGAGACAGTACGCCCGTAACTGACAACTAAGGGCAAGCAGAGGGGCTCTGCTGAAGCTTGACCAGAGGATGCGCCCTGAGAACTCATTTACAAGGATGATCTCTTACCTAAGCGTAGTTCCTCCATCACAGAATGTAGGTTCATTTTGGTGTAGGGCTTAGGGTGTATTTCTCATATTTATTTTCAGGTCTTGTGACTATAAACCCCAATGAGAGAATATTTAAAGTTGGGTATGCCTGCAGGACATTGAGAGTAGGACTATTTGATCCAACATTTATTTTGATCTCAACTTTTTGGGATTTTTCTATATTTAATTGTTTACAAATACAAGTTGTACATAAAGCTATGTTTGGGATACAGGCTTTTCTTCTTCAAAGGACATTAAAGCAATTGAAGCTTCCTCTTGTTTCTGGAGTTAGGGAGGCTGCCAACATGTTCTAGTAACATGCATACTTTTGGGACTGTGTGTCTTTCTGAGGCCATTTCTGTCACTTCTGTGGAATTCTCAACAGGGAATAAAACACCATGATTCATCAAGGGTTGGTCTGGAAAGAGTCCTAGTTTGGCTACTGGTCTCACTCTGTTGTCACAGTCCAAGTCATCTGTAGCTTAATTTCTACCCTAATTTAATGGATGAAGGCTGCAAGCGAACCTCAGGTTCCCCGATGTGGTAAAATATTTCATGAATACTCACAATTTCTTCCTTCTAAACAAAACAAAATGAAACCCAACTAAACTAAAAGCCACCACACCAACAGCCTCAGGTGATTTTTTTAAAAAACTTTTTATTATCCATATATGTAATAATCAAAATACAGTGTAATATCTCTTTGCCCCTCTTCCTCCTCCCTGGCCAAACACACTCTTTTTATTTCTCAAGTATAGGGACTATCATAGGCATTATATGGCATCAAAACATGAGTCCTGCATGAAAACAACTTCAAAGCCTCAGATGACTTTAAAGGGTTGGAATTGCTTTGTGAGAGATTTACCTGGATTCTTGTTGACTGGATATATACTCCTTTTACTGGGAGATACTAGACGTCAAGTCTGTATATGTACATTTAGAGAGCCGCCAAAACTGATAGTAAGGCTCAGTGTGATTTATAAAAAGAACCCAGTCCCAACAATTAGCTGTGTGAAAATGGAGACTTTAGAAACGAGAGAAAACCTACAATGAACACATGGTGGAATGCGCAGATGATGATGTTACTTAATTTTTAGGAATAGAACTATTACTGTGTTGTGTGTGTGTGTGTGTGTGTGTGTATGTGTGTATGTATCAATTATACATGTGTGTGTGTATGTGTGTGTATATGTGTGTATGTATCAGTTATACATGTTGTGTGTATGTGTGTTGGTGTGTATGGTGTGTATGTTTGTTGTTGTGTGTTGATGTGTGTGTGTGTATGTGTGTGTGTGTGTGTATGTGTGTGAGTGTGTGTGTATGTGTGTATATGTGTGTATGTGTGTGTATGTGTGTGTATTGTGTTGTGTGTGTATGTGTGTTGTGTTTTTTATGTGTGTATGTGTGTGTGTATGTGTGTGTGTTTATGTGTGTATGTGTGTGTGTGTATTGTGTGTATTGTATGTGTGTGTGTTGTATGTGTGTGTGTTGTGTTGTATAAATTGATACCCACTTGCAAAGAAAAAATAAGTTTTCATCAACGGAGTCTCACTGGGTTTAGCCACTGCAGGGTAGGCTGCTTGTCCAGCAGGCAAACCACAAAATGAACTCGATGGTATTTTTGTATACTTTTTGTCTCAAAATGCTTTGTTTGGTTATATTTCATTATTTGGTCTTTTGCTTCTCTCTCTCTTCTCTCTCTCTTTCTCTTTCTTCCTCCCACATGGGTTATTTTTATTTGTTTTTTTTTTTTTAAGAGAGAGAAAGGGGTGGGACTGGGTGGGCAAGGAGATAGGAAGGACCTGGAAAGAAGTGGGGGACGGAAATTGTGATCAGAATGTATTACATGAAAAACATTTTTTTTTTTCAATAAAAAGTCAAATTCGTGCATGTGTCTGTGCATTCATGCAATTGTGTGTTCAGGCACCTATATGTCATGGTGTACATGTGGAGGTCAGAGGACAGCTTTTATGATTTGGCTCTCTGCCTCTGTAATGGGATCTGGGATTGAATTAAGGTCATAAGTCTTGTTTGGTTAAAACTTTAACCGGATGGCTCCATTCCATCTTCTAAATCCCGTGTCTTCCCCTCCTCCGTCTTCACTAAGCATAGGGTCACTTACTACAGTGTTGAACAATAGGAAATGGCAGCATTACGCTCAGACTATAAAAAGAAACAAAACCACTAATGTCATTAGAATTTTGTCACTGCTGTGGGAAGGGGACATATTAGTCACCCAACACTGAGACACAAACACCAGAAAGAAACAGTATTACTCAGTGAGCTAAAATGCTCAGCTTCCTGGCACTCCAGATCCCTCAGTGAACAGTCATTGTGTCAACTTCCCACCACGGACAAAATGTCTGACATGAGGAGCTCACAAGCCAGAGGGCACGCTTTGGCTTGCTGTCCTGGTCCTTTGGGCCTGTGTTGCTGGGACATGTGTATGGTGGGGGACAAGTGGTGAGGAGATTGTCTATGTCATAAGGGCTGGGAAAGAGAAGGGGATCAAGATTCAGAGGTCCCCTTCAAGAATAACATCCCCAGTGACCTGAATTCTACCTGTGGGCTTTGAAAGGTACCGCGTCCCCCCATAGCATTCTGGGCTGGTGAGCAGCTTTTCACATACAGGTTTATGGTGGACACTTAATCAAACTGTAACAGTAGCAATCTTCATTCTTCTGATGCCTTAGAAAATTAAACTCCTTATAATTTGTTGCCATTGTCTTAAAATCAATAGACAAGAGGAAACCAGCCAGCATTGAAGAAAGAAGATAGTTCTGCCTACTTGGAGATTTCCCCTGATTCAGAATCTCTAAGATTTAGAGAAGAAAAAATACATACTTAACAACTCAGGGGCTTTAAGACATGTGACTACTTAGTCTTTAATTCAAATGCACCAAACTAAATGTAGCTCCTATGCCCAAATCAATACAAAAACTTCTCATCTTTCCCGTGTGACCAGAAAGGCCAGCAGGGGCCTGTGTTCTCTGATCTTAAGTCCTTAGACCAATCCTAACAATATTTTGCATACTGTTTGCTAAATAACTGTTGCATGAACACAAGCCTTTAGGCTCTTGTAAGAAAACAAGAGCTGTCATGTGAATTTAAGGTTCTGGTTTAAACTCTTAATCATCACAGGAAAGCTTCTGTTATGGCTGCACACTGGTCACAGAGGTTGGTCCCATGCAGGACCTTGTGAAGTCCTTGTTGGATTGGACTTCTGTGAGGACTGGATCTGTACTTCTCCCTCCAGTTTTTCTTTCTTCCTCTTTCTTCCTCTTTCTTTCTTTTCTTCCTTCCTTCCTTCCTTTCCTTCCTTCCTTCTTCCTTCCTTCCTTCCTTCTCTTCTTTCTTCTCTCCTTCCTCCCTTCCTCCCTTCCTCCCTTCCTCTCTCCCTCCTTCCTCCCTTCCCCCCTCTCTCTTTCTTTCTTTGAGAGAGAATTCTCTGCGTGGCCCTGGCTTTCCTGGCACTCAGTTTGTAAAACAAACTGGCCTCGAACTCACAGAGATTCACCTGCTGCTGCCTCCCACATGCTAGGAATTAAGGCATGCACCACAACTGCCCAGCTAGCCTCCTGTCTCTCTAGCTTTCACCCCATCCTACATTTTGCAGCCCAGTCTTTCTCATCTGCTCTTTACGTGGTCTACCGTCCAGGCTCACGCTTACAGCTTTTATCCTTTCTACCAACATGAGTGCCTCAAAACACTTTGCCTGTATCCACACTTCCCTCTCTCTCTTTTGGCTAGCACTGGATAACACGCCCACTGCTAAGCTAGTCACTGAGAAAGGGGTTTGGAATTACCCTGATGGCTGAGATTGATCACGGGTGTGATATGACGGTTGGTTGGAGAGTCAACCACAACACCTGTTTGCATCTGCTCTCTTGAGCGGCTTAACTGATCTTTTGTGCCACATTTTTCTCCCCGTTGTGCTTCCATACATTTATTCGTAGAAGTATCTGCTTTTTCTTCAGTCTGTCCGAACCTCACATTTTCTCTTCTTTTTTGAACCAAAATTCCCTTTATCCAAAGTATTAAAATGCAATTGCATTTCTAAATGAAACTATAGATATACAGTTGCAGTCATTTAAGTAAGCTAAGTTAAAAGCTACACAACAAAGAGAAACACCAATGGGGCAAGTGAATGAATGAAGGCACTCCTGAATTCCCCCGTTTCACTGAGCATCAAAACTCACTGATCCCTTAGTCCTGTTGTTGTAGCTCATTCTCTGCATCGGATTGGATCCCTGGATTTTATTTTTTCCGGTACGGCACTCTCCACAAATATAGATCATTGGCTGCTACTTTGGGGGTTGAAGATCTTTCTGAGTGTCCTTTGTTAGTACCTCTGTGGCTTGAAGAAGTGTCCCTTCCTTGTGGCCGCCTACATTTTCTTTAAGTCCAAGGCACTGCAGTTTTTTCAATGACTCCTCAAATACCCCTCTCCCTCTCCCGTCTATCTGCTCTTAGCTCTTAGTGGCTGAATCTGCCTGACACATTGTATATGACTGCATTTTTGCCAGATCTCTAAGCTTTCTCATCTGAAATACACTGTAAAGTCCTATAGGATTTGGTAATTTGAAATCTTGAAGACACAATCCTGCCATAAGAACATTTTCCTTTGCCACCAATTGCAAGTCCAGGGAATTTTCCAAGTCAGCTCAAGCTGACAGTTTGCCATTTGGACTGAAATACTCCATTAAAAACAATCATGTCCATAGCTGTAATGTATTTCTGAGACAAACAAACAAAACACATGTCAGAGATCTATCATCATTGTGCCTAGCCTAGTTAAATGTAACAAAGAATGCTCTTTCCTTAGTAGTCAGAATCACTGTGGGGCTGGAGAAAGGAGGGTAATCAAATGTCTCAGTGGAGACATATCCTGATCTTGGTAATCTGGTATTTACTTCACATTTTCCTTACTGAGCATTTTCAAGTGACTTTCCCCCCAAAGCTGAGGTCCCAACCCAGGGCCTTTCACTGTACCCCGAGCTATATTCCCAACCCCAAATGACCTTTATTTTTTGTATCTTGGGGCTTCAGCAATTGTGTTTAGAACTTCTTGGTGATCATATATTAAGTGACTGAGGGGAGGCAGGCCGTGTGCTAAGCCATCTGCTATGGCTACACACAGCTGATATGGCATTTTCTGAATGAGTTGAGAAAGGGTGTTTGGCCTGTCTCATTTTGAGTTCACTCTCAGATAAATCTTGCTTATGGCTGTCAAATGTGGAACTTACCAGTCCTCGGAGAGTTCTCTTTATTACATAAGTTTCAGTTTTAATTTCTTATTCTTTTGTGATGACAAACCAACTTCTTCATCTTCCTGGATGGATTGGGATGCAGCTGTGGTTAACTCAAGGAAAAAAAAAAACTGCAGAAATTTAATTGTTTTCTCCATGATGATTTAAAATACTGGACTAGAAAATGGACACAGGGATAATTTATTTCAAAAGTAAAAAAATTACAGCTAATTTGAGAGCTTTGTGTGAAGCTACCAATGAAGAGAAAGGGACATAAATAGTGCAGGAAGGATCACCATTGTGATATCATTATAATGTGTATTGAAAAGGGGCAGTGACCTCTGCAGTGATAGGGCCTTCCTGTCCAGGAAGTGACACAGATCAATTGCATCCAGGCTGGACATTGCTCTTTTTCCTGTCTCTGCTCCAATGCCTGTTTGTCCCTATGGCCAAGGCACCTTGGCAGAGACTGAGCTAGAGAACTCCCACAGACTGGCTCATAAGACTATGATACTGCCAAGCCAGTTGCATAATCTCACCTTAAGCTCACAGTGGCCCACACAATACTACACCGCTGTTTTTGCAGACAAGGATACCTAGTTCTAGTGTACTTGAACAACAAAGTTGGCAGGCAGAGGGCAAAGGCTTGAACCTGGAGCCAGGATCTGTCTCCATTTTTCTGTCATCTCTGCTGGAATCAGAATAGCCTTGTCGCAAAATACTCAGTTGGGAAGTTGCTGTAGTCTTAGAGAAAGATGGGTTATGTTCAAGAGAGAGAAAGAGAAAAAAAGTTGCCTTTTTGGAAACATTCTTGCTGAAATCACTAACTGAGAGGAAGGATGTGACCCTTACTCACTGGAGAGGGAGACTGAGAAGAGACGGGCTAGGAAAAGGTGACTAACGGTGAGAAAATGTGACTTGGCATGTGTGGTGATTTGAATATGCTAGGCTCAGGGAGTGGCACTGTTAGGACTTTGTTGGAGTAGGTGTGGCCTTGTTGGAGGAAGTGTGTCACTGTGGGGGTGGGTTTTGAGACCCCTCCTTGTAGCTGCCTGAGGATGCCAGCCTTGTTTGCCTTCTGATCAAGATGGGAACTCTCAGCTCCTCCAGCAGCGTGTCTGCCTGCACACGGCCATGTTTCCCACCATGATGATAATGGACTGAAACTCTGAAGTTGCAAGCCAGCTCCAACTAAATGGTGACCTTTATAAGAGTTGCCTGGGTTATGGTGTCTCTCCACAGCAATGGAACCCTGAATTAAGACAGCATGGAACTATTCTTTTTTTATTTAATCTTTGAGAATTTCATACACAACACGTTATGACTACATCTCACCCTGGACTCTTCCATCCCAACTCCTTTAGGGACGCACAACACATCTTGTTCTAACTTATTACCTCTCTTTTAAAAATAAACACACACACACACACACACACACACACACACACACACACACACACACCTTTTACTGTGTCCAATTAGTGCTGCCTGTAAGCACTTGAGTTGGGAGCCACCTACTGGACAACCTGGCGACAACCACAAAGAATAATAATTCTCTTTCCTAGATACCATCAGTTACAAATGCCATTTACTTATAAAAGCTGAGGAGAGATTGCTAATTATTTAGTAATTATTTTTTTTAAAATAACAAAATAGTATTTGTAAACAAAAACTTGTGTCAAAGCTTTCAAGAAAATAGGGACAGCAGTCCCACAATGCAAGGTGTCCTATTTAAGTAACTTAGAAGATATGTAGTTTTGCATCATGCATCTTTACCACAGTGGCTTGCTTTATTCCTTTAGTGCTACATATTTTCTTGTCTTTGGTCAGAGAAGAAGCATCATTACTGCCTCTCTCCTCCTCCTCCGCCTCCCTCCTCCTCCTCCTCCTAATCTGCCTCCTTTTCCTTTTAAGTAGCTGTCAGATAAATCTGGCTTGGATGTGCCAAGCTGGGGTAAGGACCCAGGCAGGACAAATGGGAAACTTTCCAGACTCCTGAGAATAAATCATCAATTTCATATCTTCCCTGGATGTTGTATTTTTTCTAAGAATACTATTACAGAGTAAAAGCAAGCTAGTTTCTGAATTGGTTTTTCTATGGAGGAGTATGTAAGGTGAACATTGCAAGCGTATTCATCGATGTCCACTAAATATTTAAAATAAAATATTTTTCATGCATCAGGAGAAAAGTCACTTCTAGGTTTGGAACACAACTTTAGTGCAGATTTATTGAAATTTAGCACTCTGACAGCCTGTCCTGAGCTGTCTACAGTGTTCAGAGCAGCTCTTGTGTGTAATGATATATCATGAGGCTACTCCCTCTTCTCTCTCCCTCCCTCCCCTTCCCACCCTCTCCTCCCTCCCCTCCCCTCCTCCCCTCCCCTCCCCTCCCTCCCCTCCCCTCCCCTCCCCCTTCCCCCTCCCCCTCCCCCTCCCCTCCCCTCCCTCTCCCCTCCCCCCTCCCTCCCCTCCCCTACTTCTCCTCCTTCCTCTGTTTTTTTCCTGTCATCTCTGCAACATGAAAAGCTTTATATTTCAAGATGTGTTCTCTGAAAGGAAGAGCAACAAGGTTTGCTCAGAGAACTGGGCTCTGATTTCGTGAACCAGTGTGGTGTTAGTATTCACATTCTGTCTCTCCTACCCCTACTTTCCCTTATGATGGCACCAACATTGTACAGGGAGACACAACTTCTGTTTCTTGACAAACTTGTCCAGCATTTTGACAAAGGCACATTGTAGATTCTCCCAAACATGAGCACCTATATCTGTATTACTGATGTTTGTAAGTTCCTGCCCATGAAACATTTTCCTCTTATACACTAGTATAAAGTCTGGTTACAAAATGGTCTGTATTTATTACTAGCTCACTGGGATCCTTGTAAGCATCACAGCTAGAAGATTTTAGGTGCTTCAAAGGAGGTAGCATTTTAAAAAAGAAAATTTTAAGATAGAATTCGTGATTGCAATTGGTAAAATTTATTTCTCAGGATCAAGCTCACTGCTTCATATCCTAGCTTCTTGACAGCTTGATATCAAGTACAAAGACAAATTCTCCTTCTCCGTCTCCTTCTCCTTCTCCTTCTCCTTCTCCTTTCCTTCCCTCCTCCTCCTCCTCCTCCTCCTCCTCCTCCTCCTCCTCTCCTCTCCTCCTCCTTCTCCTCCTCCTCCTTCTCTTCCTCCTCCTCTTCTTCATCCTCCTCTTCTTCCTCCTCCTTCTCTGTCCTCTCCTTCCTCTCCTTCTCCTCTTCCTCTTCCCCCCTCCTCCTTCTTCTTGTTGCCATTCCAAAAACATAATGACCATTCCCAGAGTTTCTGCTACTCTATGTACTAATTACCCAGAACTGCTGAAAAAGATGCTTGCAATAGAGGCATTTGTCTCCTCCTGGTTCTGAGTGCTAGGAATCCAAGTTCACTGTCTCAGCAGAGTGGCTCTGTGGCCTCTCCTTAGATTGCAGGTGACTTCCTGCTCCTGTGTTTTCTCACGTGGTCTTTGCTCTAATGCCATCTGTGTCTTGAGTGTTCTTCTGTTAAGGACCAAGGTCATGATAACTCTCCCCCATGACTTCTTTGAGGATTATATCTCTAAAGATAGACACATTCCTCAGATATTGGGGCTTAGAACCTCAGAGTTCTAAGTTCAGTTTTGGCAAGCCAACCGGCTTTTAATATCCTACATACTTGATACCATATCTCAGTTATGACGCTGTTGAAGTTTGGATTCAAGTTCATAATGTTAGCATATTATCACTGTATATAATTTCAATTTAATGCATAGATTCTTCTCTAGAGTCAATGGACTCTTAGAGTTCCATAAACATAGTAAAAATGCGTGCTGAGATTTACTGTGTTCTACTTTGTGTCCACATTTCCATATGGTTTGAGTGTAGTTTGTCTCCTCAGAAATTCACCGTGGAGCTTAATCCTCATTAACAGGGTGGAAAGATAAACTGGTTATGGTCTTCAGAGATGAGACCCTAGGTAGTTGATTCGATTGGACAAAGTCATCAGGATGGAGCCCCCTTTATGATAAGACAGAAACGAGGTGATACACACACATGCACACTACCATTCCCCCCCCCATCTCTATCATGATGTAATGAACCCAAAGCATCTTTACAAGGGTCAGTGCCATGCTGTTTTAGCTTTTACACTGTGAGCTAAATAACAAGGTTTTCTTTGCACATTGTCAGCCTAAGGTATTTGGTTATAGTAACAGAAAATGGACCAGTGTGCTTATATAGAGTTTTTGTTCATGTCACAATGTTTTTTTTTCTATAGAAGAATGTGCTTGCTATGCAAGCATGAGGAAAATTCAACCTCAGAAGCATGAAACAATCAAGGTACAGTGGCGCACACTTATAATCCCAGTCTCAGACTTTTAGAGAGGGGAAGGTCCCCACAGTGCTGTGACCGGTTAGCAGTCACCTCTCTGAGCCCCAGTCCAGTGAAGAACACTATCTTAAGAAACCAGGTGGCTGTCTCCTGAGAAACAATACCTGGAGTTATACTTTGGCCTCAACATGCAGTATATACACATATGTTCACACGTGTACAGACGCAACAATTAGCACTTCAATGTCTCTATAGTAAACATACTGTATATACCTTTGTACAGATTTTCCAACGTCCCAGATATTATTTTAAGTATCTTTTTCATACTAACTTGCTGCCCATACGGCGGCTGTGATACGGGTGATATTCACAGACGGACATGGCTACAAACTGAGGTTCAATAACTTCAACTTACAACAAAGCTGTCAAATAGCAGAGCAAGACCACTAACTCCTATTCTCCACCAACTCTCTCTCCCTTCTCATCTCACTGATGAGAACTCAGCCATGTTATTTGCATCCACGAAGTCAATGATCTTCATAGTTTTTTATTATATATATATCTTAGACTTTTGCCCACAGCTTCCGTGCAAAAGCAGCAGGAACGTTTTGGCGGCACAGGAGTACCACCTTGGCTGTGAGAGTTTGTACAGTCTATCTCCACTCTTGTCAATAGCTTTGTTTTGTATAATCACACTCCTTAAATGAAACCCTTCTGTTTGACTAGGGACTATGGGAAGTTGTAATTGCCTCTGAACTGAATACAAATCATTAATACTTTAACAATATAGATAGCAGTCTTTAACACTTTGATTAGGTTTTCTGCTATGCCAGAACTATTTTACATTGACCAGATTTTTCGAAAGGGATAAAAAAAATGTTCTCGGACAATTCACTTTCCCTTAGGCTTTGGAAGATGATTGCTGGTCTGTATCTGTTGTTTGTGTGTGTGTGTGTTTGTGTGTGTGTTTCGGGGGTGGTGGTGGAAGATGATTGCCAGTCTGTATCTGCAGTTTTGTATGTGTGTGTGTGGGGGGGGGGGTAGAGGGTTACAGAAAAAGATGTGCTTATGCTACTGTGCTCAGACATTTTTCCTGCTTCAATTCGCAAATAATAGAGTAAGACCTCCGTGTATGTTGCATTTACATGGCATTGGTATTATAAGTAATCTAGAGGTCGTAACAGCACACTGGAAATATATGCAGATATAGGAAAATAACTCAGCCTTGAAGGAAGGGTTGAACAATCTTAGAGTTTGGTACTTTTGGGGGTCCTGGAGACAGATTCCCTTGGATTCTGACAGATTGTATAGTACTGTCCTAAAGATTCTTTAAATATAGCGTTCTGTCATTTCTAGGTCAAAGGCTCACGTTAAAGGACTAATTCCACCTGCCGAGGGCTGGGGTGGGGATGTGTGGCCCATTGGCTGCTTTCTCTGGACTTACTTTCACCTGCTGATGCTAGACAAAGCAAGAAGTGCCCTAATCCCCCGAATTACAGGTGCCTGACTAATGATACACAAAGACAATGGAAGTCTAAATACTTTATTTTTGAAATTTGGTGAAAGTAGCATTCTACCAGTTTTTCAAAAAATGATACATGTAATTATGAAATCTTACAATTTTATAATTAGTGCTTATTCGGATACCCCTTTGAAACTACATGTGCGGGTGAACAGGTGTCCTTTAAGGCACAGTATTACATTTCTGTTTACCTAGAGCCTGGAGCAGGGCTCCTTAAGTCAATGGAAATGGGATTCCTTAAAGGGAAGGCTGCCGACAGTGAGGTGGACCATTTGATAGGGCTTATATATTTATGGATTTCTTTTGCTTGGGTTCTTGGCATGCTTTCTGAATGACAACTGCAGGTGGAAATTGGAATATTTTGTGAATAATTATGATGCTCGTTGAAACTGACATCCTAATGGACACAAGATGGTGTGTAAGCGAACTTCTCATCTATGGAAATTGTCAATCCAATTATTTCAGCTAACTCATCCATTAAGTCAGATCACTCCCTAATCAACGGCTAGATCATTAGTGGTAAGAATGACCTGAAGTTCCTGATAAGTTGTGCTTGGGCCAACATCAAAGGCATAATTATGATTCTCATGAAGTAGGCAACTGGCTAACCATAGGAGTTATTTAATTAATCACATTGTATGTTCTATCTATCTATCTATCTATCTATCTATCTATCTATCTACTTGGTAGCAAATCAAATGACTACATTACACATAACCCTTTCTCCTTGTGGGTACTTATTTTGAAAATGAAGAATATTCAGCCATGTATATACAGGTTTAAAAGTGCTTCATGCAGAGTTCACAGGGATAAAGAGGTTTACCTGGGATTTATTTCTCAGGCTCAACAATTTTCAATAAATCCAGTGTTTTCCTCTGCAGGGTGTAGCTGTGTTTGAGATGCTAACGATTACGACTGTGGAGGAGAATGCTTTAAGAGTGGTTGTCTTCCAGGGGAGACTATTGCTAACAACCCAGAAGGGAATTGATTAGGAATCTCACTGGCACTCTTGTATGTTCAGACAAAGACAGTCTAGGAAGAAAGAGGCCTGGTACCATCTGGCTTCTCCCACTGACTTCAGGAACTCTTCACGGCACTTGGCCTCTCTTTGAGGAGTGTCATCCACTCAATTTCAATCAGATATCCTTGAGCCATGGGCTAGAGGCAGAAGCAAAATTATTTTAAAGCCAGATATGTCTTAGAAGAACAGGGCTTCTTTAGGAAGATTGAGGCTCTTAAGAGTAAAAGATCCTAGGCATGGTGTTTAGGAAACGTGCCTTTGAAATATTTGCTACAGATGAAGATTGCTGGAATTTTAGACCCTATCCCCCAAGTCCTTTTGGATCTTCATAGTGACCTTGAAAATGTACCCCCAGTATTGTTCCCATGTCTCTCTAGTATAGTAAGAATTCGAAGTCATCCAGTGTTTTGCCTGGGTGGTTTCCTCTTCGTTCTCTTTGGTAGGCGTGCAGATGCTTAGGTGGCTTGTGAGTTCAAATTCAAGAGTGCTTGTTTTATCAAGATTCTTGGGAAGTATGGATGTGACCCCTTACCCCCATCTCAGAAGCAACAATACAGCTTGCTTGCCTGCAGAGGGTTATGTTTAAACTGCATATGATGCCTGGGCATTTTGGTGACTTTTTGTCTGAAACAAAAACAAAAGTAAAACAAAACAAATCAAGCAGGATGGTAGATAATAAGAGAACTCAGAGTACTCGTGCTTCATATAGGTCCGTGACTTCCTCTGCCTTCCCAGTGTTGGGAGGGGTCTGAGGGCTTGTCAGCTGGCCAGGGGCCTCAGCTGTCATAGAGTACTGGAAATCAAAGAAACACATTGAAAAAAATTTGCAAGTACTTGGTTCAGTGTGTCTGACAAACACTGTATCAGGCTTCACGGCTGGTGGTCAGGGCATGAGAAATTCACAAAGTTTACTTCTACTAACTTCGCTTTAATTGCTAGCACTCAGTGAGATTGGGTTTTGCTCCGTTTTCTTCTCTTCTCGATGGCTGGCTCTGGTTGCAGGAAAGCAAAACAGCTATTTTCTTCTCGCCCAAGCCGTAGCCCGCTGCGAATGAAAGTATGGCCTCTAGGGGTCAGTGCAGCGTCAAAAATGGCAACGCCGGCGTCTGTGCGGGATCCTTAAGGTTTCCCTCATAGCTTCCTCCCTATTTCATTCTAATGAGGGAACTGTCCTATTACTTCACGCTGCGCCTGGCTTCAGAAGCAATCCCCTTGATGCCCACTTCCCTTTAATATAAGTTTAAACATTCGCAATCAAAGGCAGCTCTAATTTGAAATTTAGGGCCTGCAGTGATGTTTTCAAATATGACGCTTTTCACCTTTTCTGTTTGAACCTAGAAGGTTGCCCCCTCCCACTTTTCCCTCAAAGCCCGGTGGTTGGGCTAGGAGGGGAAAGGCCTGCTGTCAATTCGCCTCCCTTTATCTGCCTCCCTCTTCCGTTTCTTTTTAGAGAAGAAAAGCCCTTGGTTTGAGGCCGCACCCGTCCCTTTGATTGCATTATGCCCTTCACCCTTTGTCTTTCAATTTTGAATTTTCCTAACGCCTTTCATGATGCTATCAAAGATCAATTAAGACTGAGGCCTGGTGGGGTCAGAGTGGGGATGTGTGAAGGAAGGAGAAAAAAGTTCAGGACACACTAAGATGGTAGGATAGTGAGAGATTCCTGGGCTACCTTGGCAACATGTTGGCTAACTCACTGGGAATTTCTCAAGGGCGTTGTTTCCCCTCATTGTGCTCATTTTAACTGCTGCCCTTCACCCCACTAATCCCTCAGTAGTGGTCACCCCTCAGTGAGACAGCTCTCAGTAACATCACAGATGCTCCAATGGCAGCACCCCCTTTTTAGCCTGTGATCTCCCTGAAGGTCTGGCACCTGTGGGATATTTTCTTATGATCTCCTTCTCTGTTGCTGTCTCTCCTTGTATGGTTTCCTGTTTAACCTTATAACTCTGGGAAGTCCCCATCTTCCACCCTCTTGACTACCAACATTGTGGCTTATCTTGACATCTTAGATGCGATCCTGGAATCTGCTTTGGGATTTTGAGTAGACAAAACCAGTTGCTAAAAGTTGGCATGATGGTTCATCCTTTTTTCTCAGCCTCTGTGCTGGTTTGCCTTCTTGTTCTCTTGATACAAACTGGAGTCACCTGGGAAGAGAGGACTATATGGGAGTCTGATGTAGCACCCCCTTCCCCCCCCCCCCGGGTATTTCAACTTAATATATATATAGTTTTTATATGTAGATGATATATTAAATCATTAGTGTCATTTCCTACCATATTCTTAGGGATCCATGTCAGCCAGAAAAGGCATTGTCATTTTATTTCCTTTCAGAACAGATCCTGACACATTCTGTCAGACACTGTGATGTTGTTTTGCCGCTGCTGCTACTGCTGCTGGCCACTGCAGTTGGTACCAATCTTTGTTCCTGACATCTGAAGCTTGGCACCCTAGCTCTTTAGTGCCCTGAAGCTATTGCCCTGCTCTAAAACAACGAGACTGCCAGAACAGCTTCATGTCCAGGCTCCTTGATTTGACAATACCATGCTGTATTGGGAAATGACATGAAGGCCATTGTCCCTCCAGCTCTGTGTTATGTCTCCTGATGACAGGGCCGTTTCCTTTGCTCCTAAAGCAACCTTGGAAACAAATCTACTTTTTATAGGCATCCCTTAGCTTTGTATGACCTTAAGACTATAGTCTTTCAGGATCCTTCCCTATTTCCACAAAGATGGCCCACAAGCTGAGGACAAATTTCTGTGGTAAGAAACAGAATAGCAAATCTGAAATGCCAATCCCTTCCTTCTACCAAAGAGTGGATTGAATTCTACCGTTGCTCGAAACATTTGTAGATTCCGTATTACTCAACGGAAATCATGTTAATAAAATGAAACTGAAAACTATATTCTTGTGTCCTTTCTTTGATATTTGAAAGCAACTAGAGGATATTAATATATAGGACCAGTTTCTAACCTAAACACAAACATATTAGTATAGTAACATGACAATTACTTTCCTTTAAAGAGGTTCTGTGGATTGAGCAAGAACATTTAGTACTAAGAATGGTTTTAGGTACCCTGGTTTTCCTTTGATGAATAAAATGGCTATCATAATAAAAAAAATTTAAGAAGTATATACAGGATTAATTTCCAGGAATTTTTGTTCTCGTGTCCTGCTTTGATGTATATTGGGGACAAGAATTCTGATACACCAACTTTTTTCCCTCCTATCTTTCAGAAGAGCTATCTGTAATTTCTAAGTAGCAATATTTTGATTCCAGGTATCCTTTTTGCTGACTGATTTCTATTGATTGGAAGCTAAATCCTGCTGAACTTATGGGTGATTTGTGGTTTTAAGACGTTCTCTAAATCACTGTAGAAGGAAACCTTAAAACAGCAATGCAAGGTATAACACATTACAGTCCACTGTTTACCTACTGAGAAACGCAAAGTATAAAGTTATCCTGAGGCCCAGAAAAGGAAAGTTCTTTTTGTGCTTTTATTTGTGCTATGACTTTAAAAAAATTATCCGTGCACTGGCATATCTAAAGTTCTCTAGTAAGCATGTATTTCTAAAAATATAGAACTAGGTCTCATAGTTTCAAAGCCAACGGAGTGCTTACAGCTCGCTCCGGTCTCCTGGGACTTATGTACTCCCCTAGCCTCAGTTCAAAGGGAAACTTTACATATTCGGCACCTCACTATTGTTCCAGAGGCTTCCCAGGAGAAGGTGGAGCCAGAGCATTGACTCAGTTTTGTGGAAAGTGAGAGCCTGGTGTGGCTCAGTGGACCCATCTTGCATGAGATCAAAGCTAAAACCTTTGTCCATACACCACATAACCTACCTTTTTTTTTTCCCATCTTGTTTTGAAATATAAAGACTAAGCCAGCAATGATACTGTCCAGTAGGTGATTCCTTGCTCTGAACAGAGCCTCCCCAGCAAAGAGCAGAATGAAGGACCTGGCGGATCTCACCTTTGCCTGTCTTTCCCCTGTACTGATAAAGCTCAGATATTTAAAATTTTTCAGCTGGCCACTCCAGTTGCTGATACACTACACGCTTGAATCTATGTGCACATGCTTGAATCTATGTCGGCTACTTCCCTTAGGTACTTGACGTTCACAGTACGATTTGTGGGCCAGATTCTTATGCTTCAATTCGTGGGAACTTCTAGCTACATGGAGACCCACGCTTCACGCTGACCATCCGAATTAGGGGCGCATATTAACGAAACTCACATGTTGCCTAGTATAATCTCCGTAGTTTTAAAACTAGGCTTTTCTGGAGCAGCCTTGGCTTCTTTGCTTATCTGGCTACTTCCGGAGTACTCATTTATCCCGTGTAAGTTTACCCAGCACTAGAACTATGGATCTCTTGAGTCTAATGACTAAACTGTAGAAAGCATGCCAGGATACTGTGATTTCTCAACTGCAACTTTTGCTTTTTTTTTTTTTTAAACATAAAATATGACGTGCACTTTGCCTTTTATTACTAAACATGATAAAACTCTAACTTACAAGCTATAAAACGAGGATGTGATTATTCACATTATAAGAGAGTGTCTGCTTTACAGGAAATTTTTCTAAATTATTTCTTTAAATTGCCTTGGGGTACGTTTGAAATAGAATTTGACTCAAATGTTGATTTACAATCCATTTTTTTTTTTGAGATGGCATATAATACATAAATTGAGACATGATTGCACAGATAGTAGTTTGGGGCCCAGCATTAATACATTTCCCAAAGAGCTCTTTGACCATCCTTATTTATTTTTCCTACTATATTCTAATTTCTCTAAGTCCACAATACAGAATGACTTTTTTTAAAAAAAGAAATTCATCTACCAACATATACAACCGTATTGCTTCAGATCACCAAGAAGTCAAAGACTTCATGGGGATTAGATTAACAGTGGAGATACCTAAGGATAAAATCAAGAAAAATGACCCTTCAGCCTATAGTAATGGTGCCATTATGCTTGATTTGAGCTGCTACAATCCTTGTAGATAGTGAACTATGCTAAAGAAAGTGGATACAGTCTTACAGAACACTGAGCAATAGCATACGGATGGGTCCGGAGCGCCCAGACATCAGCTCGGATGCTGAAGCACAATGGAGAGATCCTTGCTTCGCTGGTTCATTGAACTCTTAGGCCTCCGTTCATATGTCTCGTTGGGCACTCGTTTTTCTATAGTGCACACTGCAGAAAATATATAGTGCGTGGAAGGCAAGGACTCAGGTTTTGTCTCTTCATACCTGTCTAGCCCCTCATAGGAATTCACCTAAGTTTGCCGGAAGATTGGGGGACATAATTACCCATTCTTTTAGAAAGGTCCAGGAATCTTACATTTGAGCAAACCAGACACAAAAAAGTCAGCCAGACAGGAATCTGTTATCTCTTTTCACAGATGGAGCAGTAACATGGTTCATCTGAAATATCAGATAATCAAAAGTAGTGGTTTTGCCTGTGAAAGTGTGGCTATGTTTGAACGGAAATAACTGAAGCACCGGAAGTACCAAGAGGGGAGGAAGCAGAGGGAGATGAAGAGGAAGGAGACAGAACTATCGGTTGACCCTCTGGAAAGGCTTTCCTTTTTCAGCTATGGAGAGCTTTTTGCTGATCACAGAGGCTGACTCTGTTTCTGAAGCAAATCACTTCTTGGCCAGTATGGAGAAACTTACTTCTTCTTATAACCGATAAGATTTGAAAAGTTGGTCTTTCCCCCTATAGATTTTGTTCAAAACCAAGAATCAGAATCAAACCTTTGTCATCAAAGGACTAAAGTACATGCTGAGTTCTTTCAGACAGTTGGAAACCTGCAAACCCAGCAGCAGGAGATGGGCAATCTAGAGTCTTGCTATGTTGGTGGTCCTCCCCCTCTAGGCTCTGGATTCCTACTGGAGGAGTACTTACGTTGAGCATATCTGCATGCTTCCTCCATGCTATCTGCAGATAGCCTTTACTTAAGAAATTCATGAAGGTGAATTAGCGCACAAAGACCAAACTCCTATGTTAGAATGAAAACCACGTGTGTTTCTTATAACTAGTGGTGATATAGCAGGGTTCTCTCTGAAACATGTAGTTCTTTCTCACTAAGTAACTGAGGAGAAAGGGCACTATTCCCGTCTGGACTGGATTTGTCTTCTTCCATTTCATAAAGTGTGGTCATCTCCAGAGAACTTCTTAAACTACTAACCCCATATAATTTTGTGTAGAGCAATGGTTCTCAAACTGTGGGTTGCGACCCCTTTAGCATACCTTTATCTCCCCAAATATTTACATTTCTATTCATAACAGTAGCAAAATTACAGTTATGATGCAGCAACTAAAATAATATTATGGTCAGGGGTCACTACAACATAAGGAACTGTATTAAAGGGTCACATCACTAGGAAGGTCGAGAACAACTGGATTAGGGATTTGCTCCTAGCATATATATGCTCAGTAGACAGAAATGCTAGATTTTACTTTTACAAAGAAGGAAAGTATTCTTTTACTTACAGTGTTTAACCATTGTATTCCTAATAAGGGCATTACCTCCACAGGCTCTGAACATTGTTTACTATCATTAGCCAAGAGTGGGAAAGCAGATGTTTGTTCTTAGCTTTTTCATCCTTTAGTCCAATCGTTCCCAAAGCTTTGCTCTACTGCCCTTCTTTTTCTCCATAATGAGCCATTCTTCTGCTCCACTGTTGACATAAATGTAGCTTTTGGATTAGCATTAGGGCTAAGATGACCCCTGTTAGAAAGAACATGGGCAGCTGAGTACTTCAACTGTAATACTATCAAGCATCGCCACAGGCAGCAGCTAATTTATAACTTCTCTTTTAAAAAGTCCATACCTCACATCCCTGGGGTATTCAAGCTAGAGTTGGGGGCAAAAAGAATATGGAAATGCATACTATAGAAGAAAATAAAGTATCACTCATTGAGCTAGTGGGAGTATTGGTCCAGTAGTACCAGGTTTCTTATGAATGGAACAGAAGGGAAAGTTAACATACATGGAATTACATAACAAGCAGTGTCCCCGCCCCCTTTCATGTTAGAAAACTGCAAGGTGTATAAAACTTGCTTGGACTCTTCAATTTATTTTAGCGTTTAATTTTTTCTTTTTAAGTTTTAAGAATTTACAACCACACTTAACTGAGCTTTTGAGAGATAAAATACATAATGGACTAATTCACTGGCGTCCCTTTGTGCTTAGAGGAAGATGCATGGGTGCTTGATGACTGGATACATTTTCATTAAGATTGGAAAGTGAGAGAGAGGGAGCTTTTGACACAGGCAAGTGGCTCCCTTGACCTACTTCATTCATACTGAGGTTTTACAAGCTTCCTGATACCTTGGATGTCAGGATACAGTAGTAACCCTGGGTACCTTCATACAGAGATTGCAAGTGTGACTAAAACAATTATGAAATGTCAAGTAGCTGACATGTAATAAAACAGCTGATCTCTAATCTCTTATTGGCTGTTTTAATGCTATAAGCACACTCTTGAAGGGCATGGGAAGCAAAGGTATTGATTTTTGCTCCATTTGGGGTAGGTTAGACTTTAGTTGTATTGACAACTGCTTGTCCACAGGGAGCTTGTTTGAAGGAATAAACACATTTCTTTTCTGGGTTAGGCGGACCTTCCTCCAGAGGACTCCTAGTAAGAGTGAACATGGAAGGATTCCTCAAACTCGTGTTTTACATTAGAAAAGATTAGTACTAGTTATTTGAGGATGTTGCTATAATTTCTTTCACACTATGGGACTTAAGGTCATTGGGATTATCCAGTAACTCTGGCTCATCAATCCAAATTATCCACAGATTGGAATCTCTTGGCTAAAGAGATAGGAAGAAACTGTTAATGATAGTCCTGCAGCACCTAGCAGCTGTATAAAATTATTGCATTAGCCTGTAATTGCTAGTCTCCACGTTCAGATGGTTTCCAGCCAGGATGCTGATTAGTCTACAAAGTGATCTTGTTAGAAATATTTGTTAAAGGAAAAATTCAACAATAGATTATTGGAGGACATTTAGATAGGTTTGATTCACGAAAAGTGGAGGGGGGCGGAGGGCAAAATTCAGCATTAGCACATTGAATGTTAATCTCTTGGGAATTTCTAGGTTCCTTTTAACATTTATAGCAACTGTAAATATCTTTTCATAGAATTAAAATGCATAAGTTTAGTAATGGCTTTAATGGCTGCTTCATATTCTATTATGTATCTGTATTAGTTGTTTATTATTATTATTGTTGTTATTGCTGTTGCTGTTGTTATTATTTAGTTGTTGTTTTGCTATGACATCAGGAACCTTTCAAGGAGGAAGGCTTTACTTTGCTTGTGCTCCCAGAGAATTCAGTTCCTGGTGGCAGGAAAAGCAGCTCACGTGTGGGGAGAGGGAGCAGAGAGAAGGGAGAAGACCAGCACTATGTTGACTTTCTGGTTTTCCAACTTTTGTTCCAGTCAGGCCTTCAGCTCATTGGATGACGTCGTTCATTTTAGGATGGTGCTTCTCTTTTCAATTAATTATGCCATCATAGACAGACCTAGAAGTATGCCTCTGTCTCCTAGGTGATTCTAAATCCAGTCAAGTTGACACTGGTTGGTAACTGCTGCTCCGAAGTAAGTCTTGCACCTGTAAAATATGAGCCTTTCAGAGTTTTTCCTTTTTGAGAGACTATTTTGGCTATTATCTTGTTTTAGTTTTTCAAGACAGGGTTTCTGGGTAACTCTTTGTGTTCCTGGATGACCTGGAACTTGCTCTGTAGTCCAGGCTGGCTTTTAACTCAGAGATATACCTGCTTCTGCTTCCAGAGTGCTGGGTATTATCTTAAAATGTTTGTTTGCTTGTTTATTTATTTAGCATGTATGTATGTGTGTGTGTGTGTAAGTTAGGAGACAATTAATGGAAATTGACTTTCTCTTTTTAGGATATATCTCTGGGATATCAAATTCAAGCCGTCAGGCTTTGGACAAATTCTATTATCTCTGGAGCCATCTCTTGTGCAGCCCCTGTTTTGGCTACCTTTTTTCATTATTTAATTGACTTAGTATTTCTGTCTTGGATTGCCTTTTTGTGAAAGAATGAATCTCTTCTGGTTTGAGAGAATGACATGAAGTGAACTTGTGATTTAAGATTCATTACTTGTCTTTTATTGACTTTTGTGTGAAAAAATAATTAAGACCAGGCAAGACTGTGCAGAGGGAAAAAAAAGCAGGTTTTTGGCTACAGTAGTGAGCAAGAATAAGTAAGATAGTGAAGACACAGACTAAAAAGCTGTAGGAGCAATAATTACAAGCATAGACTGCCTCAGCTGAAAGGCGAATGTGGACTAGGGAATTGGGGCAGTGGTTAAAAGTACTTGTTCATGCAGAAGACCCAGGTTTCGATTCCCAGCATCCCCTTGGTGGCTCACAACCACTCATAACTCAAGTTCCAGGGGATCCAACCTCTTCTTGCCTCCAGGGGACTGCATGTATATGATATACAGCCATACATGCATACAGAAGTCCACACATGAAATAATAAATAAAATAAAATTAAATAAATATAGGATGAGTGTAACTCGGGAAGTATATCTCAACACTCCTTTGTATATGCAAAAGTATATAAAGCTAAGGATGAAACTGTTAAACATTGAAAGGAAAATAGAGCCAAGTATAATATGAAGCTAACAAATTCACAATGTGTGCTTCAGGACTGGATCTTAGAGTCATAATATATTGGCTGTTTAACTGACAGAGTCATTCTGGAAAATGATTCTGACTGCAAAATTTTAAAGAATTTTTATAAGAAACATGTAAAAAATATAACAAAAAATTATCAAGAGCAGGATGGGTGCTATGCCTTCAAGTCTTTGAAGCAGACAAATCAGAAAGCTAGGTTGCAATTCACTTTTGGTTATTTGATGATGGTCAGGTCTTTAAATCTACTACCTTGCCAGCAGGCATCAGTCGGTCTCACTAGGCACCTTCCCTCCCTTCAGGACCTTTTGTAGGGGATTCACAGATCCTCCATTTGCATATCATAGGCTCATTCCTCATTTTTTCTTTCTAGTTAAAGTGTATTTTCCTACGGGGGAAAAAAGACCTTTTATGGGTGCGTACTTACTTTTAAATTGATTGCATCCCATTAAAATATATCTATTTTGTGCAAATGGTTTGCAGTGTTCATAATATATTAATGCAGTAATTCATGTGTATATATAAAAATATCTGCATTAGAAATGTATGTTCATCTCTACCAAAAAAAGAAACATAAACAGGCCATCCACAAACCCTTTGCCTTACAATGGTGTCCTGCCTGCTAGGGTAGATGTGCTAGCGTAATGGTAATGGTTGCACAAAGCTTGTGGGAGTGTCCAACAACTATCTGTGTTGACTTAAGACCTACTCCATCACATATCCAACACTGCTTGGGTGATCAAGAACCAGAGAATATAGATCAGTAACACAGGATAGAACTGAATACTACTGGCCTAACAAGGAGAGAGAGAGAGAGAGAGAGAGAGAGAGAGAGAGAGAGAGAGAGAGAGAAAATGACTTCTGATGGCATTCTGCTATACTCAGAGTTCAGCATCTTCCCGTTCATCCATCATCAGAGAGGCTTGCTCCTGTAGCAAATGATAACAAATACAGAGACCTACAATTAGACAGTATGATGAGACCAAGAGGCCTTGGAACACTCAGCCCTAAATGGGATATTTCCATTAGATCCCTCCCCTCTGGACTCAGGGAACCAGAAAGAGAAGAAAAGAATGTTAGAGCCAGAGGGGATGGAGAACACCAAGGGAACAGGTCCCCTAAGTTAACTCATCAAAGCCCCTATGAATTCACAGAGATTGATGCAACACGCACAAGACCTGTGCAAGTCTGCACCAGGTCCTGTGTGTGTGTGTGTGTGTGTGTGTGTGTGTGTGTAACATACACACATAGGCTTCCAGGGTAGTGTTTCTATGGGATTCCTGACTATATGAGGAGTAGCTAAGAGGAAGGACTCAAAGCCCACCCCCAAAGTGACACACTTCCTTCAACAAGGCCACACCTCCTAATAGTGCCACTACCTGGGATAAGCATATTCAAACACATTTCTTCTCTCTCTCTCTCTCTCTCTCTCTCTCTCTCTCTCTCTCTCTCTCTTTCCCTCTCTCCCTTTCCATTTTATTTCTTTTTTTTTTTTTAATTTGAGACACAGTATCATTACAGAACTCTGTCTGGCCTGGAACTTGATATATAGACCAGGTTGGTCTTGAATTTATGGAGATCTCCCTGCTCTGCGTCCCAAGTGCTGTCATTAAAGGTGTGCACCACCAAAATGGTCTCAGAATTACCATTTTCATCCTAAACATTTTTTTTGATGAACACCAAATAATCATATGCATTTATGGGTACAGTGTGGTATCTGCAATATGAACTGACCACACTAGGCTAGTTAATATTTCTGCAACTTTGTTATTACTGTGCTTACATTGCTTTAACCATTACATAACCCATTTTTGGGTTACTCAGTAAATGGCACATGGCTATTCCTTCTTTTGAGACAGTGTCTTGCCTGTGACCAAGTCTGGCTTCAGACTTCTCTTCCTGTTTCAGATCCTCCAGTTCTGGGATCACGGGAATGTATCAGTGTTTCCAACTTATTAGTGACTGTTTATAAGAGACAATCTCACTCTGCCTTCTGTAGCATGGCCACACTCACTGTGTGCCTTGGCCTCTCAAGCACAGAGATTAGAGGTGACAGTCACTAGGCTCAGTCATTGTGTCTATGCCCACCAGGCATGCTGTAGAAACTCAAAACTTAGTACTCTTAGTTTTGAATCCCCATTCTCCAATCTTGTATTCATGTCTCTTCAATAAGAAGTGCGTTTATAAAAGGACTAGAAGAAAGCATACAGGAAACACTTCATGAAAGTACAGGCAATGAGGTTTTGGATAAAAACGACCACTCCAGACATAGATAATAAAAACAAAAATAGACAGATTTATATTCACCTCAGAAGTTTCTGCACAGCGAAGAGGATAATCAATCAGCAGGCTAAAGACAACTTACAGAATGAGAAAATTTGCAAACTATCTGACAGATTAATATTCAGGACATATCAAGATCTAAGAAAACTGTAATGGCAAATCAACCCCAATTTACAAGTGAAAAAGGATATTAATAGAGCAGAGAGAGAGAGAGAGAGAGAGAGAGAGAGCTCCCTCCTCCCACACCATGTCTTTCCAGGCTCAAGCTGTGCTAGGAGCTGCATCTGTGTTCCCTTTTACACAGTCATCCTCATCCCATGTCACTGCTCTAGGTTCAGGTCCATGCAGGAGCCGCATCTATCTGCTTTCTTAGTTAATGGAACTCAGGGTCCTCAGCCCCTCCCTGCTCTCATTCATTCTGCTCCCCCAGACCCTGCCACATCGTGTGAATGTGCTCCAGTCTGGTGCCATACTCATGTGTATTTTCCAAGAATCTGCCTAGTTGGTCCCTTGCTCGGTGCTGCCTTTCCACTCCCAGCCCCAGCTTGGAGTTGGAACAGGGGAATCCCTTGAATATCAGTCACCAAAGCACCCATCACACCTGTTACAAGGGATTTGGAATCAACTGCAATCTCTCTGGTAGATAAAGAATCAGCGCAGTATATCTAAAAGACTGATTTGGCCTGACCTGAAGTCAATCAAATTTGAGCAATAGCAGAACCAGAAATTAACTTCCACTCAATATGCTAGAGTCTCATTTTACAGTTAACAAAAGCATCCCAGAACTCGCAAGTAAGACCCTATTGGTGAAAACACCACACACTTCAGACACAGAACTTAGAGAAATTGAGCTGAGACCAACTGGAAGGCCTCCTCCCTGAGGTTTACACTCTCATGGTACCTGAAGGAGCTGTGCAAGATGTCAATGGAGAATAGTCCTACCCAGCTAGAAAGCCTGTGAGCCAAAACAGTTATTTCTTGGCAAGATAGTCCCAATGGTGTGTTAGTGACATTTTCATTTTGTGGCCAACAAACATCTGTCTAATTGGATTTAAGGCCTGCTCAAGAGGAGGGAATTCACGCCTGGTATGTAAGCATAACTTGCTACCCATGTCTGAAGCAGCTATAGACTCTGGAGGAGAACCTGCTACTACCACTTTCCTGAGTAAATATAACTCCTAACTGTGTTCTAAATACTTACTTATCCTCATACCCACAAATACTTTTGGAAGCTTCACTTTGCAGCAGATGGAGGCTACTGAACAGACCTAGAGCTTGCCACAATGGAAAGAATAAGTCCGTGAGGATTGCCTAGCCTGGTACATCTATAACACAAATCCTATACTTTAGGCTCAGGGAATTTGATAGATGAGGAGGTGGAAAGCTTGTAAGAACCAGAGCAGGATGCTCGCTGCTGTGCTGTAGTGTTTTCTGGGCAGGAAAGGGTTGCTACACCCATGCAATCCCAATTATTTAAACAAGACCTGTTTGACAACTACGCTAGTCAACATGCTATTGAGGAATGGGGAGAGTTCCCAAGGTCCCATCCCAAGAGGCAGAGCTACAGGCAAACAGTGGCTGCTGTTTGTAGCAATTATCTTCCTGACTGATTGGTTATCCAATCTCAAGTGGTTGGTTATAACCACATTAAGAGCAACACTAAATGACCTTAGTAGATATTTTTTGAATGTACATATGTGCTACACTAATGTACTATGTACTATGTGCTACACAGATGAGGTCATGACTTGGAAAGGAAGTAGGGGGTCATGAGAGGAGGAGGGAGGGAGAAAGGAAGAGGGATGGGTAGAAATGATATAAATTGAGTACTCATGTATAAGATTCTCAAAAAATTAAATAAAGATATAAATAGATGCTTTTCAAAAAAATACGTTTAAACAGGTAATAAACTTATGAGAAAACATTCAACTTCATTAGCAGCTAGTGAAATGTAATTTGAAACCACAGTGAGCTGCTCCTGCTTTTTAATGAGGACAGCAGGCTCTGTTTTGTCAATCCCAAACACCTATCTTTGAGTTCACGCACTTTAACCCAGCAATTAAACTATTGGAATTTATCAGCGATATCGAACTATTCTGAAATGTTAACTGTGCCCGTTTTAAATAAAGAGGTCTTATTTCCTAGCTTTCGTAATTTTCTGTAATGAGACCCCCTCAATTAGAAACCATCAAGTAGCATGGAAAAAAAAGTATGCGCCGTGGAGCACAGCACGTGGAAAGATCTAGTAGCCGGTCACCACTGAATCCACTGAGTAGCACCATAAGCCCTTAGGTCTGAATTATTGATTGATTTTATAACGTCTCCCTGTAATGATTAGTGATGACTGTCAATTTATCGGATGAGGCCAGTGTGGACAAGTCTGTGAAGGCATGTCTAGATTGTATCCATTGAGGTTGGAAGACCCACCCTAAACAGGAGGATACCATCCCATGGGCTAGGGCACTGGGCTGCATAAAAGGAGAAAATGAGTGGAGTACAAACATTTACTTTCCTTTCTGCTTCCAGGTGGATGCAATGTGACCAGCTGCCTCCAGCTGCTCTGCCAGGGCTTCCTTATCAGAGTGGATTGTACTTTCAAACTGTGAGGCAGAATAAGTCCTTTCTCTCTGAAGTCATTGTTTTCAGGATATGTAATCACAGCAAAGGAAAGAGTAACTAAGATGGTTTTGGACCATAGATTTCTGTATTCATCACTTGTGTCCTTTGCATAGTGGAGAGGTTCAACAGCAAACATTCAGTGAACATCTATTCTGCACGTAGCAGATATAATTTTAAGTGGTGGAGATAGAGCAGACAAAATATGCTTATGTTTAGAACTCACCTTCATCTATTTTGTCCATTAACTCTGAAAATGAAGTGAGTTAAGACATGCGTGGTCCTTAGAACAATGACTGGAATAAGCAAGTAATTCATAAACAGGAGCTCTTGTTATTATTATGAATGCTATATTTTTAAAAAGAACAATGCTATATTTTTTTTTAAAGACTTGGCAACAAGTAAACTTGAACTATTTGCAAGAAAAATATTGGTTAAATAGGGATCCACTTTTATTGGAGATGAATTGGGGCTTAACTTATGTAATATCTTTCTGACATAGTAATCCAGTTACTTTGTGATCTGCACACCCAGTTGACCTTTAATCCCAGCTGATGAGAACTTTGAGATCAAGGCTAGCCTGGTCTACATAGTTCCAACCAGCCACGGTTATATAGTAAGATCTTGTCTTTAGGGGGATTGAGGGCAAACCAGGTGGCTCTAATCCCAGTATTCAGGGTGTGGCTTAACTTATGTAGTATCTTTCTGGCATATTAATTGAGTTACTTTGTGATCTGCACACCCAGTTGATAGGATGGGCATTGCAGAGGACCATTCTTTTTCCTCTGCTCATAGTGTGAACTCAACGAATTGGGGAACTTCAGTAGAAAGTCTTCCTAGCACTCAAGCTGATGCCATTGGATTCTAAACAAATCCATTCTGTTTACATCCTTCTTATGCTTTGGATAGTGTCTGCTTATTTTATTATTCATATGTGTGGAACACCTCACTGGAGAGAAATCTTCCAAGAAATACAATGGCTCCCAGACTTGCCCAAGGGGGGAAAAACAAAACAAAAATAAAATGTCTGTCTTTGAAATACCTGTCAGTGTGCACTTTCCTGAGAGCTGGCTACTGCATTCGAGGATTTATCTTCAGAAACATGAGCATAAATATTTTCTTGCAGGCCCAGAGTTAAATGTAAGCTCCTCGCACAATTACTTGTTAAATATTTAAAGAATGAGAAGGAGGCGGAGGAGAAGAAAACCATTATTCACTTTTCTTCTCTTTGGCAACTTTTCTGAGCACACAGATTAATTGAAAACATTAGAATTTTTTTTTGTTTTGTTTTTCGCCAGTTGACTCAAATCCTTTGAAAGAATTCTTTGCAATTTGAAAGCAATTTGAACCCTGAGGATCAGCCTGTTATTATTTAGGGCAGCGCTTTTCTGTTGTGGGTTTGGTCATCACTGTAGCTGAAGTAAGTTTTTTTCTTCCCTTTTAAGGAAAAAAAAAACCACCTTAAGCTCTGCCTATGAGAGCATTGGATCATAAGGGAACAAATGGGACTGTCTAGTTTATCAGCAAGGCCTTCTTAAGAAATACCTTCTTTAATAAGCGTTCACAGCGCCCCTGGCTATATTCTCCGTCTGTCATATTTAGTGAAGAAATTTTACAAGACAAACAACTAAACACCTTGATGTTTAGCCTCAGGCTCCCCATCTGTCTGGCATAGAGCTTAGCAAAGGTCTGTATTACCATTTAGCTTAGAATTTTTGTCTAAGACTATGAATGGAGTTACTAAAAATGCATCACCATTCAAGTGCTAGGCAGAAAGACGCTGCTGGCAAAGGTGGGGATCTCATGTGAGTCTGAGTTTGAAGAACTGCTGAAGTGCAAGATAACCAGCAAGGAGTCAGGGAACTACATTATAATTATAGCTTTGCCACTAAGTACTTGTTTTTATGCAACTTATCTTGAGCTGCAGTATTCTCCATACAGATGAGGGTATTGGTTACAAGCCTGGGTTTTAAATATTATGATTGTAATTCACAGTAAGACATTTTACATTATAACCCACTATGCATATTCATACACATCATATGCATACATAGGTATATACATGCATAAGTAGATCTCAAAGCCATGACTAAATATTTCATGAGATAACTATTCTCTCTGTATTGGATGCTCTGATATGTTCTAGTCTGTTCCATACCATTCTGCCTCATTTAGAGGGAAATGACAACTGAGTTTCAGTGAACTGATTCCACTTGTAGGGTGCAATTGTTCACTACAATTGTGGAGTTCTTTATTAGGTATGGAGATTCTTATGGAGATTAGTAAAATATCTTGGCATTGCATTGCTATTGAAAGAATACCCCGTCCTTTAGGACACTTGTCAAAGTACTTGAGAAGCCAGCACAATTGTCCCCAGTAAGGACACAATCTTCTGCCTGTGAAGCATGCTGAGAGCTCTCCTAGCTGCTGGGCTCCAGGGCCTTATGTTCATTTGTAATCAGGCTAGTTTCAGGGAAACCAGAGAAGAGGGCATTTCTGTTCACATACTCCTAACTACTTGCCAAGGCTTCTGTTTTCAAGTCCCTCCTTTGTTTTAAGAGAGTCCAGTATGCCATTGGGCACAGAACAGAGCAAGTTGGCTTGGGCCAAGTATGTGCTTGGGGAGTCTTATCAGCTTGCTTATATTAAAGGATTTGGTGGAAGCAAATCTCATGCTTATGCTTGTCTTAGCTCTTTCCCTATTACTGTGTTTAATTTGGGGGCTTACTTATGTAAGACTCTGGTGAGCCTTATCTTACTGGAGACACCCTGAGTGAACCACTGGGAGACCAGAATTGATGCAAAAAGCAGGAGAAATTTTAATGATTCAACGCATTACATTCATCCTACACTGAAGATGGAGTGGCGACCCTGGGAACCCCATAGGGTCAATTTTTATACAGTTTAAGGGGTAAACTAGAGAAACAGCAAGTAGGCACAGTATGATTGGCAGAACAGTGTGACTTTTAAACTGATTGGTCTTTAGGGAATGAGGTGGCAGGGACCTCCCTTGTCTGTGGGTGGCCAATGGTCCGTCCTGTGTGATGTGTCCATGTGCTCTGGGCCTCCTCCACCCACAGGTTGTTCCCCATCTCCTGTGGTCTGAGGAATGTTAAGTATTCTCTCCATTCCTGAGCTGACCCCTTCACTTATGTTTTTAGAGGGTGAGTCAATAATCATCATGTGGAGGAGAATGGAAGTAGGCAGATTGTCATGGTGCTGGGACAGTAGTTAGGGCTTATATGTTGAGACAACAACCTTGAAGCACACACACACACACACACACACACACACACACACACACATGGGGGAGAGAGAGAGAGAGAGAGAGAGAGAGAGAGAGAGAGACAGAGGGAGAGACAGAGAGACAGAGAGACTAAGAGAAACAGAAAGAGATATATAGAGAGATACATAGACAGATATAGAACACACACATACACACAGAGAGAGACAGGGACAGAGAGACAGAGAGAGAGAGAGAGAGAGAGACAGAGAGACAGAGAGACAGAGAGAGACAGAGACAGAGACAGACAGAGAGACAGAGACAGAGTGTTCTACCTAGGAATGTCAAGGGTTTTTAAAACTTCAAAACCTGACCTCAGGGACATACCTCCTCCAAGGCTATACCTTCTAATCCTTTCCAAATAGTTCTAGGAACTGAGGCCCAAGCATTCAAATATATGAGCCATTAGGGACTGTTTTCATTCAAATCACCATAATGCTTGAGGACAAACAACAACCAGCATCAAGTCACCCATGAGAGCAGCATCTCTTTGTTTCAGCCTTCTGACTAATCCTATTAGTCCCAGCTCTCTTTCCTCCTGAACTGTTTGGAGCTTTCTTCCCCCTATGCCCATGTAATTTCAGATACCTGATTTGGGGTTCAAGTACTCCTAGTGTGAATGAGAGTCCTTCAAGGATTGCTGTTCCTTTTGTACCTGTGTGGCCTCTGTGACCAATATGTTAAAATCTGCCTTGCCAAAGCCTTGAGGAGCTATTATTTTAACCTGTATCACTGCTTGTCAGAGTTCTAGAGTCAAAAGTGTGCCATGACAAGCAGCCAAGGAGACTGAGACATGACAGAAGACAGGTCTCACTTACTCCTAACGTACTTGGGACTTCCTGTTGAAGGACCTGTTATGTGGGGGTCTGCCATATTCATCTACTGACATTGCCTTTCATGGCCTCCAGACAAGAAGTCCAGGGATGGCAGGAAGATTTTTTTTTTAGCTTGGCTTTCAGCACTTGCTAAGTCATACAAACTATCTAACTATAACACTTTATCATTAAAGAGAATAAATCAGTTGGAAGGTAGTTTTATGTGAAAATGAATCACAAGCTAAGAAGAAAAGGAGGATATACATACTCAATAGACAACTGTGAGATATTAGGTTTAGAGACAGAAACCTCCCTTTCTGTTTCTCTTCATCTGCTATCTTACTTGCTAGAAGGTGGATGGAAAATTCAGTAATTTACGAAAGTGCGTTAATGATCCATTCACCAGTTGATGGACATCTGGACATTCACCAGGTTGATTCCACTTACTATCTATTGTGCAAACATCTGTTTGTCCAATGAATATAGAGAAACAGATATCACTGTAGTAGGCTATAGATACAGATGTAGATGCTCAGAACTGGGTGATGTGGTAGATTTACTTCTAGATTTTTGAGGAAGCTCTACACTGATTTCCGTAGTAGCTGAGTCACTTTGCACTCTCACTAGCAGTGAATAGGGTTTTTCTTTTTCTATATCTATGCTAGTATATCACTTATTTTACTGATCTTGGCCATTCTAAGGTGAGATGAAATCTCAAAGTAGATTTCATTTGCACCTCTCTGATGGCTAAGGATGCTGAACACCGTTTAAACATTTCTTACTCTTCCTTTTGAGATCATTCTGTTCAGATCCATCACCAGTTCTTCAATGGGGTTGTTTGTTTTCTCGATTTTCTTTTAAGTTTTGTGAGTTTTTTTATATATATATTATAGATGCTAACCTTCTGTCAGTTATATATCTGACAAAGATTTTTACCACTCTTTACACCTCCTTTTTACTGGATTGATTGCTTCTTTTGTTGTTCAGAAACATTTTGGTTTCATGAGATCTCATTAGAGGGCTGATTTTTGATCTCATTTTCTACACTACTGGAGTCCTATTCAGAAACTTTTTGCCTGTGCCTATATGTGAAAGAATACACCGAAATTTTTCCTCTAGCAGTTTCACATGAATAAAATGTGGTACATATACACAATGGAGTTTTGTGAAGAAAAACCAAAATTATAAAATTTGCAAGAAAATGAATGGGACTTGAAAAAAGCATACCGAGTAAGGTCAGTAATCAAGACTCCAAAAAAAAAAAAAAAAAAAAAAAAAAAAGCCTCATGTTCTCTCTCCTCTTTAAATCTTTAAATGTGTGGGCTTCATTTGGAGTACTTGCAGAAGTCAGAAAACTATAAAGGGACAAACTTTAGAAAAGTAAAGAATGATTTCATAAGAGGAAGTAGAACACAGGGGGTATGAAGGAACAAGAGTTTAACTGGGAAGAGGCATGGGAGGGTCAGATAGAGGAGGAGATAGTTAATGCTAATGGTGTTTGTTAAAGCAATGTACAAACCTATTCATATGATTCCATAAGTATGTTCTTTTGGGGGTATTATGCTTCTCCCACATACTATCGATTATCAAACAAGAAGACCAGTGATGAACGGGGTATTTCCCTTTGAGTTTTTGGTCAGGAAAACCAATAGACTCCAAAAACCAATATAGGCTGTCACCATTGCTATTGATTACCCACCAGAACTTGATAAGCTCTATTGCCAAAGATACTAGACACTTGGATCACAGGGCCAAATCAAGCTGGGACTGACTGGAATAGATGGTTTTTGTAATATCAGAAAATGCTGTGCATGATGCTCAGGAAGAAAACTTATTAATAGTCTTAGATAGTTGTGAATCCTGTGAATAACAACTAGCCTGCCAAAACATGCTTACTGGTAAAAGAGTGGTATATATGTCAGGTAGAAATGGAAGTAACCAATTGTTTTCTTATTCAAGATAGAATGGTAAAATCTGGTAGTGTAAATCTGGCCAAGAACCTGTAGCTGGAAGGTCATAGGCTTTATGGAGAACCTACTAGATGGGCAGTGGTGCTGAAACACCTTTAACTCCAGCACTTGGGAGATAGAGGCAGGCAGATCTCTGAGTTTGAGGCCAGCCTGATGTATGATTAGTTCCCTGTCTTGAAACAACAACAACAACAACAAAATCAATAAAACAACAAACCCACTGTATATTTGTTTGGCATTATCAAGGAATAAATAAAAATATACCAAAAAAGAAAAGGTTAATGACATAGTATGTTTCAAATTCTCTTTTCAAAATTGGGAAGAATAATGTTTTCTATCGTCAACCAAAGGGAAGCTTTGCTTTGAATAAGAGGTTGAAGAAACTAGAAGAGTCCTGTGCAAGGGCTGCTAACTTAATCTGGAAAGAATGTGATTTTGCCAAGAACAAATATTCAGGCTCCATAGAAAGCAGCAAAATTATGTTTGCAAGTTAGTATAACTCATTTACTATTACATGAACCACAGTAGGAATTATTTTTAAATTAATGTTTTCAGTTTTGGTACAATCTCTTCAGTGGTGTGTGCCATTATTAGAAGTAAAAAATATGATAAATATAATTATAGTATAATTCATAAGTTATAAACTGATAGTTATATATGTTTACACACATATATATACACACACATAGTTATTTTGTATATAGAATCCTATACTTCATAATGATGTCTCAACCAATGATGGGCTACATATGCAATAGTGGTTCAATATGATAATATGGCCTGTCATAGTTCCTAGTTATTTTAGTATACTGTATTATGTTTTTACAATAACAAATTTGTCTAACTATGCATTCTTCAGAATGTTTTTCTATTGTTGATGCATGATACACAGGTATATTGTTATGTATGTATACATGCATATACATATGAGTGTAGTACAGAAACATGTACATTTTCTATATAGTTATATTTAATCTGCATATGAAATAGTTCAGGATATTATTTCATTGGCAAGTCAATTGAGACTCATTCAACATGACTTACCCACTCATTGGATGTCTGCATGTGGAACTGTTGGAACACTATCATCTTTAACTCTCTGGTTGATGTTATAGTTGAGTAGGAGTTATTCCTTTTCTATATATCTAAATTTTTGACACTTTTTCTTGACATATGGCATGTGTAATGTATAGGGAAAAGTGTGCATAGTATGAACTTTCAAAGAGAGCAAAGTTATTACACAACACCCTGAACAGTGCCTTTGCCCCCTGTCCATGCTTCTTTCCAGGCATTGGGTAACCTAGTCTCTGCCTCCAGGGAATCCATCCATTGTCCTAACTTCTGCTACAATGATTCCTTATGCTCTAAGGAATTATGTCACATAATGAATATATGTGACTAATATGATAAAGTTTATAAAACTTTATTTAGTTTTTTGAGAGGAAATATAAGAGATTATCAGCAATTCTTTAGTATGGAATGTCTCCATCTGGTGATTTTAATTGACTCCCCCATATGAGCTGATTTGTTCTTTCTTGATGGGTCGAGAAGGATGGCTTTGTGATAAAGATGAATACATCCCTGTCACCTGATTTGGAGCTCTGTTTGAACAGGTTAATTAATCAAATAGTAGTGAAGAAATATTGCTACTTTCAGGAATCATTGCAGGTGGCACTAAATTATAGTCTAGTCCTGATGTTTATGAATAACTCATAACAAATAAATAGACTTAGCATTTTTACAGAGTGACTAATAGAGTTTGGCTTATTCCTGTGGGCTGATTTAATGTGTTCAATCAGCTGCCAGGAATCAGTGCCAGGAGAAGCACTGAGAGCAAGCAGTGTGGCAGAGGTGTTGCTGTTAAGGGGAAACAGAGTTTTGTTCCTAAAGCATAAAATGCCCCAGACCTTGTAGATAATTCACACATAGTCCTCAATGACCTGAGTAAGTCATCCTAGTCTTCTGGTCCATTTGCTTAGCTACTGGGGCACTTCACTTTTTAATGCTTCCTTCACTAAGAGGAAGTCTCAAAAGACTGTTAGGTCTTTAGTTTCTATATCCATGAAATGAGGACATTAGTAAGACTGTCCTCCAAGAACTTCTATGATGTTTAAATGAAATAATCCATCAAAAGTACTTGGAATCGAACTTAAGGTCTAAGTATTTGTGCATTTTGAGCACTTAGAGATGGCAGCAAGTGTAGGTAGTTCAGTTGACTGAATATGCCCCATGCCAACCCCACCACAGGCGATGTTGGAGTCCTAATCTCTATGTGATGTGATAGCATCAGGGTGGAGGGCTCTAAAGGTAGCCAGGCCATGAGGTTAGAGACCTCATACATGGGATTTGTGCCTGAATAAAATGATCTCAGGGATCACTGTCTCCATTTCGTCAGGTTGTATCAAGACAATGGCCATCTGCAATCTAGAAGGATCTCACCAGAACCTGGGCATTGACTCCAGTCTGACTTCCAGTATCTAGAACTTTGAGGAGTCCATTCCTACTATGTATCAGCACTCAGTCTACAGTGCGTTGTTAGAGCAGCCCAAATTGACTACAATATACAGGGTAACTCACTGCCCATGTGTGTTCTTTGAAAGATTTACTAGTTCTATCTTCAAAAACATTTCAGAAATCTATGTAAAATATTTATTTATTTACTTACTTATTTTTTAAATGCAGAGCCTCGGCTAAGTAGGCAAAGGCATCATCTACTCAACCTGCATTTATTTCTTCTCTTATTTTTCCTCCTTCCTAGGTCTTCCACTGTTCTTCCACTTTAGCGAGGTTGCTAATACTGACAGTTTTCAATATTGATATATATTCTGGATCCCCATAAATACATTTCTGTGAGAGAACTGCAATGGAATAGAGACATTATGGATGCCTCTATCTGGAAATGTCCAGACCTCAGCATCTTTTCTAGAATAGTTCTCATGCATGCACCATAAACATATAATGCCACCCAGTGGCAATACAGTGATAAAGACTATGACTGAGTCTTTCCTTTGTTGCCTAATGGAATGACTATCTTAGGCAGGGTAAGAATCATAGAACCATGAAGTCCAGATAGGCAAATGAATGGTGATCTTGGGATGATTAATTAACCTAGACTTAAGTTATGTGGGGCCATTTCCTACAGGAAGTCATTATTTTTTATCTTTAAATTAATCTATATTATGTAAAAGAAAGCATTTAATTTTGGCATTTTCATATGTATATAGTATTGGATCATTTCTATCCACTCTCTGTGATTCAAAGAAGAAACTGAATGAGGTTTTTCCAGAAAAAGGAAGTAGAGTGAGTTCTACTGATGCTCAGCTTAAAATGTAGATTCACATTAGAATTTCTATTTCCCTTGCTCTCTATACCCTTCTAGAAAGGCCACTGGCATATACACCTGTGTGTGCCTGTGTATATAATGGCAGCAATGCTTGTATTTGGAAGAATAAACATATGTCAGACCATTTTGAAGCATTTGACACAATTTGGCTCATTTAATCTTCACCACTGAATGAATGAATGAATGAATGAATGAATGCATGTTTGGATGTATGTTATGAAAGAAAGAATGAATGAATGAATAAAAGAATGAATAGATCCTAGGTTTGCATTATTTGATGAGAGAAAACAGAGGCACTGCAGGGTAGGTCACTTCATCCATGTTTATCTGAAAAGTAAAGGAGAGAAGTAGATTCATTTTGGGGATGCATTAGAGAAGGAGCATCTACCCACTTTTCCAACCACCCTGCTGGTTGTGTGCATCTGCTTCAGCTCACTACTTACTCCATTGCTGTTGTTACACAGCTTGCTCTATTCTTGTGTGGCTTTCTAGTCATACCAGCTTCTATCTTTGAACCTTCCAGATAGCCTCCTCCTATTCCTAGGATAATATTTGTAGAAAATGACTTTAAATATCTAACTCCTTGTGATGGTTTGAGTAGGTGTGTCACTGTGGACTTTGGCTTAAGACCCTCATCCTAGCTGCCTGGAAGTCAGTCCTCCACCAGCAGCCTTCAGATGAAGATGTAGAACTTGTACCTCTGCCTGTACCATGCCTGCCTAGATGCTGCCAGGCTCCCACCTTGATGATAATGGACTGAACCTCTGAACCTCTAAGCTAGCCCCAATTAAATGTTGTCCTTCATAAGACTTGCCCTGGCCATGGTGTCTATTCACAGCAGTAAAACCCTAACTAAGACAGAAGTTGGTACCAGGGACTGGGGATTGCTGTGATAGGCCTGACCTTCCTTTTGTCTGGAAGAATGTGGATTTTGTATTTTGGATTTGGAAAGCAGTAGAATGCATTAAGTGGGGCTTAATGGGCTCTCCTACTAAGAACATGAAAGGCTTTGTTGCTGAGATTTGGACAGCGCCCAAGAGGTTTCAGTGAAGAAGAATGTTAGTATGTGGTCTAGAGACTGTTTTTGTAGTATTTTGGCGAAGAATGTCTCTACTTTTTGCCATTGTCTGAAAAGTCTTCCTGAGGCTAAGGTGAAGAGACTCAGATTAACTGCATTGACAAAGGAAGTTTCAGAAAGGCCCATCATAGACTTTGTTTTCTAGTTTAGTCTCATGAAAACCATTTTAAACAAGCATAGCAAGCTGAGAAAGGAAAAATATGAAATACTTGGTTCAAGTATTAAAGGGGCAGCAGGAAGTGAAATGGAACTGAATCCTATATTCTAGAAGATAACAGATTAAGGGACTTTGGGGCAAGATCCTACCTAGCTAAGTTTAGATCCAGACATCTTAGTATATACCTTTAATCCCAGGAGACAAAGCCAAACAGATCTCTAAGTTCAAGGCCAGCCTGGGACAAAGCAGGTTCTAGGTGAAGAAAAGTTTAAATCCAGGCATGGTGGCATAAGCCTTTAGTCCCAGTTTACAGGAGACAGAGCCATGAAGATCTCTCAGTTCAAGGTCAATCTATAAGAAATCTACAATCCAGGAAAGCCAAGTTTAGGCAGAGAGGGAATCAGAAAACAGAAAGCTGGTAATAGAATACAGGAGGCCATATTCTAGCCTAGCAAACAGCAAAACTCTCCAGCTTTGGTCATGTGGCTCTGGCTTTAGAGTCCAGAATAGAAGGGACTACTGGAACAATGGATGCTGGTTAGCTGGAGCTAAAAAACTAGTGGTGATTAAGAAGATACCAGCATGGCTGAGATGAAATTTTCTGGGAAGTGTTTTCTGAAAGCACAAAGAAGCTGTGTTCCAGAGATAGACAAGGTCGAACCTCATACTGCAGCTGGATTTGGTAATGTGTAAGGGTCACCTAGGTGGTACTGGTTTTGAACATATGAAAACATGAGAAACAGCTGAGGCTTGGCATTGTGACAAGCCATAGAAGGTCATTGGTGAAGGTGCAGCCTCAGTTGCAGTTGATGGCCCAGGACTGAGGGGATCACGGATGAATTGAGGCTTGGCATCATAAAGAGAGTCTATGAAAGGCTATTGGTGAAGCCTAGTTGCAGTGGAAGACCCCAGCGTATTGGAGATGCCAGTACGATGGGATGACCACCAAGAACAGAAGGGGCAGTGGAGTGGATCAACCTGAGCTACAGGAGGCAGAACTGGATAAGTGATGCTAGCCCTTTGGAGGAGCCCAGAAGATCATGTGGTGATACCAGACACTGGAACAAGAAGCTATAACACTGAAGCTGCCTTGGAGACTCCAAGATGTTTGAGATGCCAGAGTCATGGGCTATCGGCTGAGGAAAGCTGTTAACAGAGAATGGAACCAGCACAGGAGAAAGAAATGTATTGCAGTCAACAAAGATGAAAAGGAGTTGGAGATCTGAAGACTGCTTTGACATCAGCTATGGAGATATAGAGTTTGGAGTTTTCCCAGCTGGTTTCTTGTCTTGCTTTGGAGATTACAGTTAAGTGTTGGACAGATCTCAGAAGAGACTTTGAACTTTGGACTTCTAACATTGTTGAGACTACTATACACTATGGGGACTTTGGAAGCTAGACTAAATGTATTTTTCATTATGCTATGTTTAGCTATAGTTCCCATAGACTCATGTTTGAACAAGACTATGGGGGCCAGGGAGTGGAATGTGATGGTTTGTATATGCTTGGGCCAGGGAGCAGTACTATTAGGAGGTGTGGCCTTGTTGGAGTAGGTGTGTCACTGTGGGCGTGGGCTTAAGACCTTCATCCTAGCTGCCTGGAAGTCAGTCTTCCACTAGAAGCCTTCAGTTGAAGATGAACTCTCAGCTCTGCCTGTACTGTGCCTGCCTAGATGCTGCCATGCTTCCACTTTGATGACAATGGACTGAACCTCTGAACCTGTAAGCTCAATTAAATGTTGTCCTTCATAAGACTTGCTTTGGTCAACATGTCTGTTCACATCAGTAAAGCCCTAACTAAGATACCCCTTCTCCTGTGTGCATGTTCAAGCTCAGAGCTCTTGTTTTGCAACCTCTGACTTTCTTTCATTACTTTATGGTCTGTGGGACTCTGAGTCCCACTCCTGTGGCTTTACCATCATTCACCAGTTTCATCTCAAGGTTCCTTCACATTCTTCATGGGTCTCTTGCTTTTCTGGGTCTGCAAAGAGTTTCTTCCATCATGTCCAGATACTTCCTTTTTGCCAGACTTGCAATTACTTCTGCTTTCCTATTCCCCACCTCTTCCAAGTCTGTCTGAAGGGCGTTGTTCCATGCTTTCACAGTAGATTCTGCACAGACCCCTGCCAGTCTATAAATATCATGCCTTTCCCTGCACTCTAATGAACCTATCTGTCTTTCAGCTTCAGTAGATGAAACTCTTTGTGGTCAAGGATGGTTCCTATTTATTTATTTATTTAGACTCTCGAGTCCATTTCCTGACCCTATAGCTACGCTCTGTAAATGACTGGTGAAAGAATAAATGAAAGGATGTCATATACAGTGAGGAAAGCTTTGAGGCAATGAGACTGAAAATAGTTAGGGATGCTGAGGGAGGGAAGGGCGTGTGAGTGGCAGGAGAGGAGGTCCTCTGTTAGAAGTTGGGGGAAGTTAGCATAGGGTAAGATACAGCTATATGTTCACAAATGGAATAATTCAGGGCTCTAGAGACTACTATGAGCTGGGTTTTGATTTTTAGAGTCCTATCAGCTATGATCCTTGCAACACATATGACATCAACCCAGTTGGTTAGTAATAAAAGTATCAGTCATTAAGTTTTCTTTCTCTTCCTTTTCTTTATAAAACCAAAAGACCATTCTAAATGCACAAAACATAGGTTTTATTAAATGTAACACCAAAGTAACCAAAGCCTGGAAAGCATTGTATTATTTCTTTCCTGGAGTGTGCTGACATGAGTAACAGCAAAGTTGATAATGTAAACACACAGGCATTGACTTTCTCATAGCCACGGGACTGTTAGTCCAAAATCAAGGTGTCAACCTGTTCTCAGGGGAACCTGCATGGGATGAATGCTTTTTTGCTTCCCTTCCCCAGACATTGACAATCTTCCACATTCCCTTGTCTGACTGCCCTGTCATTCCAGCTTCTGCCTCTGTCATCACCTGGTCTTTGTTCTGTGTTGTCCCATGGTCATCTCTCTTCATGTTCTCTTCTTCTTATGAGGAGAGTTGTCATATTAGATCCATGTCCACTGCACTCCCGGATGACTGTCCTTAATCCTGTCTGTGACCATCTGGCTTCTATCCTGAATCACTAGGGTTTAGGGGTTTAGCATCTTTTGGCTAACACATTTATAAACAAATTTTTCTACTTCTCAGAAATAATCACCGGGTTACTATTATAAAGAACAGGTTCCACCTTCGAGTTTTTTCAGCCTTCAGCTCTATTTTAATACCAATGTGCACAGTTACACATTTTTAACCGAATAGATTGCCACTATGTACTGGTATGAATGGTGGCTGTTCTTAAATTCATGATCAGAAGTGATTAACTTGCACCTTCTTTTGTTACATTTTCAGCTCTTGTTTTCTGCCTTATTTACTGTCACTTTTAGCTATTATATCTTAAGTGTGATCTGGTAATGCTCTTTTGAATTGCAGAGCATATTTTTGGATTATTAAGGGAACTTGCTGTGTTCCCTGTGGAGACAGAAAGTAGAAAATAAAAAAAAAAGAGAGAAAGATCTAAAAGGCCCATTTCATTATACATAATCCATGTAAGCATGCCTCATGGAGGGTTCTGTTCTAATTGATATTCAGACACCAGGGCCAGGCTGAGTTTTTACTAACTGCCCTAGTGGAAGAGGGCTGAGGTCAAGTGTGACCTCTCTAATTTGCATCCCCGATTAGAATCAATGAGCTGTGTGTCTAATGAAAGGTTCTGTGTACAAGCTCATTTGTTCAGAGGAACTTTCCCCTAACCTTTATTTCCCCTACCTAATACAAATAGCTGCGAAGGGCTGCAGAGAAAGCAAAGCCTTCGCTGCTCAAGCATAATCTAGGTAATCATGCAAGTGAGCTAACATAAAATGAGACACAGAAGAAAAGAAAGGCTGTGGTCTAATCTGTGCTTCCCATCTCTCCCCTTTGCATTCCTTTTCCTCAGTTTTAAGGAAGACTGGTATAGATCCTGGTATTTTCAGAAACAGAAACACTTTTGGGGCCTTAAAGAATGGCATTCATGCTTATGATGGGAAGAATGACTGAATGGGACCAGTTCAGCTGAGCTAATGGAAAATTGATCCCCTAGTGATCATGTGCATAATCCTTCAGCAGCAGAGGTTCAGCTCGGAATAGCTTACAGAAAGAAAGTGACAATCACTAGAGTAGGAGGATTGGGAAATATCAGCCCTCAGCATTCAGCCACAAATATTTTTTTTCCTGCTGCTACCCACCAAGATACCTGATAGCATAAAACTGTATAGTCTCTCAAAGGACATGTTAAAAACACAAGCTTTGTCTGCACTCGATGTACACAAGGTCATTGTTGTCGCCCAGATTAAACCTAAGCTAGCCCAGGGTCATCAGTCAGCTAGTCCAGGCTAGGCCATGAGATGTGAAGTGTTATCAGGGAACAGAGACCAAGGACAGCAGGAGCAAATTTAACTACAAAGGGCTCCAAATGTGTAAGCATTGCAAGACTAGCAAGAGTCATCTGGAAGGCTTAGAATAGAGTTGAGAGAGCAGATATGGCTTCAAGAGACCAGGTGTTACTAGAAGCAGAGAAGTTAGAATCTGAGCTCTGTCACTTACAAAGAAGGAGTCATTGTACAAGCTATTGCCTCAGTTTCTTTGTCTATGAAGTGGGGTTGAAAGAAGGACCTATCCCAAAGACTTTATGAGATCATATAATAATGAACACAACACTGACCTTGGGGTATCATACTTAATCTAGAATAAATCAGAGGAAATATTCTCAGCTTTGGCCTAGAAACTTCTTGTAGTGTTATAACTTTGGATTCTCTTCACAATTCTCCTTGAACGTTTCTTTTCAGAGGTGAAGAAACAGAACCTTACAAATGTTAAGTGAAACAAAAATCTTACAAATGTGGTCGACAATTTTAAGGATCTAGCAAGTACCAACATTTGTATCAAACCATAAATCTCTCCATGGCTCAAGGCAGTTAGTACCTTGAGTGAGTGACTTGTGGGTTTCTCAGCATGACTTTGCCACCTGAAACGTTCCAAATTTGATTACAAGTGATTTTATGGGAGGAACACTCAGGAAAAAACAAACAAAAAGAAAGGAGAGGATATTAAGCCAACATGATGTGGTTTTAAGGAAGTTGCTTGGTCCATAGAGAAGAGAGATACAAAAGAAAACCAAGACAAGACAAATACCACAGCATCCCTGGCTGCTTCTGTGCACTCATGGAATTGCTATCCAGCTTTTGATGGTTTCTGCTTCTGTTCTCTTTTACTTCCTGGGTGATGTGGCTTCTATTCATTAGTCAGTGTCTACAGAAAGGGTCAAATTCCAATATTCTTGGCTCCTAGGCAGACGTTAGCCTAATGTAGAAGACCACCTAGATGGCATAGTATTATTTCTACCCAGTTTGGGCTCCTAATAATGAAATGCTGTAAAATAGATGGCCTATTAAAAAATCAAATCAAAACAAAACAAAATAAAACAAAACTATTTCTCACAGTTGTCCAGCCTGGGAAGTACAAAAGTGAAGTCCTGGTACATCCTGTAACTCTCTAGGGCCTGCTGTGTAGTTCACAGGCCTGTATCTTTTTATTGTGTTCTCAGATCTGCCAGGAATCTACTATAAAATGCTTACCCCATTCATGAGGGCTCAAATCTCATGACTTAATTTGTTTCCAAAGACTGAGTTTTGGAGGTTTGGATTTAAACTTATGAACTCTGGGTAGGCACAAAGACTCAGACCACATCAGGTGCCAGTCACAAAATTGCATTCATGAAGTTAGGTCAGCATGCACAATGTAAAGTCAACTGTGTTGTTTGGGGAAACTTGTGACTTGTGGAGACATTTGCCATGCTAGAGTCTGAGTCCTAATTAGAAAAAAGTACTCATTTTCATTCAATGCAAGAGGCAATGTACAACGTAAGAGTAGTGTGTGAATCTATTGCCAAAAGATTATCACATTTGGCAGGGAAGGTGGGGAGGCAAAGATCAAGGATTGTCTTTCTCTGAACCTCACATCACTTATGACAATGTATAATCTGAAGAACTATGAGAACTGGAGGGAGCAGCTGTCTTACTACATACACTTTGAGTCAGGTGGGATTTCTTAAAGGATTCATAAACCTCTGCTAGCAGATGGTAAAGAGAACTTGAGAGCGCATCATGCCAGCCTTACGTAGCACCAGGTCATGGATGAGAGACGCATAAGCTAAAATTCCAACTGCAGGTTTGCAATGCGTTCACCTGCCTAAGCCTCACTGTTTGGGAAACAGGTGTCTTGGCTATAAAGTATGGAGGTCCTCTCGGCTCTAAAACCCAATTCTGTTTTGTTGGCATTCATACCAGACACGGCTATTGCATAGCTTTCACCCAAATTAGATGTGACACTCCCCGTGTGCTTCGCCAGTGATAAATGATGGGTTTATTGCTTATTCTTTGTGTTTTACTTGGGAAAAAATCAATGGAAAGCTTTGAGAAATTGGTTTTAAATAACACATGTTTCAGTAGAGATGGATAGTTATGGTGTAGAAGCATTCTAAGCTGGAAAATGAGAAAACCCGTGAGACTTACCAAAACCTCTGCTTGGGGAGTCAGGCCCAGCTATCACCAACCTAGATAGGCAAGAATGTCATCTCCTGGAAATCAGTATGGATGGCACTATTGTTGAATTCTGAGAAAAAATGTGACTTAAATGGTGGCTTAGCCTCAGAAATCTATAGGCGCAGTTCCACACATCTGGCTTGTTAGTGGACTTTAGCAGCTGCATGTCCTTAATGATCAGAGTACCAAGTTTTTGTTGTTTTTTCTTTATGTACTTTGTATATGATAGATCTGTGCTTGTTTATAGCTCACTGAGCCAAATGAATTTCTTGGGTCCACTGCTCTTGGATGGTTATGGGAATTCTTTCTTAGAAGTGGTGGCATGAATGCCTGGGCACCCCGTTCGTAGAGCTGAAGTAGATGAGAAATAGATGTTTATAAACAACACTGAAACAGTTTTGGTAGGGAAGGGGACTACGGTCCAGCTCTCTGTGAGCTATTCACTTAGTTAAAATGTACTTAGTCTATTTCTATTATCACCAATTTTAAATGACAGGAACTAAAACAGTGTTTGCTTACATATCAAGTATAATTTTGTAGAAAACTATGCTTCTCTAAAATGGGTCATTCTGTACTCTTCATAGCCTGTGTCTGGTTGAGCAAAGACAATGGCTTACTAATGTCCACATTCTGTGGGTTCCTCTATGACACAACTCCTGCAATGCTATCATGATCCTGTAATTATACATGGATGTAAGACCAATCTAGGAGGTCAATTATTGCTATGCTATTAAAGTCACCTCTACTTTTGCTCACAGATGAATGGATTTTTTTTTTTAAAGACCAGTCTTCCAAAATAGGAGGAATTTCTTATCAGCTGATAAGACTGTAAGCTCAAGTCCTTTTATCTTTTTGTACTTTATCTTGTAGAGCTCCATTCTTGTTTTTGCTTTGTAGCTTACTGAGCCAAATGGTTCTTGGGCCCATTGGTCCTTTGATGGTTATAAGAATTCTTTCCTAGAAGTGTCAGCATGAGCTCCTGGGCGTCCAGTCCTAGAGCCTGTTAGATGAGAAACAGATGAGAGGTCGTCCGAAGCAAGCAAGCAAATAGTTCAGCTCATCCTTCCAGCAAGCTCTTCATATACTCAGGAGCCTGGGCTTGGGAGGGTCCTCACTGCCCTAACAACTCTTCTGCCATTTCTTAGCTTAACCTCTAACAACACATTTAAAGAACCAGATGAGCTCAATTGCAACCCATTGAATAATAAATAGAATATATAGAAAAGAAAATATACTCGAGATGATTTGCTTTATACTTTCATAGAGGATTTCTCTTAACGGCTCACACAAATGTATAAACTTAACTGGTACATTTTCTATAGACTTATACAAAAGCTGTACTCTTACAAGAGAAAGGATTCCATTAGAACTCAGAACAAAATTTCTGCTGTCAATGTTTAATAATAGTCACAGCAGAAGGGAGCAGTGATTTGTTAATTACGAGTGGGAGACAAACGGTCATTATTGCCTTCCACGAGAAAACTAAAAACATCCCCCGAAGAAAAACTCAATACAGGAGCCATTATTAGCTGTTCAAAGAGACCATTGTTAAAGCTCACTATATCCGTCAGACAACGACCAGTAACCCGATTATGTATGTATTAGGCTAAAGAAATAGAGAGGTCAAGAAGCTTAAGTTTATTCCAAAGCAGGACCAGAGCTATCATGTTTGGACACCCTGGATCTGACATGTGAGTTCCAGGATGATGGTGCCAACACTCGGGAAAGCTCGTGATTCACTTCCTAGACGTCTGGATACTAATTTTCATGGCATTCATACTATAGCAGAACCTGGAATTAAAGATGGAGTGAGGATATTGTTTAAGTTGTACACAGCATCAGAGGACCCAGTTGTTGAATGAAAATCCTGGCCATCTAGGATTGAAAGTCTGATTCTTCAAGAATGTCAGATTTGGAAGCACTCCAACTTTCCCAGGAGAAAATTGAGACTCAGAGAAGAGTGATGGGTTCATCGAAGAGTCTGATGGAGAAAGGGAGCAGAGATGAAATTGTATTAATTTCCTCCAATCACAGCCTTCAGGTTCACTCGGCAGGCAGCGTCTTCCCTTCTATGTCTCCATGACACCTCAGGTTTATCCCATAGCTTCCCAGACACTTTCATTTATTAACAACTCGAAGCCTGTCTAGGTTAATCTGAACCTTCAGTCTTTATGCAGCTTAATTGGTTGATCTCTAAGCCTGGGGCAGACATGGCTCTGAGGACTTGGGACTAAGAGAGATTGAGTTCTGCTCTGTCTCCTTTCCCCTGCTCTACTCTGTCACATGCTTCTTTGGCATATATATATAAAGATATCAGGAAGAGTTGGACATGTTTTGCAGTTTAGCATGGGATTGCAGTTCTGGGTAGATGTGTTGGTCATCTATCTCTCTGGCAGGCATCCAAATGCTGCCTCCATTTGGGCAAAATAGTGAGTTCATTGGAAGATTTAGGGAGTGTCTTCAGCAGTGTTTCTATTGCTGTAATGAAACACCATGACCAAAAGCAACTTGGAGAGAAAGGATTTATTTGATTTACATACCTTGAATCATAATCCACTGAGGGTAACCAAGACAGGGACTCAGATCAGATAGGAATCTGGAGGTAGGAGCTGATGCAGAGGTCATGGAGGAAAGCTGCTTACTGGCTTGTTCCTTATGGATTTCTCAGCCTGCTTTCCTTTTTCTCTCCCCATTATCTCTTCTATTTATTATTATTATTATTATTATTATTATTAAATTAAACAATTTCAAACTTATTCACTTTACATCCAGATCATTGTCCTCCCCGCCCCCGTCTTCTCCTCCCACAATCCTTCTCCCCTCCCCTTCCCATTTTTTTTCTAAGCAGGTGGGGGGCCACTGTGTATCCCCCTACCTGGCACAAGTCTCTGTGAGGCTGCTTCCTCTCCCACCTAGGCCAGACAAGGCAGCCCAGCTAGAAGAATATATCCCATATACAGGCAACAGCTTTTGGGATAGCCCTTGTCCAGTTGTTTGGGACACACGTGAAGATCAGCTGCACATTTGTTACATATGTGTGGGAAGGCCTAGGTTCAAACCATGTATGCTCTTTTGTCGCCTCCCGATCCGACCAGCGGACAGAAGACAACGGACACCGGAACTTCTCAACACCATTTACTCAGGAACTTCTTCTCAACACCATTTACTCAGGAACCATTAACGTACGAAAAAACCCGCCAACCGTTGTTCCCGCCCTTAAATCTCTGTCTCCTCCAATCAGAAGCCATTCCGTATTGGTGCTCCACCCATATGTCAAACGGCCTGATCTTATGTACAAGCAATATGCACTTAGTAATGCCAGATCTACGTGCCCTGATCATGGCGCAGCAATGTCCAAGCTAGGGCTGGCAGATTGCCAGCCGTCATCTTGTGACACCAGCTCTCCACACTCTTTGGTTGTTGGTTCAATCTGAGAGCCTCAGGGGTTCAGGTTACTTGATTCTGTTGGTTTTCCTGTGGAGTTCCTATCCCCCTAGGGACTGCAATCCTTCCTCCTACTCTTCCATAAGAGTCCCAAAGCTCTTTTCATATTTGGCTATGGGTGTATGCCTCTGTCTGAGTGTGTTGTTGGGTTGGGTCTCTCAGAGGACAGCTATACTAGACTCCTGTCTGCAAGCATAACAGAATATCATTAATAGTGTCAAGGTCTTTCCCACAGGACAGGCCTCAGTTGGGCTAGTTACTGGTTGGTCAATCCTCAGTCCTGCATTTCTTGTAGACAGGATAAGTTTTAAGTTGAAAATTTTGTGGGTGGGTTGGTGTCTCTGTTGTTCCCCTGAGGTTCACGCCTGGCCACAGTAGGCAGCTTCCCTAGGCTCCATATTCTCAGTGCTGTGAGTCACAGCTAAGGTCACTCTCATTGATTCTTGGGTACCTCCCCTATCTCAGGTCTCTGTCTCTTCCTGGAGATGTCTCCTACCTCCCCCACTCCTATCAGTTGCAGTTTTTTATTTATTCTTGTGGTCATCCTGCCATCCCCCTTCCCCTCCCCACACCCTACCCTGAACCCCTCCACTCCCCTTGAACTCTCTTCTCTCCCACCCAGTCACCTCCCTCCATCTACCTTCCATGACCATTCCATTCTCCCTTCCAAGTGAGGCTCAAGCATCCTTGCTCGTGCCCTCCTTTCTGTCCAGCCTCCTTGGTCTGTGGAGTGTGGCATGGGTATCCTGTATTTTGTGGTTAATAACCAATTATAAGTGAGTACATACCATTGCATGTCCTTTTGGGATTGGGTTACTTCATTCAGGATGATAGTCTCAAGATCCACTCATTTGCCTGCAAACTTAATGATGTCTCTTTTAAAAAATAGTTAAATAGTATGACATTGTGTAGATGTACCACATTTTCTTTATCCGTTCTTCAGTTGGGGAATATTTAGGTTGTTTCCAGTTTCTGGCTCTTATGAATAAAGCTGCTATGAAAATAGTTGAGCAACTGTCATTGTGGGATGGTGGATCATCTTTTGGGTATATGACCAGGAGTGGTATAGCTAGGTCTTGAGGTATAACTATTCCCAGTTTTCCGAGAAATCACCAAATTGATTTCCAAACTGGTTGTCCAAGTTTGCACTCCCACTAGCAATGGAGTACTGTTCCCTTTGCTCCTCATCTTCACCAGCATGTGCTAGCATTTGAGTTTTGCTCTTAGCCATTCTGATCAGTGTAGGCTGGAATCTCAAAGTTGTTTTGATTTGCATTTCCCTGATGAATAAGGACTTTGAACATTTCTTTAAGGGCTTCTCAGCCACTCAAGATTCCTCTATTGAGAATTCTCTGTTTAGTTCTGTGCTCCATTTTTTTATTTGGGTTGTTGGTGTTTAACTTCTTGAGTTCTTTATGAGATGTAGGTTAGGTTAGTGAAGATCCTTTAAGCCTGTTTTCTTATAAAACCTAGGACCACCAACCCAGTGGTGTCCCTTTCTCAGAGGGCTGTGTCCTTTCTCTTCATTCAGTAATTAAGAAAATGTCCTATAGGTTTGTCGGATCAAGTCTTATGGAGGCATTTTCTCAACTGAGATTCCCTCTTTTCAGATGACTCTAGCTTGTGTCAAGTTGATGTAAGACTAGCCTGGGTAGGGAGTCTGTGAAGTTCAGCAGTGGCTCATTGTTTGTCATGTGCTGTCAGTGCATTTAGCTTGTAGGGCTGGCATCTGAGGGACAGTGCTTTTGAGTGGGGAACTAATAAGATAACTCAAGCTGGAAATTACCTTATGTATCCACTTTGCCTATACAACATTCTCCATTATGGTTTTGATAAACTTTGGGATTTTTAAAAAAATCCTTCCAGATATACCATGGCTTATTAATCAGTCTGTAGCTCCAAAGATGTTGTACCAGGAAACCAATATTATATTTGCTTTTTAAAAAGTACAGTGTGCTTTCTGGCTCTAAGTCATGCAAGTCAAGGCTTTTGGGACTGCCTTCTCTTTCCACCTCCTGACCTTGTTGCTAGGCAGACTTGAGTAATCCAATACAACCCAAAGAATGCCATTACAGGTGTAGAAGGAACAAATCTTGAGACAGGAAACTGAAATGTGTCACTGGCCAAAGTGATTTACAACTTTTTAACTGTATGACTACTGTCTTCATCTAACTATGTGCTCAGTCTTGCCAGTCCTTCTGTTTAAGAGGTCAGATTTCTCTGCACTGCACAGTGATTTATTACTCTTGGTAATAAATGCACTGCAGTAAGGAACAGAATGTAATGGACTGTGCTGGCAAACAGCATGGCTCTGACTTTCGGTTTTCTGATATTCAATGCAATGGTCTTCTGATTAGATGCCTTCCCAATTCCCTGTGTGTAAACCATCGAAAGTACATTTTCTCATTTATGTAAAAAGTCATTTGCTCAGTATGTAAAACTTAATAGTATTCTCCAGTTTCTAGGCCAAGAGATATGTGGTTTCCTATTTCTTTCAAAGGAATTCTTAGTAAGAATTTGGCAAACAAGATGGTATGTTTACATCCAACATTATCTAATATTATGAAGATGTAGATGTGAAACATCTTTCCAGAAAATGTACAACTGAGCATTTACACAAAAATCATATTTTTTTGTAATTAAAATTTTTAATTTTAAATTGACCTTTTAATTTAACGTTAAATAATTTTCTCTGAAGACTAAATTGAAACAAAAATCCATGAGAATTGGATATACCAATGTTTAATGTAGGCTATGCCAATTAGTGACAGAGGTTACATAATTAACCTCTAGTAGCCTTAGTCTTCTTATCTATAAGATGCAAATAGTAATCACTACCTCACAGAATAGCATGACTATTCTGTTTTGGAAGTTACTTAGGAAGCTCTGAGAGATGCTAAGGCAGAGAAAATCTTCAGAGCATCATCCATCCATCCCACACATTTGGAATAAACCAGGCTGCTATGTTAACTCCCACTTGTCCTGTATCTGTTCTCTTGCAGTTTCTGCCACCATGGAGCTAGAATCCATACTCTTTCTTGTTAGTCCACTGTAGTCATGTGACTGACACGGCAAATGGCATATTAATGAAAGCTGGAAAAAGCACCTCTCATTTATTTTGCTCACTAGGGTTTGTTTTCTTGCTCTCCTCCATGAAAAATCTGGAGGGTATCACAGGATGTCTTAGTTAGAGTTTTAGTGCTGTAAACAGACACCATGACCAAGGCAACTCTCATAAGGACAACATTTAATTGGGGCTGGCTTACAGGTTCAGAGGCTCAGTCCATTATCATCAAGGCAGGAACTTGGCAGGTCCAGGCAGGCATGGTGTAGGAGGATCTGAGAGTTCTACATCTTCATCTAAAGGTTGCTAGCGGAATACTTACTACCAAGCAGCTGGGATGAGGATCTTAAAGCCCACACCCCAGTGACACACCTACTCCAATAGGGCCACACCTTCTAATAGTACCGTTCCCTGGGTCAAGCATATACAAACTATAACACAGGAAGAGCTGAATCACTGTCATTCCATCAGACACCCAACATCCTACAATAGCTGAACTACAGCTGATTAAAAGATATGGTGTGAGCCCTGCTTGGACCAGGTTACCTCACTCACTAGGATTTTGGCACTTTAATGCTGATTGTCCTAACTCACTACATCTTGGATTAGTTTGGTAGGCAGCTCACTGTGGCAACAAATAACAGTTTATTTTCCCCCTAAGGCCCTCAACAAATGCTTCCTAACAAATGATAATTTATTTTTTCTATTAATAGAACTAACTAGAAACTTATCCCATACATTTACATTTCATTTTTAACCTTAATTTTCAAACTTATTCTTTGGAAATTTCAGTCACAGATACTATTAAGTTGGTTTTAATGTCAACTTGACACAAATTAGAATCATGTGAGTAAGGAGCCTTAATTGAGGAGCTATCTTAATTGCACTAATAAATAAATGAAAATCTGTTCCCATTGTGGGAAGCACCTTCTGGTAACAATCCAGAGAAAAGGGGGATGGCAAAAGGAAGATCATCTTCGGCTGATGAACCCTTTTTTTCACAGACGAACATACCTTTGCAGGTTTCCGTTGTGGGCTGAGAACCAATGGATCTCCAGAATCCTTTTAAGTTCTTTCCCTTTATTCTTCTCTCAAACATTACATCCTAACTGTAGTTTCTCTTTTCTGAATTCTTCCCAGACCTCCCTCCATCTCCCCTCTTCCCCAGATCCACTCCTCCATTTCTTTTCAAAAAATAATAAAGAAAAGAAGAGGAAGAGGGGGAGGAAGAAAGGAATAATAATAATAGTAATAATAATGATAATAATAATAATAGGAGGAGGAAGAGAAAGAGGAGGAGGTGGAAGAGGAGGTGGAAGAGGAGGAGGAAGAGGAAGAGGAAGGGAAGAAGAAGAAGAAGAAGAAGAAGAAGAAAGAAGAAGAAGAAGAAGAAGAAGAAAACAAAGAAGGAAGGAAGGAAGGAAAGAAAAGAAAGAAAAAAAGAAAGAAAGAAAGAAAGAAAGAAAGAAAGAAAGAAAGAAAGAAAGAAAGAAAAAGAAAGAAAGAAAAAACAGGCTTCCTAGGATTATCCACTGAACATGGCAGAATAAGTTCCAATTAGAATGGGCAAAAATCAAGCCTGGAGATAGCAAACCGGTAGGAGGAAAAGGGTCCCAAGTGCAGGCAGAAGGGTCAGAGACATCTCATATTTTACTTTTAGGAGTCTCACAAGAATACCAAGCTAATATGCAGAAGACCTAGCTCAGATTCATACTGGATCCAAAACTGTCCCTACAGCTTCCATGAGCCCCTATAAGCCCTGCTTATTTGATTCTGTGTGTCGTGTTCTTAGTCATCTGACACTTATAATTGGTCCTTCACCCTATCTGGGGGCGGGGGGGGGGCGGTTTCCCCAGCTCTGCATAGTGTTTGGCTGTGGTTCTCTGTATCTCCTATTAGTTGCTGGATGATACTTTTAAAAAATTTTTTTTATTGGATATTTTTTTACATTTCAGATGTTATCCCCTTACCCCATTTCCTAACCGCCCAGGAACTCCCTATCCCATCCCCCCTCCTCCTGCTTCTATGAGGATGTGCCCGCATCCGCCCCCCTACTCCCACCTCCTCACCCTCAAATTCCTCCCACATAGTGTCCAGCATTCATGGGACCAAGGATCTCCTTTTCCACCTATGCCCGACAAGGCCATCCTCCCCTACATATACAGCTGGAGCCATGGGTCCCTCCCTATGTGCTCCCAGGCTGGTGTTTTAGACCTTGGGAGCTCTGCTTGGTTGGTATTGTTGCTCTCCTCATGGGGCGGCAAACCCTTTCAGCTCTTTCAGTCTTCTCTCTAACTCCTCCATTGGGAACCCCTTGATCAGTTCAATGGTTAGCTGTGAGCATTTGCCTCTAAATATGTCAGATTCTTGCAGACCTCTAAGGAGACAGCTATATCAGGCTCCTGTCACCATGCACTTCCTGACATCCATATCAACTTCTACCTTTGGTGACTGCGCATAGGATGGATACAGAGGTGGAATGGCCTCCAGATGGCCCCTCCTTCAGTTTCTGTCTCACACTTTGTCTCCATATTAGCTCCCTTGAGTATTTTGTTACTCCTTCTAAGAAGGACCGAAGCACCCATACTTGGTCTTCCTTCTTCATGAGCTTCATGTGGTCTGTGAGGTGAATCTTAGGTATTGTGACCTTCTGGGCTAATATCCAATTATCAGTGAGTGAATACCACGTGTGTACTTTGTGATTGGGTTACCTCACTTAGGATGATATTTTCTAGTTCCATCCATTTACCTAAGAATTTCTCAAATTCATTGTTTTTAGTAGCTGAGTAGTACTCCATTGTGTAATGTACCACATTTTTTGTATCCATTCCTCTGTTGAAGGACATCTGGGTTCTTTCCAGCTTCTGGCTATTATAAATAAGGGTGCTATGAACATAGTGGAGCATATGTCCTTGTTATATGTTAGAACCTCTTTTGGGTATATGCTCAGGAGTGGTATAGCTGGGTCCTCAGGTAATGCTATGTCCAATTTTCTGAGGAACCTCAAGACTGATTTCTAAAGTGGTTGCACCATCTTGCAATCCCACCAACAATGGAGGAGTGTTCCTCTTTCTCCACATCCTTGCCAGCATCTACTATCACCTGAGTTTTTGATCTTAGTCATTTTGACTGGTGTGAGATGGAATCTCAGGGTGGTTTTGATTTGCATTTCCCTGATGACTAAGGATGCTGAACATTTCTTTAGGTACTTCTTGGCCATTTGAGTTTCCACAGTTGAGAATTTTTTGTCTAGCTTTGTACCCTATTTTTAATAGGGTTATTTGGTTGTCTGGAGTCTAATTTCTTGAGTTCTTTGTATATATTGGATATTAATCCTCTATCAGATTTGGGATTGGTAAAGATCTTTTCCCAATCTGTTGGTTGCCTTTTTGTCCTATTGACAGTGTCCTTTGCCTTACAGAATCTTTGCAATTTTATGAGGTCCCATTTGTCAATTCTTGATCTTGGAGCATAAGCCATTGGTGTTCCATTCAGGAACATTTCCCCTGTGCCCAGGTATTCGAGGGTCTTCCCCACCTCTTCTATTATTTTCAGTGTTTCTGGTTTTATGTGAAAGTCCTTAGCCAAAAAGCACACAATACCCAAGATACAACTCACAGACCACATGAAGCTCATGAAGAAGGAAGGAAGACCAAAGTGTGGGTGCTTAGGTTCTCCTTAGAAGGAGTAACAAAATACTTATGGGAGCAAATATGGAGACAAAGCATGGGACATGGTTTTTGAACCATCCCTGCATTCCTGGGATAAAGCCTACTTGATCATGATGGATGAGTGTTTTGATGTGTTCTTGGATTCGGTTTGTGAGAATTTTATTGAGTGTTTTTGCATTGATATTCATAAGGGAGATTGGTGTGAAGTTCTCTTTCTTTGTTGGGTTTTTGTGAGGTTTAGGTATGAGTGTGATTGTAGCTTCATAGAACGAATTGAGTAGTGTTCCTTCTGTTTTTATTTTGTGGACTAGTTTGAAGAGAATTGGTATTAGGTCTTCCTTGAAGGTTTGATAGAATTCTGCACTAAAACCATCTGGTCCTGGGTTCTTTTTGGTGGGGAGACATTAATGACTGCTGCTATTTCTTTAGGGGTTATGGGACTGTTTAGATGGTTTATTTTCTCCTGATTTAACTTTGGTATCTGGTATCTGTCTAGAAAATTGTCCATTTCATCCAGATTTTCCAGTTTTGTTGAGTATAGGCCTTTGTAGTAGAATCTGATGATTTTTAAAATTTCCCCAGTTTCTGTTGTTGTGTCTCCCTTTTCAGTTCTGATTTTATTTATTTGGATACTGTCTCTGTGCCCTCTGGTTAATCTGGCTAAGGGTTTATCTATCTTGTTGATTTTCTCAAAGAACCAGCTCCTGGTTTCGTTGATATTTTGTATAGTTCTTTCTGTTTGTACTTAGGTGATTTCAGACCTGAGTTTGATTATTTCCTGCTGTCCACTCCTCTTGGGTGTATTTGCTTCTTTTTGTTCTAGAGCTTTCAGGTGTGCTGTCAAGTTGCTAGTATATGCTCTCTCCAGTTTCTTTTTGTAGACACTTAGAGCTATGAGTTTTCCCCTTAGCACTCCTTTCATTGTGTTCCATAAGTTTTGGTATGATGAGCCTTCATTTTCATTAAATTCTAAAAAGTCTTAAATTTCTTTCTTAATTTCTTCCTTGACCAAGTCATCATTGAGTAGAGTGTTGTTGAGTTTCCACGTGTATGTGAGCTTTCCATTGTTTTTGTTATTATTGAACACCAGCCTTAATCCATGGTGATCTGTTAGGATGCAATGGATTATTTCAATCTTTTTTTATCCATTGAGGCCTGCTTTGTGACCAATTATATGGTCTATTTTGGAGAAGGTATCATGAGGTGCTGAGAAGAAGGTATACTCTTTTGTTTTAGGATGAAATGTTCTATAGATATCCGTTAAATCCATTTGGTTTATAACTTCCGTTAATTCCACTGTGTCACTGCTTAGTTTCTGTTTCCATGATCTGTCCATTGCTGAGAGTCAGGTGTTGAAATCCCCCACTATTATTGTGTGAGGTGCAATGTGTGCTTTGAGTTTTAGTAAAATTTCCTTTATGAATCTGAGTGTCCTTGCATTTGGAGCATAGATGTTCAGAATTGAAAGTTCATCTTGGTAGATTTTTCATTTGACAAGTATGAAGTGTCCTTCATTATCTTTTTTGATAACTTTTGGTTGAAAGTTGATTTTATTCTAAATTAGAATGGCTACTATAGCTTGTTTCTTGGGACCATTTGCTTGGAAAATTGTTTTCCAGCCCTTTACTCTGAGAAAGTGTCTGTCTTTGCCACTGAGGTGCGTTTCTTGTATCCAGCAAAATTCTGGGCCCTGTTTACGTATCCAGCCTGTTAGTATATGTTTTTTTTTTTTTTTTTTTTTTAAATTGGGGAATTGAGTCCATTGATGTTAAGAGATATTGAGGAAAAGTGATTGTTTCTTCCTGTTATTTTAGTTATTAGAGGTGTAATTATGTTTGTGTAGATATCTTCTTTTGGGTTTGTTGGAAGATTATTTTCTTCCTTTTTCCCTGTTCTAGTTTCCATCCTTGTATTGGAGTTTTCCATCTATTATCCTTTGTAGTGCTGGATTTGTGGGAAGATATAGTATACATTTGGTTTTGTCATGGAATATCTTGGTTTCTCCATCTATAGATGGAGAATTTTGCTGGGTATAGTAGTCTGGGCTGGAATTTGTGTTCTCTTAGGGTCTGTATGATATTGATATGAGTCCAGGAGCTTCTGGCTTTTATAGTTTCTGGTGAGAAGTCTGGTATAATTCTTATAGGTCTGCCTTCATGTTACTTTACCTTTTTCCCTTACTGCTCTTTGTATTTTTTTCTTTGTTTTGTACATTTGATGTTTTGATTATTATGTGATGGGAGATATTTCTTTTCTGGTCTAGTCTATTTTGAGTTCTGTAGGCTTCTTGTATATTCATGGATATCTTTTTCTTTAGGTTAGGGAAGTTTTCCTTTATAATTTTGTTAAAGATACTTACTGGCCCTTTAAGTTGGGAATCTTCACCCTCATCTATACCTATTATCCTTAGGTTTGGTCTTCTCATTGTTTCCTGGATGTTTAGGGTTAGGAGCTTTTTGCATTTTGCATTTTCTTTGACAGTTGTGTCAATGTTTTCCATGGTAACTTCTGCACATGAGATTCTCTCTTCTATCTCTTGTATTCTGTTAGTGATACTTACATCTATGACTCCTGATTTCTTTCCTAGGTTTTCTATCTCCAGGGTAGTCTACCTTTGAGATTTTTTTTATTGTTTCTATTTCCATTTCTAGATCCTAGATGGTTTTAATTCCTTCACCTGTTTGGTTGTGTTTTCTTGCAATTCTTTAAGGAATTTTTGTGTTTTTCTCTTCAAGGGCTTCTACCTGTTTACCCATGTTCTCCTATATTTCTTTAAGAGAGTTTTTTATGTCCTTATTAAAGTCCTATATCATCCTCATCAGAAGTGATTTTAAATTTGAATCCTGCTTTTCCTATGTGATGGAGTGTCCAGGACTTGCTATGGTAGGAGAACTGGGTTCTGATGATACCAAGTAACTTTTGTTTCTGTTGCTTATATTCTTCCGCTTGCCTTTCACCATCTGGTTAATCTAGAGCCACCTGCACTCACTGTCTCTGACTGGGGACTGTCTTTCCATTTATCTTGCTTGTGTCAGAACTCCTCAGTGTCCAGATGCCTCTGTGATCCTGTGATCCTGAGCTCCTGGGTAGAAGAGCTCCTGGGACTCAGGCTTCCTCTGGGATCCTGAAATCCTGCTGCTCTGAGTGCAGTGGTTCCTCACTGCTCTAAGATGGTTCAGGATATGGTGTCTTCACAGGAGCAGACCTGCTAGGTGTCTGTCCCTGCCAAAAGGACCAAGCAAGGGGCAGAAGGGGAGTGGTATTCCGAGGGGTGGGGTTTGGGTGAGTGATGGGTCCAGAGTGCCCCAGGCTCTAAGTTGCAGTTCTGAAGTATAGGGTTGTGGAGGAGGGTTCTTACCAGCTGCTCTAGGAAGGTTCAGGATAAGGTGTCTTCAAGGAGCAGACTAGCCAGGTGTCTGCCCCAGCCAAAAGTGGATGACATTCTTATGATTATAATTGTTCTAGGCACCAATCTAAGAACATAGCAGAATATCATCAGGAATCATGTTTAGTTCTCTCCTGGGTCTCTGAAATGTCTAATGATCATTCTCTATAGAGTTATTTAGTGTCCATGAGCTTCTATATTTTTAGTAGTTTCTATTGCTGTTGATATCTAGCATTATTTCATCGTGCGTAGATAGAATGCAGGCTGTTATTTTAATTTTGCTATATGTATTGAGACTTGCTTGATGTTCTGATATATAGTCAATTTCAGGTAATATTTCATGGCTTCTGAGAAGAATGTGCATTCTTCAGCATTTAGGTGGAGTGTTCTGTAGATATCTTTTAGAGCTATTTGATTTATAATGTTATTTAAGTCCAGTGGTTTTTGTTTAGTTTCTGTTGTGATAACCTGTCTATTGGTGACAGTGTGACATTTAGAGTGACTCACTAAAACTGTGTTGGAATATGTTGTTTTAGATATAGTAATATTTCTTTTATGAATAAGGTATTGCCAGAGTGATGCTGTTCCCTCTAAAGGGAATTTAGCTCTCTGAACAGATCTGACACCATGGTTTTAAACAAGGTGCAGAATGGACTTTTGCTTGACTAGTTGTCTTTCATACTTTCTTTCATTTTTTTTTTTTTATTCTTCAGTTTTTAAATTTTTTTGGATATTTTATTTATTTACATTTCAGATGTCATCCCCTTTCCCCCTTTCCCTCCCTAGAAACCCCCTATCACATTCCCCTCCTCTTTTTGCTTTTATACCATTTTAATTACATGCAAGTATTAAGGTCAGTTCTAGGTTGAGGAATTAGCAATATAATAGATGCAAATAGTCAAGGAACAAACAAGACAATAAACACAAATTGTCAAAGAACAAGCAAGGCAATAAACAAAATTCTGTGAACACTCCCATGATAACTGTTTCTAAGGGCTTATCAGGATGTCCAAAATATCTTAGCCAACTTCCCTGTCCTAGCCCAAAGTCATTTTCATGTCTGAAGCTTATTTCCTTGTTCTAGCCTAAGATTTAGATTTTTGCCTGAAATTACTTCTTTGTTCTACCCTAAGATTGAGATTCCTGCCTGAAATTATTTCTTTGTTCTAGCCTAAGATTTAGATACCTGCCTGAGATTATTTCTTTGTTCTAGTATAAGATTTAGATTCCTGCCTGAGATTATTTCTTTGTTTTAGCATAACATTTAGATTCCTGCCTGAAATTACTTCTTTGTTCTAGCCTAATGTCAGATTTTTGCCTGAAGCCCACATGCTTGTCCTTGGCCAATGTCATATTCCTGCCAAACAGCCCATTTTCTTGTCCTTGGTCCATGTCAGATCCTTGCCAAGCAGCCCTGAAAGCTCTCTGCCTCTCCCTCTTTTTTGTTTAATAAACAAGACTGAGCCTGTCTTAGGTCATTCTGAAAAGAATGCCTTCCTTACCCGTAGTGGGACATACATTATCAAAAGCAATACACTTATGTCTTAGGTTGGTAAGGCTTTGGGCAGAATCTTACCCATACTTGGCTTGTCAGCCTGTTAAGTTAATAACTCTGTCTGGGGGGGGGGTCCATTTTCAGTTTCAAGCCATGTACTTTGGCCACCAACATGTTGATGTTGTTAAAGACAAGCTTTCATACTTTCTTGGAATGTTCCCATTAGTGTCTTTTCTGCCTTACATGAATATTTATTCTGATTTTCCACCTTTCAAGTTCTTAAGTCTTGATTTTCTATTCTAGGCACCAAGTGTCAGCACTTTAATCTCTTTACTATCAGTATAAATAGATATATTTAACATTTATCAAGTACTTATTATGAGCTAGATAATATGGTTGACATATTATCTATGATCTAGATGCTATTGCTAACTCATTGTTTTGGTATGAAAAAATAAAATTTGTTTTATGTAAGTTTTATAAAGTTGCTATATATTTTAATTCATATTTTGAAAAATAGCTTGCCCAAAACAGAGTTTGTTTCTGTTTTTTTTTTTTTCCATCCACAGTGTTTATCAACAAGAGAACCTCAGTTCTATGAGAGATGTTCTGTGAAAGAGTTGAGTCAAGTCACTGGCCATGCATCTTCATATTGTGGGAAGAGACACAGGCCCATCAGTACATAAAAGAGAAGGAAAACATGACCCAGAGAGAGGCTTTATTTAGCTCATTATTTCCCAAACTAATATATATATAAAGTAAATCCTTTGTGATTCATATGATGGAGTGAATCTTCTGCATTATATGTGCCTGACAAATGCACTTAGGATAAATGCAACTGATTTTTAAAACAAACAAATGTGTGATGGTTAATGTTGCTTGTTAGTGTGACAGGGTCTGGCATTTCCTAGGAGACAACCTCTATTCATGTCAGGGAATTTCAAGATGAAATTGAGGTTTCAAGATCTAAAGGGAGTGACTGCAGTTATGAATGAGTGTGTGTTGTTTGCCATGAGCTGGCCCTGTCCAGGAGTAATACCTTATAGCTATGAGAAATTGGCAAAGCCTTTCCCAAAGATCAGACTGGGAATCACAAAGCCTTGCTTTGATTCAAATACAAGTGTTTTTGAATGATTGACCAATGTGTGTGTAAAACATAGTGACTGCAGCTTTCTTTTTACAGATGTTTACAGCATGATACTGCTTGCTTGTAAATACCTCTACTGTGACTAGCTAACTACCCCTGCTTGGCTGTACAGAATAAACATGCTGAGTTTCCAGGTCATTTTGGATATTGTCACTTCATCAAAGTGTACACACCATAGCTGATCTCTGATTTCCTGTACATGTGTCTATGGCTCTGTTCTTTCTTTATTCCTTCTCGACCCAGTCAGTTGTGCAGATCTACAAAATGGGACATGGTGAAGATATACCATAAATGTGGGCAGCACCATTCCATTCGGTAGGTTAGGGTTCTGGACTAAATAAGAAACATAAAAGCTGAGCATTTATTACTCTCTAACTGTAGATGCTATATGACCAGTTGCCTCATGTTTTGGTGTATGCTTTCACACACATGACTGACTATACCCTTAATTGGTTGCTTTCCTTCTTTAACTCAGTTTTTTTGTCAGACACTTTGAAATAAGAACAGGAAAAGCAAGTAATGCCATGTGTGTTAAAAAAATGTTTTCTTTCACTTAAAAAAAGTCTCATTTGAAAGCTCCTCATTCATTTCAGCAATGTTATAAACATTCAGTTATTTTCCTTAGGTTTTCTTCAGTGATTCTCCTTGGGGTCAAAACTAACGAGGGAAATCAGTCTTTATGATCACACCTAGTTTCTACTCAGAGGAGTCACTGTGAACTTGACTACCATCTCATTCACTAGCATTGTTACTGAATACCCTTGTATTATAGAAGCTTATTATAGAAGTAACTGAAGGTTAGAGATGGTATGCAGCTTCCTGGTTGAATGATATTGATGGGAGATAAGGCATTGACCTTATTGACAGCTTTGTGCTGCTGTCTCATAAGAAGTCACCACCCCAAGACTTTCTGTTTTCTTGAATCTCTTTGACCACTGCCATCAGTTTCCCAGCTTCTGAAATCACAAGGTTTTGGCTCTGTTTCATTCTTGCCCTGCTCCCTTTGCATATCAAATTCTTCTCATCCTAAAGTGGTGCAACTAATCATTTGTGAAACGGCTATAAATATGTTTTAGTCCACTTTCTATTGCCATAGCAAATGATATAAATTTTGGAATCTATAAAAGAAAGGTTTGTTTAGCGCATAGTTCTAGAAGTATAAATAATATGGAGCCAGTATCAGTATCTGCTTGGCTCCTGCTAAGGACCCGTGTCAAGTTACAGTAGAAAAATGGAAAATGCCAGATGTGTATAGAACATGTGTGAGTGAAGGAGGCCTGGTGGGGTGTTGGGGTCTCATTTTAACAAAATCTACTCTAGTCTCAAGAAAACTAATTCAATTCCATGAGACCGAGTCCTTTCTCAGGAAAACCTAACTCAATCTGTCAAGAAAGCTATTAGTCTATTCATAAGACTCATACTATCATGACTATACTTTAAAAGGCCCCAGTTCTCCTCATGCTGTTATAGAGACAAATAATTTTGAGTATGAATTTTCCCAGGGACAAACTACATCCAGACCACAAAAAGGAAGAAAGGAGATGACATTTTCTGTAATTTCTAAGTTTCTTTATGGATAGCTTGTTAGAAAAAATTTACTTAAACTAGGGATACAAGATGAGAACATTTGAAGGATAGAGACTCTAAAGTGTGCTTTAAATGCTATGAAGGTATTAAATGTCATTAACTTAAGAAATGCAACCACCACAGCCACAAGAAGCAGGATCTCAGCTGACATGTTGTTCCAGGCTATAATTACACGTCTGTGCATTTGATTCCCAAATATGTGCTATGATGAAAATTTATAGAAATGTGTTTTACAGACACAAAAGTACAGAAACAAAGGGTAGGATCTCAAAGACAGATCAAAGGCACATGCAAGACGATTGCATATGTGACTCTATATGCAAGCATCTCTATTTAAGTGGTGACTCACCAGACAGAGACTTTATTTTTGTTTAGTGCTAAAAGCTGTATGGCTGGATGAGGCTGTAAAATTGCTTTTTGCTGAAGGTTACTACATTACAAGTCATAATGAACCTGTGTTTTGGCAAGTAGAATGAGAAAATTTGTCTACACGATTATGAGGGAACTCTATCAAATCCTGAAGATATATGGGAGTCAGCAATATGTACATTTTAAGTCGTTTTTCAGAAACATATTTATTTTCTGCTCAAAGGACAAGAAAAAACAAACCTAAATGATAAGATAGCTTAAATGAGGGGCGATTAGGTGCTTTCTCTGTCTGCAGTAGAATTGACTTCTCCATCTGGATGCCACACATTTCATGTTCTGTCACAAAACTAAGCTGTTAATAAGGGGGAGAGAGTGTGAAAGAAAAATCCTTCCAAATTACGATTCACAGTTGGAATGGGTAAGCACTTAAATGTTAATGACAATAACACCATTACTGCTCTGCCTGAAAATAAATGTAGGTTTGAAGGATCCATGCTCTGGTGCAGAGAAATGGAGTTTGCACCAGGATTCTGATCAGACTCATACTGTCTGTGAAATGTCAAGGTCATATGTCAAATCTGTTGTGTCCCTTAATGTGTTTTTAAAGCAGTTTGGTCCGGAACAGTATTGTCCTTCTTGACTTCCCCCAGAAGTTAACATTTCTATTTGTATCATTTTTCTGGACATTTTAATTCTGATTTTATTTTTTAATAATTTTTCAACATATAGAATTGTTGCAATTTTCCAGACCCACAATCTTTATCAGTTTTTAACATTTGCTTCTTTCTAGCCCTTTCTAGAAATAGATATATACATTACTACTATGCTTTTCCTTGAACCATTTGAGTGTTAAGTTTTAGATATATGGCCAGTTTTTCTTAAACACATTGGAGGCTATTTATCACAGAGGGTATGTTATCAGTGTGTGGTCAATTAGCAGCTACGCCCATGCACTTGGACAGCCTGACCTACAGTGCTCAGCTGTCCTATTAATGCCCTGGATCCAATTCAGACTTACACATTTCATCTAGTTTTAATGCTGCTTTAGTTCTCCTCAACTTAGCATGGCTCTCCATCTTAGATACCACAGTCCTGACTATTTTTAAAAGTAGAAGAGCATCTTTTTAAGTAAATCACTGTTGCCACAGACAGCTGTTTGATATGGGTTTGTTGGATGTTTCCTCTGAGTAAGACTGAGTACAAAGAAAGAGTCAGTGGTGCAGAGATGACTGTGATGGTCCAAGTAAATTTTACTTTTAAACATTTTAAACAGGAGTGAATTAAAAACTGTTTAAAAACACTGGGGAAACATTTAAATATAAAGGAAATATTTGTGTATGTAAAGGATACAATTTTTTAAATGTAGAGTTCCTTAAAATACAGGGGATGGGATCAAAATAGAGATGACATTAACTTTAAATCAGAACACAGTTGGGGCTGGAGACGATGACTGTGGTAGGGTAGGTATACATAGTTTGTATATTGCTGTTGGAGTGGCGAGTCTCTGGTTGGTGGTGTCTAACTTCTCTCTATAGTAGAAGCAAAGGGGAGCTGAGGATGAAATGTTTTAGTGTTTGAGCTTAGCAAAGAAATTTCAAAGCAGGTACATATAGGACAGTATTGTAGGAGTCATGGGTTGAATGGACATTGATAATGAATTTGCTGACTATGAAAGAATTCAATCAGTTTTGATGTGGAAATCTTTCTTGATCATTCAGATGCTTGGGTCTAGATGTGGGTAAATGGATTTATTTCTGCTCATTTATGGCTGGACCTTTTATACACATGAATGCAATGGAATGACAGAGGATCAAAGTGCTCAGAATCACCTCAAGGTGATATGCAATGTAATGTAAGTGATGTAAGAAGAGTTATGAAAGTAGAGGGACTTGTGCATGGGGGCGATTTCTTAATGTCCAAAGGAGAAGTGAGATTGGAAAAAGGTGCCTTCATGGTACTGATTTTAGAGGTTGGACCTGCTACAGATTCGGTAATGTGAATAGATTGCTGAAGACAAGTGTCTTAGTTACTGTTCCATTGCTTTGAATAGAAAGCATCCAATTGGGGACTTGCTTACAGTTACAAAGGGTTAGTCCATAATTATCATGGTGGGTAATATGGTAGCAGGGAGGCAGGTTGGCAGGCAGGCAGGCAGGGCAATGGAGCAGTAGCCAAGGGCTTGCATCTATTTAGAAAACAAAGGCAGAGATAACAAGATTGGACCTGTCTTGGGCTTTTGTAACTCAATGTCCACTTCCAGTGACACACCTCCTCCAACAAGGTTACAACGCCTAATCCTTCCTAAGTAGTCCACTAACTGGGAACTAAACATTCAAATATATGATTCTATGGGGCCATTTTTACTCAAGTCACCACAAGTGATAGGGGAGGCCACTAGGGATCATGAGGCTGAGTAACAAAACCAGCTTTCTGTGGGGCTTTCTAAACAGATGGGGTTCAGTTATTGAACTAATCATATGCCATCGTAGCTAAGAATCAATTAACCATGTTGGGATAGTCTCAGAGTTCTTACGATGAGTACTGATTAGAGTTCTCCATTTTGGGATGTGTATAGTTTATAGCACAAAATTTGAATGTTTGTTATATATAGAAACAGGTACTGATGGTTCTATGTACTGGGATGGCTCACTTTTTCTTGTAATCCCCCTATTCTTCCCAGGGAATTATTTAAATGGTTCATAACTACCAGTTTCTCTAAAGTAAGGAATCATATTTTAAAATGAATTAAAAGATACAGGACTTCAGCTTTTCGAAATTTTCACTTTTACTAGTTCTTTGAGAGTTTTATACTATTTTTATGTAGTTTATTGAATTTTGTAAAATAGTTTTTTTTTTATGTTTTGAGATTATAGCATAAGTAAAACATTTTCCTCTTCCCTTTCCTTCCTTCAAACCCTCTCCTACACTCTTCCTTGCTCCCTTTCAAATTCATGGTTACTTTTAAAATGTATGACTGCAGCCTCCTTGATACTCCCTTGCCCTTATCCCTGTTCATCTCATGTTTGGACATTCATGGTGCTGAGACTTTAAGGGTGTAGCTTCTGACATTACTAGCAAACAGTCTCACAGCAAACTGTCTGTTATTCTGGCCTTTACAATCTTTCTGCCTGCTCTTCCACAAGTCATTCCCTCTCCCACCTCTTCCCAGAAGCACCCTCCTTCCATTTTCTACCCATTCAACTTTTCTTTTTTTAATCCTTCAACATCCATTTGTGCTACCCAAATATTCTTGGATATGTGGTCTTCCACCAGAGAGTGTTCAACTTGCCAGGGTTTATTTACACCCTTGGAGAAAACTGTTTATAAATCTCCCAGAAGCTAGTGACTGCCCAAAGTTGTATAATAGGGGTGGAGTTATGTGCCTCACTCCCCTCTCCATACTGTCATTTGGTCTGTCTCAGGCTTGTACAGGATTTGTTCATGTGGTTCCAATTACCTTGAGTTCATATGTGTGGCTTCTCTGCTGTATCCAGAAGACATCATTTTTTCTGTGTTCCAACGCTTCGTGTTCTTATGATCTTCCACTTCCCCTTCTGCAATGAAAACTGAGCCATGAGTAGGGTGCAGGCGCACTGTGGTGTGTGTGTGTGTGTGTATGTGTGTGTGTGTCTGTGTGTGTCTATTTGTGTGTCTCTGTGTGTATGTTTGTGCGTGTGTCTATGTGTGTTTTTGTGTGTGTCTCTGTGTATGTCTGTGTGTACACAGTCTATATGCTCTCTCTAGGACTGAACATTCTTTAGTCTTTTATTCTCTGTGCATGTTTATTATTGCATTAATCATTATCCTCTGGAAATAGAGGTATTGATCTAGGTATAAGGAATGATAGTCATTAAGAGTCAGTTTGGTAATGTGTCTGTTTAGTTGCATAATACTACTCTCCTAAGGGCTCATGACTTATCTGGTTATAGATTATTAGCTTCTACTAGACCCCAGAAGCTAACTAATAAAAATCCCGATTCCAAGAATCTATTATATCTTTTGGAGTTGTTGGACAGTCATGTCCCATGAACTCTCAAACATTACAAGTTTGGCTATCCTTTAAAACTTAATGGTATCACCCCATTTCTGAAGCCAACTTTTCTATTGGTGTATATTTATTATAAATAATGATGTTTCCTAAAGATATTATAAGTATATCATGTACATAGATAGCCCTGTTATACTCTTCTCTCCCTTCAGCCAGTCCTTTTGATTAATTGATAGTTTCAATTATATTTACACACATGTATACACATATCACAAGCACCACACACACACACACACACACACACACACACAACACATATATATATATATATATATATATATATATATATATATATATATATACAATACAAAATTCACACATGATAGAAATCATTCCATATTTATATTTTAGACTCTGACTTTTTTCACCTATTGCCATGATTTCTTGTAGCATTCACCTTCTTGAAGATGACATAATTTTGGGTTTTTTCTTATGGTTTAATAAGATTCCAAAATGGTTGTTATTTAATATTTTTTTGCATTACAAGTTTTTATGTTGCTCATATTAAGTAAATCACTAATGCATACTTGTGTTGTAGCTTAATAACTCATGACAGGTTCCTTGTTTGCTTAGTAAGGGAGATCAATTTTATGGCATATTTATATTTAATGAGAAAATACAGATACATAGACATACAACTTCCTTTATTAATTAGGATTTCTATTGTCTCTTTGATTTTATATTTTTAGTTAAGTCATTTGCTACACCAGGAAGTTATAGTATTATTGTAATACTTCAAACTACTTAATAAATATAATTAAAGTTTGGTCCTTTCAAGAATTTATGAAATACAATGGCTGAGCAGTCAACCTTAGTTGTCAGGAAGTTCAGATTTATAGGTCTTGTTTCCCACCATCCTAACTTTTCCTAAATTTATGCTTTCCTTTGGCAATAATTCACGCCACCTGCAGAGAATATATGGTATCTCTCTCTGCAAAACACTGATATTTCTAAAAATACCTGTGGAGTGGACAAAGTATTTGACTTTCCAATGTTATTGGGATCATGGTCCATTGGTACATTTCTTACCTTATTTGCACTTTGCTGTTCACCAATAACTTTACATTAATGTAAGGTTTATTGTAGCATCCTTTAAGGACATTTTATTATTTGTAAAACATGAACAGTGCTGTAAATATTGTCACATTTGGAAGACAATAACTTAGTGAGATTCAGCTTTCTTCATAAACAAATTTTACTTGCATACTGTGTTGGTTACAACTTCACTCTCCATCTTTGCCTACATTTGCCTCATAAATAAATTTCTTAGAATTCTATCATGTATGTATGTATTATTAAACACTAAGTTAAAGAACTGAACCATTATAAATTTTGGAGTTTTGTTTTCAGAGCTTCCTATTTTGTTACCAAATTGTTTGACAGTCAACATGTCTTAGTTTCCACATTTGAAATGGAGTGGCATAAGAGACAAGACATGAATATTGCCAGCCACCTGAGAATTACACATAGTCTCCATCATTGTCCAAGGTCCCACCTCTGGACATAGAAGCATTGGTGATATGTTTCAATGTCACCATGAGAAGGAACAAAACATTTAAACCATACTATGCTTTTTTCCCCCTAGAAATAAGTTTATGAGGAAGGTCCTGGACATTCTTGGTTTAAAAAAATGGGCAAAAATACACTTGGGAATTTGAATAGCTAAGTCTAGATTGAGTACTTTGGTTGTTATAAATTAGTTGATTACAGAATTTCTTAGAGATCCAAAAGCATATGCATGCTTTTTCAGTTAAATAGGATAGAAAACAGTCAACCAGTCAAGCAAACAAAGGAACAAATAACACCGGGTATATCATAATAGGAGGAATTTAGCCTAGATAGAATTCTTACTTTTTCTGAGATATTTATCAATATGATTAAAGTTGAGAACCATTTCACTTAAAATAGAGGAACAATACTAAAGACAACTTTTAGGGAACACATATTTTCCTGACAGTTCTGATGAATCATGATTAGTTTATGGGAGATTCATTTAGACTAGAGATGTGAAGACTTAGAATATAGTTTCCAAGGAAGATGGCGTTGCTCATTTCTTTCTTATAGTTTCCAAATAAATTTACCAAGAGCAAGTTTATATGCAAATTTAGTGTGTACCAATTAATTCATTAGGATGTGGTTTAATTCAATTATGAGATTGTTAATTTGCTTGTATGAGGAAGTTTTAGGTCTTTTTTATCATGAATAATAACTACTTTGGGCTGTTTTTATTTGTCAGGAGAGGTTTTTTTTTTTTTTTTTTTTTTAATGACCTAACATTTGAGAATAATAAATATTCTGGACACTAGTCAAAGAACTTCTTTAGGTTGCTGACTGGCTAGCTAGAGGCCCAATATATCTTTCTTGGTGAGACTCACCTTGGTAAAGTAAAAAATGTCTTTGTGCCTTAGCTGCAAGTTTTATCCAACTCAGAATTCTAACTCAGGCCACAGACATATGGAAATTGATTTAGAGAGAACATGGGAAGGTTTCTCTAGTATTTATCAAAGACTATTGTATTTGAGTCAAAATAATTAGCTTTATTGTATATGAACAGAACCTCAGGCCACAATCAAAATGTTAACTGTACCAACAACTTAACAGCAAAATAATGTGATATTTAATTTTTCAGTTGTGTTTTATGAAAAAAAAAAAACCCAAGGCTATCAACCAAAATAAATCTCTGGGACATTTTTCTTTACATTGGCCCTAGCTGTTTGCTCTCAATTTTTCACATTCTGGTCACCGTCATGTTAAAGAAAATGAGTTTTTTAGATCAATTGTCTGTGTCTTCTTTCTTGTGGTCTTTTGTCACTTGCATACATCTCATGCTTGCTGTGGTCCTTAGACGTGCTGAGGAAATATTCAAGGAAGACTAAAAAGGGGAAGATATTAATCCTTATTTTTACCTGCTCAATAATTGGTGAGAGTCATAACCAAGTATTCTTTAGAGTTAGACCCTATCATCTATTAGTCCTTATGTCAGATGCTGTCTATAAAACCTGTGTAATCCTTAGTTCATTCAGAATTGTGATTCAGACTTAGGTTTGGATGTCTTGGACGTTTATATATCCTTTACATCAAAAGTGAACATGGAGAAAGCATAGGAACATATTTTTCCCCTTTTATTAAACATAGATTCATTTCTCATACAGTATACTATTAATACAGTTTCCCTTTTTTCTATTCCTCTCAGCACATCTCCACCTCCTCTCTAATCTGTATCCACCATCTTTCTGTCTCCCATTAGAAATGAACAGCCGTCTAAGAGATAGCAATAAAGCATTACAAAATAAAATGAAACAAACCCCATCATATTGAAGTTGAATAAGCCGAGCCAACAGAAAAATTAGAAGGGCCCCAAGAGACAACACAAGAATCAGAGACCCACTTGCTTATACATTTAAGAGTTCCATAAAAGTACTAAACTAAAAGCTATAATATATATAATGTATATCATATATATGTAGAGAAATTGGTACAGACCTGTGGATGTCCTGTAGTCACTGCCTCAGTCTCTGTGAGTTCATATGAGCTTTGCTCAGATGTTTTAAAGGCCCTTGTTCTCCTGGTGTCTTAGTCTTCGGTGTATCACTACTCCACCTGCAGCTTCTTCCATGTATTTTCCTGAACTCTGACTGGAGGGATTTAATGGAGACATCTTGTTTAGAGCTGTGTATTCTAAATTCATTCTCTCTCTCTCTCTCTCTCTCTCTCTCTCTCTCTCTCTCTCTCTCTCTCTCTCTCTTTCTGTCTCTCTCTTCTGTTGATGGGTCTCTGCATCTGTTTCCATCTATCGCAGGAGATACCTTTCTGATGATGGTTGACTAAGGCACTGAACTTTGAATATAGCAGGATATAATTAGAGGTCATTTTGTTGTATTACTTTTTAAAAATAGTAATTGGTTTTTATCCTATCTATGTTTCTGTGCTATCTAGGACCTTGTTACTGGTCATCCATACAGTATCAGGTATGTGTTCCATCTCATGGGTGAGCCTTAAGTCAATTCAGACATTGGTTGGCTGGTTATTCCCAAACCATTTGCACAATTGCTGCCCTAGCATATTTTGCAGGTAAGACAGATTGTAGATTAAAGATTTTGTGGTTACCTTGGTCATTATTCTTCTCTTTTGGTAGCCTTCAGAATACCTGTCCATGTCATAGACATTAAAACATGGTGTAAAGGTTCTATGTAGGCACCAGTGTGACCTCTTCATGTTCAATGTGTTGTGTAAGAATTATCTTCAGCAATGGGTCTTTGCTGTCAGTTTGTGGAGAACCACCTATTGTCTTGGCAGAAGACTGGGCTGTTTGGGGATTTCTACTGAATCCTTTTGATCAAGAACTCAATGGGATGAAACCTAGTCTTGGTACTGGAAGCTTCAGTTGGTGACAAGAGATTGCCAACTAGGGTTCCATCTCCTCCTGTATTTGGAGACTTCATTAGGATCATATTCACTCATTGTAGGAAGTTTCTGTTGTACTAGGTTTCTATATCATCCCTCAGATATCCCTCAGTTCAAGCTGTCTCTCCGTTCATTCCTCCCTCAGTTCCATCTCCCTTCCCCCTGCCTACCTGATTCTTCTATGCTTGCCCATATCCTCTACTCTAGTCCATCCATAAAATCTATTCTTTTTTCCCCACCCAAGGAGATCCCCGTGTCCCCTCTAGTCTTTTCCTGTATGCCTAATTTCTTAGGGTCTGTGGATTATGGCTTGGTTATTATTTCTTTAATGGCTGTTATCCAGATATAAACAAATACATACTATATTTATTTTCCTGGGTTGTATTAACTCTCTGAGGATTTTTTTTTCTAGTTACCCCCATTTGTCTGCAGATTTTATGATGTCATTCTTTTTTTTTTAATTTTTTTTTTTTTATTTTTTCAAGACAGGGTTTCTCTGTATAGCCCTGGCTGTCCTGGAACTCACTCTATAGACCAGGCTGTCCTTGAACTCAGAAATTCGCCTGCCTCTGCCTCCCAAGTGCTGGGATTAAAGGCGTGTGCCACCACTGCCCGGCTGATGTCATTCTTTTTAAGAACTGAGAAATACTTCACTGTGTGAATGTACCACATTTTCTTTATCCAATATAATGTTGATGGACATCAAGATTGTTCTTAATTTCTCACTATTATGAATACAGCATCAGTGAACATGGTTGAGCAAGTGTCTCTGTGGTAGGATGAAGTGTCCTTTGGGTATATGTCCAAGAATGGTATAGTTGGATCTTGAGTGAGATAATTTCCTAACTTCTAGGAAACTACCACACTGATTTCCAGAGTGGCTGTACAAGTTTGCACTTCCACTAGCAACAGATAATTGTTCTTGCTCCACATCCTGCCAGCATCAGATGTCAGTTATATATCGATCTCACCCATTACAACAGGTGCAAGGTAGAATCTTGAATTAGTTTTGAGTCATATTTCCCTAATGGTTAAAGATACTGAATATTTAAGTTTTTCTTAGCCATTTGTGTTTCTTCTATTAAGAATTCTTGTTAAGATCTGTACCACATTTTAAAATTGGGTTATTTGTTCTTTTGATATCAAGTTTCTTGAGTTCTTTATATATTTTGTATATTATTCCTTTATAAGATGTGGATTAGTAAAAACATTTTCCCATTCTGTAGACTGCTGTTTTGTATTAATGATGCTGTACTTGCCTTATGGCAGCTTTTCAGTTTCATGAGGTCTCATTTATTAATTATTGATCTTAGTATTTGTGTTAATAGTGTTCTGTTCAGGAATTGTTTTTCGGTGGCAACGAGTTCAAAGCTACCCACACCTTCTCTTCTGTCAGAGTCAGTGTATCTAGTTTTATACTGAGGTTTCTGAGCCACTTGGAATTGAATTTTGTACAGAGTATTAAGTATGGCTCTTTTGTGGTCTTCCACATGCAAATATCCAGTTTGGACAGCATCATTCATAGTATCGGAGACCTTTCCATTTCTGATATCATCATCAATTTCTTTCTTCAAAGACTTAGAATATTTATCTTACACATCTTTAACTTGCTTGGTTAGAGTTAGCCCAAGATACTTTATATCTTTTGAGGCTATTATAGAAGGTGTTGTTTCCAAGATTTCTTTCTTTGTCCATTTGTCATTTGTTCATTTGAGGGCTACTGATTTTCTGAGTTAATTTTGTATAAAGTTACTTTGCTCAAAGTGTTTATCAGTTATAGTAGGTCCTTGGTGGAACTTTTAGCATCACATATATATATATGTATTACCATGTTATCTGCAAATAGATACTGTGATTTCATCTTTTCCAATTTGTATCACCCTGATCTTCAGTTGTTGCACTAGTTAAGATTTCAAGTACTATATAAAAAGGTATAACAAGAGTGGACAACCTAGTTTTGTTTCTGATTTTATTATAATCGCTTTGAGTTTCTCCTCATTTAAGTTGATGTTGGCTATGGGCTTGCTGTAAAATGCCTTTTATATGTTTTCATATGTCCCTTGTACATCTAATTACTCCAGGACTTTTGTCATGAAGGGTTGTTGGATTTTGTCAGAGGTCGTTTCTGCATCTAAGGAGATGATCATTTGGTTTTTTTTTTTCCCACATGATCAGTTTGTTTATATGGTGGGTCACAGTTACTGATTTTCATATTTTTAAAAATCCCTGAGTCTCTGGGGTAAAGCCTACTTGATCAGAGTGAATGATCTTTTTTGATGTGTTCTTAAATTTGGTTTGCAAGTATTTTATTGAATATTTTTGCATGTATGTTTTTAAAGAAAATGGATATGTAAATTTCTTTCTTTGTTGTATCTTTGTGTGGTTTGTATATCAGGGTAACCTCATAGACTGAACTGGGACAGAAGCATATTTTAATGATTGCTGAATTGTACAAAACTGAGTTATAGTACTATGATATTAAACTACTTAAGCAATATGATTTTCAATCACCTTTTTGCTGTGTAATAGAGGGTTTTTTTTTTTTTTTTCATTTTTGATCTTTTCCTCTTGGTTAAACACCTAGCTCCAATGATCTGTACTCTAACATTGGTGAACTAGACTGGATTTTACCACTTTATTGAATTAGCTGTGTTAGACAGCTGATGCAGCAGGGACTTTGATTTAATCTCTCTGTGTCATGATTATAAAGAGCTAGGCACCAAATTTTCACTAAGGTGAAATTTGGAGCAGAAGTATAGACATTCTTTTATTTTGAACCCCGAGTGAAATGCTAACATTTTCTGTATCACCAGGGCTCAGCACACAGGAGCTGGATTTCTTCTTTCAGGGTGGGGAATGGTGTCTGCGTTATCACACAGGATCTTTGTGAACTGACTTGGTACCTGGAAGAAGTCAGAAAACAGGACAAGTTCCTGAAATGGAGAAAGGAGACCAGGAAGAAGCATGTGAAGATGCTGCATTTTGAGACAGCTAAGTTGCCACCTGCCAGAATGCGGTCTGCATAATGGTCCTTTATGTTCTGGAGATGCTGAGAAGTAGTTAATGATACTGAAAAGTAGAGCATATGAATCAATTTCATCACTTCATTCTCATCATTAATTATCTTCATTCACACATCTAAAAGTAATTACACATGAAGAAAAGAATTGGGGAATTTAAATAATAACTACTTTAAGGGAGCTGAGAAGGTTAATTTTATGTTAAGCCATTTGCCTCTGATAATTAGTTTGATGATACTGAAGTTCATATAAAATAAATGAGGTTGAAATATGTTTAATTCAAGTTAAAAATAAGATATAATATGCTAGAATTAAGCAGTGGTGATTATATGTTAGATTTGGGAAAAGAGTAAAGGAAGCTGACTTTAAAGGTGTCGCATGTGGGCATGCACACAAATTTCGGTGATTCTTTTATCATTAGAAACAGCTGGAAAATAACAAGCTTTGTTCTAAGAGAAAAGCCTGGAGGTGATTTATTAAGTCAGATTTTTGTTTTCACGTGAAAGCTCAGAGAGACCATCTTTGTACCAGATTAATAAAGACCTTTTACATATATGGCATCACCCTTGTGCTAGCAATGAGCAGGGTACATACATTTTGTTTTTATATTCTCTCTGTTTTAAAGGCTGCTATATCTTTTTTTTTTGGTGTATTTTTTTTATTGGAACTTTTATTTACATTTCAGGTGTTTTCCCCTTACCCCCTTCCCCCCCCCAGGAACTCCCTATCCCTTCCCCCCTCCTCCTGCCTCTATGATGGTGTACCCACACCCACCCTTCCCAGAACCTCACCTCCCCACCCTCGAATACCACCCCCCATGATGTCCAGCCTTCATGGGACCAAGAATCTCTTCTCCCACTTATATATAACTCCCTTGCATATATAGCTGGAGCCATGGGTCCCTCCCTAAGTGCTCCCAGGCTGGTGGTTTAGACCCTGGGGTCTCTGGTTGGTTGGTATTGTTGCTCTCCCTCATGGGGTCCCGTATCCTTTCTATTCCTTCAGTCTTCACTCTATCTTCTCTGTTGGGAACCCCATGATCAATTTAATGGTTAGCTGTGAGCATCTGCCTCTGAATATGTCAGACTCTTGCAGACCTCTAAGGAGACAGTTATGTTAGGCTCCTGTCAGCATGCACCTCCTGACACCCACATCATCATCTACCTTTGGTGACTGCACATGGGATGGATACCCAGGTGGCATAAGAAGAGGTACAGGAGCTTCGGTGCCATATCCTTATAGGACCTGTTAGATCTATCAGAAAGTATGTGCATGGCTTAGCCTCTTAGTAAGGTCAAAAATGTAATCCTGTCAGCAAACAGATTTATGTATTTTTTTTAAAAAAATTAGGTTTGTTAAATTTTGTGTGATGACTTGATATTCTGTCATTTTATGTGTATATACATAGGAAAAATTTCTTCCTGGGTAGAGAGATGCCTTTAAGATTAATCAATATTCCTTTCTTACATCTATTCATGTTTTTTTGCCTTAAGGTAGACTTTGTTTAATTTTAACAGAGTCATAGTCGACTATTTATGCTTCATGTCTACATACTGTAGTACAAGACTATGTTCTGGATCAAACTGCTACCATCTTTGGGATTTCTGCTGGCCTAGCTCACAAAAAATGTATCACTGTTGGGGCTGTTGACTATTTAGCTTCCCTCAAAGAAGGAGAGAGCTGGAGGTGCTGGGACCCTCACTGTAGTATCCAGCCAACCCTTCCACCAGTTGTATGCAATTCTATCTATCCTAATTGCACATGGCCCAGTGGTCTTGGGAAAGGGGCTAGAGAACATAGGTAGGAAAGGTGCCATAAGGAAGTCATTCCTGCTGGGTGTGGATCTTCCAGAATGACTGCTTTAAGGTCGCCTTGTTCCTACCCAGTAAGGAAGCCTAATGCATTTGTTGGTTTCCTACAGTGAACTTTGGTGGAACTCTACTTCTGTTTGTTAGTACGAGTTAGCGGGAGGAGTATGTTTTCCCCAGGGAAAGGATTTTAGCACATATATTTTCCATCTCACTATTTTACATTGAATATGTTGTGTTTTTATATTTAAAGTATGTCCTTTTTCGGTCAACATAGAGTTAGTTTATTTTTAAAACTAATTTGACACTAATTGGAATACATTTAGTATTTTATATTTATATATAAATTACACATCCACACATGAATATATAATTACTTGGATACCTGATTTTGTCTTACTGGCTTATATGCTTGTCTCATACACTCTTTGCTTTCTCTTTTGTGTTGGTTGCATGTTTTGCAGTGTTTCTGTTGGCGTTTTCCTGAATTTCCTTGTGTTACATTTCAGTGATTACTTTCAGGATTGTAATACACGTCATTTTGTCAGAACGAGCCTTGAACAGGTATACTTCTTACATGAGAAACTTCCCATAGTACATTTCACATGTTTCTCAGAGGTCCATGCGTTGAGTTTTGGTAATCTGAGTAATGCTATTGGGAGGTGGTGAATATTTCAGAATATTGTAATGGAAGAGGTTTTGGTTACTGGGGAAGAAAGCTGTAGAACTTCTAGCTCTCATGTTTCCCTCCTTACTCTCTCCTATTTGGCCACGAGAGAAGCAGTTGTGGTCAATCACGAACTCCCACCATGATGCGTGTCCTCATCTCTCACCTATAGTGGTTTGACAGCAGATCCTGGACCAGAACCTCTGCCAGGGTGAGCCAGGATGCAGCTTTTATCATTGTAGGTTAAGTCATACACTGGTATTGTCAGGAAGCTAATATACTCCTCTTGACTTTTCTTGTAGCAATCTATTTTCGGTATCCAAATGTCATAAAGTTTACCTGATGTCATTACTTTTGCTATGAGAGGTCTTTTACTTCTCATAGAAATCATTATTAAATACATTTACCTACCAGGTAATAATTCTAGTCTCACTGAATTATTCTACACTGGATATTATAATTTTAATATGCTATCTTACTTTGGCCGTTAAGAGGTTTGTTTTTAACTTCTTACAATGTTCATCTGCTAAAAATGCACTGTCTTTACTTTAAGTGGCCTGAAAAAGCCTTTATTTTACTTTAGGTTTTATAAGGTTTATATTTGTGAGATGTAGAGTTGTAGGAATTTTTAAAATTAAAGTGTTTTGCTTTCTGGATTCTGTTGCGGGTGATATTTAAAACAGCACCATCAATCTGGCTTTTCTTAATCAGCTGCCATGTTCCTTGACTAGCCTAGGCTTGCGGCCACAAGTGGTGGCTGTGGTGGTGGCGGCCCGCTTAGGTGACCAGCGACACCGGCCCTGCCACCCACGAGATGTCAGTGTAGGAGATGGCTCTGCCAATTTTCCACGATGTCTTCACAAAGCTGGGCTGTGCACAGACCATCCTGTCATCCACACGAGCCTGGTAGGAAATGAGATTCTAATGCTTAAATATTAATCAAAGGCTTTATATATTTGGTAATGATCAATAAGAATATGCCCACAAAATTATAGATATTTTCCAATTAACTAACCTAGATAAGTTGTTACCCAAGATTGCTCTCAGTACATGCATGATCATCCGTGGCACTACATCTCTGCCCTCTCCCTCGCCTTGCTCCTCCTCTTCCCTTTCCTCTTCCTTTCATTACTTCTCCCACCTTAGCTCCTCCTACAGGATTCTATTATTGGAAGACAAGTTGTTTATCACTTATATTATTATATTTATAATTTTCTGAGACTCTTTTCATTCTTACCTGTGTTACGATTTTATTACTCATTACAGAGCAACACTTTGAGTATGATATACAGAGATGCAGTACATCTTTCTGTTCTTACTTAATTTATTTTTACATATTTCTATTGCTATTTTCAATGAAATATAAAAATATTTAGATTTGTTCCATAGACCAGCGAAACACTGTTAATTATGCCTATTTTTTTGGGGGGGGGCAGTTGGAGAGGATCAGGAAGGATGTTGGGGAGAGGAAGAATATGATCAAATTATGTTTAAATTTAAAAATGGCTTTAAATAATAACAAAAGAGTAGAAAAGAATAACAATAAAATGATATAGAATTGAAAATGAAGAAATAAGGTCATTTTGAAATAGAAATAACCTGTCTCCTAAATTCCATTTGTAATTCTGTTTCTCTATATATTCAGCCTAAAGGGTGAATTGTGATGAAAATTCCCCAATATTAGTTTTGAAGAAGAATCTACAAGGCAATGTGTGTATGACATTTGTTACTTCACAAGTTACATATTTTTTTCTTTCTCTTTTACAAGGTTGTGAACTAGTTCACACAACATTGAATCTCATGTACTTTGATCTTTCTTAGGTCAAATTCTCTAGAAAAAGAAGATTCTTGTTTGACTAATATACTAAAGTAGTACACCTTGTTGATCCTGAAAATAAGAGGCCATAAAAATAAGATGAGAAAAATTAGATTCACTGAGGCTTTCTCTCAAGTTTTAAACGCTAAATCTGTCCCATGAAATGTTTGTTCCATATAAATGTGTACATATTTGCTATGTTATGATCATATATAAACATTGATAATACATATTGTGTGTAGTTTCAGGATTTATTTGGCTCACATTGAATGTATTTCTTTGTCTGTGCAAAAATTCTCTGTTCTCCTTTGAACTAATCAGCTGATGGGCATAAATACAAGTCTAGCTTTAAAAAATAGCATCTTTTTGGAAAGGAAGTACTGACTTATAATTATTCTTTGTTCTTCTTCTTCATTTAAAAAATATAAGAAACTATTAAGACCAATAATTGAGTAAAGAATACTTCAACCTTTTCAACAAAGGTTAATTTCCCAGAAGCTGTATATTCAAAATGCTTGTCAACAATTTTCCTCTAGGGTTTATACAATTGTCTTTAGAGTAGTGGTTCTCAACCTTCCTAATGCTGTGACCCTTTAATACAGCTCTTCATATTATGGTGACACCCAACCATGAAATTATTTTCATTGCTACCTTATAACTTTAATTTTCGCTACTGTTATGAATCATAATATAAACATCTGATATACTGGATATTCTCATATGTGACCTCTGTGAAAAGGCCATTTGACTCTCAGAAGGGTCGTGACTCACAGGTTGAGAACCTTTGCTCTTCAGTGACCTGGACTGGATACTACTTTCTGTCATTTTATATTAAAGAATAGGAAAAAGAGAGCTCTTTTCTGGACATGTTCAGTACCACAAAGGGCTGAATTGTCATAGCAAACTTCATCTGATTACAGATCTTATTCAAGAAAAAAATCTACTATTTAAATTTTAAATCAGATTTCTGATACAGGGATTCTTTTCTGAAGTTTTCTAAAGTTCCTCCCCCCACCATGGGGAGTCTTCTAAGTTTGAAAAAAGGATGAGAACCAATATACCCAGACACATCATATTGAAGAAAGCCATTGTTTTTTGTTACTGCATCTGAGATCTATACTTGGTTACTCACTCATGAGTGTTACTCATCTAAAGACTTCTTGAGTAATTTTGTGCCTCCAGCCAGAAGCATCTATAAGTCAATATATTCCAGATGTGCTTTCAATAAGCATGGAGGCAGACAAGACACACTCAGACAATCCTGGCATAAGAACAGTCTTGATTTTTGTGTAGTAAATAAGTTAGAATGTTAACTGTGAATCCTGGAAACTTACACTGCTTGATGGAGCTGTGTCTGGAAATGCTAGGGCAGGAGAATAAACAGAGAGTAAAGCAAGTCTTATGTACATGTGAGTCCAAGCCAAATGAGATTCACTCAACATTACTCTCCAAGTCTTCTATGGGAGCCAAGAAGACTGATGGCTGGAGTAACCCATGTTCAGATTCTGTTAGTAGACTACAGTGGAAATGTGATTAGATTATGGAGTAGGAATTTTGTTCAGAACATGACTGTGACAAGCTTTAACATCCTGTCTATGAAAGGTAAAAAGTGATATTTGACAAATGTGAGATACTTGTGAGTAGCTTGGGCTGTTAATGATCTAGGACAGATAGATGGGATGAGTTTGTTTTCTCATGTCTGACAAAATATCTGACAGAAGCAAGAAGTTTAGGGAGAAAATGGCTTATTTTGGTTTACGACAGTGGTTCTCAATCTTCCCAATGCTGTGGCTCTTCAGTACAGACCCTTATGTTGTGGTGATTCCCAACCATAAACTTATTTCATTGCTACTTCATATTTTTGCTACTGTTATGAATCATAATACAAATATCTGATATGCTAGCTATCTGATATGTGATTCTTGTGAATGGTAGTTTGGCTCTCAAAGGGGTCCTGACCTACAGGTTGGGAACCACTGGCTTATGGTAGCAGAGGTAACAGTCTACCATAGTGGGGAAAGCATGTGGGGGAATAGGTCCATGTCCATGAGATGTACAATGCAGATCTTCACATCAGAGTAAACTGGGAAGCAGAGAGCTCAGGCTTAAATCACAATTGGATACATCCTTCAAGCCTTCCCCAATGACCCCTGTTAGTTAGGTCACTTATCTCAAACATTGCTGTAGCCTTCCAAGATATGCCAATAATCTGGGAACCAGATGTTCAAACATACATGCTTGTGCAGGAAAATTTCATATTTAAAAGAAAAACTAACAGTGGGAGAAAGGAAACAAGATAATTACATGGGTTAGGGTAAGGTGTCAGAGATCTGGAGTTCAAAGTTAATACAGTGGACATGTTTTGGTGTTGATAAGTTTTAACAAGCTGTGGGCATTAGGATGTGTGGCTAAAGTCAAGTGAGGAGAAGTTCAGGAAAGAACCAAGTCTAAAGACCCAGATCTGGTGATGGTAACATTAATGATGGAAGGAAAGATGAATAATGAAAGATCTAGTGATTACATGGCAGTAACTCTTAGAGGGGACTCGTAATGACAGTAGATAATTGAAATGAGGCAAATCTCTAGACATATGTATATAAAATGCTGAGAAAGTTTTTTTTGAAAGGTTATGATGAATGGCCTGGAACTTGGAATGAGAAACTAAGGGAATATTGATTCTATAATATAGACATAGAAGATAGGAGAGACTTCAATTTAGAGGATTTCAGGTGACCATTAGGACAATGTCAAAACTCAGTTATGTCAGAGATAGAGTGGCATTCCTCCACAGAGAAAGGAGACACAGTGAATTAATTCACAGGGAAATAGCTTTGAAAGGATTCAGTGGAAGTAGAATATGAGAATGTCCACTGGGAGCTAAAACTGAGACCGAGCACAGTGCAGACAGATCATACTCCTTCCGCTGCAGGGGTGGGGTGGTGTTGACTAACGTCAAAGAAGAGAAGATACAAGTAACTATCCTACATTACTGCCTTGCTACTGCCTTAGTAAGTGCGCTGTGTGGTTTTATGTCATCTTGACACAAGCTAGAGTTATCCTAAAGGAGGGAATCTTCAATTGAGATAATGCTTTCATTTTTTTTTTTCTTGTAAGGACAATATTTAATTGGGACTGGTTTACAGGTTCAGAGATTCAATCCAGTGTCATCGGTAGGAGCATGCAGTGTCCAGACAGGCACGGTGCAGGAGGAGCTGAGAGTTCTAAATCTTCATCTGAAGGCTGAATACTCACTTCCAGGCAGCTAGAATGAGAGTCTTGTAGCCCACATCCACAGTGACACACTTACTCCAACAAGGCCACACCTTCTAATAGTGCCACTCCCTGGGCCAAGCATATACAAACCATCACATATAGATAGGCCAAAAAGTTCTCTGAAGATAATTCATTCAGATTCCAAATTTCCTAAACACCAACCACATGTCAAGCCCTGCCATTAACATCAAAGACAGAACAGTCCAAAGAAAGGGACCTCTTCTGTAAGAATTCAAAGTTGAGGATCAAAGGCCATGGACACTAAGGATCTTAAATGACTTACAGTCCCTGCATCTCCATCACCCAGGCCCTGCTGTGGAGGACAACCACCTAACCAAGTCAACAAAGTTCTAGGAGCCACAGACAGAGACAAAACACAGAGAAAATGTGGTTGAGGCTTTACTGGGGATCAGACAAGACTTGGCTGCTGACTCTGAGGACCAGGGCAGTGCATGTGTGGGTCTGGATCTTTCATCCATACTGGGGATTCTAGGGTCAGATAATTTCCTCTAAGCAGAGGGATGCAGTACATAGACAATGAATAGGAGGAGATTATGAACAAATGAGGAGCCCAAGTGACCATGAGAAACTAGGCTGAGGGAAGGGCTGGGAAGAAGAAATGGGGGAAACGTAAATGGAATGAGGAGGAAACTGGGCTAGGGGGAAGGACCCAGTTGTGCCCAATGGCCAGAGCCCCCAGGTCTAGGCTTTGTATTCTTGTTTTGAGTTCCAAAGGCCATCTTTGCAAGATTGGTCTGAGAAGGAAGCAGAAGCTCTTTCTGTGTATGAGCAGCACACACTGAGGCTAAGGGCTTCCCTCCTGCTCACACAGCTAGAAAGGCAGCAGTCTGTCCCAGTTACACAGGGATGGACACTGCAGCTTTCATTTTGCCTTTAGTTCACACACTCTCACTCTTTTTATAGTTTTTTATTGGTATTTTATTTACATTTCAGATGTCATCCCCTTTCCCATTTACCCTCCTAGAAACTCCCTATCCCATCCCCCTCCTCCTTTTTGCTTTTATACCATTTTAATTACATGCAAGTCTTAAGGTCAATTCTAGGTTGAGGAACTAGTAATACAATAGATACAAATAGTCAAGGAATAAGCAAGACAAAAAACAAATTTCCGTGAACACTCCTGTGATCACTATTTCTAAGGGCTTATCAGGATGACCAAAATATCTGTGCCAACTTCCCTGTCCTCGCCCAAAGTCATTTTCATGTCTGAAGCCTACTTCCTATTTCTAGCCTAAGATACAGATTCCTGCCTGAAATTACTTCTTTGTTCTAGCCTAATATATAATGCATATTCCACAACGAGTAAGGAAGGCATTCTTTGCAGAATGACCTAAGATAGACTCAGTCATGTTTATGAGATAATGCCTTCATAAGATCTGCCTGTAAGGCATATTCTTAATAAGTGATTGATGAAGAAGGGCCCAGTCTACTGTGGTTGGTGCCATTCCTGTGAGGGCAGTGGTCCTGAGTTATATGAGAAAAGAGGCTGAGTAAGCCATGAGAAGAAAGACATTAAGCAGTACTAGGCCTCTGAATTAGCTCTTGCCTCCGGGTTCCTGCCTTTGTAAAGTTCCTGTCCTGATTTCCTTCAGTGATAGACTACAATGTGGAAGCATAAGATAAATAAACCCTTTCCTCTACAGCTTGCTTTTGGTCATGGTATTTCACCACAACAATAGAAACTCTAAGTAGGACAGAGTTGGGGTTTGAATAGGAATGGCCCCAATAGGCTCCCATATTTGATTGCTTTGTTATGAAGGAGTGATGTTATTTGAGAGGGATTAGGAGGTGTGGCTTTGTTGGAGTAGGTGTAGTCTTATCAGAGGAAGTATGTCACTGGAGGTGGGCTTTGGGGTTTCAAAAGCCCAAGTCAGTCTCAGTTTCTCTCATTGCTGCCTTTGGGTCTGGATGCAGAACTCTCAGTTACCTTGTCTACCTGTGTGGTACACACTCTCCACCATGAAGATAGTGGACTAAACCACTGAAACTGTAAGCAAGCCCCATTAAAATGTTTCTTTTTAATACAAGTTGCCATGGACATGGTGTCTCTTCACATCAAGACAGTAAGGGTTTTTTATAGCTGGGATAAATGCCATGACCAAAAGCATCTGAGAAGAAAAGGGTTTATTTGGCTTACAGTTTCACATCACAGTCCATCATTGGGGGAACTCAGGGCAGGAACGTGGAGGAAGGAACTGAAGCAGAAGCCATGGAGGAGTGCTGCTTACTCGCTTGCTCTCAATAGCTTGCTCAGGCTCCTTTCTTATACAACCCAGGACCTCCGGCTAGAAGTGGTACCACCCTTACCTCCCATGGGTTGGATCTCCAGACACATCAATCATTAATCCAGAAAATGTCTCCCCCATACTTGCCTACAGGACAATATAATGGAGACATTTTCTCAGTAACCTTATTTTTTTCTGCATGTATGTTAAAGTGCCACATATGTGCAATGCCAAGAGGCCAGAAGAGCACATTGGATTCTCTGGAATTAGAAGTACAAGCAATTTTGAACTGCTAGTGGGTGATAGGAACTGAACTCAGGTCCTTGGAAAGAGCAAAAAGTGCCTCTTAATCATTGAACCATCTCCCCAGGCCCTATTTACCTTTGTTTTTTTTTTTTTTTGTTTTTGTTTTTTTTTGTTTGTTTGTTTTTTATGAGGATGGTGGTAATTTATTTTCTAAGGTTTAAAGTTTAAACTACACCATTTACCCCTTCTTTTCCTTTCCTTCCATCAGACTTTCACAGGCCACCTCCTTTAACTTCTCCCTCTTAAATCCATGGCCTAAGGTTTTTTATTATTATTATTATAATTGTTATGTGTAGATAATAAATGTACCCCATTGGGTCCTTTTAGTATTGCTTTTCTTCTCATGACCATTTGTTATTGGACAACCAGGGGAATCATTCTTGGGAAAGACTAATTCTCTCTTTTTCAGAAGTCATTAGTTGCCTGTCTATTTGTATATATTCTAAAAAAAATGAAATGAAATTAATAAGACAAAATGATCTTTATAGTTTCAATATTTCTTTGGTGTGTATTTTGGTTTCTTGTGTAATGTTCATATACTCATGAAATCTGTAATTATAAATGAGAATGTGATGATATTTACCGGGAGCAGGAAACATATTATTTTACTATGCGAATCTTTGGATTCTATTGACTCCTACATTTGTAATGTTTGAGACAAATGTTTATTCTGAAAACAATAGAGAAAAGCCCACTTAGAAGACATATTACACATGCCTGGTGGGGCTTTGCTTGAGAAACTGGTATGCTGACACTTGGCTCAGGTTTGAGGATTCTCCTAAAGTCTAGACTGTTAAGCAGTACTTGAAAGTCACATATACAAGGTGACTTTGGGCATTTGAGCCGTAATAGAGACAACTGATGAAAATCTATATAAATCTGATCTCTGTAACATTAGGCCACATATTTATGGGCAAGTCAATTCACTTGTTAAATCCAGTTTCCTTAGCAAAAAGAATGAGATAGTTGGGGTACACAATCTCTTAAATTCTAATCAGTTTCTTCAAAAGACAATTCTGTCTTTTTTTTTTTTTTTGTAATTATCAGAAATGCAATCAGAGAAACAGATGGTATCCTGAAAGATACATTTCACACCTGACCCAAGGTTAGGCTTCACCTAAATCATTTTGGATGGATGCTTTGTTGACTGTTCTGACAGATTCTCCTGGAGATTCCTTCAGTCTCACCTGACTATAAATCCTGTCACTGTTTCTGGTTTCACTGATCTTGAAGCCTCTAATTGTTCCTAAGTATCTGCAGATGGTGCTGCTGCAGCAGCTTACAGCTCATCCAAGGCTTTCTCAGTAGATGCAGAAAGTAACGATGGCTACTAATGACCTGTATTGACAACTGCAAACAGAGTGGCTTGATTCCTGCCCCTTCCGCAGTTCTTGAAGGGTTTTTGGCTATGTCTGTATGTCTCAGAAACATCCAGATGGATAAGGAAATGCATAGAAAGTGTTGTGGAATGGTTGGTGGATCCTATCAGGATTTTGCACCTTTTGTTTGTTTCAATTGCTTTTTTGGTTATGAAGGTCAGTTGTATTTTAAGTATTGTTAAACATGATTCAATATTATTTCCAGAAATAAATGCTGATGTACTTGAGATGATTTATTGCAAATTTTTAATCCTTGACTTTTTTGACCACGAAGCTGACTGTGAAGAGTACCCTTTACCAGTTCTATACATTAGCAATAAGAAAAAATCTCATAAAATATTTTCATCAATTAAAATGTTAATTAAAATATGAATGGGACAACAACAACAAAATGGATACAAATGGAAATATTAATATTGTCTTGTCTGGTTCCAGAGATTTTAGATTCAGGAGAACAATGGCTCTTTCATAAAAATTTTCCATAAAAGCTATCATATGTGATGTGATATTCAGTCTCTCAGGCTAAGTTGGTCATTCTCAGCTTCATTCTCATTGGTAAACCTTCCCAGAGATATAGAATATTTTCCCTTGTTACCTTTCAAAATTTCCATCTGAAGCTCTGCGCTGTCAGGACCCTTAGGTCATATCTATCATGTTCCAATGACCTCTCATTCCCTCCCTCCCTCTCTCTCTCTCTGTTCTCTTTCTCTTCTCTCTCCTTCTTAGATTTTATTTATGTATATACATATACTGTAGGTGTCTTTAGACACACTAGAGAAATCATCAGATCCTATTACAGATGGTTGTGAGCCACTATGTGGTCCTGCATTGAACTCAGGACCACTGGAAGTGCAGCCAGTGCTCTTACCACTGAGCTATCTCTCCAGCCCTTCTCTTAAGATTACATTTCATACGTTAAGTAGTCATTATGTTTATCTGAACTACAGGCTATGGGAAACCAATATTAGAATACATATTTATGCATTTCTTTGTTTCTTCTTAAAATAAGTTCTATTTTGTATATTTTGTAATATTTATGCTATAACATTTCAGTTGGACAAATGTGTATTTATAATCTAATGTGATAGATTAAGTCAGCTTCAGAAAACAATTAAATTCCTCTTTGAGCTGTGGGGCTCTTTGTCCCCTCCCTTGAATCTGTGTTGGTATTGTGACTACTTTGATCATAAAATTTAGGGAAAGTGACAGTATGTGGTATCTGAGTGTAGTCAGGGATATTTTTATATCTATATCATCTATCTATCTATCTATCTATCTATCTATCTATCTATCTATCCATCCATCCATTTTGTTCTTCAAGACAGGGTTTTTCTGTGTAACCTTGAATCTCCTGGAACTCACTCTGTAGACCAGGGTACCCTCAAACTCAGAGATCTCCTCTTTCAGCCTCCTGAGTGCTGGGATTAAAGGTGTTTGCCACTGTCATATGGTGTTTATTTTAATTTATTTTTAACCAGAAAGAGTGCTTGTTTGAAAATATTTTGTGACCACTGACTTTAAAGCACCAAGAAATTAATGTGGTCAAACTGTTTGGAAATGACTCTGGTAAGTTTGGCAAAGGTAACAAAGATTTCTCTGTAAGGTGGTTATTTCTACAGCTTCTACAATGGCTCAGCTGTTTAACATCTATTTTCCAGTCTCGATGCATAGGTGTTTATAAATATAATTAAAGAATATTAAACATTATTTTAAGCTCACTGTTTCTAATTCATTATACACGATTCCAAATTGAGGTCTCCACGTGCAGGGCTGTGAAGGGGAAGGGCAGGCTTTGAGGTCAGGCGGCTTGAGCTTTCGTGTTGGAGTCTCCTGCTTCCTGACGCAGGACTTGATTGTGGTTCTCAATTGCTACCAGTCTCAGTTCCTTCCAGCGGAACAGAATCATTTCTTTGAAGAACTGAATAGTTTTTCTTTATTATTTATTTCTATGAAATTTATTGATATGTTAAGGGTCCTTGGTCAAAGTATTCGAATTTTGCAGATGGTGAGGTATATCTAATATGAAAGCATAAGTCACTCAGGTCTTTCCTGTATCCTTAGCTTCCACAGATTTTTGGTTTATTGTATGAGTATATCAAAGAGCCATGCATATTTTCCAACTCATATGTCATTTTCCAGTGGGAATGTGGTGCTGAATTAGAGTGGTCTTTTGTAAAGATCAGCTTAAACTGCTTGCTCAACAATTCTAGCCACACACATAGTTCACAAAGACTTAACATAGTCTCATCATCTAAATAAATACTTCCTAGGTAGGAAAATTACTCATCAAACACTACACACATGATATCACTAAGTGTATGCTCCTTTTGGGGATGCTGAATCTATCTGTAATTGAAGATAAACTTAGATTTTGTGTGTGTACATTGTTGGTCACAGTTTTATTATATATTTGGAACAGTATTTTGAAATTAAACCTTATCTTTGGAATATTGTTATGAAGAAAGTCCATAGAATGATGCATATCCTGAGCTTTTAATCCAAAGTGAATTGATACAGGATTACTTTTATTGTTGTTGTTGTTTTCTGTCTACATATTTACTATCTTAGTGAATTTGTTGTATACACTGTAATGGTACTAGCTTTATATACTTGGCTGTGCAACAGACATCCAAAATATTTTATGATGCAAAACTGAATATAATTCTTGAGTGGAAGATTTCCCTTTCCATAGATTCTGGTTTACAACTACTAACACTTTGTAGTTTTTCTATACAAGCTTATTATTTTCTACCTAGTTATATGCACCTGTCGCTCAGCTCAGATGTCTGTAGTGTCTCATTGGTTCCTACATTGAACTCATAATCACTCATGCATCATAAGCAATTGTGCCAGTATGCATGCTTTGTATAGTATTGTCATTGTGAATTTCTGAACAGTATATTCTATGCTGCCTACAGCTTCATTCTCAGTGGTAAACCTTCCCAGAGATATAGAATATTTTCCCTTGTTACCTTTCAAAATTTCCATCTGAAGCTCTGCTCTGTCAGGACCCTTAGGTAGAGTTTGAGACTATTTCTCACAGCACACATGGGCAGACAAATGGATCTCCCTAGCAGTTAGAAGTGGTTAAGCCTAGCAGAAGGTTAAGCATATGGAATCCTGTCTGACTACACACTTGATGGAGAATAATATGGTCTCAGCACCATTTCAGGGTTTTCAATCACCTAAAATAGATGCTAGGTTTGATATGGTAGTCAATCTCTATCAAGCTATTCAGAAAACCTTGAATCACTCAATTCAGCGAAGCTGGGCTTATTATCATTCCATTCCACAAACCACCGCTCATGTGGCACTCATGATAGCTATTTGAGTGATGAGAGAGCTTTAGAATGGCTTTGCTCCTATCAAGAACATTTGCCTTGGATGTTTGAAGGCTGATGAACTTGGCCCACATCATAGGGAGGCATGTCAGTTACCTGTGGTCATGTTGTTGATAATTTATGTTGCAATTTTATTTTATAGGGCTTTTTTTTTTTAACTTCTTCCAGGATTCTTCATAAACTCTTTATGAACTAGATAATATACAGGAAAGGTTTTTCTTTACAAAAAGCTATTAAAATAGGGCATTATAAATAGTTAACATTTTAGACAGTAGAGGCATCACTCCCCCCACCACCTCCACTTATGCCTTTACTTAGTTTTCTAAACCCCTTGGCTTTATGAGTCAGCATTGTATATAGTCAAGATACAGGTTCAAGTGCCCATTAGTCCATCATATAAGTGCACAGCTGGTATTTATTGATTGTCTAATGTAATAGTATTTCAAACCAGGATGCATAAGTAACACTTGGGGAGGAATTATGAAAATGCTAATTCTCAGACACCATATCCTAGGTCCTTATTGATTGAGCCATTGAATGTAATAATCTGCTTTAAAATGTATTCATTATTTTTTTATAGTGGTAAAAAATACCTACATAAACAAGAGTACATCCAAATTATCATTACTTGCACAGTTTAATGAACTATGCTCACACTGGTATACAGCTTTCAGTACTATCTTTCAATAGACCTGAATACTATACTTCAAAACACCTTTGATGAATATGAAGAGAGGCATTCCAGCCTTATTTGGTTAAACACAGATATTATGTGAACTTAGACTTTTGTTAAACATCATAGGAGAAACAAGACACATGAAATATGATTGCCAGATTCATGACAGAGGACTAAAAATTAATACAGATGAAATAATGAGAGTCCATTCAAAAGAATAAAAATAGTCAAGATACCTAAGGAATGTACCACTATTCTTGCATGCATGCCTGTTACATGGTTATCTGAAGTAAGAAAGATTGAGATAAGTAGGTAGGTAGTAGGCCTGGAAATAGAAATCATGTAAACTGGTTTTAAAACTGAACTGGATGAAGACAGACAGCATAGCTAAGTATAAAGGCCATGGCAACAGGATTTTATACAAAGATGTTCAAGAGGTAAGTAAGGTTCTCAGAAAAATTTCTCTGAAGACCATATAATAGTTGAAGTGGATCAGAATTCATGTTTACATCAGATATATCATCCACATGAACAAATTAAATTCTATTTTTTTTAAAGCAATGACTAAATACATAAGGCCAAGTTGCACCATGTGTTTTTCAGTGCAGGGACTTGCACCCAGAGCCTCACACACACTATACTGAGCTCCAGGCCCACGCTCTCATCTTGTATGTCTATTGTCCCATGGTTGCAGTGAAATAGATAGCTCATAGCATTTAACGCATGACCACATGAGAGTGTAGTTTGCTAAGTGTTCCTCCATGCAATGCAAGCAAATATTAACAGACTGTCTTCCAAAAGGGTTGAGAGTGCCTTGCCTATTCTGGTATTCTCAAGCTAATGGACCCATATTTGCATTTTAAGCTTTCCAACCTCATCTAGGATAAGGATCTTAAGTCAATTCCTTCTGTGCTTCTTTGCCCATCACCTCCAAGAACAAAGTCTTTGACAGCTATCTGAGGAATATTTGACTTTCTATTTGTTTAGGATTCAGATTTCAATTTCTCTGGTGTGGGAGTAGACTCCATTTATATACTCCGGGCTGGCTTGAGTCTATATAGCTTAGGTTAGCCTTGAACTTGTGATCTCTCTCTCAGCCTCCTAAGTGCAAAGAGATAGGTGTGTACCACCAATGACCAGTTGAATTTTTTTGTTAATTCTATTTCTTCATTTCCTCAGGTTTTATGGTGTATATATGTTTGAGAAATCTATTTACACTGAAAAAGTATCTCAGAGTTGAGGAATCCTTGATGGTCTGATTGCATTACCTTGTAAGATTCAGGTGTTGAAGTGATGACGTCAAAGGAGTCTTTACAAGGGGATTAGTCAGTGTGGGCTTCTCTCGTGAAATATACAGTGGCTCTTACAACAGATGCTTCATGTGCAACTTGGAGGTAGACAATTGCCACTAGATAATTGAACACATCAAAGTTATTTCTAAGAACTGTGAGAAACATATTTCTGTTCTTTTTAATTTACTTAGCCTCGGGTACTATATTATAGCAATGCAAAGATCCCAAGTAGTCATGGCAACTGAAGGCAATGTGGTATCCATGATAAGTAAAAATGCCAGTGAAATTCTAATTAGGTATGTGGGCTAATTAGCTAAAATGTGCCAATGTTAATTAGCTTGGACAAATGCATCATGGCTACCTAAGATGTTAATGTTAGGGGAGACTGGTACTTAGGACAAAGAAAGTGTGTATTGACTTTGTAAATTGAAAAGTGTTGCAAAATAAATTACTTAATAAATCATCTTGCTACAGTTTTGATTGGCTTCCAGGAAGGGAATTAAATTAGATGCTTGTATTTAGTTTGCTGTTGTAGCTCAGAATTTGATGTTTAGTTATGAACTCCATTGCTAGATGAACGTGTGAACCTCTGCAAGTTATATTCATGTGTCAGTGTTTTCCCTATGTGCTCACTAAGTTGGTGAACTGAGTTTCTTCTCATAGTTGCAGCCCAGAATGAGTGCAAATCCTTCAGGGCTGTAACATGTTCTGGTTTTGGGCTAGTTTAAAAAAAAAACAAAACAGTCTCTCTGCTCTATTATTGTCCCTGCCTTTCCTTTAGACAGGAACAATTTTGGATCAAGAATTTTGAAATGGGTGGTGGCCTCATGCCTCAAATGGGGGCCATGTTTATCTACTTGAGGTGGTCTCTTTAGGTTCTGTCTCCCCACTGTTGGCTAAGGTCATCCTCATTGGGTCCTTGGAGTCTCACACATCTCTGGTGTCTGGGAATTTCTGGAGGTTCCCCCCACCCCATCGCCTCACTGCTGCATATTTCTATTCATTCTTCTGGCCCTCTGGGCTTCTCTCCTGTCTTCTCCCATACCTGATCCTGTCCTTCTTTTCACTCCCCTCCCATTTCCAACCCAGGTCTCTCTCTCCCTCTGCCTCTTGAGATTATTTTGTTCTACCTTCTAAGTGGGATTGAAGTATTCATACTTGAGCCTTCCTTCTTGTTAAGTTCCATATAGTCTGTGAGTTGTATCATGGGTATTCTGAACTTTTTGGCTAATATCCACTTATCAGTGAATACATACCATGTATGTTCTTTTGGATCTGAATTACCTCACTCAAATGGTATTTTCTAATTCTATCCATTTCCTGCAAAATTCATGATGTCTGAATTTTAATAACTGAGTAGTATTTCATTGTGTAAGTGAACCATATTTTCTGTATCCATTCTTTAGTCGAGGGACATCTGGATTGTTTGTACCTCCTATTAGAAATAAGGCTGATATGAACATAGTGGAGCACGTGTCCTTGTGATATATATGGTAAAGCATCATTTGGGTATATGCCCAGGAGTGTTATAGCTGTGTATTCAGGTAGAACTATTTCCAGTTTTCTGAGGAACTGCCAGATTGATTTCCAGAGTGGTTGTACCAGTTTTGCAATGCTACCAACCCTGGAGGAGTGTTCCTTTTTCTCCACATCCTTGCCATCATATGCTATTGCTGGAGCTTTTAATTAATTAATTAATTAATTACTTTATATTCTAGGTTTTTTTTTTTAGTTCTTTTTCTCTTTATTTTTATTCAGTCCATGTTTCTACCAAGATCTTTTCTCTGTTAACCTTCACAACTTCAGTCATCTTTCTTCTTAAAATATATTTCAAATATCAACATCTATTAAAATTGCAGACCTTCACACAGTCTGATTGTTGTGTAGTCCTAGTAAACCAAAAACTCAAGGGAGGGACTTGGAGGCAAGCAAGAAATGAAGCAGAGATCATAGAAAAAAACTGCTTTTCCTGGCTAGCTCAGTTACATTTCTTTTAAAGCTCAGGGCTATTAGTCTAAGGTTGGCTCACCCAAGAGTGGACTGGGCCTTCCTGAATATATTAACAATCAAATAATGTTCCAGAGACTTACCCACCGGCCAATTAGAAGGAGCTTCTTAACTGAGCTTTCCTACACTCTAGATTTTATCCTCCCACCCCTGTCCACACTCTGACTGTTCCATATCCCATACCTCCAACTCACCCCCCCCCATTGTCTCCAAGAGGCTGTTGCCACCCTCTAACCCCCACCCTACCTGACCTCTAAACTCCTGTGGCCTCCAGTCTCTTGAGGGTTAGGTGCATCATCTCTGATTGAACATAGACTCGGCAGTTCTTTACTGTATATGTGTTGGGGGCATCATATCAGCTAGTATATGCTGCCTTTTTGGTGGTCCAGTGTTTGAGAGATCTCAGGGATCTAGATTAATTGAGACTACTGGTCTTCCTACAGAGTCTCCCTCCTCCTCAGCTTCTTTCAGTGTTTCCCTAGTTCAACCACAGGTATTAGCACTTCGGTCCATTCGTTGGGTGCAAATATCTGGATCTGACTCTTTCAACTGCTTGTTGGGTCTTCCCGAGGACAGTCAAGATAAGCCCCTTTTTGTGAGCGCTCCCTAGCCTCAGTAATAGTGTCAGGCCTTGGACCTCCCCTTAAGCTGGATCCCACTGTGGGCTTCTCGCTGGACCTCCTTTTCCTCAGGCTTCTCTCCATTTCCATCGCTGCAGTTCTTTCAAACAGGAACAATTATGGGTTAGAGTTTTGACTGTGGGATGGCAACCTCCTCCCACACTTGATGCCCTATCTTCCTATAAGTTCCCTCTCCCTACTGTCAGGCTTTTCATCTAAGGTCCCTTCCTTGAGTGCTGAGAGTCTCTCACCTCCCAGGTCTCTGTTGCATTCTGGAGGATCCCCTCAACCTCCTACCTCCCTAGGTTGCCTGTTTCCGTTCTTTCTACTGGCTCTAAGGACTTCAGTCCTTATCCCTCAAGCAATACCTGATCAGGTTCCCCTCTTCCTCCCCCCCCCTCATTCACTTTCCCTCCCAGGTCCCTCCCACCCTGCCCACTTGTGATTGCTTTCTTCTCCTTCCCAGTGGGACTGAGGTGTCCTCATTTGGGCCCTTTAGCTTGTTGACCTCTTTGAGTTCTGTGGACTACATCTTGGATATTCTGTACTTTTTTTTTTGACTAATATCCACTTATTATACCATGCATGTCCTTTTGGGTCTGAGTTACCTCACTCAGGATGGTATTTTCTAATTCTATCCATTTGCCTACAAAACTCAGGATGTCCTCATTCTTAATAGCTGAGTAGTATTCCATTGTGTAAATAAACCACATTTTCTGTATCCATTCTTTTGTCATGGGACATCTGGGTTGTTTCCAGCTTTTGGCTATCACAAATAAGGCTACTATGAACACAGTGTAACACATTCCCCTGTGGCATGGTGGGGCATCTTTTGGGTATATTCCCAGAAGTGGTATTGCTGGGTCTTCAGGTAAATCTATTTCCAATTTTCTGAGGAACCTCCGGATTGATTTCCAGAGTGGTTGTACCAGTTCGCACTCCCACCAGCAGTGGAGGAGTGCTCCCCTTTCTCCACATCTATCTTAGCCTCATTGGTGTAAGGTGGAATCTGGAGCAGAGACTGAAGGAAAGGCCATCCAGTGACTGGCCCAACTTGGGATTCATTAAACGCATAGGCACCAAACCCTGACACTATTACAGATGCCATGCTGTGCTTGCAGACAGGAGCCAAGCATGGCTGTCCTTTGAGAGGCCCTACCAGCAGTTGACAGATGCAGATACTTATAGCCAATCATTGGACTGAGGTCAGGGACCTCTATGGAAGAGTTCAGGTGTAGAGGGCCGAAAGCACAATTGCAGATTTCGCCATTACAAGATGGAGCTGACAGCCTGTGCCCCTACTTTGTTAACAAGCTAGTGCTCATGTGCAAAAGGCTAGAGCGCGCCAAGTCATGGCCCAGCCACGGCCCAGCCCGGGGCGTCATCTAGGGCAATGAGCTAGCAGCCAATCAGGTATGGACACGCCGCTCTGGGGTGTATATAAGCGCCAGTCTTTTGGGGCTCGGGGTCTTCCTCCTTTCATGGTAATAAACGCTTGCTGCAGAAGGATCCTGGTGCCCGCGTGCGTTCTTGCTGGCGAGACGATTGCGCGGAGCACATTCAGGGAAGGACTGAAGGTGCTGAAGGGGTTGCTGTCATGGGACATTTGGATTGTTTCCAGTTTCTGGCTATCATAATAAGGCCCCTGTGAACATAGTAGAACACTTGCTCCTGTGGCATGGTGGGGCATCCCATAGGAATCTACCATGGAAGCAACCCCTTAGAAAGAACAACAGTATCAACTAATCTGAACCCATCAGAGCTCCCAGAGGCAGAGCATACATAGGCTGATCTGTTTACCCCTTCCTCCCATATGTAGCAGAAGACTGCTTTGTCTGGCCTCAGTGGGAAAGGATGCATTTAATTCTGTAGAATCTTGATACTCCAGGGAAGGGGAATGCTTGTGGGATTAGGTGGGAGTGGGTGAGTGGATGGTGGAGGAGCACCCTCTTAGAAGCAAAGGGGAGAGGTTATGGGGTGAAGAACTTGGGGAGAGGAGGCCAGGAAGGGAGGAGACATTTAGATTCTAAATAAATAAAATAATGAAAAACAAACAACAACAAAAACCCACTGTATCTTTTGAAGTGTAGATGTGGCAATGAAGGTACAAATCTTTTCTTTAAAATCACCATACAGCAGATTTAGAAAATCTATTGGAAGCTTTTAGACTGTTTATCTTGGGTGAAATTATATCCCAAGAACTAGTTAGTACTGTTACTTCAATTATACTAATGAGATGGACAGATCTTTATCTTTACATTATCAGCATTCCAGTTAGTGGTCACCTTTTTAATTGTGTTCAAGTGGAACTGAGTTCCTAGAAATTTTAGCCCTATGTAGGTATAACAAAGCTCACGTAGGCCCATAGTTCCCTATTCCAGACATGGTTTGAGGCGTTGCAGCCTTCTTGCAAAGTGAAGTTTGCAGTAGTGGCTGTCACAATAGCTTGACATTTGGAGACCGTTTTTTCCAGTATCAAATTAACTACTTCTCACTTTACATTTCCTTTTTGTGCCCTTTGCTCTCTACTGACTTGGAAATGTCTTTGGGATTATAGTCGTTTTATCGAATATGGAGTAATATCTTTTTTGTTTTTATTTTTAAATTTTAAAGATAACCTGTAATGGCGTTCATCATGACACTTTTATGCATCATTATTATTTTGTTCTGTTCCATTCCCTTTCCTCATAGCCCTCCCCGTTTCCAGTGTCCTTTTCTTGCTGGTCCCCTGGGACCTGCAAGTAGTCTCCTCATTCTGCTTTTGTGTCTTTTGTCCTGCCTTTTCAAGCTCTCTTCATCCATTCTTATGGCCCCAGGTCTCCTTTCAGGACACATACACATTCACATGCACACTCACCCAGTCTACAGAGTCTGCGTATGAGATAAAACAGATGGGATTTTTACTTATGGCTGCTTAATATTGCATTGTGTATGTGTACCTAGTTTTTATTATTCATTCATTTATTGATGGCTCTCAGGATGGTTTTTAAAGCTGGTGAGAATAGTGAAACAATGAGCCTGAGTGGACAACTATCTCTGTGGAGTGTTGACTTAGAGCTTTTCTATTATATAGACCAAGTCTGTATAGGTGGTATATATATGTCCATTCTGATTGAGGTGAGATAGATATAAAAATAACTTGAATTTGTGTTTCCCTCATGGCTAAGCATTTTGAACACATTTAAAAATACATATTGGTCATTTGTATTTTTTTTAGGGAAGTGTCTATTCAATTTGTTAACTACTTACTCATTGCATTGGTTTAAATTTTGGTTCTTATTTTCAGGTCTTTCATTTGGGCCTTTGATTTATTTTGGATTGATGTTAATGAATAGAGTGAGACATATGGATCTCATTTCGTTTTCTACATGTTGAGATCCAGTTTTCCCAGCATCTTTAGGGGAGAAGTTTTTTTTCAATATTTTGACATCTATGTCATAATTAGGTGTCTCTAGCTATGAGAGTTTATTGGTTGGTTCTTTTTCCTACTCTGTTGGTCTCTTTTTTTCTTTTTTTCTTTTTTTTTTAGATTTATTTATTTTATGTATAATGAATGAATACACTGTAGCTATCTTCAGACACACCAGAAGAGGGCATCGGATCTCATTACAGATGCTTGTGAGCCACCATGTGGTTGCTGGGAATTGAACTCAGGACCTCTGGAATAGCAGTCAGTGCTCTTTACTGCTGAGTCATCTCTCCAGCTCTGTTGGTCTCCTTTTATTCCTCTTCTCCTCTCCTCTCCTCTCCTCTCCTCTCCTCTCCTCTCCTCTCCTCTCCTCTCCTCTCCTCTCCTCTCCTCTCCTCTCCTCTCCTCTCCTCCTCTCTTCTTCTCTTCTCTTCTCTTGTTTTTGTGCCAGAACTCATACTGTTCATGCTATTGTGGCTTTGTCATAATAGTTCAAGATCAACTGTAACACCTCTACCATTGCTCTGACTGCTTAGGATTGCTTTGGCCTTTTGAGTTCTGTCGTTCTGTATAACTTTTAGGACTATTCCTAGTTTTGTGAAGAATATCATAGGAATTTTGATGGAAATTATATTAAATCTGTAGATTACCTTTACCAATAGTCACTTTTTACAAGATGGATTCTGTCCATGAACACAGAAAACATTTCTCTCATCTAATATCTCTTCCACTCTTTCTTTTTGTGTATGAGTATATATATGAATAACACATGTGTGTATGTGTATGTGTGTGTGTGCTAGTGTGTGTTGGTGTGTTCATGCATGGTCACATGTTAATGGGGGTGCTGTTCAGTCTCCAAGTATTTGTATAGTTCATGTATCTTCTTGCCTTTGATACTAAGTTTTATTTTACTATGATCTGATTGGATATTGGATATTATTTTGATTCCTTTGGACTTGGGTGATTGACTTTGTAACCCACAATGTGACCTATTTTAGAGAAGGTTCCATGGATTGCTGAGAACATGTGTTTTGTTTTTCTTGGATGGGACATTGTATAACTATCTCTTTGATCCATTAGATCTATGCTATTATTTATGTCTGATGCTTCTTTGGTGATTTTTGGTCTGGGTGACATATCTAAAATGAGAATAAAGGATTGACTGTTAGTATCCATCAGATCTTTTGTGTTCACTAGTGCTTTTTATGCAAATAGGAGCCCCAACCCAGTACGTGTATGTTTAGCATCCTTACATCTTCTTGATGGGTTAGTCATATATTAATATATAGTTTATTCTTTTATGTCTTTATCTCTTCTACTTGAGATAAAAGTATGGCTTGAATTATATGGCATGAACTCTTGTTAATAGCATGCTTTGGAGTATAATAATATGCTGTGTTATTTATTTTATTTCTTGTTTTCTTAAGTCTAACTGTTAAGAAGTCTTCAGCTTAGGTCTGTGTTCCTTTGACGTGACATAATCTTTTAGGGACTATTTTCTCTTATTTCTTTGATTTCTGTTTCTGTGAAAATTTTCAGAATTCTTTTGTGCATTCTCTTTCTCATTCTAGACATAGTCACTTCCCCAGGAACTTACATTTTTTTTTTTTTTTAATGGGAGAATGGTATTTGAAACTTAGATTGAGTTACTTTGACAGTTACTCGGTGTCAACTGTTTCTGGGCCCTTTCATTATTAGCCTTTTCTTTCTGCATGCATTCCATAATGGGAGATTCCAGGAGAACGACTGTTAAATTTAGAACTGACTTAAAAAAAAAAAAAAACAAAACAAAAAACGAAAAGTGTGAGCTGTGCTGAGTTAGAAGTCAGCTGCAAGCACCTGTGCCTGGATAGTTCCTGATGCTGCTAAGGTGGGCCAAGGGGCTGGAGGAGGAAATAAGGAAGCTCAGCTTTTCCTAGACTGACTCTTGAGCCTTCCTGCCTGTGATCATCCCCAGTGTGCAGGCCCTTGACAGGTGGTGGCAGAGAAGGACCAGGAAGAACAGGATGATGTCTATAGTGGATTTTGCAGCGGGGAGTTGTTTACTAGATCCCACAGGTCCACTGAACAAGCATAAGAACACACCAAGAGCTAGTGTTTCATACGTACAACATGGAGACAATGTCCAGGGAGATAGAAGGTCGCTGCCACACTGTGGGAACAACATAAGAGGGAGTCCTACATATGTACATATGTCCTTCCTTCTCTCTTCCAGTTCATATAGCAGAGCACAGAGAAGAGAGGGGAGAAGGGACTGAGGGGACACCAAGGACCCCAGCCATGACTATTGGAATTTCAAGTCTAGGTTATTGAAAAACAATTGTTTGAAAGTGAGTTTACACATTATTATTATTATTATTTTTTGATAATCTTGTCATGCTTGCCTAGTCTGGCTTGTAACTTGGAAAGCTGAGGCTTGCTTCAAACTCATAATTCTTCTGCTGTAGCCATCCAAAGTGCTGGCATTACACAGTTTTGGTATTTATATAGCTAAGTTACAAATTTAAAGTGAACACTGGTGGGACTTTCCGAAGAAGCATGAGATATTATTGTTAAGGAAGCGAAGAAGTCAGAGTGAGACCTTGGTGTGATCCATCAACAGCCTATGGTAAGGCAGAATCCTATTAGTATAATAAGTTATTAGCAGGAAATAAAGTAAGCCTTCTCTCCCCACAACATATACACACCGAAAAGCCAATAAACAGTACCTTCCCAAAATCTCATTACTTAAATAGAGCATGTAGCACAGAACCTGGTTCATGTTCATGAAACAGATGCTACCTTTTATTATGATTAATGATATTAATTTGTTGAGTCTGGGTCTAATAATATCATTCTGTATATGATTAGCAAATCTGGAATTCTTTCCAGATTGCCTCTCAGTTATATAATGTATGGTAATAAAAGCAACACAAGGAAACTTTTTCTCCCGCTGGAGCAGAGATGTGCTTAGACTGTTGTGTGTATGAGAAGGAGCAAAAGACAGCTCCAGATACTGTGTTTACTAGAGCCCCCTCCTTGTGATTCCTGTCTTCAGTATAGGGTCTAGGGTAATGTCTTAGGGGAGAGGAGCATTCATAGCCTTAGTACTGAGCACACGGCTTCATATTACACCGTGTCTAGACTCCAGTGAAGCTTGAAGCCAGTTTTCCATTTTAAATAGAATGTGCTAATGTAAACCAAAAGAAAATATGATACCATGGAGAGAAACTACAAAAGGTCAATACACGCGTTTGCTTAATGTGTTGTAAAAAGCTGCTATTCAGTTAATAAGCTGTGGGTCCTTTGTGAGTCAGGGAATGAATATTATCACCCGACAGCTAAGCAGAACAGAAACAAAGAAGCTGTCAGGAATGCTTCCCATGGTCCAGGAGACTTCGAAGGGCTGAGTGCCCCCAGCACTGTTTATGTTTTGTAGGATTTCCCAGGCTTCTTAGAATGTTAATTGTTTCTGGGAATCTTGACAAGACAGGAAAATAATCAAGACAAAGTGATTCTCAGGAAAACAAAATTAGAACATAAATCCAAATTGCCCAAGACAATGCTGGATTGAATTTTAGGCCTTGTTATATCCAAACCTGAATCCAGATTCCAGGCCTCCCAGAGGAACATTTCAGAGAAGCCTTCCGTCTCACAGTGGGGAAGATTTCCACCAGCCTAGAAAGTCTAGTCATCTCTGGGCCACAGTCCTCTACTGTGCTAGAGACTCTAGACTACCATAGGGAAACAAAACAGTGTGTATACCATCAGGGAGGCTCCCAAAACATGGGCAGGAAGGAGGAAATGCATAAGAAGCTGAAGACCAAACCAGACCTGGACTTCCATCATGTTAGTTGAAAAACCTCTAGAGACTGTGGAATGGAAAGCAATCGAAGTTAAGCTTTAGTTTAGGCAAGCAAGTCAAGGCTATTGGAAACACAAAAAGCTAGGGCACTGATTTGTTTATTTGCAAGGTAAGAAAAATAACAGTTAATTGGATATATTCACAGAGAACTTTCGGTTTTGAGTAATGAGGTCACTATAGTTCCTGAGTTCCATCTTGAGTTCCATTGTTCCATCTGTTTTTTTTTCTTTTTAAAGTATAGAATAGAGTTTATTCAGGGCATGGGGAGGGGAGTTAAGAGGGTAGTAGAGGCAGAGAGAGGCAGAGAGAGAGAGAGAGAGAGAGAGAGAGAGAGAGAGAAGAAGAAGAAGAAGAAGAAGAAGAAGAAGAAGAAGAAGAAGAAGAAGAAGAAGAAGAAAGAGAGAGGGGGAGGGAGGGAGGGGAGAAGAGGAGAGAGAAAGAGAAGAGGAGAGGAGGGGAGGGGAGGGGAGGGGAGGAGAGGAAGGAGGAGAGGAGAGAAGAGAAGAGGAGAAGAGAAGAAGGGAAAAGTAGAGGCCAGCCATGAGCACGTGGAGAGAGGGGGAAAGGAAGGGAGATGGGGCAAGGGGACTGAGGGGGAGCAAGAAGGCAAGAGATCAAGAGAGAGCAAGAGAGCAAGAAGGAGTTCCTTCTGTTAAGAATGGAGAGGAATTGACTCACAACACTCAAGTGTGCCTCTCGTGGAGACTCTTCCCTATATGCAAAGGATCCTATGCCTCTTTTACTCATTAACATCTCAAGTGAAAGTATTCTATCCACCTAAGGAATAAGTTCCTCGGGGCTGACAGGTACTTGGCCTCTAACTCTGAGTTAAGAAAACATTCTCTTGTGCCTATGACATAGGCTGAGTTTAATTGTTGGAGATTTTATTTTTTACATTTAAAAAGTGTGTGTGTGTGTGGTACGTGCACATGTGTCTGTAGAAGTGTTGACTTCCCTGAGGCTGGAGTTACAGACAGGCGTGAGACACCCTGGATGGGTACTGGGAACTGAATTCATGACCAGTGCATTCTCATGTTTGTATACGAAGTGCTCTTATACATGGGACCATCTCATTTCAGATTGGGGATATATATATATGTGTGTGTGTGTGTGTGTGTGCGTGTGTGTGTGTGTATGTGTGACAAATGTAAAGTATGTATACTGATGTAAAGTGAATAAATACATAAATAAATAAACTAACTTCATGGGAAGCCCTCCCCACAAAAACTCATTCCGTCTTAGAGGGAAGTTCACTAAGTATGAGGCTGGGTTTAGCTTAGTTGGTAAAGTATTTGGTGTGTAAACATGAAGACCTGATTGCAGACCCCAAGTATCAATATCAAAAGGTAGGCATGGTAGTGTCTAACTGCAGTCCTAATGCTGAGGAGGAAGGACACAAATGGGAGAGTCTCTGAAATTAACTGATGAGATGTCTCAAAAAATGAGAGAGAGAGAGAGAGAGAGAGAGAGAGAGAGAGAGAGAGATTCTATGAACTCTTGACTCCTATATACATATGTATATGGTTATGTACTCTTTCCATTAACATGCATACACACAAATGCAATCCCATCTCTCCACACATACACATGAAAAGACACAGGAAAAGCATGAAAGTTAACAAGACTTAGGATTAAACAGAACTCACAGGTCTTAAGAAGCTCCTGAAACTTCTAAGTCACATCGCCTCCTCCCAAGCTCACACCAGAAGCAATAGCTGCTGGGGAAAAGAGCCTCACTGCCTAGTCTAGTCACACGGAAGCTCCAGAAACTCAACTTTTGTGAATCCTCATCTATGCTGGGATGGTCTTTTTAATAATGTGGCTGCTTTTGAATCACCCATGTTGTGGTAACTGCTCATCTATGCTTTTGTAAGTAAACAAGATAACTCACTGGCTCATTAAGATAGATTTGAATGGGATCATTTCTTTGGTCTGTGATAGGTGCCCCAACTTGGGGTAAATGGATATTTGTTTGCATCTTTCTAGGAAAAGTCAAATAACACTCTATCTGTTTGTCTGTCTGACTGTCTGTCTGTCTCTCATCTATTTATCATTTATCTATATGTATATATCATCTATCTGTCTGCCTATGTCCATAATCTATTTATCATCTCTATATAAGTATGTGTCATCTATCTACATGTCTGTATATCAACTATCATATCTCTGTGTATATGTATATATGTATTATCTATCTATCTATCTATCTATCTATCTATCTATCTATCTATCTATCTACCTATCTATCTATCTATCAATCAATCATCTATCCATCATCTATCTATCTACTCCCCTCCACATCTCACCAGCCATATTCTCACCTCATATCCTTCTACCAATCCCTCACCAATCCTGCCATTTGTCTATAAATCAATCATCTGTCTATGCACATTCATGTACTGGGGGAAATAACTTTAAAATTTTGTTCCTAGGGGCCCAGAGATTTAGCTGAGATGACTTTGTCTGAGTTGTGGGAGTCAGAAGGGCTGGTAAAGGCTGGCTGGCTAAATAGGGTATGCAGACTATTCTGTGATTAAAGCTGCCTTGCCATCACATTTTTATGTACTGCAGTCATGTATAGAGCTTCACAGGCTTCTGCTCTTTAAACTCTGAAAAATTTCTCAGTTGGAGGAATTCCAGAGCTCAGATTTCCAATGTTTTTGGCCACTAGCTACATATGGCTGTTGAGTCTTTGAAAAGTAGGTAGCCTGATTTGAAAAGTGCTGTAACTTAAATGCCATACTGAGTTTCAAAGATGTAGTATGACAAGAATACATAGAGGAGCTCATTAATGGTTTAATACATCAGTAACATGTTAGAATAAAAACAGTTTGATATATTGGTTTAAATAAAATATTTAGTTTAATCTAGTTTTCTTTTGAAAATTCAGCTTTTAGAAAATCCATGGGTGGGTTGCATTTCATGATTCTTGAACAATGCTTCTGTCTTGAGTTGGGATCTCTAAATTCTTGTGGTGCTGAGCATGATTAAAAACGAATCAATCTTGTATCTGGTATCTTCTTATCCTTGCTGCATTTCTGTGGGTTTCGGGAAGACACAGAACCTTCTTTGAAAACCTCAAAGCCTATGAGTATGAACATTCACATGCAAAGGACTTAAGGACAAACGACACTTGACCACGTGGTGGCAACCCAAAACACCTTGAGTTTTTCTACCTCCTTTCTATGCCAATTCAGACCTGTGCATATTGCCAACACACCTGCATACTGAGGCTTTCCTATACTATCCTTGAATTTAGTTAAAATTTATTTCATAAATAGTGTTTTATCAGCCTGATTTTTGGTTCACATATATAGTCATCATGGTCCTTAGAGGACCATAAGAATTTCTCTTTAGGGATTTACAGTATAAATATCACAGTCTTTCAATGATTTACAGGGTAGGGAGAGAGAGAGGGAGGAACAGGCAGAAGTCAGATGACTTTTAGTGGGCAAGAACTGGTAGATCTGCTGTCACAGTCACATAAATGTCATGGATTTGTCAAAATGTGCATAATATACAATGAAGAATGGATCCTGAAGAAAACTAGGTGTTTTACATAATGAAGATAATGCAATGTCAGTTCATCTATTGCATTAAATAAAAAGGAACAGTCTGTTGATGGTGGTGGAGGAGGCTTCATGTGTGCAAGACATGGAAAGGACTACCCGAGGACACTGTATTTTCTGCTCAGTTTTGCTATGAACCCACATCTTTTCTAAAAGTAGCCTGTTAGTTAAAAACTAACACCATCCAACATGTATATTGGAGATATAAAATCATACATAGAAAGCCCTGTTGAAACTGGCCGCTCATATTAGAATGATAGTCCTGGGTTCTCTGGGAGCCCAGTTATTTTCTGCACTGCTTTGTATGAGAGAATGGCCATCAGCACTTTGACGAGGTGTCCTGTCTCTCCATTTTAACATAAGACACAGGAAATGATAAATATGCTTGTTTTCTTGCCTTCAGATGAAGGCCTGATTGATAGAAACAGCCATTAAGTGACTTCACAAAGTGGGGGGAATCATTTGCATTTTCTTGGAGACCTTGTGCGGTCAACTTGCCCTTGAAGGCTGGCTGCAAGGTAACCTGGTGGTCCCTGAGTATGATAGTAGGCCTTACTCATATAATCAAACTCACCTGAATGACAAATTGCTCACTTTAAGTGTTTAGTGATACAGAACTTCAATAATGAGATAGTGTACCAACAAATCAAGACTTAATAAGCATTCTCTTCCTCCTGACTTACAGTCTGGAAAAGACTTTGCTGTGTGTAGGGAACTATCCTTTCATGTCCATTATTTTGAGAAAAGTATAAACTTAGAAGAGTAGAATGAAGGTATGTTTGGAAGAAATTTAATTTTGTGCTGTCAAATATAACATCAACTAAGGGTATGAGGACCTGGGTCTCAGTGGGGTTTGCTTTTTGCTCATAGTACATGGCATTAAGGAGTTTCTGTCTTCCTGAAACTCACCTTAGACACACAAATTTATTCTAAATTGGATAGAAGTGCAGTTGCCCACCTCTAACTTTTGTTTATAGTAAAAAGCATTTGGTACATGAGTAGGCTATGTGTAATTTGCTAGAAGAACAAGGGACTTTTAAAGCCCTTTCCTGTCTCTTCCCAGGATTCCTTTGTTTTAGACATGGTGTAATTTTCATCAATGTGATGCAGAAGAAAGCATCCTTTCTGAGTCTCAATCTTGTTCCCCTCAAGCTTCTGTACATTGAAGATGCCATTTAAGCTCACTACCTTCTATTTTCATGCTCTTAAAAATAAAACATATCTATGAGTGTATATTTATCTTAAAGAGCCTTATATTTAAATTCCAAAGATAATATACAAACATTGTATAAAGCTAAAACAATTTAACAAGCATAGACAATACAATTCAGAGATTCATTATTTCCCTCAAATCTCTCAAGCTGCTGTGCTTCTCAGGTTAGTCTGGTCCACTCTCCCACGATACCTTTCATGTCGCTTCCTACCATAGTACCTCACCCCCTTAGAATCTGTGCAATGTTCCACTGCATGGCACATACTTTTAAAATCTTTTGTTAATTAAGGAAGTCATTCATGCTTTAATACTTGTTACAATTGTAGACAGATACGTGCTCACAAATAAGAAACATGAATAATGCAGAATGTTATTATTTGTCACGCAAAAATCTTAATTCTGACCTATTCACACTTTCAAGTCAAATTCTATAGGATTTAACATATTGAATAGTTGTTTTTTTTTATAGGTTGGACATCACTGTAGCTTTAAACAGTATCTTAATATCTTTATTTCATCACTTAACTCCTTAAGGCAATGTCTACTGACTGGTTGCTATGAAAAGTAAACATAGAGGGATGTAATCCAGAGGCATGGGTTGTGGGAATCCCTCAGAATTTTGTGTGTGCATGTGCATGTGCCTGTATGTGTGCATGGCCTATATAAGTATTTGCATATATTATTAAATTTATTGACACAGGTCTGTGGCAGTGGTTATTTCCCAAAATTAAAAAAAATTCTAATGGTGGCAGAGCAACAGAGAGTATTTCCAACCAGCCATTATTTCATCTCATTGAGCATACAGGGTTAGGGAATTTGTATGGTGTACATTATATATGCATGTTTACAATGACATCATTTTCTGTTGGAGTTATTCAATATATTCCTGAAGAGAAAAGAGAGAAGAGAGTTTTAGTCAGTATATCTATGAGAGGACAGCAAAAGAGGAAGGGAAGCTTCACCACAATCTATTATCAAAGGAAGTGGTATATATGTGATGGCCTTGAGTAAGCCCTGAAGGCACAGGAAGAAGTTTTTCAAAAGGTCTGTGCATCCAACTCCTTTTATGATTTCTTCTGTCCCTGTGAATGCACCTATGGCCTCTTGGGTTGTGCCCTGTGATTGGTTGGCTAAAGAAAAAAAGGGGTAGTTTGCAGATGTTCTGAATGCTATATAGGTATCATTCAGAAGTGAACAGCTGCAGCATTATAATTCCTTTCTGGAACAACTATGAAGGACACTGGTGAAGGATAATCTTCTCAATGGATGGGACTTTGGGCCATTTTGCTTGAATGGTGAATGTTGGGAACCAACTCCTAGTAGAAAGCAGTTATCATCTTTGCAGCCATCTCGAGCCATATACCCTGACAAGAGACTTGTTTTTTAATAGCCCACAACAGCTGAGCACACTCTGATAAACATCTTGTTTTTCTCACATATCTTGTTTTGTTGTTTAATGCCCCTAGCTGCAAGGTGCACATGGTAAAGTGTCTTCAGCTGCATTCCCCTGCTTGTGCTTATATATACCCATGATTTCCTTTTCATAAACAGGACTTGAACAGACTCTCTGTCTTGTCTCCATTTTTTGCGTCTCTTGCCCCTCCATCCCCATTCCTCTCTTTGCTAGACCTGTTGACTGACCCGAATGGAATGGGTCACTTGGTGCCCAATATGGGGCAGTGCGGACCAGAGCATCTGGCATCCCAACGAGGGGAACAGACTGGATCACTTGGCACTCAATTTGAGGCAGCAAGAACGAGAGACCCAGTGAAGGATGTTACTGGAAGAAATGTCTGCCGAAAATTCAGAAGTGAAACAAAGGTGATCTCTGTGGGAACCTGCTGTGTTGAGACCAGTAGGTCATAGTAATGAAAACGGGGCAAGAAATAAGTCAGCAGGATCAAATAAAAAAGGCTTTGAAGATACGAGGAATAAATTGCAGGCTGCTCTGAGTCAAGAGAGCCAAACAGATAAATAGATAAATAGAAGGTTGCTCTAGGCAGAGAGCTGAATCTAAAGATAGTGTTAATCAGTTGTATTAGATTGATTTAACTTTCAAAATGGGTGTGATTCTGAGTTGTGTAGTTATATTTTCCTCTGGATAAAAGGTCAATGTAAAGGCTTTTCTGGTTACTGACTCAAGGATAGGCAGATTTGGGACAAAAGGTTTTTCTATGTGTTTTCCGAAGAGGTCATTAAGGTAGTAGTTATATCCTCCAGAATTATATTGATCAGACATGACAGAGGTAGGCCTCCAGAAGACTAGATTCCAGAGACTCAAACAAAATAATTATCTTGATACTGAAGTTGGTTTTGAGATTCGTATATTACAGAATATACAGACTTGGTGAATGAATCTTCTTGTCACCTGCATGTCCATGATGTCCTGGACCTCCAGCTGGATACAGTTAAGAAAGACATCAGAGGCTTATCAATTTACCCTTCCCCTCATCCCTCTTCTAATATCTCAGTGCCCATATTCAGCTTGAAGAAGTTAATGAAGAGTCTGTACCCCAATTACCTGGACTTGGGGACTGAGGTGGTTATTAATCTATCTTTCTAGGGAAAAATAATGGTTTTATTGGAACAGAGAGGAAGAGCTAAAATTGATTACACAGCCATAATCTGTTGGTAGAAATCTGTATAATTGTTACTAAGCTAATGCAAATTCAAGGGTTTCATTGGTATAATTTCTTCTATTCAATATTTGTGGGTACAAGGCTTAGACCTTTAACTTCTCCAACAGGGGGAATTGTGTGCTGCCCTTAAAAAAAGAGTGTTGCTTTTATACTGGCCATTCAGGCATTGTTAATTCTCTTGTCTCTCAGGTCCATGCTGTTCAACAGACTGATGGCTTTTGTATGACAACAGATAGACGCTATTCAAATGAAACCCATACAGGTCCATTATTACAGACTGGAAGTGGGGTACTCTAAAACCTTTGTCATTGAGACTAACGAGGATTAACTCCTAACTTATGTGCTAAGCCAGATAGTCAAGGGTAAGAGAACACCTCAATACCCTTGCCCTAACTGGGAGGCCTCACCATCTTAAGACAGGAGCTCAATCAAATGGCTGTTGAGTATCCAAAGATGGGAAAGGGAGGCTGGGTCCTTTGTTCTGACCTAAGGCAGTCACAGTTTCCATAAGTTTTCCCAGCCTTCCCTTTTGAAAAAAAATTAAAAAGGGGGACCTGTTGGGAGCTGACTCCTATCAGAAAGTGGCTATCATCTTTGCAGCCATCTCGGATCATATACCCTGACAAGAGACTTGTTTTTCAACAGCCCACAACAGCTGAGCACACTCTGGTAAACATCTTGTTTTTCTCACATATCTTGTTTTGTTGTTTAATGCCCCAGCTGCAAGGCACGTGTAAAGTGTCTTCAGCTGCATTCCCCTGCTTGTGCTTATATAAACCCATGATTTCCTTTCAATAAATGGGACTTGAACAGACTCTCTGTCTTGTTTCCATTCTTTGCATCTCTTGTCCCTCCATCCCCACTCTCTCTCTTGCTAGACCCTGTTGACTGACCGGAACGGTCCGGGGCAGGTGAAGTAGTCAATTGTATGGTTCCATATTAATGATCTCAACAGTATGGACTTTCACTCATCAAGACTTCTTCTGCATGTGATTTCTGTCAGCCACAGAGACCAGTACTGGCTTTGAGATGTATCACCCCAGAGTGATCTGCCAATGACCTGGTAGCAGATTGACTATGTGGAATTGTTTCCATCTTGGAAAAGGTAGCTCATTGTCCTTACAGGAATAGATACTTATTTGGGTGATGAATTTGCCTTTCCTGTGCATAATACTTCTGCCTAAGTACATCCATGGGTGTCCTGAATGCCTTATCCTCAGTCACAGTTTACTACACAGCATTGCTTCTAATCAAGGAAGCCAGTTCACAAGCAAAGAAGTGCAGCAGTGGGCTCACATTCACTGAACACACCAGTCTTCTGTGTTCCCACCATTTGAAAGGAGCTTGCATGATAGGATGATGGAATTATAAATAACACAGTCACAGGACCAATTAGGTGGTAATAGCCTGGAGTGCCAGGGAAGGACACTCTATGTTGCAGAATATTTGATCACACTGTGAACCCCAAGATTGTGTTATCTGTTGAAAAAACCTTTTTGTGGTATGGCTCAGCACACACCTTTTATCCAAGAGCTAAATAAAGTCAACCCTAGGTCAAGAGGCAGAATAAGTAACCAGCCAACAGGGAGTGAACAGAAGTGAACAGAAAGGAGGGTGCTTGATTTGAAGGGTGCTAAGAGTATGGAGAAGGAGAAAAGCTTTTTACTTCTAGGATATAGGTGGAGTACATGGTCAGCTGGTGCTTTCTCAGCCTCTCCCAGCTTTCAGGTTTCAGTGTCTGGCTCCTAAGTCAGAATGGAAGGGAGTTTTCTTTTTAAAAGTTATCTGTACATCTCTTGAAGGCTATATATGCTTTGAATCAGTATTTAATATACTTGAGGTGGTTGGAATAGGTATGGCCCCATAAACTCATGTGTTTGAATGTTTGGCACTATTAGGAAGCATAGCATTATTGGTGCATGTCTTGTTAGAGGAAATATGTCACTGTAGAGGTGGGCTTTGAGGTCATACATATGCTCAAGCTCCTCCCAGTGTGGAACACTTTAGAGAGAATCTCTTGTGCTTGTGCACTGTGTTAAAGCAATCACTTGTCAATAAAAATGCCTATGGCAAATGAGCTGAGAAAGGAAAGAGGAGGTGGAAGTTCCAGGAGAGAGAGAGAGAGAGAGAGAGAGAGAGAGAGAGAGAGAGAGAGAGAGAGAGAGAGAGAGAGAAAGAGAGAGAGAGAGAGTCAGATGCTAGAAATTCACCCAGAATTTTGAGGAAGAGACAGTACATAAAACTGAGACAGTAACCAGCCATGTGCCATGCTTATAAACTGGATTATTGAGATATGAGCTATTCAGGGAACAGAGACAAGGTTATTGGTCTAAGAATATATTCATATAAATTAAGTCCTAGAGTTATTTCAGGGGAACAAAGTAGCCAGGTTGGAAAAACCCCACAAGTATAGAATACACAGTCTCTTTTTTCTTCCTGCCAATCAACACGTAGAACTCTTGGCTTCTCCAACACTGTGTCTTTCTGCATACATGCAATGTTTCCCACCATAATGACAATAGGTTAAACCTCTGAGCTGTAAGCCAGCCCCAATTAAATATTTTCTTTATAAGGGTTGCCACGGTAATGTTATCTGTTCACAGCACTGGAAATCCTAACTAAGAAACTCTACTCTTTCTTCTATTGGCAGAAGTCATGAAACCTGGAATCAAGAGGTAGAGAGGAGACTACACATAGTGAATGATTCAGAGAGATTTTTCCTTGTTCCAGCAATATTATATTATGTTGGCCTGGACGTTTTGATTCCAAATGAGAGATTCCTTCTGCCAGGAGGCACAGTAAGCATTCATTGAACTCGGAACTAAACCTTCTTCCTGGCCACTTTGGGCTTTTGATGTCCTTGAATCAACTTGTTAACAAAGGAGTCAGTGACAGAGGGGTGATTGATTCAGATTACTAGGGGGGAATTGGATTGCTTGTTCACAATGAAGGTAAGGAACAGTATACCTGTAGTGCAGGAGATTCTTTAAGGCATTTCTTGGTGGTAACCTGTCCTCTGATTAAGGTCAATGGGAAACTATAACAGCTCAATCCAGGCAGGATGATAAATGTCTCAGAACCCTCAGGAATGAAGGTATGAGTCACTGCTGCAGATAAGAAGCAAGATCTGTTGAAATGCTTGTTGAGGGTGGAAGAAATAAGAAATGGGAAAGAGAGGAAGGTAGTTATAAATATCAGCTAAGGTGACTTTGAACAGTTAAAGGAATGAGGATTGTAATTGCCTGGAGTGTTTCTGTTCTATTCTGTTAAGAATCTACTTGTGTAGAACCTGCTCAGAGCTGCGGGAAGCAGAAAGCCAGGGCACAGACTTGCTCATAGCCCAGGCAAATAATGCTCATAGCCAGGACACAGTTTTTCTCCAACAACTAATTCTGGGATGCCATGTCTGGCTTTGTGTCTGGTACCTGACCATCAGCAGTGCTGCTGATGGTACTGGGCACCCTGGTGGATCCAGCTCAGTATCATACTTTTAAAGTTCTCAATGAAGTCAGAACTTTGACTACTATGGTAACAACATTTCTTTGGTATGTGTAATGGCTATTACAGAGTATACAAACAGTACGCTGCTTGCTCATCCTGTCCTTCTGTTACTAGATATTCAATGTTGCCTCAAACACATTGGTTTCCATCACTATACTTGTTTCCCTAGACTCTACTCAGGAATACACACAACAGGTACCTCTCAACTACTCTTACAGTGATGATATGTTTGTATGTTCTACCCATTTGGTCCTTATTATTCTTCTGTTTATCACAACATATAAGAGCTTGACTGGCTGTGTTTAGAACCTCTACCCAGAATCTCCTCTGATGTTTTACTTTATGTTACCAGCAATGATGCCACAGTGAAATTGCCTCTGTGCAAGGGTTCCATTGCTGTGATTGACATTGTCAAAGAGCCACTGCCACCTCAAATAACTCCCTGAGCCTAGCAGGAAAGTCAAGAGCAGCAGAATGTCTCTGTAGTTATCCAAAAGACCCTTCTGTGATTTCACTCCCAGACCTGGCTCTTTGAACCTGTTTATTGTCAAAGCACAACTTTTTAAAAGAAATTCATGTTTAGATTGAAGCCCTCAGTTGCTTAAAACTCAAATTGTTCAGAGCACTGCAGTAGCAGAGCTATTGGTGTCCTTTGGTAGAAGTTGGTGTGTATTGGGCTCCCTTAGTTTTTCTTGAAACTATAGAAGGACTTTGAGTCCCCCAAATCAAGTAATGTATTTGCTTGATCAAAATCATAGCAATCAGCCACCTTTCCTCTGTCTCTTTTGAAACTATCAAATGAAACTAAACTTAGATTAGACCTGTTTTTTCCAGATTTTATTTTGAAGTAATTTTAATTAATTTATGTATGTTGTATTTACACTATTTCTCCTCTTTCCAGTCTCTTCCTTGTCCTTTCTCCCATTCCTTATCAAATTCATGGCCGCTTTTAAAAATTATTAATTATATATACACATATGCATACATACACATATATAATATATGAAAATCTTCTGAGTCCATTTTTTTGCTGCTTGTATGCATTTGCTTTTAGGGCTGACCACTTGGTATTTGACAACTAATTAGGGAATTCATCCCTAGAGGAGGTTGATTTGGAAGTAGAGTAGAAAGACTGTAAGAGTTGGAGGTCTGGGTGATATTGTGATATTGTTTTTACTATATATGACAGGGAAGCATGAACTCTCAATAATAAGCTCTCTAAACAAGACCTGAATTACTGACACCAGTTGATGTGCCAATGCAGACAGAAGAAACCTCATTGGAAAATACTTTTCTTAAACCATTCCAGTATATAAAACAAACTTTTATAAAATAATATTAATTGCTTTAGATAATTAAGAATGTTAATGCATATATTATAAGAATTTTCATAAAATTCTTATATTATCAAGTAGAACAGCCCATGTGTTTTTGCCTAAAAAATGAGAAAAGGTTTCCAGCCCCTTTCCTTTGGATTTCCAAGTGTGTTTAGTTATCTTTTAATATGTTAAGCAGTTCTCAGAAAGGTAAGGGATGTTGTCTTCCTCACTGGAGTTTACTGTGATACATATGGTCATATGATCACTAGATTTCCTCTCTGTTTGAGAGATAGAGTCTTGCTTTATAGTCTCAAAGGAAACTTGCTGTGTAGCTCATCCTGACCTCCAGCTAATAATCTTTTTGCTTTTCCTCTGTAGTGCTGGGATTCAGGCATATGTCACTACACCTGGCCACAGCACGTGTTTAATAAGCAATTGAGATATTACTGTGTTTCATGGTGTCATGGTTAGTGTTAATTGTCAACTTGACAGGTTTTAGAATCACCTAAATAAGCTTCTGGGTGCGCCCATGGAGATGATTTTGGTTACATTAATTGAAGTTGTACAACCCGCCCATGGTAGGCAGGACCAATCCCCGAGCAGTTAATACTGCAGTGGTTTAAATAGAGAACATGAGCTGAACACCAGCACACATCCACTGCTTTCTTTGGACTGCCAAGCTGAACACTAACATGCTTCAGTCTCCCTTTTCTGATGGTAGATGTAATTTTTCAGCTCTCTCAGCTTCCTTCTGCCTTGACTTTCCTGCTATGAAGAACTGTGAACCAGAATAGACATTTCCTTCTTAAAAAAAAATAAGACTCTGTTTGTACTGTATACACATATATTAAGCTGATACTTGTCGCGTCCGCCTTGGCCCGCAAGTAAGACGCGACACGGTAGGATCCTTCTCAGTTGGCTTTAATCCAGGAACGGCTCTTGACATAGGAATGGGGAACTGGACGGGGGACCTGGACCAGGAAGGGAAGGGAAAGGCCTGGACCCCAAGCAGCAGAAAGGAGCTGCTTATATAACTGCCCTAGGCGGGCTGGGTGATGTGTCCTCCCAGGATAGGTTAAGCTGCCAACACCTTATTAGCATAAGCCCACTCAGAAGGGGCACGAGGCCGACGCATGCTCAAAGGACTTGTTTGCTGGCCAGCTGCTTACATTGTCAGGTGCTGGTCATAACCACGGCTGCCTACAGTTTACCAGTTCCTGAGCTGGCCACTCTGGAAGCCAGCTGCTTACATTGTCAGGTGCTGGTCATAACCACGGCTGCCTACATCTCCCCCTTATTTATTTATTAAATTTGAATTAGGTTACCTCTGGACCCTTCAGACCTTAGGCATCCCACACCCAAGCATGCTTGAACTCATTCATTAGGTGGTTGGCGTGAGGCGATAAAGCACACCTATAAAGTCGCCGCTAGCGCAGCAAGTCAGCGGTGGAAAACAGAGGTCCGAGCCCTTGTGCAAAGTGAAGGCATTGTGATGGGAAAGTTTATATTTCTGCCATACCCGCCTTCGTGCCTTTTTTCAGGGAGAGGTACATTTGGCACAAAACCTCTATGCACTCGGACATGCTTTCAGAGAATCTATCTCAGGATTGAGAACATCTCTAGTCGAGGCGCTCCTCGTACTCCCCGCTTCAGAAACATTGAGGTGATGCTGTAGGAGCCCATGAGTGTACACCTTTGGCAATGGTCAAGATGGTCAGGATCTAGGGATTATGCCTGGATGGCCATTACCGGGTCCAGAAGGCTCCCTACTATGCCTCCCTAAGGGAGGCCAGCCAAATACCTGGGGAGTGCCTTCCTTCATGGCAGTCAGCGCCTGGTAAACAACAACCTTATGTCCTGCAATGGTCATGGCACAAATGACACAGAAACCAAAGGCAGAAACCACATCCTAGGAGAACAACAGCTCCCCAGATAAATACTCCCGCTCATTCTTAAAGAAAATTGAGGGCGCCCTTGACCCAAGTGGTGAGCCCCTCCAAAGTAGAGGGATCCAGGCGGGTGCCATTCAGGTAGCGATCTGCAATAGGAGCCTCCTGGATAGGTACTCGTCTTCTTTCGACCGGTTTCCTTTCAGGTACTCAGACAGGAGGCGACTCTGATTGAGAGACTGAGAAGAGTTATATACCAAAGGAATAATAACAGTCCCCTGAGAGAGGAGACGCAAGAGAGCTGAACAGGTTTATATCTAAACAGGTTGAAAATGGGAAAGGTATTAAGGTCAGCCTCCACCGTTACGGGTACAGAGGTAGGCAGTCTGACAATAAAGGCAGTGTTATTCCTGCCTTTCCAGCACTCTGCATTTAGTAGAGTTCTTTGGCAAAGATATGGTGGCATTGTAAATCATAAATAGCATGGTGATGTTTAGGGAGTCATCAGTCGGTTCGAGGCGTCCCCGAACCTTGTGACGACCCCAAACTTACCTGAACAAGCACGTTTCTCAAAACCTCTGCGTCAACTTTACTATCTGCAAGGGGATCCAACCAAGCAGATACATTGGCTAATACAAAGCGCAGAGTTTTGATTTTTGCAAAGCATACAAACACAAAAGGTAGAGAAAAGGTAGGAAGGACCGGGGAGTTAGAATGGACCGGCATAGGCACTGGCCAGGTGCGTGTGACGGCCCACAAAGTATAAAGTCACCCGGTATCCATAGCAGTAGTAGGGTCAAAAACAGAATCTATGCCCTCATCATCCTTTTCTCCGTCTGGGACTGCCGGGCTGGAGATCTTCCGAGTCAATCTCTCGGGTACCCAGATGGGGTTTTCTTGGTCTTCTGGAAAGACACAAACAGAACCTCGTGCCCTTAAGAGCACGGGATCGGGCCCTCGCCATATGTTTGTTATAATATCTTTCCATTTTACTTTCTCTGGCGGAGGGCGTAGGTGATTATGATGCCTGTCAGCAGCAGACTGACCCTGAGCATCCAAGTTTAGGAAATTTAAGGTAAATAGTGCTAAGGATAGTCTATGCTTGGGGTAAGGCCGTGGCCTATTCCCTCTTTTTGTTTTTGAAGGCATTCTTTGAGCGTGCAGTGTGCTCGTTCTACAATGCCCTGCCCCTGGGGGTTGTAGGGCAGTCCATGAGTGAGTGAGACTTCCATGCGTTGGCAAAAGGAAGAAAAGGCCTGTGCCGTGTAGGCTGGGCCATTGTCCGTCTTAAGCATTTGGGGTTTTCCCCAAGCCGCCCATGCTTCCAAGCAATGAGTAGTTACATTGGTAGTTCTTTCCCCAGTGAGGGGAGTAGCATGGATGATACCTGAACAAGTGTCCACAGAGACATGAATATATTTTAATTTTCCAAACTCTGTAAAGTGAGTGACATCCATTTGCCAAACCCTGAGGGTGAAATGCCTCGAGGGTTGATGCCCACATGCGATGGATGTAAGTGTATAATGCATTGGGGACAATCGAGCACAATTTGGCGTGCTGCAGCCCTCGGCAGATTGAATCTCTGCTGCAATGCCTTAGAATTTACATGAAACAACTGATGGAACTGTGTTGCACGATCCCAAGCAGTGCTCAGGAAGATGCATTCCTTCTTAGCCCATAGGTCTACCGTGTCATTTCCAGCACTCAAGGGTCCTGGTAATCCTGTGTGAGCTCTAATGTGCTGGATAAAGAATTTGTTGGTGCGCTGTCTAATTACGTTTTGTAAATCTTTAAAGAGGGCGCACACTGTGCTACTGGCTCTAATGGGTCCTGCGACCTCTAGGACTCTGACACTGTTCACTACATATGCAGAATCGGAGAGTAAGTTAAAAGCAAAATGACACGCTTTGAAAACTTCCAAAACTATCCGCAATTCAACAACCTGAGGTGAACCAGGCTGGAATTGGCACAGTACAGGCTGAGAGTTCCCTACTAGGTATGCTCCACAGCCATTTTTGGAGCCATCAGTGAAAATATTAGGTACATTTTTCAAGGGGCTATGAGAGGTGACAGAAGGGAAAACTACAGGATGCTCCTTGAAAAAGGATAATAAAGGATGTTTGGGGTAATGATTATCTATAATGCCATCAAAACTACAGGTCAAAATGGCCCAATCATCTATTGTACCACATAAGACCTTCACCTGGTAAGCAGAGTAGGGTGTTATGAGTGTTTCAGGCGTTCGTCCAAAGTGCTGCACACATAGGCGAATGCCCTCCTGGGCCAGACGAGCTACTGTGGTGGGATAATGTTCAATGGATTTGCTTGGAGATATTTTTGGATGGACCCACAAGAGTGGCTCATCCTGCCACAAAACCCCTGTAGGTTGATTACGTGTGGCAAGGACACATAGGATTATGGGTAGCTCCGGTTTTAGTCTTCCTAGGAAGGCTTCCCTCAAGCTCTTTTCTACCTTCTCAAGTGCAGCTCTGCCTTCCGGAGTCAGGAGACGGGGTGAGTCAAGAGCTGAATCACCCATCAATATCTCATACAAAGGTTTTAATTCCTGGTTAGACAGATGTAGATAAGGACGTATCCAATTAATGTCCCCTAGCAATTTTTGAAAATCATTTAGGGTTGTAAGGTGGTTCTTACGTAATTCAAATTTTTGAGGTACTATGTCCTTGATACTTATTTTTGCCCCAAGGTATTTCATTACCTTGCTTCGCTGAACCTTTTCTGGAGCTATTATCAGCTGTCTTTTGTCTAAATGCTTGATCAACTCTGCATAGACACGGTCCAACAAAGGTTCAGTTTTTGCTGCTATCAAAATGTCATCCATGTAATGAAGACAATGAACCTGGGGAAATTTTTTCCTGACAGGGGCTAAGGCCTCTGCCACATATAATTGACACATGGTGGGACTATTGGCCATGCCTTGAGGCAGTACTGCCCATTGGTAACGCTGGTCAGGTTCCTCATGATTAATGGATGGAACTGTAAAGGCAAATCTCTCACTATCCTTTTCACTAAGTGGAATAGAAAAGAAACAATCTTTAATGTCAATGACAATAATAGGCCAATCACGAGGTAGAGTAGATAGTAGAGGCAATCCTCTTTGAACCGGCCCCATGACCTGCATCTGACGGTTTATGGCTCGCAGGTCATGTAGCAGTCTCCAATTCCCTGATTTCTTTTTATAACAAATATGGGAGTGTTCCAGGGAGAGATAGAAGGTTTAATATGTCCCAACTCTAATTGTTCTTTAACTAGTTGTCTAGCGGCTAGCAACTTTTCTGAGGAAAGAGGCCACTGGGGAACCCACACTGGCTCCTCAGTCTTCCAGACAATGGGTATGCTAGGTCCAGTGGCCACTAGGAAAAACCCAGTCCCATGCGCAGCCCTTTAGACTGCAGTTGCACTGGTTCCCTTCTCTCTTGGAGATATTTTCCAGTGCCATGAGATGGATGCCATCCCATGTCTGTCATCATGTTTGTTGCCTCTGTGGAATAATGTGTGTTTGTCAATCTCAATTTCATGGCTTTTAACAGGTCTCTGCCCCAAAGGCTAATAGGTAAAGATAACACATAAGGTTGGAAGGTGCCTTCATTTCCTTCCTTGTCTTTCCAAAATAATGTACCTGCGCTTAAATCGGGCGATTTTGCATACCCGAGCCCTTGTAGGGTTTGGGTTGATGCTTGAATAGGCCAGTTTTTAGGCCAGTCTTTTTGGGCTATAATGCTACGGTCAGCTCCTGTGTCTAATAGGCCCAATATTTTTCTGCCGTTAATTTCCAATTCTATTATAGGTCTTTGGTCCAAATCTAAAGATAAGAATGCGGCTTCAGTCCCTGAGGATCCGAGGCCTTTATTTCCCCTTATTACATTTTTACTGGGAACACATTATGTAAGCTGGGTAGCATTACTATTTGAGCAATTCTGTCTCCTGGTGAAATGGCCACGATACCCTGCGGAGAGGAGGCAAGGATCTTAACTGCACCCTCAAAATCGGCATCTATAACACCAGGATGTACCATGAGACCTTTTAGGGTGGAAGAAGAGCGTCCTATCAGTAGACCCACTGTGTCGGGAGGCAGTGGGCCCTGGAAGTCAGTCTCAATAGGTTGCACACCCATTTGGGTGTTAATACGAGTCTGGTGGTGCAGCGCAGATCCAGCCCTGCTGAGCCCGTGGTGGCTCTCCGAGGCTCCAACCCTGCCAAACCCGGAGTGGCTCTCCAAGGCTCGGGCGGTGTAGGTTGGGCTGACTCTGCCCCTCTACTGCTCCATATATTTAAGGGCCCTGGAAGCGTGGGCCCCGCTGCACGTTTTTTGACTGCGTACTACCATAACCAGAAGGCAGCGTTTGGCCCTCAGGGTTCCTTGTCGATCTGCATTCACTGGCCCAATGATTACCCTTGTGACATTTTGGGCATATTCCTGGCGGCCTCAGACGAGGGGTATTCCTTTGTCTTTCCCTGTCTCTTTGCCTTTCCCTGTCTCTTTGGGGGCACTGACTCCTAAAGTGTCCCTGGCGGCTGCAGTTGAAGCAAGCCCCTGCAGCAGGGGTCCTGCCTTTACCCTTAGACAACTGCATAACTGCAGCTGCCAAGCCAGAGTTGGACAATGGTCCACCAATCTCCCTACAAGCCTTCATCCAAGCCTGCAAGCCCTTTGCTTTCCAGGGGGTGATGGCCATCCTGCACTCTTTGGTGCACTGTTCAAACACCAATTGCTCTATCAATGGCATGGCTGTATCAGGATCGCCAAATATTCTCCCTGCGGCTTCCATCATGCGAGCCACGTAGTCGGAGAAAGGCTCATTAGGACCCTGGAGGATTTTTGTTAAATTGCCAGAAACTTCTCCCCTATTGGGTAGAGCTTTCCAGGCTCTAACAGCCATGGCATTAATTTGGTCGTACACCGCTGGCGGATATGCTGTCTGGTTACCTGCCCATTGTCCCTGACCTAGAAACATATCCAGGTTCCATAAGGGCTGTCCTGCGGCGGCATTGGCTTGAGCCTGTCTTTGAGCATAATCACTGTAAATAGATTTCCAGTCAAGATATTGCCCCATAGTTAAGCAGGCTTTCACAGTACTTATCCAATCAGATGGTGTCATGGCCTGTGTCGCTATCCTTTCTATCAAGGATTGCGTGTAGGAAGCATTAACGCCGTAAGCCCTGACTGATTCTGCAAGATTTTTTAACATTTTGATATCCAAGTGCTCATGATATCTTTGTTGATTTGGATCTTCAAAAACTGGGAAGGCCATACGCGCTTCCTTCCAAGTCTCAGGGCAGAACGATTGAGTCCCTGAGTCCCTGGGGGTGGACCGGCCCGAGGAACCTCCGCATATGGAGGCGGGCCTAGGGGCGGAGCTGTGGGCGTCTCCCAAGCAGGTGGTTTAAGCTTCTCCGCCCCATGTTTGCCTTTCCTCCGCCTAGAGAGGGTCACAGACTCCCTTTCAACTGATAGGTTCTCTTGATCCTCCTCCATCTTTTCTAACTTTTCTTCCTCCTCCATCTTGCCTAAGTTCCCTCCTTCCTCCTCAACTGAGCTATCGGAGCTGGAGGAACTCTCTGTCTCTAAATCTTTTGTGCTAGGATAGATGTTGGAGGCCCTTTTTTCGTCCTTTATTATTTTTTTTACACTTATGTCTTGGACAATGACAATTTAAACAGAAACAAAGACTACATACTAGGAAAAACATAATTACGACACCCAGACCGACCCACACCTGGTCTACAACAAACACAAACATGATACTTCTAAGGTTTCTCGTGATTCAATTGCCACTTTACCATGGACCTATGACCACGGACCTTATGACGCCGCTTTTTCCGCGGACCTTGTGATGGCCCTACTCACTGGGCACTTTCTGTGACGCCGCTTTAACCGCGGACCTTGTGACGGCCCTACTCACTGGGCACTTTCTGTGACGCCGCTTTACCGCGGACCTTGTGACGGCCCTACTCACTGGGCACTTTCTATGACGCCGCTTTACCGCGGACCTTGTGACGGCCCTACTCACTGGGCACTTTCTGTGACGCCGCTTTAAACCGCGGACCTTGTGACGGCCCTACTCACTGGGCACTTTCTGTGACGCCGCTTTACCGCGGACCTTGTGACGGCCCTACTCACTGGGCACTTTCTGTGACGCCGCTTTACCGCGGACCTTGTGACGGCCCTACTCACTGGGCACTTTCTGTGACGCCGCTTTTACCGCGGACCTTGTGACGGCCCTACTCACTGGGCACTTTCTGTGACAATAAATATACCTGTACCGCCGTTCCTAGCTGCTGAGTTCTGAATCCAACGAAGGTGAAGTCCTCAGTTTCCCCGTACGGGCCACCATATGTCGCGTCCGCCTTGGCCCGCAAGTAAGACGCGACACGGTAGGATCCTTCTCAGTTGGCTTTAATCCAGGAACGGCTCTTGACATAGGAATGGGGAACTGGACGGGGACCTGGACCAGGAAGGGAAGGGAAAGGCCTGGACCCCAAGCAGCAGAAAGGAGCTGCTTATATAACTGCCCTAGGCGGGCTGGGTGATGTGCCTCCCTAGGATAGGTTAAGCTGCCAACACCTTATTAGCATAAGCCCACTCAGAAGGGGCACGAGGCCGACGCATGCTCAAAGGACTTGTTTGCTGGCCAGCTGCTTACATTGTCAGGTGCTGGTCATAACCACGGCTGCCTACAGTTTACCAGTTCCTGAGCTGGCCACTCTGGAAGCCAGCTGCTTACATTGTCAGGTGCTGGTCATAACCACGGCTGCCTACAGATACTCATGTTTTATTTCCTGTATTTCTTTACCGTGCAATGGAACATTGATTGAGATAGTACCAGTTACTAAATATTATAAATAACTATTATCATATTGGTAGGTACACTAAAAATTTAAGTATTTCTCAATGGAGAATGCCAGCTATTTTGTGTGTAGGGGGAAATTATGCATTATCAATTGTACATTGGGTAGTTATATCACATTAGGCAGAATTACAGTCTTCCTTCTTATTTCATTTGGAAATCAGACATGACAAAAGTAGATGTAACTGATTGTTAAGTTGACAAGGAGTAGTCTTGTGATGGTTATTCTTCATTGTCAATTGGATCTGAAGTCAACTAAAAAGGAAACAGCTAGGTACTTGTGTAAGGGATTTTTCTTGATAAAATTGTTTTGAAGTTTCGAGACCCCACACTTAATATGGGTAGCAACATTAGTGGCAGCTCAGATAAAAGGAAGTCCAAGAAAAAAAAGCTTTGCTGTTTGTTTGCTTGCCTTCACTTTAGTACCAGGTTAGACTTGACTACTGAGGTACCATCTTTCTGGACTAAGCAGCCACCAGACTCTGTCTCTCCAGTGTGAAGGCAGCCATGTTGGGCTATTAGGACAATATCATATAAGGCAATCTATAAATGTTATTTAAAAATACATTGTTTTTTATTGTTTGAAAAATTTGCACATGAATATGTTTTGATCAAATGCACTTTCCAATCATCACCTATTATTCCTTCCTATCTATCCACTACTCTTCTTCCCCGTTTCATTTGCTTCAATTTTAACCCCATTGAGTGCACTTGGTGTGCTTGCATGACCATGAGTACAGAACTGTATATTGATATCAATTTGCTTCTCCAGAATCACATTCCTAAAGAAAATTACTCTTACTTCATCAGTAACCATGAATTGTCAATAGCTGCTTAGCTGGGGGGAGGTCTTCATGGGCCCTTCTCCCATTCATGCTGGAATATTGACTGATCTTGTATAGGTCTTGTATGTGCTATCACAGGTGCTACAAAATCATATTTGCAATGATCTTATCATGGTCAGCAACTGTTTCCATATTATATCTTGTTCATTACCTTTTGGTCTTACAATTTTTTTTTTTACTCCCCATTCTACCATGATCCAATGATTCTAGTGCCCTGGTATTGAGGGTGTGATATAAATGTTCTGTTTATAGATGAACATTTCATAGACTCTTAATCTCTGCACAATGACAAGTTGTGGGCCTCTGTGTTAAGAACCATCTACTAAAATATAAGTTTCTTTCACAAGGACATAGATGTTTTAATCTATGGGCATAAAGGTAAGAACTTAGAGACAGTGTATTATAATGTGTATTTAGCATAATGATAGTATTATGTTCTTTCCCATGACTTAGCCACTCCTGGATTTTGGCTCAATGAACATACTAAGCTTGGATTCTATCTTGTGGAGCAGGTCTAAAGTCTTAATGGAAAGTGATTGGTTATTCCCATAATATACCTGTCAATATTTTACTAGTGGCACCTATTACCAGAGCAGTCATTATTATAGCTCACAGGGTTTATAGTGGGTGTAAGAGTGTTTATGAAATTTTGTCCCTGGTTGTGTACATAAAAGAAAGCTGAGTACCATGAAAGCTACCTATTATGGAGCTAGCTTCCAAGTCATTACCAGCTTGATCTCTCCACGTTCCAGGACTCAAGGATGCATGAAGGATTTTCATGGGTCTAGACTGGATGAGGGGACAGTATTCCTGTTGGAAGATGCAGAGTTTTGTGGTGACCCAGAAGGGTTGGTGTGAATAACCTACCTGAGTATCTTGGCCATGTGGGACAGCTGGAGAAACCCAGCTGCGGAGTGGGCTGGCATCTGGCAAGTCCAAAGGGAAGGAAGGGGCTATGAAGAGGTGGGATTTCCTGGCAGAAACTTTCAGGGCTTTGAGGTGATTTTACAGGAGGAGCCCAGGCGTTGGAGTCAAGTTCCCTACCTGGGTTTTCTGGCAATGTGGAACAAGTGGGAAGTTCCTGGTGAGGAGTATGCTGTGATCTGGCAAATCAAAGTCTCAGTCTCTCTCTCTTCTCTCTCTCTCTCTCATCTCTCTCTCTCTCTCTCTGGCTCTCTCTCTCTTCCTTGGTTTGTTTCTATAGAGGACAGTGACTAATACAGATGTGAATCTATTGATGGGTGATAAATCTAAGATAAATTCAGATATATTTCAATGCGCAATGACTTAAAGTTCAAGATACACAAAAGATGTGAGTTAAAGGTTCAAATATACTCTACTGGGTATAAGGCTGTCAGCATAAGATGCTTAATCAGATAGTTTTGGGTAAGAGACCACTAAAACATCTCTAATGCAATTCTGGTTTATAGTTGGAGGTTCTAAATCTGATTTGAGAAGACATGGAATGGTTTGGTAATACAGGAATTTAAAGACATTGAACTGAGATTTCCAATAAGGATTTCTTTAGCAAAATTGCTTATACTAGACAATTAAAATGCTTGTGTATTAAAAATTTTGTGCTTATGTTGAAGTTGGAGTTATTAAAATGTAAAAAATGGGTTATTACTCTATTTAGGATACAAGGAATTGCTAATATTTTCTATTAAATATTTTATTGAGCTTCAGGTCAGTGGTAGATGAAAAAGTAATCAAAGAAATATTTGGAAGTCAGTGATTTTTCTGGATGAAGATTGCCTGTTTATAGATCACCAGGAAGTATGGGTAATCTTAGGAGTACAGGAACTGGCTTCTAACATGGCTTATAAGATGTCATCTCTAGTATCATTTAATTAACATCTTTAGCACTTAACCTAACCAGCAGTTGATGGTAGCAGTCATGGTTGTGCATGTAGTGGTTCAAGTCCACAAGGTGATGATAGGGATAAAGACTTATCTAGTACCTTATTTTCAACACAGAAATCTTGAGGGCATGGTAGGATTATTTGACATAGGTTTGGACTGCCAAAGAATTAGGGTTTTAGGATAAGCTGGGAGAGAGCTTGGACTATGAAGGAGTTGGACGATGTGAACTTGGCATGGAATTTTGTGAGACATTGGACATCTCACTCAAGCTATGAACAAGGGCCCAGAACAAGACAGACCAGAATGTTCTGAACTATCTTGAGTTTTTGTTAGAGAGGACTGTAGAAAATATTTTCAAGTGTGAAAATTGATAGAAGTAATTAACTGGAAATTATTCTCCATTAAGGGGTATAGAAAGGCAGAGTTCGCAAAAAATGTGAAAGATGCAGCTCAAACAAAAGCAGATTGGAATACTCCAGAAAGGATAAAGTATCTCTTCTTTGTGAGTTTGACTTATGCTTTTCAGATTGATGGAAAGTTCCCTGTAATTCTTGTCTACCTCACTGGAGGAGATGCATTCATAGAATTTAAAGGGAATGTTTATGGAAGACACCCCTGCTTCTGTGTGGCTGATATATCCATGGCTTTGGGAAGCATTTAAAGTAAAAAGATCATCTACAGAGACCACAAGCCAAATAGCATCACGTTTAATCACCAACGTCAAGTGAAACTGACAATCTGTGGACTTTGCACAGAGCTACTCTTCATTGGAAAAGTCACACATGCATTTTGTGGAAGAATAGAATCTATGGTGCCTGAAATCTCAATGAGAAGTTGTCATGATCTCTCAGTGTAAACTTACTTTTCTTCCCTCCCTTGTGTAAGAGTCCAGAGATCTGCTCAAAAAGCCACAGAAAAAGAAATATGGATTCTTTTCTTGGAGCTGGTCTGGGGGACACTGCACCAGGAAAGTTCAAGCCTATGCATTTTTCAAGTACATTGACTAGGAAGAACTTTGAGCTCAGAAGGTAGAACTCCTATGTAAATATCTACTGTAATCTGAAGAGGATGTAACTCCCTTTCATTCAAAGTTTTCATGTTAGACGTTTGTTGATGGCTCAATTGACTTAACTTTCAGGGAAGATATCATCAACGTCTTTCTGGGTCTTACATATGTAGTTCCAACAATATCTGAAAGTGGGAAAGGGAAGTTTTTCTTTGAAGCTCAAATCTGATCCACTGATTATTGTTAGCCCACGAATATCCTCAGTCTGCCCACATTTTCTTCTGGGGGTTTCTGGGAAAGAGGTGTTTTGCCAGTACAACCAGTCTCCAGACACCTGTAGAGTACGTACATGGTGGTAGCAATGTGATTAGAGTAGATGACTTAAAATACACAAGGAAGCTTCGGCATTATTTCCAACCTGATAGCCGAATTCTGAGCCACATGAAACCAAGCTTTTCCTATAGCCTCTAAATGGGCCAGAACACCTATGTATGAATCTATGACAATACAATTCTTTTAATAAATTGAGGTAAGAAAAGAGAGGGAGAGAGGATGTGTGAGCATCACACAATGTGAAAGAAAAACAATGAAAATGTTTAAAGTCATTGTCATTGTCTGGCACCATTTCAATGGAAAGAAAAATAAACACAGATTTAAAAAAAATCAATAGTGTAAAAAGAGAACCCCAAACAAATCCCTAAGCAAATAGTGTTGTAGAACATGCAGTCATTCTGATTGATAAATGGTTCCTAGGTACATTACCACAACCTTTGTAAGTAATTTCATGTTGATGGTTCCAAACTGACAGTATTAAGGACAAGATGTTGCTGTTGAATCATTGTCACATTCTGATTGTGTTGAAGAATGGTTATCCTTTCACTAAACTAATTATGAAATTGCTTGAATATCTTGCAACTAGGGAAAAATTAGCATTCAAGCTTGGTCAAATTGTTTTCCAGAGATATGAAATCAAAGACAAAAGAAACTTAATTGGTGTTTTAGGTGAGAACAACCTGAATATTATATATATATTTTTTTTTTCAGAGAGATTTTTGAATCAGTTCATTATGGAAAACATGCCAAACTTTGAAATGAAAAATTATTGATTAGTGTGAAGAAAGCCAGCTTCTGTTTCTTTTCTTGATGAAATAAAATGCAAATGAATCATAGTTTATAAACAACACTTTCATTTAACACATCTGTGTATGTATGTGAAATATGCCACATGGCCTTCTTGTTAATAAAAATACCTAAGAGTAACTTGGATAGGAATACTAGAAAGTCAGGGTTTTTTTTTAATATACCATATGGTATCTTAGAAGTCTCCATATGGTAAAGAGTTTTTCTAAGGAATAAGGTACCAAAGACCCAGTCAGAATTGAGATAGATAGGTGTTTGCTCTCTTAGTCCCCAGGCATGTGGAGCTCTTTATTGCTGAGGGAGCTGAATGAGCATAGGATTAGTGAGGCCATGACCTAATGGACGATAGGTCCTGCCTCTTTCGACTCAGAGGCCAGGCAAAGGAAAACAGAAAGTGCACTGTGTTAGCCATTTCTACTAAGATACAGAATGACATAGTATCCTTCACTGGAACAGAGTGACAGGCAGTCTGGAGAATGAGGCACACAGTACTGGGCTTTGAGATAAAGAAAAGTGTTGGGAGTGATTCTCTGGAAATGAAGATGATGGTCATGTCTGGGGTGGACCATTACAGACCATCGTCTCCCCAGATATTGTGTTCAGATTAGCAGCATCAATATCAGTGAAACACTTGCTAGAACCAAAAATTGTCAGCCATGTCTTAGACCTAATGGTCAGAAACATCGGGAGGTACAGATTGATGGTGTATATTGTACAAGCTCAGTATGTGACTTAAGAACTATAGTTACCCATTGGCTAATCAGCTGTTAACTGGAGTTTGTACTGGTCATGCTTATATAGGTAAGAACTACTGTAATTGGAGGAAAAAGGTAAGATAAGTAATTTCTCAGGATTGTTCAAACTTTTGCTATTGAAAAAGAATGCTTATTACTTTTTGAAAAGTTCTGTGTGCACAGCTGTGTACTTGGTCTCTCTGCTGCATTATTTACTCATTCCTGTCAATCAGATGATTAATTAAGTGCTATTTTAATTTCCATTTTACAGATGAAGAGACAACAGGATTAAGAATCTTATTAAAGCCTTGGAAGCTAATAAGTAGTAGAGCTGAAATTTGAACCCAGGGAGTTTCACAAAATGAACTAGTCCTTAACCACCAAGCTGAACTGTATGGATTCTTTATTTCCCATTACACCCTTTGTGTGCAGAACATTGTGGACCATGCACACTCTGGTAATGTTTTTTGATTAGTATTTTCCTACTTTGGGTATGATGTAAACATGGCATGTCATGCTAATTCATTGCTTGTGCATTATGATAGTAAACAACGTCAACACATTGGTGTTCAGAAGAGTTGAGGATTTGTGAACTGGACTTTGTACATACTGTGTTTTAATCTTTCACTTGGTAAATTTACACTGTCTCTATCCTTCCTCCCTATAAGCCTTTCCTTGTCATAATATGAATAGTTTACCATTTTCCACTTGAGAGTTTCCTATGTCACATTGGCACCTTCTGCTGTTTTAGGACAAGGGTAAAACTAATGAGGTTCAACGATTTTAAATCAGCCAAAATATTGTTGTGGGATAAGCATCCAATTATTCTTTTTTCTCTCTCCTGTTGGCAAGTTTTCTGTAATTGGAAACATTGCGGTGACACTGTTTTAAATTCCAAGAGTGGAAGTATTTCTGTCGCATACACCTCCTGTCCCTGTGTGTATGAGTGATTGGGTGTGGGTCAAAGAGACTTGAAACATTAATTTTAATTCAGAACTGGCTCCAGAGAGACAAGTTAATTTTCTAAATCAGTCTGGTGAGGGTTGGAGCTAGGAAATACATTCAAAGAAAAATGTCTCAGACTCTGCTAAAACAATTATGAGGTAATAGACTCAGGAGTAAACTGGTCACCAAGGTTTCAGAACATTTCTGGGGTGTTGTGAGTCACTTGTCAAAAACCCTAGATTCTAAATTTTGCTCATTCTAAGAGAAATGGATTCTTCATATTTCACTGTCTCTGATACAGTATGTGTGTGTGTAATTGATGGATGTGAAGATGCCAACCTGCTAGTTTTCAACAGGGTAGAAATAGACATGGTATTTTCATAGACATTTGTAACAGAAGAAATCCTGACAATATGTTACATTTTATGTTTATAGGAAATCACTTACATAGTTCATTGGCTTAATAACTTTAGTCTATGGATCAGGGGTGGGAAGTTCACTCACCTTACTGTGTTGATCAGCACATCTCCATCATCTCAAACTGAAGCCCTGTACCTGGTAACCAACCAGTTACCCATTGTCGTCTACCCTAGCTCCTGACAATCACTATTCTAACCCACATTTCTAGAACTTTGCCCAAATACTTTGTAGGTCCAAAGTAGAATCATACAACATTCGACAAAGCCATCAAGATCTCAGACATATGTTCAAATACCCTTACTTTTAAAGACTGAACACATGCCACTGTATGCACATACATATAGATACACAATTTTTATTGACTTACCTATTGATGCATACCTGAGCTGCTTCTGCCTTTTGGATATTGTGTATAGTAGTCCTGCAATGTACATAGATGTGCAACACATGTGCAAGTCTCTGCTTTATCTTCCTTTGGGTACCTTCCCTGAAACAGAATTTTTGGATCATCTATGTTTAACATTTTTATGTGGGACTGGGGATTGAAGTCAGGGCATTGATATGGTAGGACAGTGCTATAACATTATGTTATACTTAGGCTATAACACTAAGTCATAAGCTTATCTATCTGTCTGTCTGTCTTTCTATGAGATGGAGTCTCACTAAGTTTCTGGGCTGACCTTGTGCTTGCAAATTTCCTGCCACTGTGTTTTTAGAAGATGTTTAGGTTCTTTTTTGAAGAATAAGAAACCAACCCTTTTCAAAGATTTTTTTATTTTAAACAAATGAGCATTTTGTCAGCATGTGTATGTGCACTACATGCATATTTGTGATCACAGAGGTCAGAAGAGGGGATTGAATCCGTTGCTGATGTTGTGATCCACCACATGGCTGCTGGGAGTCCAACTTGGATTCTTTGCAAGAACAACAAATCCTCTTCTTAACTAACAAGCCATTCCTCCAGTCTAAAGAAGCCATCTTGTTTCACAGAATGGCTTGAATATTTCACACTCCCACTGATGGTATGCATGAGTTCCAGCCTCACTTCATGTTGACCAATATTTTCTATTTTGTGCTTGTTTTAATAGTAGCTATTCTATCTTCTCTATCTCTCCATTTTCTCTCTCTGAAGTTTGCTTTAAAGGGTTTATCCTATTCATGAGATCCCTATACAATAAAGTAGGGAACTTATGAGGACTCTCAGAGACCTCAGTTTCTAAAACTAACATGTTCGTGATGAAGTTTCCACATATGAACTCTGCAGGGACCAACTGAGATCATAGCACAATATAAGAACACTTTCTCTCTCTCTCTCTCTCTCTCTCTCTCTCTCTCTCTCTCTCTCTCTCTCTCTCTCTCTCTCTGTGTGTGTATGAAAGAATGTTTATATACATGTTTGTTTGTATGCATGCAGTGTATGTATGTGTGTGTGTCTGTATGTGTGTGCATGTGGTGTGTGTGTATGGAGGCCAGAGATCAACGGTCAGTCTGATGTCTTATCTGATTTCTCTCCATCTCAGTTTTTGAGGCAGAGTCTCCACATAAACTCGAGTTTGCTGATCAACTAGCCTGTGATCCTGGTTAGCCTGTGAGGTCCCAGATCCTTCTGTCTGGGCTCTGTACTAAGGTACAGAGCAAGCACTTTACCCACTGAGCCATCTCCACAGCCACTGCAAACTGGTTTTGATAAAATGTTCGAGTCAGTCACTCAGCATTTTCCAGCTCATCATGTTGGACTGGAAGAGAAGTTAGTTACTATGATCTTAGGGATTAATTTTTTGCCACAATTATAATCATTATTAATACCACCAATCTGCATTTACAAGATTGGTTTTATTCTGCTGGTATTAATGTGTTTTGTCAATCTTAATTGAAAAAATGAGCTAAAGGGATATATATTTCCTCTAAAGTAAAAAATCCCCAGAAGTGGGATAAGCATCTTATGTCATTTCTGAGCCTGGCTTGGTTCTCTGGCCTTTCTTTGTGATGGTTTTATCCAAAGCTGGCGACAAGATGGCAGTAGGAGTTGCAGTAATGACTCTAGTCATATCACTCACTATAAAGAGAAGTGACTTTTTTTTTTTTTTTACAATTTTTAATTGGATATTTTATTTATTTACATTTCAAATGTTTTCTCCTTTCCAGGTTTCCCCTCTGCAAACCCCCTATAACATTACCCCTTAACCTGCTTCTATGAGGGTGGACCCCCACCTACCCACCCACTCCCACCTCACTACCCTAGCATTCTTCTACACTGGGGCATTGAGCCTTCACAGGACCAAGGGCTTCCACTCCCATTGATCCCAGATAAGGCCCCTTCAGCTCCTTCAGTCCTTCTTCTAACTCCCCCATTGAGGCCCCTGTGCTCAGTCTGGAAACAGAAGACTCTTGAAAGGAGCCTGGGACAGCATGGCAGTCTTTAAGCAGCTGTTGTATCTGTTTCATATTTCTTACTTCTTATCCTGAGTTTTTACATCCTTTTGGGATATTGCCACAAGCACAGTATGATGGATACCTTAATGATAGACCTCAAGTTTCCTGCTCTAAAGCCAATGAACCAAAACAATGATTCTCACAGGAAGCTATTCTGAAAGGTGTAATAGTGGCCCTTGTGTCTTGGGGGGTGGTCAACAGTCACTTAGTTGTGCTTAATGCCCACTCAGTAGAAGGGAATTTGTGCCTGGCATTGTAATCTTAGTCGATTACTGTGGGGCTGTAATGCCCCATGTGGGGGTGGGTCCTGTTGGGCTGTGTTGTGGTTCCCACGTGCTGTCATGGCTCAGGGAGGCAGACATGTGGGAATTTGACTGAGTTTCCTTTACAAGGGCCAGGCAGACATCGGGTTATGAGAAGCTGCCAGACTCTGCCTGGGGTGGGGAGATCTCAGTCTGAAGTCCTGCAGGGGCAGAGTTCTGGAGTGGGGATCTCCTGGCCAAAGTGGCTGACCAGGAGACCAGTGGTCTCTGTCCTTGGAGATGCTGCTGGGAGCCACAGAAGAACTGAGACGAGTGGACATATGGGCTGGACTGGCCTGCAGCTGAGAGGGATGAGGGAGAGAAGTCTGGCAGTGCCCATGGGGTGAGAGACTCTTGCTATGGCACTCTCTTGGCTGGGTCAGGTACCTTGCTTGAGTTGGCAGCCTCCATGGTGGGAATATAGAAAAGTCTTCTAGTGGGAGATTAAGCAGCTGCTCAGTAGTCAAAGGCCTTCTCCATGGTTCCCCACTGTGAGGCCCCAAAGACACGAGGAAGTCCATGATTTTAGAAAGTTTATTGTCATGGCAGAAAGTGGATGTGGCTGTACTACCCCCCCCCCCCATTCTGTTTCTCAGGTGGGCCTGAGATAAATAGGGAGAGAGGAGGGTCTCGGAAGGAATGCTTAATTGGCTACACCCTCTGGCCTTTAGGTATCTCATTAATATGGAGATCTATAGGGGCTCTGAGGACTTGTAGTCACCTGTGCGAGGTGACACAAACCTCTCTTTGGGAGGGGCTATAGGGGCATTGCCCTATGTGACTGAAAGATGCTGATGGAAGTCTTCGGCCTCCTGTCAGGAGCCTGGAGTCTGGGAGCAAGGCTGAACAGCTACCATCCTATTAGGGTCCAGGGTTTGAGGCTTGTGCTTGACCAGGAACTAAACTATCCTTTCACAGTCCCACAGATTACCCATGTCTGGTGAGGCCATAGATCCTGGATGGAAACTTAATATTGTTATTTTCCAAAACCATAATAATTTTGAGCTGCATTCAAAATGCCTATCCTTATATCCATAGGCAAGTGTAGTTCTTAGCCATTACCACAGAAGCTTCTTTTTGCAGTAGATGGACATCGTCACACAAAGCCACAACAAGTCAACTGCAGAGAACAACTAACTGTAGAGTGTCCAGCCCAGTTAATATGTTTATAATGTAACCCCTACACCTTAGGTCCTGGAACATTGAAGAACAGGCAGTAAAGAGATTGTAAAGAGTCAGAGTACAAGGACATCTTCTTGAAAGATAATCTCTTCTTAAAAACAAAAGCAACAAACAAACAACCCACCCAAAACAAACAAAAAAACCAAAAGCCAAAAAAGAACCAAAACAAAAACCAAAAAACAAAAAAAAAAAAAAGAGATTCAAATTTTCTGTGTGTGTTTGTGTGTGTTGAGTCTCTGTGTGTGGTGTTTATCTGAGAGGAGTTGGGGGAGGAGTGAGGAGTAAATATGATCAAGATAACACTGTCTGAAATTCTTAAAACCTAACAAAATATATTAGTAAAAAGGAAAATAATAAGTAAAAGTATTGAAGAAAATAATCATAGGAGGGAAAGGGAGAACAGGATTAGGTATGCAGGGTGGGCAGTTGAGAATCCCAGAGGACCAGGAAAATGAATGGAAATAAGCAGCCTCAAGGGGTAGGAGGTGGGGGGACATTCTAGAAAGTTTCAGAGACCAGGGAGGTGAGAGACTCTTAGAACTCAATAGGGGTGACCGTAGCCAAAATGCCCAACAATGAAAAGAGGGAACTCAAAGAGTTTACTTCCAGAAGATAGACAGGGCCTCCAGTGGAGGAACTGGGTTACTAACCCACAGTCAAAATTTCTGACCCAGAACTGTTCCTGTCTAAAAGAACTACAGGCGAAAATGGAGAAGAGACTGGAGGAAAGGCAACCCAATGACTGCCCACCTTGGGATCTGTTGCAGTAAGCATTTAAAATCGGCCAGTGGTCAAGCCGACTATCTAAGCTGCAGCAGCTCTGCCTAGCTCAGCTGCCATGTTTCTTGGCCTGAGGCCATGTGCACACTGCAGCTAGAAATGGCCAGCCAGAAACACCAGCCCTGCCACCCATGAGACGCCAGCGTGGGAGATGGCTCTGCAATCTTCCATGCTGTCTCCTCAAGGCTGAGCATTGCCCAGACCATTCTGCCATCCATGCAGGCTCAGTAAGAAAATGAGACTCTAATGCTTAAAGATTATAAAGGCTTTTATTTAGTATGCTCAGAACATAGCCCATACAATTAGTTATTCCCAATTAGCTACTATTATAAGTTGTACATGTGACTGCTCTCATACCTGTGTGGTTCTCCATCCTCTAACATCTCGCCTCCTACTCCTCCCTTCCTTTGCTCTTCTCCTATTCTCCACTTATCTTTCTAAGGTCATCCATGGGGGGGGACACCAGCCTGAACCTATACTGATTTACAAATGGCTTACAGACAGCACCTAGTAGCATGCTATTCTGAGAGGCCCAGCTGCAGCTAGACAGACACAATAGCACCTGAAGTCAATAACGCAGATACATTGGATGAGTCTGGACCTCTATGGTGATTTGGGGAGGATTGAAGTGCTGAGGAGAGCTACCCCTAGAGACCAAAGTCTCACTAACCCAACCCACAGTCTCCCAGAGACTGAGCCACCAACTAGGCACCACATATGGGCTGGTTCGAGGACCCCTGCATATGTATAGCAGGCTTTTCTTAGACTGGCCTCAGTGAGAGAACAGGTGCTGAATCCTGGAGAGACTTAAGGTCCCAGAGAAGAGGGGAGGCCTAGTTTGGGGGGAGTATCCTCTCAGATGCAAGGGGGAGGAGGAATGGGATGAGAAACTGTGGGAGGGGGTACTGGGAGGGAGTAATGGCTGGAATGTAAATATATAAATAATAATAAAAAACAAACCTAAAATAAAGAAGTACCCTCCCCCCAAAAAAGAAAAGAGAAAAAAGGAAGGAGGCTTCTGAAAAATTTCTATGACTTTTGAGAACTTAAAATGATGTGTGTGTGTGCACATATTTTAAAATTTAAAGCATTTTTAATTAAAATAAAATAACATCACTTTTCCATTCTCTTTCCTCTCTTTCATTCCTCCTATACCCCCAACTCTTAAATTGATAGTCACTTTTAATTTGATTGTTTTTACATATATGCACACATGTATGTATATGTATATAATATATGCACAGATATTTAGATGCAACATGATTTTTTTTGTGTGTGTGTGTGTATCATTTCAGGGATGACCAGTTTGTATTAGATAACCAATAAAATGACTCACTTTTAACAATGAAAACAATCTCTTTTATAATCCACAAGCTTTTTAATATATCAAAGCAAAAAGGAAGCTTTTGAGATGTCTAGTGTAAGCTCTTGATTTGGGAATGGAGGCTCAGCACACAGGTGCTTAGCAGAAGCTACAACAACATACCCATGGACAGCTCTAATGAGATTACAATGTATTGATGGCTATTTTCATTACTTGAAAGCAAATCTTCTTTGATTATGATTAACAGTTCTTTACTGTATAGTAAATCTGAAGGTTGGAATGAGAGTTTCAGAAGTAGCTATTGCAGGCAGGGGTGTTATCTTCCTCTGCAGAGTGTCAGGATCTCTACTTCAGATAATTCTTTCCATCAAATCCCCTAAGTAGCCCTAGGCAATGTGGAATAAGTGGGAGCAATGGGTCCCACTTGACATTTATTTTGACAAGGACCACTACCTAGGCAGGATTTGCTCAGTGGCCTGCGATTTACTGGCTTTGGTGATGTGCATACTAAAGGCTGGTTTTCTGCTTGCCACTCCAACATGAAACGGTTTTGAGAAGGACCAGAGATGCTGATCAGACTCCAAAGTTTGTACTTTCCCCACACCCAAAATTAAGGGCATGACTTCCCACTTTGTTTACATGATAAGAACTATTCTTTATGTAGTCAATTGATCACAGCAACCAACATGTTCAGTGTATTAAGCTGATTCACGTTTATTTCACTGAACAGATTGGCCAAGCAGTCTTATGTGGTGTGCTTCTGCCAAGGCATAACCTTGATGTCATTTAGACAGATACTCACACGTCCAGGAGCTAATTAGATGAACATCAGTTTACTGGTAATCTACATTTTTCACTGAGCCTAATATGAGAATATCTAATTAAATCATATTGTGGAGAGGGCACAGCTTGCCTTAGAGTTAATTTAACCAAATAATTAGGAAACTTCTGAAGTTGTTGCAAATACTGGTAACAGAAACCATTTGCAAATTGCCTAAGCATTTTTATTTTGGGAGACACAGGTCATCTATTTTTGTCTGGGAAGTCAGAGGATTGGGTGTGTGTCCTAGGTCTAAATAGAGAAAATGCAATTTGGATGAGAGAAATGACTTTCAAACTCTCAGAAGGAAGAGCAAGGCCTCATTTTGTTGGAGCAGCCACTGAGGAGAGTCTCAAGGCATTGTTTCCTGATTCTGAGTTTTGTTGAATTTTGGTTTCCTACATGGAGGAAAGCTGACTTCCTCAATGACTATTTCAGTAGGTTTTTAAAGTTTTCAGCCATGTTGGGAGTTAAAATGATTTCACCTTGGTCTGTAAAAGCTTTCCAATATTCCTTATCCCATCCCCATTTCAGGGATTCCCTATTTTCTTCTCCAGTTTCCTCTAAACCCAGCAAAGACCAGACTTGTGTCCAGAACTGCTTTGGCTGTCTACTGGGAGAACAGACTCCATTTCTACAGTTCTCCTTTGTTGTGGCTTTTGTACTGGGATCAGGGATTAAGGAAAGGGGTTATCTTCCTTTATACCATATTTGTATAAGGACAAACACTTAGAAGGTTTGGTCCCCTGCTGGTGAATCTGGTCAGAGAGGATTTAATACTCCTAGATCTTCACCGGTACCATTAATCCATTGACTCATTCATAAGTGCATAGCATTTGGAAGTGGTGTGAGACAGCAGGAGGCAGTTTCATGGGAGTTGTGTCATCAGGGACATGTCTTTGGTTGCTATTTCCTTCCTGTCTGTCTCTTTGTTTCCTGTCTGCTGTGAAGTTCTCTACTCTGCTCTTCATACTCTCCTGCAATGACGTACTATCTTACCATGGCTTAAGAACAAACAACTGACCAAGGAACAAAATCTCAGAAATCGTGAGCCAGACTGAGCTCTTCCACCATCAAGTGTTTTCTCAGTTATTGTATCACAGTGGTGAAAAGTTTAACTGACAGCTGCAGCTCGAGAACCAGGTGTCTTCAACTTGGCACTGGCAATTATTGTTTCACTGAGTGAGAACGTTCATACTGGAAGTGGTGAGTTTATCCCGCCTGTTTGCTGTCTGTGGCTTCTTCTCATCTCTCTGGACATTTGTTGATGACCTCAGATGGAATTGGGTAAGAGTATGTTCATGGTGGTTCTCCAAGAGGTCAGTCTTTGCTTCTTGAGGATCCTGAAGACTAGTTCCCCTTTGTGTGGAATTTCTGACTGTAACTTGGCATCTTTTTTCCTATCTCAGAGGCTTTGCTGTGAGCATTTTATCTGACATCTTATTGCCACTGAATCCCCTATGAAAGGGATCCCAGCAGAAAGTCCTGGCTCCATAGATGTATAACCAGTAAAGTTATATATAGCTTGTGCCTAGACATGCCTTTCACTAGGGGTTTAATGCTCAGAGGGTACCATGAAAATGCCCTAAAAACTTCATCATTCAATTTAATGAGGTTCAATGGGAAAATGCAGTGTATGCTAGAGGCTCAGTCTTTACTCCTCAACAAACCAGAATTCTACTGTCTTTAGCATCCTGTTTAGGTGCTTCTAGTGTACTTTCTCATTTCCATAGCAAGACTTTTTGGCTACTTCATGGGTTCTTATTTCTACCATCCTTCTCCATCTTATCCCTTCTAAGCCCCAACACTAAGTAGGAGAGAACGAAGGCTACAGGGGATGCTGATTAGGGGCATCGATTAGGGGCGCTGAGTTCCATGGGGCAACTTTGATTATCATCCTCTGTATATCTCCAACCAGCAACCAACCATCAGTAATCAGCAACCAGCAATGACAGCAGGAACCACCAGCAGCAACAGAAGCAGTGGCTGCAGCCCCTCTTGGAGTTCTAACATTTTTATACCTTCTTATGAGGCTCCAGAATTCCAAATATCATACACTTTCAGAAACTATCTGCAGCTGACAAAATTACACTCCTGCCACAGCATGAGGCAAATCATAGTCAGCCACTGTGGACAGTCTAAAGCAGCCCCATATCCCATACCCGGATTAAAACAAAAACATATTTCCATAGCATTTTTATGTTTTTAAAGAAAGCAAAATTCTCACTACATACTTCTTTGTGTCATGGTCTTGACCTGCCTTTCTCTCATCCTGCCCTTGTTCTGTAACTATCCTCTGCCTGGGGTGGTAACTATTGGAATGGAAAAGGGTTGACTGTGTAGAGACTTGGGCATGGGAGGCTTAGGATGAATCCTACAAAGAGTCCTCTATCCTTGCATTGGCTGGTGGGGCTATAGTGTTTTAGTGGGCACTCAGTGATGGTCTCTCATTCCTTAATGCTTGGATCCTTGTCCACGAAACTAAGTGCATCCTGGCAGGAGAGATGCAATGCTTTGGGATGCGACATACTATGGAATAAAATAATGTCTCCATTACAACATGAGATTATCCTTGGCTAAAGTCCTACCTTTTATTTTACATTAAATCTCACTGAGTGAATAGCTAGAGTATCTATGGGAAGGATTGAGGGGCGACAGCCCAAGTCATGCCTAGAGTGATCTCTTCTCCCATAGAAGGGTGGGCATCTTGATATGTAAATGGGGATTTGTGTGTATAGGTGTACCACTTGTGTGTACCTTGTATGTGTGCATCTAGAGAACAACATTAGCTATCATTTCTCAGGTGCTATCTATGATTTTTTATTTTTTTTTTTTGAGACAGTATCTCAGTGACCTGAACTTTGGCAACAGACAGAAATTCACCTGTCATTATCTTCCCAGTACTGGGATGTCAAATATGTTTTTTTTAACCTCTGTTTTGCATATCTATTCTCATGCTTTTGTGATAAGTACTTTATTGCCGGCTCTTTCCCCAGCCCAGAGGCATGCATTAGTACTAAAAATGGTGAGACCAAAGATGTTTCTTGTTACTTTCTACCCTGCCTTTCAACTATAATCAGCAACCCAACTGTTATGGGGTGTTTAGAAGCTGCTCATCCCCAGCATGTCAGAGGGATCCTGGGAGAAATCCACAAGATAATCCACTTTTTTTTTTTTTTTTTTTTGTGTTATGTTGTCTACTATCTAGCATACTAAATTTTTCCCTAGACCAACTTCTCCTTCTTACTTTTTTTCATGGGAAACAATTTCAGCTTTCTATTGACCCAAGGGAATCAGGGAGACCTCACAGCAAGCATGTATTCACATTTAACATCTAGCATACAGATTTTGATCTCAGCAGGTTAAGTTAACATTGCTTTTATCTCTGTTCTCTTCAGTACCCTCTCTTAACAGGACAATATCTTTATGAGGTCTGCTTTTATTTTGTTAATAAGTTGTCACCAGTCATTCCCTGCGGTGCAGAGTTCATGGTGGCTAGAGCTTACATGATGATCTCATGAAAACACCAGGATTTGAGTACTCTAAACCTGATTGTAGTCTATTTAACCTCAACACTTGGAGAATATTCTTTCTCTTATAGCTGGCTTAACATTTTTTTTTTTCAAATTTTCTCTTTGCAATTTTGTATATTGTAAATGACAGTGATGATTTTTATGTTTCACTAACTTAATCCACAGCTTCCTTGATAAAATGGAAAAAAAATCAAGTTACTCCTCTGTGCGTCACATAGTACCTGTGAGAATTCGGTAGCATTGTGATTACCAAGCTCCTGGAATACTACTTAGGCTTATAATCTGAGATGATGATTATTTGCAACAAAGTCATTACAGCTCTTGACATTCCTGTCCTTTGTTGTCTCCTTGGAAACAGATATTAATAACAAGGGAAAACAGAAACATCACACCTGGCTAAATGGGCCGCACAATTTAAAAGAGAAATTTAATAAAAATGCCAATTGCATGCCCAAGCTAGATCAAATCCTTGCATGGCCATGGGAGCTTTGTACAAATCCTCACCATTAGTTGTGGAGCTACAGGCAATACTCAGCTGTTAGGTAAAGGAGAAAGCATTTTCTCTAAGACTGTATAGCCCTTGGTAAGTTGAGTAAGCAAAAGTGGAGACCATATGTCCAGAATGCTTGGGAAGTGAAAATTGATCCTGAAGGGTTTTAAAAAAACATAAAAAAGAGCAGGAGATAGGGAAGTGGGTGGAGATCTAGGAAGAGTTAGCAGAGGGTACATACAATAAAGAACATGTTGAATGAAACTCTCAAAGAATTAATTAAAATCAATCTGAAGTTTTCTCAGAAAATTGGAAATAGTCTACTGAAGACCCAGTTATACTGTGCCTGAGCATATACCCAAAAGATGCTCCACCATACCACAAGGTCAACACTGTGTTCATAGCAGCTTTACTTGTAATAGCCAAACCTGGAAAAACCCAGATGTCCCTCAACTGAAGAATGGTATCAGAAAATGGGTTCATTTACACAATGGAATACTATTCAGCTATCAAAAACAAGGACATCATGAATTTTGCAGGAAAATGGATGGAACTAGGAAATCTCATTCTGAGTGATGTAGCTAGGCAGGATCCCAGTAGAGGTGTCACAAAACCCACACAATGTTCAACCCAAAATTTGTCCTGTCAAAAAAAACGCGAGGGCAAAAATGGAGCAGAGACTGAGGGCATGGCCAACCAATTAACTGGCCCAACTTGAGACCCATCCTATGCGCAAGCACCAATCCCTTCCACTATTAATGATATTCTGCTATGCTTACAGACAGGAACCAAGCATAACTGTTCTCTGAGAGGCTCTACCCAGCAACTGACTGAAACAGATGCAGATACCTACATGCCAAACATGGACAGAGTTTGGGACCCTTATGGAAGAGCTGGGGGGAAGGACTGAAGGCTCCAAAGGGAATAGGAACCCCACAGGAAGACCAACAGTGTCAACTAACTAGACCCTGGGACATGTCAGAGACCAAGCTACCAGCGAAAAAGAATATATAGGATGGATTAAGGCCCCAGGAACATATGTAACAGAAGGAAACTTTGTCTGACCTCGTGGGAGAGGATATGCCTAACCCAGCAGAGACTTGATGCAACAGGGTAGGAGAATGCTGGGGGAGGGGAGTACCCTCTCAAAGGTGAAGAGGATGGGAGGATGGAGGAGGGATTCTCCTCCAGGATCAGGGGGGGTGGCATTAGGATGTAATATAATAAATGAATAAATAAATAAATGAATCATAAATTAAAAATATTCATTGCTTGGCAAAGTGGCTTCTGGGTAGGTAGGACTGGAATCAGTGCCACTTCATATGTTTTGGGTGCACAGAGGCAGGGGACATTTATTTGGAAATGACGAAGTTGATTCCTACATCTGATTGTAAATATGTTTGAGAAATAGAACCAGATGCTTTTTATTCTAGGTCCAGGTGTGATTTATTGTGGATTTTTGGCAACCACTGCCAAAACCACTTGCCAGTTTCTAGCATCAATATTTTGTGACTTTGACCCTCCTGTTGCTTCTTTAAGAAATACCTTCATTCTCCTTATTCTTTTCCTGTGAAAATGAGTCTTCTGTTTCATCTCTCCCACTAAAATCTTAATCTCATCCCCTTGGTTCATTGTTGCTTATGTCTCTGAATTAAGAGGTTCTGTCCTGTCCATTGGATGACTGCCAAGCCTTCAGAGTTTAGTGTATGGGATGATATGATGACAACATCCGACTGACTTTCAAGGACCTTACATCTCTGCTGTTGTTTACTAATTCCAAATTCCATCTGGTCTTGCCATCAGGAACCTTGACACCCTCTGCAAAACTTATAATAAAGCCGTTTTGTTCTAAAGAAAGTGAAAATAGCAAGCTGAAGCCTGCTAGGGAAATGTCAGACTTGTGCTTCGTCTGGAAGAGTGGAGCAGGTGTTCGTGAGTGCATGCTCGTGCTGTAGGTGAACTTCCTTAGAGCACATCTGCAGACGGGGGCTTGTGTGCATGCTGCATTGTTCCTTTGTGTGGGCAGGCGAGGGCAGGAGCTCAGGGAGCTCACAAAATGCGGTGCTTCTCTGGTGTTGCTTCAACTTTTTTGTTACACTCATTTATTTTGCATGTGAGTGTGTTTATGGATGCATGCATGCATGTTTATGAATGCATGCATGCTACAGACAGCATGCAGAACACAGGGTAGATTACAAAAGTCAATCCTCATCGGCAGTCTGGTTTCTAGCTTGGTAGCAAACAATTTTACCTTTTGAGCTATCTCTCTAGACCCAGTATAACTTGATGATGACATTTAGTCTATGTTTGCACATATCAAAGCTGCCTTTTTGTTGTTTGTTTTGTACAACTGAGGCCAATGCAGTTTTCTTATATATGGGGCTTGTAAAAGTTGTGTCCTTGTATTCTTCCTACTAAACAAAAGTTTATTTGTACAGAAAAATAATAGTGAAAATTATAAATGTCTTATACAGTTGGATGTCTTCTGCAAATACTAACTCTTATGATTCTTACAACAATTCTAGAAGACAAGTATTGTACTATCTTACTCTTATAGACAAGGAGGCTTAGCCTTGTCTAGGATACCATTATAGTAAGTAGAGCAAGTGTTTGGCATAAAGTGGTTATGTATTGATGAACAGATGACAATTAGTCATTATGGTAAGGGAGATCTGTGTATATATACTGCTGACTGACTTTTAACCTGCTCTTGAGAATTGTGTGCTGTCCACCCTCCATCTTCTGCATAAAGCCTCCTCTCTTTTCTCCAGCACTGAGAAGCTCACTTTCTATGCCTGTATCTCTAGACTTTGGGTTCTTGTCTTTCAGTTAGCGCTGCCATATAGGAAGCAATGGGCACAGATGAGAGGATGGGTATTTACTGACTGTAGGCTGTCCTCAGTCACTAGTGTTTGACTTCTTCCTTGGCCCTAGTCTCTCATGGCTGGGAAGACTACTGTCCTCGCCTTCTGCAAGTCTTTTACTCTGTGAGAGTCTTAATACTTCATTGGCTCCGAGGCTTTCTTTGGAAATACTTCCTTCATCAAAAAGTGACACATTGACTCTTTTTTCTGTTTTTGCAAACAAACAAATAAAAAGTTCAACATGTACAAGTTTCCAAGTTTGCATGTGTTTTTTCAGAGTGTTTTTTACTGTTAAAAAGTAATTCTATTTTCTTAGAATGATTTAGTAAATGACAAATAGGAAAAAAACCATAAAACTTAGGTTCCATTGACTTTGTTTAGAACTGACAGTAGCCAATCAGTTAAACAGCTACATAAAGTAAGAGTTTTCAGTGTTTTGAAATGTATCTGTTAATAACTATAGTGAACATATTTTGTTCACTTTGTGAGGACTTTATACAAATGATCTCACTTAATCCTCAGAGAAGTCCTAGGAGGTAAGAATGCTTATTATTCTTATATTACAGACTAAGCAAAAGAAATCAAAGATATTAAACAGCCTTCTCAAGACTGTACAGTTAATAACCATTCACATGGGATTTATAGTCAAAGTTAACTCCTGAATCCTTCTTTTTAAGCAATATGCTCATGGCTCCCACATCTGCATCTCAGTTTGCTCTGAGAACAACTTTGGAAGTAGGGCAGGTAGACATATTTTTCTTTCCTTTATTGTGGTTGAATATGATGAAGCAGAGTTGATTATCGTGACTTCTTTAAGATGGCAGAGCTAATTAGTCTATACTTACAAGTAGCAGAGCTAGTGACTTATGAGAAATCTTGTGGAAATCAAATAGCCTTCAGGGCATCACGGAGAGAGATGGATAAGGGCTTAAATCATGGCTGATGAGTGACTTAACCTTGAATAATTTAGCTTCTGAACTTCATTTGTAAAATGGAAGAAATGACTACCTCTTCACAGTGAATATGAAGATGATATAAAGAAACTGCCTGATAATTACACTCAAACTCTTCTTTACAGGTTTTATTTTGAAATTAGCTCACTAACTAGCAGTTTTCCATGAAGCTTTTTTAACCCCTAGAAGGAATGGGTTATTTAATGAAAACTGCAATACAAGGCATAGGACACATTCTTAAGAGTTATTGGTGAAACAGGGGTCACTGAGGTCTCTAAAAAAACAGGCTTTTTCCATAGCCATTTTGTTACCTACAGTAACTTACGTAGAAAGACCCAAAGATTCTATTGCTGAGAACAGCAAACACTTCTGCTGTAGCATGTGGAGAAATCAATCTTTAAGTAAAGAAGAACCATCCTCCCTCTGCCTGCTCCCTGTGAATAGCTTTCACTGTGTCAGAAGGGACTCTGCAGGTTGTGGTGGGAGAAAGGCATTATATGGTCATAATCAGTGCTGGACCCCGTATGCTGCCATACTGACCTGCCAAGTAAGATGCGTTCACTGATGGAATAATGATGTGACTATTATGGGATAACTAACTGACCTGGCCTGCTCTCCCCACGTTTGGGCACCAGGTGCTCTGATCCGAGGGTCAGTCAACAGGATCTGGCAAGAGAGAGAGAGTGGGAATGGAGGGGCAAGAAACGTGAAGAATGGAGACAAGATAGAGAAGTCTGATCAAGTCCCATTTATTGAAAGGAAATCATGGTATATATAACACAAGCAGGGGAATGCAGCTGAAGACACTTTACCACATGCGCCTTGCAGCTGGGGCATTAAACAATAAAACAAGATATGTGAGAAAAACAAGATGTTTATCAGAGTGTGCTCAGCTGTTGTAAGGCTGCTTGCAAAACAAGTCTCATGGTATATGGTCCAAGATGGCTGCAAAGATGATATCCGCTTTCTGCTAGGACTTGGCTCCCAACAACTAACCACTCGCTTTCTGATTGGGTTAGAAGTCTGATTCACAGGAGGCAATTTCATGCATGGTACTGTAAATCTGACCAAAAACCCATGGCTTGGGAGGCCATTAGAGCTAGGGTAGGTCTTCTATTGTTATTTTGATAAATGGTCATGCTGTCAAATTGGCTTCTAAACACTTATGCTTATATCTATGGTTTGAGCTGCTCTCAACCTGGGCAAGAGAAGCTTCTTCAAGTGGGCATCAGTCAGTGGAGAGATGAATAACTGGTTGAAGTGCTGAGAACAAGGAACTGAGTGATCAGCCCTAAATGGGTCCATTATATCAACACACTATCACCAAGGCTCAGGCAGCATCTCGGAGAGGAGGTGGACAGAAGGTAAGAGCTGGAGGAGAGGGTGGAGCCCTGTGAGATTTTGAATCATGGATATGACATGGCCAATGCAATCACAGATGCCTGCACAAAGTCTTTTCAAGATTGAACCAGCTAAAATTCCAGCATAGATGAGGAAGACTTCTCTTCCTCAGGAGTTATGGTCAGTGGCTCCAGGAGGGAAAAATCATTTTTTTTTTTTTTTTGAGGATAAGATCATGATAACTTTCCCATTCTCCATTGGATGTTTACACACTCATGTACATATGAACAGCACTAGAATATGAAAAAAAAAAGACAGGAAGTTTGGAGGATGATGTGTTGTTGTGGACAAAGGAAATAGGAAGGGGAATTAGAGAGGACAAATGGGGTGGACATGATCCTATTTTATTGCATACTCATATGACATTATCAAAAATGAAAAAAAGAAATGAGAAACTACGTGAAAATCCTCACCTATATACTTAATTTAAAAACATTACTCCAAGGCCATCCAGAGACTGCCCCATGTGGGGATCCATCCCATATACAGACACCAAACTCAGACACTATTGCAGATGCCAAGAAGTGCTTGTTGACAGGAACTTGATATTGCTGTCTCTTGAGAAGCTCTGCCAGTGCCTGACAAATACATAGGCCAATGCTCACAGCCAACCATTGGACTGAGCATGGGGTCCCCAATGGAGGAGTTATAGAAAGGAGTGAAGGAGCTGAAGAGGTTTGTAACCTCATAGGAAGAACAACAATATCAACCAACCAGAACACCCAGAGTTCCCACCAACCAAAGAGACTAAACTACCACAAAGAGTACATATGGAGGACCCATGGCTCCAGCCGCATATATAGCAGAGGATGGCCTTGTTGGGCATCAACAAGAGGAGAGGCCCTTGGTTCTGTGAAGGCTCAATGCCCCAGTGTAGGGAAGTGCCAAGGCAGAGAGGCAGGAGTGGTGGGTGGGTGGTGGGACATCCTCATAGAAGCAGGGGAAAGAAGGTTGGATAGAGGGTTTCCAGAGGGGAAACTAGGAAAGGGGTTAACATTTGAAATGTAAAGAAAGAAAATATCCAATTAAAAAAAAAGAAAAAAAAGTTCCCCCAAATCTCCAAAGGGCAGAGCATATACATAGAGGTAGAAAAAGAAGCTGAGGGTTCTTGGTCTCTGACAGCTTAGCTTTCAAAAAAGGTCAGTTCCCTAGGGATCATCACTTCAGGGGAAGCTTGACAGGGTTAGACAAAGTTTTATTTGTGCCCAGTGTCCTGGATGCCTGATATGGTGATAAAGAATTTGAATTTTATATCAGTGTGAGGACACTTCATTTGTGTTGTATCTTATTGTAGAAAGGATTTAAAATTTTAACTCTGGCTAGACCCATGTATACAGTACATTCAGTATATTTATGTACGGGCAGCAAGTTTGCAAAAAGAACTGTCTGTTCTGCTGCAGCCTTGATGTGTGGTAGATTAATCCGTCTGCAAAGAGCTTTAGGGTATGTTTTAATGTGGCTTTGAAATGTTGGCTATTTCTTCCTCATCCCAACAGGAAATAATTTCTCACCTCTTTTGAACTGGGACAGAACTCATCAGCTAGAGAGCTTTTCCTAATGTGGTATTTTTGACTTGAAAGTCCTTCTGTTCTTTTCTCCATCTCTGAATTGAGAGGTTGCATTTCTAACAAATGTCACTGTCCGTAACTGTGTTGTAATTGAATTAAATGACTTTCTTTCTGACCCATACCATACCTTGGGGATTCTGCTGCTGTTTTAAAGTACTGGGCATTTACAGGTTGTATACTTACCAGGACATTGGGAGAATAGAGATATTATCCTTGTATTATAGTGCGTGATACAAAGACTTTGAGACAAAAACTTTGAGAGCCTTTATACCCAGTACGGGGCCATCTATTGATGGTAATGCTGAAATCAATTGTGATGTTTTGTAAACACACTAAGAAATGATCCTAATGGGCTAGTTCCTTGACTAAGAACCAGAATAGAGGACTACAATACACACTTCCCACCCTAGACGGTGTGGGCAATGGATTATTTTGGATTATTTTGGTTATTTTCCAGTTAACAGACATGACATTGTGGTATATAAATGCAACACAAGGATTGTCCTTTCTGAGTCCATGTCTCAGCCTTACCAGATGTGGGTTCATCACCAAAAAATAAAAAAAAACCCAAAGATTTTAAGTCAAACTTTAATTCAATTTGAATTCACTACCTTCTCTTCATAATGACATTTCCTTCATTTAATCTTAGGGAAGGAGATATCTCAAGCATTTTAGTCACCCAGTTCATACTTTTATAACTGTTCAATGGAGAAGTTAGTTTTGAGGGGCTCAGTTGAATGAGAGAGGCCCTCAGGGCTCACTCAATACACATCAACTGAAGCTTCTGAGATAGCGCCAAGTGTATGTTTCTATTTCATTTGTTTCAGAAAATAAAGAAAATAAATGGTTGCATAAGCAAGTAATCTCATCAGGTTTTGCAAATAGCCAATGAAGTTGAATGGCTTGTAATGTCTTTGCTTGAATATACTGTTTAATTTTTCTAAATTAAAAGCCACATGAGCTTTATACATATGTATGTGTATGTGTGTGTTTCTGTGTTATGTGTGGTGTGTATTGTGTATATGTTTGTATGTGTGTATTGTGTATGCATTTTATGTGTTGTTTGTGTGTATATAGTGTGTGTTTGTGTGTATAGTGTGTGTATTGTGTGTGTTGTTTGTGTATTGTGTATGTATGTGCATTGTGTGTGTTGTGTGTGTGTTAGTGTGGTTGTGTGTGTGTATTGTAAGTGTGTAAAATAAAAACGAGTCCCTCTTTATCCTCTTCCCTCATCTGCAGTCTGTTGGATACTGGCAGTTAACTGTAGTGCCTATTTCTTTTGCTCCACGTTTACAAGGATATTTATTGTGAGGCTGAATATACACTGGACAATGGACAAGGCATATATAAAAGTAAAGCTCTGACCCACAGTCTGCAACCCCCAGTGCAAGAAAGCAGTCCTTTATTTCCATTTGTCAGTGCTGAAGTCAGCTGCTTTCTGTGCCAGACTTGTAGGGAACTAGATAGCATCTTTATCAGCTTGTTCATGAAGCAAACAATAACTTCTGTCACAGTCACCCAAGATAGCCAGGGCTTGATTTCTGACTTTTATCTTAATTTCTGTTCCGTTCCCAATTTACTATAACTGGAGAAAGCCAATTGTCTATCCAGCTTCGAAAAATCACATAGAAATACTCACTGACAGCTCACATACAGAATTCCTGTGTTAACTTCCTCCAATCAGAACGTACCTAAGCCTTCCTAATTTCAACTTCCTGTGGTTTGAACATGATGCTTTTCCCTCCAAAGTTCATGTATTAGAAACTTAATTCCAAATGATACATAAAGAACATTTGGAGGTGGAAATAATTAGGATTAGATGAGATGATGGTGGGATGGTGGTAGATAATGGCTTTAGTGGATTATAAGAAGATGAAGAAATGAGCTAGGAAACTTGTTCGATCTCCCTGTGTGATGTCCCCCACCATGATAGGATATGGCAATAAGGATGTCCAGGGGATGCTGGAGGGATGCAGTATATGTTCTTGGACTAAGAAAAACTACAAAGCTTTCCTTTCCCCTTGGCTGCATTTGAACACATATGGTAGCCGATGTCCTCTACAAGCTCAGAAATAATAATAAAAAAAAAGATAGCCTTTGTATATTATTTTAACTACTGATCCAGATTCATTTTAACAACAGGAATTTGGGAGCCTGCACTTCCTGTGTGCATTTTGTCATGGAAAGGGGGAAAAGAGTAAATATGCTAATTAAGTAATGTTAGGGAGTGCTATCCATTCTGAATAAACATAGAATAAAATCAAAATGTCTAAAGTGACATGGGAACTAAGAAAATAAGCTAGACAGGAACTGATATTAACAGAATTCAGGATAAATGAAGGGAGTAGATTGTGTGACCCCAGGAGAGACCCACAGACTCATGAACAACAGTCACAGAGACCTTGCCTTGGGTACTAGTTGTTTTGCTTTCTGGGAAACTGAGGACACTGGAGTTACTGGAATAGAGTGAGGAAAACTGCAGTGTTTCTGAGCTTTGGTAGTAGTTTATGATATGGAGTATTTTTAATCATTCAACACAGTTATGCTAATGGGTTGCATTGTTTGCTTTAAAAAATTACGTGTTCCTCATAAGTCTCACAAAGTTCCTAAAACTTCTAAGATTCATGTGAACCACTCCCCAGCATTATGGAGAGACATGTGCGTGTATGTACCTGTTGGGAAAGGAGACTCTGATAATCTTAGATGCTTGTAAAGATTGTTGACCTGTTTGGCTGTTTACAGCCTAGGTGCAGAGCTTTAGGGTTTCAGTCTATCACTCATCCGGTGGAAGTGGGAGGCATCTGATGATGTAGCTGTCTTCAGGTCATTCATGTTTCTGTAAGTAACCCTGATAAGTGACAATGATAAGCTCATTGGTTTTCCTCTTCCCAAAAGATACACTGACTATTTACCAACAAGTTGCTCATTTGCTTTTCTCTCCCTACACCTGTTGGCTCTGGATTATCCATTATACAACTGTGGGCTCTGCTCACAAATTTCTCTCTAGCTTTCTAGCTGGAAGTTTTAATAGTGTTGGAATGCTGATGAAGTCAGATTATTGGTCAGGCATGAAACTTAGAATGAAGACAAGGGTACTGCAACACTTAAGGGTAGCCATGTGACCAATGGAGAGATATAGAATTTTTGTCTAGAAGCTATGAAGAATTGTCTTAAGTGGTAGATGATGCATATCCTTGTCCTTTCTCTCTCAGCTGATTTAACATGAACATGAATGGACATCTTGGCAGGAAGTTAAGAGCCATAGTCCAGGATATGCAGTGGAAATTTGCACGTATGGTAGTTCTTGATGATGCTCTACCACTGTAAGAGCCCCAATCTCCTAACATTTTATTCAAGAGACAGAGTTCTTTTTTATTTATATCTTTATTTTGTAGCAACACTTATATGACTGTGTTTTGTTATTTATTTCATTAAGATTTATTTTGCTTCTGTTTTCAAGTCTCACAGGTTAGGATGTATCAAACGCCAAGGTTGAGCTTTATATATTCTGGCTCCAATCAAGCATTATGGACAGAGTCTTGGTGCTCTATGTTCACTCATGTTGCTGGCTTCTCGGCTACTTTCCCACCAATTTGTATTAACTGAAACTTATAAAATCAATTAGTTAATTTTTAATTGGCATTGCTGTGGTCCCCCTCTGTTAATCCATTATTTTTCATGCAGTTGACCATTTATTCATTCAGTGAACATTTTGATTTAAAATGTTAAGTCTAAATCTAAAAGTTCATCTATTGCCAAGTCACTAAACCTTATTTAGCTATGTTTTGATTTTAAACCAATTCTACTCCTTTTCATTCCAATTTTTCTTTCAATTATCTTTTCACAAAGATTTATGAAACTATTTTATAAGCACCTACATGGTAAGTAGTGATCTAAGCAGGCAACATAACTATTGTTCTTTCCCCAGCCCTATTTAGTTCTAAGTCCTTTAAAGTCTACTACAACCACTCTAATAAAAATTATAGATTATTTTTTGGAACAGATTCTTTTACAGGGAACAGAAAATGCCACGGGAAGAACATGCCAGCTAAGGATTCATTGGCCAAGTGTGATTTCTTATGGTCAGCTACTTCTTCCTCTTCCTCTCCTAACTTAGCATCATCTTCCAGGCCTGCTCCCACCCAAAGCTTCCTTGCTCACTCCCTGGAATTTCTCCCAAAAATATATATCAAATCATTTGGAAATTTATGCAATCTATACACTATTTAATGATTGGTTCCTTAATGGTATGATTAAAAATAAGTTATTACCCAGATTGAAAATGCTAGACACTATGGTGGCTGACCTTTTGGTTGATCTAGTGGACTGTGAAATATTCTTTTTTTTTCCCATTTTTCATTTTATTGAAAATAGATTCTTTACTCATATTGTATATCCTTATTACGGTTTCTTCTCTCTCTCTCTCCTCCTTCCAGTTCTTCCTCCCTCCCCACTCACCCTCTGATTCCACTCCCTTTCTGTATTTCATTAGAAAAGAATAGACTTTTAAGATATTAGAAAAGCAAATATGATAAAGTAAAATATAATAAGATAAAAAAAAAAACCCATCACATCAAGGCTGGACAATGCAAACCAGCAGAAGGAAAAGAGCCCCAAGAGCAGGCACAAGAATTAGAGACCTACTCTTTCACAAACTCTGGAATCCCACAAAAACACTGAGCTGGAAGCTATAATATATACATAGAGGATCTGGTGGAGATCTGTGCAGGTCTTGTGCTCGCTGCTTCACTCTGTGTGAGTTCATATAAGCCTTGCTTAGTTGATTCAAGAGGTCTCCATCTTTTTCTGGTTCTTATACTCTTTCTGCTTCTTCTGTGGGGTTCCCTGAACTCTGAGGGGAAGAATTTGATGGAGAAATCCCATTTAGAACTGTGTGTTTCATGGACTCCTCTCTTTGTAGTGTCTGACTATGGGTCTTGTAGTACTGTGAACTATTCTAATGCTTAGTTTTTATTTCTTTCACATTCTGAGCTGAGGCTTATATCACACACACACACACACACACACACACACACACATGTACACACACATGTACACACACACATACACACACAAAATGGCATGATCTGTGAGAACAACCATTTACATCCTAGATATTGTCTATATATTAAATATGATTTTTTCTAACATGATAAATTTACTATAATAATTTTATAGAAAGATATAAATTTTCTTGAGTATCAAAGACAATTTTTCTTATTTATATCAAGTTGCTATATGGACAACTGGACTGATAATCACTTCAACATCACATTCTAAGTACATCGATAATATATGTAAAATTGCTTCATTATCAAAAATAAAACTACAGAATTAAAATACATTTTCAGAGAATTGATATCATATTAACATACCTCAAATTGTCTCTGCTCTTTATTTATTTCAGTACTGCTTATCTTTATTAGCAGGGAAATGCTGTTTTGAACACATGTGTACCAGTTTTACAGACTGGAGGCACACCGTTGCAGTTTTCATTTAAACAAAACTTCATACTTCTGTTGGATCTATAGGTATGTCAGCAGTAGAACCTGGACTGGTTGTAGGAGGAGCTAAGGTGGGAGGAGTTAGGAGAGGAAGAGGAAAAGGAAGAGGAGGAGTTAGGAGAGGAAGAGATAAAAGGAAGAGGAGGAGCGAGAGAGGGCAGAGATGTAGGAGAGATGGAGACAGATGTTCATGTGTCTGTAGCAGTCAAAGGTAGTTGGTATACCTAGGTTGGGTATTGGGTTACACTTCTGATTGTATGGGTATCTTGTTACTGATCATTGCTAAATATATAAGCTTTGATTAATCTATAAGAATTAGAGTCTCATTCTCTTACTAGGCCCACATGGATGGCGGAATGGTCTGGGCAATGCCCTGTCTTGCAGAGACAGTGTGGAAGATTGGCAGAGCCACCTCTCACGCTAGCATTTAGTGGGTGGAAGGGCTGGTGTTTCTGGAGGTCGGTTCTAGCTGCAGCAAGCACATGGCCTCCAGCCGAAAAATATGGCGGCTGGGCTAGGTAGAGCCCCTACAGCTTAGATAGTCGGCTGAGCCAGAGGCCTTTTTAAAATAATTACCACAACACACAGTCAACGGGATTTGGTAGGTGGTCGATAGATTGGAACAAAATCTTTTTTTTTTCAAGACCTTATTACTGGAAAATTTCTCTACTGACATAAGACCTCCTTGTTTTTAAGCAAGCCATGTATGCTTTACCTTCTGGATGTAGTTTGGGAGAGGTCGGATATCTTTGTATCCACTTATATGCAGTTGGGAACTACAGCAGCTCTCCATTTCTCCATCATTATATCCACACAATTATGGAGATATTATTCAATTTATTATTATTGTTGTTTTTTTAAAATGACATGCATTTATTTATGTGTGTTGGGTAGATAAGGATCTGAGTGTGCTAGGGCATTTGTGAGGCAGGCAGAGGACAATTTGTCGGAGTCATTTCCCTCCTTCCCCATGTGGGTACTGGAGATTGAACTATTGCCTGGTAGCAAGAGCCTTATCCTCTGAACCATCTTGTCAACCTTTAAGTTTTTTATTAACTCAATTTCAATAACATGAGGGAGACAAATATGCTTGCCCATCAGTAGGAAATAGTAAAAATTTACCAAATCAAATCCTATAAGATAATGCCATTATTTAGTATCAAATCTTGGAAGGCAAAAATCATTATTTAGTATCAAATCCTGTGTGTGTATCTGCAGGTAATAGTACATGTGGTTTCACATGTGAACATATACATAGGCCAGAGGTTGATTCCCAGTATCTTGTTCTGTTGCTTAGCATCTTGTATAACTGACCTTCACTGAACACAAAACTCACCTATTTCACTAGACAGGTGCCAACAAGCCCAGAGAATCTTTCATCGACACTGGGATTACAAGCATGCACTTGGTTTTCAATGTGGGTGCTGGAGACCCACACTCTGATCCTTGTTCTTGCATAGCAAGTGTTTTAATGATTTAGCTAGTTCCCTGCCTTAAATCTACTTAAAGTAACAAGTTATGCTTGGTCTATCATGTTTGGAGACCATTAATCGTATTAGATATACTTATGGTAAAAGGTCTGAAAGAAAGAATACCCAACAAGCTGCATTATGCTAATGTTAATTCTAAATGAGCATAGGATTAGAAAATTGTGGTATCTATAAAAATGGAATTTTATTCAGTTGTAATGAAACATGACATTATAAAAGTCTCAGTAAAATGAGTGGTAATGCACAGAATTACCCTGAGATATCCCAGTGCCAGAAACAAAGTTCATATATGTATATCTGTGTTTAAAACATAGATGTATGTGTTTAATTTTGAGTCCCTACGGAAGCCTAGAAAGTAGACTGATGGTCATTCAGGGACATAAAGAGTGAAAGTTTAGAGGAGATGAATGGTATAACATAGGTGGTCTAAAGGGATAAATAGAATAAAATGGTAGAGGCTACAATGATAAAAATAAAAAAAAAAGAGTTTGGCATTTATAACTAGAAGTTAAATTTCCATTTGATTCAACTATATTAACTTACAATATAACCTCATCCATTTCCCCTTGTAGTTTGAATTTTCCATTGATAAAATTATTATGTATAACTGTATATCATTTCCTTTATTCCATATTCCCCCAATGGGAAACCTGTATTCTTTAAGATACTAAATTGATCTGTTTTTTTTGAACAATGTGCTACTTTTAAGTGAGGATCTAAATATGCACCCCATTCTCCTGCTCCATTGCAAAATACTCCAAGAAAGTATTTTTATATACCAGGATATATACGAAATATATCTTTATATATTTCTTTATATATCCCAGTAGCACTCAGTATAGTACCTTACACATAAAATTCAGGGCTACTCTGATTGGATTCACACTTTCCTCTATCTAGATTGTAAGTAGTCACTGTGACACTGAATTTTGTCTTAAAGTTTCCAGTTGATAGTTGTAATTGTTTGCCTTCTCTCGCTCCATTTTATCCTTTCTTCTTTTCCAAGCATGTATTTATAAACCAAGCTATGTTACAGTTTCCACTGTGCCTCTTTCCATATGTATAAATGTGCTATAAATATATCTCCATGTTATTTCTTTCCAAATTTCTATTTAAAAATTCTTCCCAAACTCTAATGATTATATTAAAACAGGTCACCCACTGACACTTCCATTTTATCATCTGCCCAGGGGAAGCCCACAGGGCCAGATGACAGCTCCCTCTAGCCATGTCAGCATCTGGGATTTATTTGCTATAATACAAGATGATGTAGATGATCTGGGGTGACTTAGACAAAATCATCAAGGTTGAATAAAGTTATTTCGTATGTTTAGTCTTAGGAAGTGGTTTTATCCCCCCTATCCAATGAGGTTTAGCTTAAATATTTAGCAGTGTCACAACAAACTACCCAGATGCAAAGGTTTCTAAATATCAAGTAGACAGGGATGCTCTGACTGACTCCCAAGCTTTCTGCTGCAGGGTCACCTAATACCTACCATGGTGTGTCTTTTCTGCAAGCCTCTTACAGTGCTCTGCTTGTCAATGGAGCTGAAATTTTTTACATGAGTTTAGTCTTCTGCCTCCTTTCTACACCCGCCCAAAGGTCTAGGTGTGCTGATTTACAAACTCACACCCAGACCCACACACTCACTGCTCTTGATGACTCTGTGCCTTTGAGGAAACATGTTTTCATGTTGTGCTGAAATTTTAACATGGAGATGTGGCGAGCAGTATCAGAGACTGTATGAAAAGGACTGCATAGATGAAAGGTGAGAAGACCTGAGGGAGAGGGGATTGATTCCTCATGAAAGTGGTAGAGAGACAGCACCCGCTACCAGTAGTACCAGTGATCCCTAGCCTCATATATGCATAATTTATACACAGGTCCTCATGGAGCTCCCTACTTCTGATCCATGTGAAATAAATCTTAATATTTTTTTCTTTGAAAATCAATGTATGATGTTTAGGGCCAGTGTTTCAGCAAGCCTTAAAATGCAGGTCTAATCAGTTTAACTTCTTGCATTGGTGTGCCCTTAAACATTTTATATTGGTTCATTAAGCCCGGTTAAAGGCAGCTCCCCAAAGCTATTGCTGCCAAAACAGTTTTCCGTGTTTTTATTCTGGATGGATTTGCTGCATTCAGAATTTGGTACCCAGACTTCTCATCTGATTTAAAGTACCCATTGTGAATAATTTTGTCCCTGAGTTTGAAATTATAAATTAATGTCAGCTAATAGACTCTGTGATTTATTGGACATAGCTCAGTAGCACCATCCCTTCTATTTTATTGAAATCGGTTTTGTTAAGCTTTGCTAAGGCTCATGGAGTCCTCGTGGGCATAGCATTACTCTAATTATAAATTCAGAGTAAACCCACTGAGCCACATTGCACTGGTTTGTTACCGAGCATAGAAACATAGTGAAAATGAACATTTTGTCAAACATCTGATACCTAACAGAGATTTTTTTTTTTTTTTTTTAACTGGGCTAGTAGCAAAAGAACATGGCCAAATCCTGAGTGAGCCTTGTCATCCCCTGAAGCTCCTATATGTTCACACTGTGTACATTTCTCATTTCAACGTAATGGGCAGGTATTTGTCATCCACATGTGACCAGAGGGGTTAGATGTGAAAGGGCCTGTCCAAAGAATAGAAGCATTCCTGTCCTAAGCCACTTGATGTTTAATAATGAGAATATATCTCTTCAATATGAAATCATGTTTTTACACTTGTTTTCTGATATCTCTCCAGTATCCAGAGCAAGTAGGTTCATACTGGTGTCTCAAGCATAGTGTTAAACAAATGTTATAGGATATTACTTAGGTCCAACAAAGATCACGGAGCATCTCTAAATCTGAAAATGTAGATGTTTAAAAATCACTGTTTTTCAGAATCTTGGATTAGACATATGTTGGGGTTTGAGTAGAGGAATCTTTCACTACCCAGTGTTATGTGATATTGTAAACATAAGGTAGTTGAGTGCCCTTGGGGTTGAAGGTCGGCTGGGAATGGGGTTGAGTCTGGATACCTATGTGCAGAATATGCATGTGCTTTATCTACCCAGACTTCAAGCACATCTGGAAAGATACATCTATTCAATCTCACCATGGTGAAAAGCTTACCTCAGAGGTCCAGCATTCTTGACAGACCTCTAAGGAGAAGCTGTTACTTCACCTGGGATGGTGATGAGTAGGAACCCCATACTGGAATTACTTCAACTATAAATGTTATTTCTCATATTATGATAAAATTTCTACATGTTAATTATTTCACTTTTGTTTATACTCTAAAAAGCACTTTATACAGAACACTATAATTTTAACATGACTATCATGTCTCATCTTCCCAATCTTCTGGACCTTTTTGCTAATAAATGCTTGAAAATCATATTTCCTATATTTTATGTTTCGTGCAGTCCATGCTTACATTCACTATCTGTACCCATAATCTCATTATTTTTCTTAGAACATTATATGTAATAGGACACACAGATGTCCTAGTTACAGTTTAGTGAGTTGGAGAATGGCAAAACTTCTGTAACCATCATCTCAACCAATTATAAAGCATTCACAAAACCTTCAAGAATCCCTATTTACATTTATAGACAATGTTCTTGGAGGCAAGGTGGTTCTGATTTGCATCAACATGTACTATCCTTTTCTTTGGCTTGTTGGAGTCTAACAGCATGGACTCAATGTTACCTTATTTATTTTTTCTCTTTTTATTCTGTTGAGTATTGATTGTATGCCTTTCTCATTATATTTTAAAAGAACCTGGTATTATCACTATCTTGTAGGGGTATATCTCTGTTGTTTCCACATTACCCTTCTGCTAATGTGCCCTGAGTTTGTATTGGTTGTTGCAGGATCTTCATTGCTCTGCATATGTGGTAATGGATTGCAAAATGAGACCTCCTGGCAAAAGTGCCATGTCCAAACTCCAAATCTGCCTCTTGGTATCTTTAGACAATAGAGGAAATTATCTCTAAAATATGTAAAATTGAAATAATAACAGTACCTGGGACCCATTGATGTTGGTATTCAAAAGTTTAGCAACTGCTTACCTACTTTCCAATGGAACCGCAGTCTTTGGGGGCACATTATAACCTTATATTATCTCTCTTTCATACTAAGACCTTTTTTTTTTCTTAAAATAAGTCCACATGTCAGACCGTTACATTTATCTCACACATTTTCAATAACCCAATCCATATTCTACACTCATTAAAACCAACAACTCTTTACTTGAGCAACCAGTAGAGTCACTGTCAGCACTAGCTCTGTAATGCAAAATTTGATAAGCCGACAATCCAGATCTATACTCAAAACACTCTTAGTAGTTGGACAGAACAGCACCAGTGACAGATTCCAGAATAAAATTAACAACTGTTCCTTCCTTTTAAACTCATCTACTAATCAATTCTCCTCGGAAACCAGTGTGCAGACATTTTCAGACCCATCTGACCATGTTATTTTTCCATTATCAAGATGTCAAGAACAGAAAATCCACAAATCTATAGGATTCAGAGGCCTTGGAGGTCCTGTAGAGACAAGGAAGTTTCTCGTTTTTCTTCTCTCTTTCCTCCTCCCTCTTTCCCTCCCTTTCCCCTCCCTCTCTCTCTACCTTCCTTTCTCACTTAGGTTGCAGTGACACTATTTATTAGAATGGCTTTTGACTTATAGCAAGTTTCCTGCCCCAGCCTCCCAAGTGCTGGAATTAGAATCATCATGCACAGCACAATCACTCCTTTCAATAGGTCTTCAGTTTATCTACTAAGATATCCTAGACTAGTCTTTTCATAATTGACCTTATAATCTCAAAAATTAAAAATGAAATCAGTCCTTTAGCTCACAAAACTGTTACATATATTGTTCAAAATGATTCCTCAGGGGAAAAAAGCAGGAGAAATAAATGGAAGACTGTTTACTATTTTTAGGTGAGTACCCCCTTTTACTGTTTTTAACATCAAAATCAGTAATCTTTTCATAGATCCTTATGTCTTAACACTTTTAGACTATCCTCCAGTTCCAACTATGTAATGGCTAAATCGAATCACATTTCTTTCCTCAAATATGCTATTTTAAGTTGGCTTCTCAAGCTGTTAGCATGGCTGAGCTTTTCTAGATAACCCATAGGCAAGTGCATGCTTAAGAATGTTTGGCTTACTTCTGATTTTTCTGTTCATAAAACTTTTCTCTCCTTTTTGTTCTGTTCATAAAACTTTTCTCTCTTTCCTTTTCAGTGAGAGTTTGATTATGTAGCCAAGGTGGGCAGGTCTTAATTCAACTGTAATTTCTGGGGTTTCCAACATATACCCCCATGCTTGGCTTTTACGTTATCATGTGGAAAATAGTTTCCTATGTATTAAACATTATTTTAACAATCAACATTTTTATTAAATGCATTAACTCATAAAAAAAAGAATGTTTGGCTTATTTGGTCTGCTTGTCATTTTCTCACTCAAGAGCATGAGAATTGATTACATGATTAATGAAGGTGTGATATAAAAAACATTGTTCACATTTTCTGCCTCCTTTGAAAATTAAAGACTATTTGTCTTGTGTAAAATAAAACCAAAAGCAGGCTGATTTTGAAGATCCTTGAGGACATGGGCCAGGCACCTCCTTGTATGTCTTTGCTATTGTTTTTATGGCACAGGGATGCAATGAAGAGTATTATGGGATAACAATGAAGCCAATTCTGGTAGGCTGTTCGCACATGTAATATATATTCCATAACCAGAAATGTGCTTGCAGTCATTAGGTCGTGACTTGTTTTATTAATTATCTGCCTGCATATTACAGTATCAGAGAACGACCTGTCTTCCTGTCTGCAGTTTTGTGAGGGCTGATGCTCTGTTGTCTAAGGTCACTTAGAGGAGACCTTAGAAAGGCAGCATCTTTAAACACTTCTGAGTATTCCCCATGTAATCAGATTCTCTCAAAAGATAGCTTTAAGTGATCACAGATTCTTTTGTTTTCTGTTCAAATTTCATCCTAACAATTTTATAAAGCATTTCTAAAGAAAATCACAACAGAGTCTAATACAGACATTTTCTCCATTTTTTTATTTCCAGGGAAGGTGAGGACAGATGAAGGATGTGCTTGGGCTGAGTCCCTGGTCCGCAGTCACCAGATTGTCATTATGCATTGCTTTGTTTATGCAACCTCACTGACACTCATACTGATTGGTTCATCTCCCCATTTGAAGGCGATTACTACACATATCCATGCAGAAAGCCCTGGCTTCTCTTGGAAATGACTCCAAAAGAGGGCACTTCTATGGTTTCCACCTGCACATATTTGTTCTCTGTCAAAGGCATGAAACAACTGTCAACATTTCCTCCTCCTCCTCCTCCTCCTCCTCCTCCTCCTCCTCCTCCTCCTCTTCCTCCTCCTCCTCTTCCTCCTCTCCTTCTCTTCCTCTTACTGTTATCCCTAATGTCAGTGCAAAAACCTCAAGGTGAGGCTTTAAGCACAAAGCCTAGATGACCTCAGGATGGACTCTTTTTTTTTTTTTTTTTAACTTCAAATTTGCAGTAGTTAAAGAGAGATGTCTGTTTACATGTGAGTTAGCCTAGCAGATAAATCAAAAATCCTAACAGCAAATTTAGTACCAAAGAGTATAATAAGGATTTGTGATGCTTCCTAGAGGACCCGAGGCCTATAAACCAATGAATAGTTTACAATGAGACATAAATATAGCATATAAAACATCCACCCGTTTCACAGAGGAAAATCATGATGATTTTGAGGCTTGGTGGAGAAAAAAAATACTTGTTCTAACAAATTTGATGTGAATTTTATTTTTTAAGTGCTAACTAGGGATACTTCCATGGCCTTCACTGGGTCAAAGGTATACTAGCCTGGGAAGGGACAATAGGAGAGGGACGTGATCTCTTCAACTAAGCAGGACAGTTCCCATGGCCTCTGTGTATGATCTGGTTTTGTCACTGAGAGCTGTCTGCATTATAAATGATGAGCCCAGGGAGAAATTCACTTAAGAAATGACCAGGACTACATTCTAAAGTAAAATGAAAAAAAAAAGTTATAAATGAATAATTTATGATCGAATCTCATCCTAAATTCTCATTTTCTTAAGGAACACATGAACAATCTGTCAGAGAGAGTCACTCTTCTGAGGTGCCAATCTCAGCTTGTGTTGACATGACAGAAGAATTTGCAAGCCCAGTGCATTTTTCATGCTCAACTTTATTCATTCATTTCTCTGCAGATCTGCATAGTAAGTCATGGGTGATTTGCTCAGCAATAGAGATGCTTTATGCATGTTCCTCTCTCCCAAGAGGCCTGACTTCAGCAGAGTTGGCTCCATAAAAGCCTTTAACATGGCCTCAGATGCTTGAGATGTGCCACTAATCTCCATAGGCTGTGCTCTATTTCTTGATGCCTCACAAGCTGAGTTCATGAATAGAGTCTAGAAGGCACAAAAGGCTTGGCTGTGCATACCTGTTCACAGGACTTTAAGGCTTCCTATAGAAAGCACTGAGGGTGGCTAGAGGTGGGAATAGACTTGGCCACGCTTTTATAGAAACAGGAAATTACTCACTAGGAAACTACTCACCAGCTGCTAGCTGTTACTGTTAGCCTAAGCCTGGCCATTGGCATCAACATTTCTGAGTTGTTTTAAAAATGCACAAAAAATAATGGCATAAACCTTGGCAATGGAAATACCAGTAGTTCCTGAAGGATATTGGCCTTCAAAAACAGAAATGAGAATGTGTGGAGGAATGCTATTTCTGTGTGGTTGAATATAGAGTGGTAACAATTAAACTTTCTTTATTACAAGCAAATGCAACAAAAGTCATCAAGAAAGATTCTAATCAGATCCTTTGCTTTAAAAACATTTTCCCCAAGTGTGAAATCTACATACAATGTTTGTGGTGGTTTGAATAAGTGTGACTCTCCACAAGCTCATAGATATGAATTCTTGGTTACCAGAAAGTGGCATTATTTGAAGGATTAGGAGGTGTGGCCTTGATAGAGGAAATATGTCATTGGGGATGGGCTTTGAGATTTCAGAAGCCCAAACTAGGCCCAGTGGCTCTCTCTCCTTCCTGTGGCCTACAGATCTGGGAATAGAACTCTCATCTATTTCTTTAGCACTATGTATGTGTAGATGCCACCAGGCTCCCCACTATGATGACAGTAGACTAAACCTCTGAAACTGTAAGAAAGCCCTGAAACTATAAACACTTTTCTTTGTAAGTGTTGTGATGATCATGGTGTTTCTTCACAGCAATAGAGCACTGACTAAGACAGAAGTTGGTTCCAGCAGTGAGGTGTTGCTATGACAGGCTAACCATGCTGTTAGTAGAATGTGGACTTTGGATTAGGAAAGCAGTTGAAGACTTTAAGTTGGTCTTAGTGGGTCATACTAGTAGAAGTGTGAAAACAGTGATGTTGAGAGCAAAGTAGATTATGATAGCCTGACTCAAGAGATTTCATAGAAGAAGAATACTGGTAAGTGGTCTAGAGAGCATTCTTGTGATATTTGGCAAAGAATGTGGCTGCTCTCTGCCTTTGTCCCAAAACGTCTGCCTGAGGCTAAATTAAAGAGTTTTTCAATTAGTAGTATTGGCATTTCTTACTAAATATAAACCGATGAGTTAAAAGGTGGAAATGGTGTGAAAGACTCACTCCAAATATTAAAGGCCGTTATGAAAGGACATGGGCTCGCAAGGTAAGAGTGGGTTTTTAAAATGAATATCTGAACAGGTTGCAGAAGCTTATTTCTAGTACCACAAACTGAGTGCCTGGAGATATAAGACTATATTATTTTCTCAGAATTCTCAGGTGAGAAGTCTGAAACTGAGATATTGGCAGGACTGCTGGGTGGCTCAGATTGATGCAAACAGATGCGCTCCAGGGAAAGATCCTGTTGCTGATGACACCACATGCTCTGTTCCAGGACATGGAAAAATCAAGAGGGAACTGGGAAAAAAGTCCCCTCCCTGCTGTCTAATGCAAATATGCTGGAGGTTACTTTGTAGTCTGCCAGGGAGACTGGTCATTAAAGGTCTTACTCAGCTGTGGACCCTGCATGCTGTACTACTGAGGGACATGCAAGACATGCTCATGGGTGCAATCCTGGAAAGTCAGCAATAAAGGTAACCAACAGCTCTTTGATTTAATTTGCAGCCTTCTCCATAGAAATGAATCACATCTCCTAAAGTAAGCCTCATCAAAAGCCAAAGGCTAGGAGATCATAGACCTTAGTGAGGGAGCTACTGCTATTGTTTTACTATAAGGGAATTATTTGTCCATTAGGCATCTAAATAATTATGTCTATACACATAGATTAGTGCCAGTATCAGCTTAGGTTGGAGAAGTTCCTTCCTGCTGTGGGCAGAGGTAACTGCAGAGAACTGGCCAAAGTGCTGAGAAGAAGGAACTGCTGAATGTTCAGCCAGAAGTGGGACTTCTGTGTCCCACTCCAAGGCTCATGGAACACTGAGGAGGATGGAGCAGAAAGAATGCATGAGGCAGAGGAAGGAACTGAATGAGATATTACCCTGCCTTTAGAAAAGTGACACCATCATCACGCTCTTGTTCTCATAAGAGTTGTCATAACTGTTTTAAGATCTGTGCTAGATTTTGCTTGTCAACATCCTGCCATGGGAAGATAACGATCCCATGGACTTCCAATCCTCCAACACAAGGCATATAGGCAGCCACTGAGGCTAGACGCGAGAGCTCCTAATGCTCTACACTTCACTAGGGATCTATAGACAGGTTATAGTCACTGTGAGTAAGACATTTTTTTCAGTGGTATAGCCAGTGGTAAGAAGCCCATGCTCCTACTGTGAATGTAATGTTAAGTAAACCCATACGATCCTCAGTCAGTCAATCAATCAATCAATCAGTTGAGAAATGAATGTAGAAGAGGTACAAAATGGGAAGAGAAAGGAGAACATTGGGAGTAGAAGGAGTGGGTGAGGCCATAATACAATTAATACATTTACTTGTTTATGAAAATATAATGAAAGTGATAATTGCATATAATTATCATATGCTATAAAATCAATTTCACAAAGAAAGATCTATTCTAGTGGTGTAGAAAATATTGACTACAAACCCAGAGTTTTTACCCTACCTTTGACCCATTTAGTTCCTGGATAAAAGACACGTACAACCTTCATAGTTAAAATAACCCTCAATCAGTGCAAGAGCTAGGCAGGTATCTGTCCTCTATGCTATCATGCCTATTTCCCAGACAATAATCCCATTATATAATTTGCCATGTTTTGTCTGGACTGCTCTTAAGTCTAATTAGCCAATACATAGGGCCATTATTTCATGACTCACCTAACCCATGGTGGCTTCTCCTCAACTCATCTTCTTCCCTTTCCTTGTGGTCTCCTCCAATTCCCAGGTTGCGAACACCTAGCATCACCTATGTCATTCTGCCCAGCTATAGGCTTTAGGCATCTTTATTTACCAATCAGAAATAATTTGGGGGCAAGGTCACATAGTGTCACTTGGATCTAACATGTGGACTCTTTTGTCTGTGGGGCAACCAGGTGTTGGGGGGCTTCACTTAGCATTACAATACATAGCAACAGAGCAAATCTCAACATTCTAGGCTGTATCTTTAACTTGTTTCTTTTCCTAGGCATGACTGTGCCATTTTCTATGACAAAAGTCATATTAGGTTAGGGTCCATCCTCATTCTAATGATGTTACTTCAACTTAATTACCTCTTTATGCTCTCATCTCTATTAGGGTCCCAAGGGTTAGGATATTAGGACTTGAACTTGAAATAACAGAATTCATTCTACAACTCAGCAGTAGCTAGGGAGCAACAGAGAAGATTTTGAAATTCAATGCTTTTGGTAACACGAATTCTCATGCTCATCTTTCTACAGTTTTGTCATTTTACTTTTTGAATCTTTACTAGTGAAATTCCTCTGATTTCTTGGGTATTGACTTCTTGGTTTTTTTTTTTTCCTGTCTTTTGTTTCTTTTCTTTTTCTTTTTCTTTTCTTTTTCTTCCCCAGAGTTGAAGACCAAACTCAGGTCCTTGCGCTTGCTAGGCAAGAGCTCTTCCACTAAGCTAAATCTCTAACCCCCATTTCTTTTCTTTTGAGATAGAGTCTCATATAGGCTGGGCTGGCCTCAAACTCATTATGCAGCTGATATTGACCCTTCTGTTTCTAGCTCCACTTCCCAAGTGTATGGATTACATGTACGCCTTTGCACTCTGACTTTGTTTTCATACTTAGGATGAGTGTTGATCTCTGAGGTCTACCATCCTGTGTCACTATTTGGCCTTACTGAGATTTCTCATTCTGTGTCAACTGCTGTAAGTTAACATATCTTCTATCATCATTGTACCCTGACAACAGGAAAGCTCAGATGTTAGACTATTTTCCTTATAAACTAATTTTTTAATAGTCATGATGGATACTTTATAAACCATGTTTTAAAATATGGATATGTTGAATGGGTAAAGTAAGTTGTCAACATATGAGTTATATAACATGCTTATTTGGGGCCACAAACATACTTAAATTCTAGTCTCATAATGATTTTAAGTGTAGTATATTGTTATTAAATTTAGTTAATATATGGTATAATCGATTTTTTGAAATTACTCGTTCTTTCTAACTGAAATTTTACAACCTTTGAAGAACAACTTACCAAGAATGTCTCTACCTGGTAACCACTCTTTTGCTCTTTCCATGAGTTAAGTTTTTAGATATTCTTCATGTAAGTAATAGTATTCACTTGCATGTTTTGTCTTTCTAGGTCTGGCTTATTTTGTTTCTTTCACTGATGCTATCACAAATCAATCTAAAAATATTTTCACAGTAAGTCAAAAATATTTTCTCCTAAATATTGAAATGGCAACCAAGTTACCCAGATCACTTAGTCACAACAAGAGGGACTAATAATTTGCCATAGTAATTCCATGTGTCTGTGCTCCTTCCACTGCAATTTTACCAAACTCCATACAGTAATTATCACAACTTGAGGATCCTCAGTAGATGCTAGTAGTCTCTACAGATTTCTTGCCTTCAGTTCAGAATTTTATCAATAACTGGCTCGTTTTATAATATGGTTCCCCCAGAGGTGCTATTGCTCTGATCCAACTGACTTTGGGAGACAATAAACATCTGTTCCTCAAAGTAAGTGATGGGTCAGGGTCATCACTTGAGAAGAACAAATCCACCTGTGTCTCTTGTCTGCTTTTTTTTTTTTTTTTTTTTTTTTGTTCCTTTCATGAAATCTTTCATGGCACATTTTGCTGTACTCTCTTGCTTTACAAATAGATTGACTCTAAGGTTTCTCAAAATGATGGATCAATTTTTTTCTTTTTGGCAATGAATGTACCCCTGCTGACGCCTGGCAATGATGCTTTCTGAGAGGTGCCAGGGTTATTTATTTAACCAACAACTCAGATCTTTAAGGTTGTTGGATGAGGTGGTTATTTCAAAAAAGACACAGAAAAAGTCTTCTCACAAAGTACATTTTTATTATTTGTTCTGGTATTGTGAGGTATTGGATGTAGGATTATGAGTACTTTCAATAGATCTCTACTGGAGTATATCAAGAGCATTCAAGTACTTATATTTATAATATATTTTAATCAGAGACTGTAAACGAGAGGGTATAATTTGGAAGGTGTGTTATAATACATGGAAAGGTAGGTGGTCATGATAGTATAACCACAATATATTTTGCACATGTAAAAGCATTACATGTTCATAGTGGGGCTTTTCTCCCCATTACAAATTTTATTTGGTTTCACTGTTTTTACTTTCAAGCATTTCTAAACCCATCAATGGCTTCTCTAGACTCCTGATGTTATGGTGTTTCTGATTTCTATTGATCAACTGGCAACGTTTGATTTTACAGATGACTAACTGACCACCATCAGAGTATCTGCATGGCTGGTAATAACTCTTACTTCTACAAGGTAGATTAAGACTACGGAGCTAGAATTATAGTTCATTTATCTTGTTGAATAGCTAAGTTGGACATACATCCTTCTTGTTAGTTTATTGTGGTATCCTTGTGAGGAGTCAGAATGTGCCACTTGGTTTGACCAATTTATTATAGAGCATTTGTGTTTTATATGCAGTATTGAAGCTGGTTAAACAATTCCTTTTTGGCTGCAATGTGTAAATGGAAAAGTTAATGTATTCCTTCAGCTTGTGCTCTCTCTTTACAAAGGGATGAATTCTGCATACTGAGAAGTCAATATTTGCCTGGTAACAGCACAAGAACATAAGAAAAGTGACAAAATGTATGTAAATACTGGCCATAATGACAGTGTTATATTGGTGCTGTATGGGAAGTTGGATATGGCTGAATGTTTGTGCTGGCCCTAGCTCTGTTTTTTGAGCTTCATATTTTCTTCTGGATTTTCATGTGATCAACATTTACCATAGACTGTACTGGAAACAATAACCAGTACACTGTAGGGGGAAATCATCAGAGTTTATATGAGATGACAATCCATCTAGTTTTATGAGCCATCTCTTCAGCTTTTCCGATTTAGTTTAGTTAATATCACTCAAGAAAGAGGTGTAGGCTTAGATTTTCAAAACCTACTTTAGTAAGAGTTCTCAAATGCTTTGACCTCCTCTTCTAGCCTACAGTCCAAAGGTACAGGAGGAATGATGGTAATTAGGACAAGGCGATATGGACCTGTTTCAAAGTAGTTCTTTGGGGGTGATTCCAATCTCCATTTGTCATAATACCAGCAGTCCAATTCAGTAGTGTCAGAATGACAATGATCTAGTTCAAAGGGTCAACAATCAACAGTGAATCAACAGTGGTGGCGTGATCCAGCAGAAATAGCCTGGCTTCCGCCAAATATGCTCAGGTCATTGGGAACTACCATAACCAGCTGGAATGTCAGGAATTCTCTACCATGTCTCTTTCAATGAAGTGAAGACCAATGAAGATTCGCAGATGAGTGATGCAGGTGTCCTCAATCACTGTCTGTTGAGTCCTATTTATATTCTCTACAGACATGATGTGTCCTCTCCTGGTCTTACTTCAGAAAATCACATGAGTCTAGCTCAACAAAATACCACATAAGTCTGCATCAAAGGACACAACCAGAAACTTCCACTTCTCAGAGGTCTCTGAGGAAAGTGTCCACAGAAGTATCTTTGGGTTCTCTGGTATATTTGGGTAAGCATTTAGTGAGTGTTTTCAGAGTATATGAATTTAGTTACATTACTGTCTCTCTCTCTCTCTCTCTCCTCTCTCTCTCTCTCTCTCTCTCTCCTCTCTCTCTCTCTCTCTTTTTTTCTCTTTCCTTAAATCTCACACATCCTTTTTAGATATAATAAATTTCTTTCAAAGACCTCTGTGTTTTGATGTAGATCTTTTTAAATTTTTATTTAATCTTTTTTTTTTTACACTCCAGATTTTATCCTCCCCTCGGTCCACTCTCTGACTGTTCCTCATCCCATACCTCCTCCCCAACCCCTGTCTCCATGAGGATGTCCCCACCCTACCTTCCCAACCCTACCAGGCCTCTAAACTCCAGTCTCTTGAGGTTAGGTGCATCTTCTCTGACTGAACCCAGATCCTGCAGTCCTCTGCTATATGTGTGTGTGTGTGTGTGTGTTCGGGGGGGGGGGGTGTGGTCATACTAGCAGCTGGTGTATGCTGCCTGGTCCAGTGTCTGCGAGATCTCAGGGTCCAGGTTAATTGAGACTGTTGGTTCCCCTATAGGGTCTTCCTCTTCCTCAGCTTCTCCAGCTTTTCCCAAATTCAACCACAGGGGTCAGTAGCTTCTGTTCATTGGTTGGGTGCAAGTACCTGCATCTGACTCTTTCAGCTGCTTGTTGTGTCTTCCAGAGTGCAGTCATGATAGGTCCCTTTTTGTGAGCGCTCCATGGCCTTAGTAATAGTGTCAGGTCCTGGGGCCTCCTCTTGAGCTGGCTCCTACTTTAGGCCTGTCCTGTACCTTCTTTTCCTCAGGCTCGTCTCCATTTCCATCCCTGCAGCTCTTTCAAACAGGAACAATTATGGGTCAGAGTTTTGACTGTGGGATAGCAACCCCCTCACTCACTTGATGTCCTGTCTTTCTGCTGGAGATGGGTTCTACAAGTTCCCTCTCCCCATTGTGGGGCATTTCATCTAAGGTCTCTCCCTTTGATTTCTTTCTTTTTTTTTTTTTTTTTTTTTTTTTTTTTTTTTTTTTTTTTTTTTTTTTTTCGAGACAGGGTTCTCTGTTAGCTTGCTGTCCTGGAACCACTCTGTGACCTGGTGGCCTCGAACTCAGAAATCCACCTGTCTCTGCCTCCCAAGGCTGGGATTAAGCGTGCGCCACCACTGCCGGCAGGTCTCTCCCTTTGAGTCCTGAGAGTTCTTACTCCGGTCTTGGTACTTCTGGAGGTCCCCTCCCGCCGTCCCCTCCTCCCACCCAGATTCCTGTCCTTTTGAGATGAGTTACCTCACTCAGGATGCTATTTTCTAGTTCTATCCTTTTGCCTCAAACTCAGGATGTCCTCATTCTTAATAGCTGAGTAGTATCCCATTGTGTAAATGAACCACATTTTCTGTATCATTTCTTCTGTAGTGACATCTGGGTTGTTTCCAGCTTCTGGCTATCACAAACAAGGTTGCTATGAACATAGTGAACACGTGCCCCTGTGGCTTGGTGGGGCACCTTTTGGGTATATTTCTAAGAGTGATATTGCTGGGTCTTCAGTAGATCTATTTTTTCCAGTTTTCTGAGGAACCTCCAGATTGATTTCCAGAGTGATTTACCAGTTTGCAATCTCACCAGCAATATACTGATAACACACAATATGATGTTTTAACTGTGTCACTTAGGGTCAACAGGAAGAGGCCCAGGTTATGCTTCTATTTTTTTTTTTCTATCAGCTTATGAACCAAACATAAGCACAGATCTGACAAGCAAGCGAGGAGCCCGAGACTGGCTCCTACTTCAGTTGTCTCATTAGCTAGAGACCTTTCAGGAAAATGCCTGTTACCTCTCAGTGGCTTGATGACCTTATATTGCCTTCAGAACAATTTACTTACTAAGACTATAATGTATAGAGAAGTGCTTCAACTCCTGTAAGTAGAATACTGAAACACATGGCCTTTCAGTACAATTGATTTACATAGTGAGTACTGTCTGAGAGAAATGGCTAATCTGATTGCACAGTAGGAAAGACTACATTTACTTCAGGCCTGCATTCTGTTCCATTCATGACTCAATGTCTGTAATTTAAGAGTGTGTATCAGGTTCTAATACATTTTTCTTGAATGAGTGAGTGGATCACGATGTGACAGAATTTTAATACCCGGGTAATATGTCAGGGAAAGAAAACTATTTTAGCTTAACTCTCAGAAAACTGGCACAGCAGTTAGATCTGCCTTGGCCGCAAAGCTGCTGGGAAGTTCACATTTTCTCTCTGAAGTTTTCATAATTGAGTCCAGTGGTAAGAACTGAAAGTAGATGGATCGAAGTGAAGGCAATCAGGTTTATTCATGTGCTCATGTGCACAGGAACAACACAAAATACAGAACTCAAAGTAAGGGCACATTTCCCCCATGAAGTGTTTTCGTTATAGGAGAAAGAGACAAGGGGTTCTGGGTAATTTCCAAGGAGGAGTGGATGGATTCCCAGATAGATGAATGAACCCGAAGAACACAGGGTGGTCTGGGACAAAGGTTCTGTTTTCCAGGCATCTGCTGTTTGACTTCAGTGTCTAAGAGTTTGCTATCTCTTGCTTAGGGACATATCAGTCAGAAATGGGAAGCAATTGTATTTACACAGATCAGGGACTTCGAGGAAGGTTCTCCCCTGCTGTTGCCGCCCTCAGTTTCCAGTGCAGCCCATTCCAAGATAATGTTTTCTGAGCCCCATCAAAACAATTCTACTACACTTTTTTTTTGTTACAATAAAAAATAAGATGAAAATACTTAATTTATGAATAACAAGATACAAAGGAGATCATCTCAAATCTTTTGTTTAATGTCTCTTTTAACTAAGCCTTTTATTTGATAATGGTAGATTAGTATGCAATGGTAAGAAATGCTATGGAGAGCTGCCATCAACACTTTATCCAGTTTCTACTCATGCTAACTTCTTGGAAAAAATGCAGTACAGTGTCACAACCACCATACAGGCACAAATGTAGGGACACAGGACATTTCCATCACCACAAAGATCTCTCTGGTTGTCTTTAACAGCCACGGTTACCAGCTTCTTCCCTTTTGCTCACCCTCAATACTTAATCTGTCTGATCTAGTCCACTTTTCTATAATGTTATTATTTAAATTATGTATTGAATATAATCATGTGAATACCAACCTTTTGGACTTAGCCTTTTTTCTTCAGCCTTGAGTCATGGATGTCAGCCATAGCTGTGTTGTCAAATAGATGTGAAGGACCAACTTGCTGATGAACTGAATTCATGATTTCCATAGGGTTATCAGAACCCTGAGTCAGGAGGACAGTGACACTAACCTGTCAGGGGAATCAAAGTACCTCTTGGCTTTTCCTGGGGATAGAAGATTAGTTTTTTTTTTTTTTTTCCCACACTGAGACTCTTTTGTGGGAATTGGACCATCTCTGCCTCTTTCTGCAGGGAGCACAAAACACCAACTTCCTGCTTGGGTTTGCTGATGGCTCATTCTTTTGATTGGGAGATATTGGCACCACATGGGATACAGAGAATGCAGTGATCTTACTGCTGTGTTCTTTTATAAGTGTTGAGAACTATGCCATCCACTGCCTTCTTTCCGTTTTCCAGAGTCATCCTAAGATCAATGTGGTCTAGTCAGTATTTTCAACTGCAAGAGAGGTCACAGTAAGAATGTTGCTACTCCATCATGGATAGATCAGATGTCTGAGTTTTCACTTTGAAGAGGTATATGTGTTTTTTAATGCACTTTGTGAGGTATGAACTGTGACATAGATAATAATTTTCATTTTGCCTTTGACCTATAATTTCTGTTGCTATTTGGAACATCTAGTACTCAAATCAAGTATCTATACTAAGCTATTTAAAATTAGACTTTTAAACGGATAAGTTTTAAGGGATGAATTGATTGGTAAGTTTATGGCAGAAAGTTATGTATGTGATTCCTTTGGAAATTGTCTTATAATTTAAAAGTGCCACTTTACGTATTTATTTTTCAAGTAACCATGGCCAGTTTGGCAGAAGAAAACAGTACATCATTGTGGCATTCTAGAAGATTTGAAAGAGAATACTTAATATTTTTGAGCAAGTTTTTGATTTTATTAGGTAGGAGGGGCTATAATATATGATGATCTAAAATATCCCATCTAAGTGTTTTTGATACTCAGACTGCACATTATTTTGCCTTTTGTTTTTAGATGACATTTCATTCCCATCATAGTTGAGCTTTGTGAGCCCAGCTACTCCTGAACTGATGCCACCTTACTTTCTGTACTGTTACAACTTTAAAGCTCCACCCTTCACTTCTCATTACAGTGATCTCCTTCAGCTTTTCAGATCCAGACTGTAGATGTTCCTTTGCTGTGTTTACACAAGATCCTGTTCTGTTCAGCAGCAAATTGGGCCAGAAAGGCTTTCCCACTTTATTTTAACTTCTATTCAAATCCATAAAAGAAATTCTAGTGTATCCTTTATTTTTTCAGGATAAAGTGAATACTTTATACATGTTGCTATAGTCTGTAGATGACTATTGGCATATATCACTTTACCCCCAATTATCTGTATATGTTCTTAATTTGTCTAATTTTATTTTTGTCTCCCTCATATTAATTTTTATACTTGTTATACTCTGGTTTGCTCCTGTGAGGCCACATCCTCTTTTTGTTTCTCACAACACAGCATACATCCTGATGAGACTGTAAATACTCTACAGGACAACACCTCCTGAGCCTCTCACATGCATCGCCTGATCCATTGATTGTTACTTCATGAGAGAAGAATCACACACACCAGCTAGTTGAGGTCACTCTACTGATAATATGTTCCGAAGTTTTTTAAAATTACATATTAATTTATTCTGTTCATTCAATCAGTATCTGTTGCTTATCTCTTATGTCCAGATAATGTTGCTGGACTACAAGTATATAAAGGTACATACAGTACTCTACCATTATATATAATATATATATATATATATATATATATATTATAAACAAGACAAAGACAGCAATAATATAGTATTAATTAGTAATAGAAAATGTAGCTATCAGGATAGGGTAAATTATACTGTGGTAACATGCAAGCATGTAATTTCAGGGCCTCAAATTTAATTTCTCTTTTATGCAAAAATAATCTACAGGAATGGCTAAGTCTCTGAGGAAACTTTCTTATTTGTAGTGCTTCTAAAGTCTGGGGCAATTTGACCTTAAGTACCTTCATCTGGAAATAAAATCAGAATGCCAACTGATACATTTGTGAAGGTGATCAGCTGAAAGTCTCATATTTGCTGTTAAATGCCTGGGCATAGGAATGGTGCATGTCCATTATACTGCTGATCAGTTCGCTAAAGCTAAGCATATGACTCTATTCACATGAAAGGAATGAGGATGATCAGTTTTATATGCTTTAAAAGAGAATGCAGCCATATAGAGTTAAGTTTCTAAAATTTCTATGCAGAAAGACAATAGTAACAGGATAACAGGGGTTTGTTGTGCTTGGGAGTATTACAATTTGATCCCTAATTCTTATAATAATAGTTGAGCAAATATTTTGAAAGAAGTGGTGTGAAGCATGGGAGCTAATTTGTCAGACATCGAAATAATTCACTGTGAAGGTCTTGAGCAAAGTGGGTGGTGTTTGGAGTCAGGGGAGAAAGGGAGTGGGTGAATAAAATGTCAGAGAGAGAGAGAGAGAGAGAGAGAGAGAGGAAGAGAGAGAGAGAGACAGAGAGAGAGAGAGAGAGAGAGAGAGGAGAATGAATGTATTTGGCCCATGTCCACCTACATTTCTTACATTGCTTACAGATCAGCCAGTTCAGGGATTACGTCAGCTGTATTTTTTTTTTTTTTTAAAACATATCCTCACTGTAGAACATGGTTGTGGTATAAATAAATAAATGAAATAAAAAGTTACTAAACAAATCCAAGTACCATGCATCTTTGTTGAAACTGAAATTAGTACTGCATTTTGATAATAGGAAGAACAATTGTAACATACAATTTTACTATGCATTCATTTTCTTTTAGTTAATATTTTATTCCATTCATTATAATCATGCTGAAGATCATGGACTTTATAGACAGATAGTCCTCTGTTCCTACCTTCATATTCCTACTATAGCGATGGGCAACCTTTTCTAAGTGTTCTGATGAATCACACATTCGTTATTATTAATAATCAACTCATAAGAGTTGACTGAGTATGAAATGAGATTTTAGCACAGAACTTGGGCACATGAAAAACTGATATGAAAATGACTTCCCTCTCTATGCATTTGTATGTGTGTTCATATAGACATAAACACATCTTTATATATACAAAATGCATAACAAATGCAAGACATCTTTGACATATTGAGTTTAAATGTCAAAGCTGACTATGATAGTTTACAGACTCATGTGTTACTAGAAACACAATGTTATTCTTAAATCAAATGCAGAGGAAATATTGGGAAATTTGGAATAGAAATCTGAGATCTGACCTACAGACTTGGATTTTATTGTCTACATGGTTCACTCTTTCCATGAGTCTGTCTTCTCATAAGTAATATGATGATTTTCATACCTACACTTATCCAGTGTGTCTGATAGGTTAAGTGGAAATAAAATGGAAATGGACATATACCAGGGTTATCAATATTAATTTCAAATGTAAAAATATTTTGGTGTTTTTCTTAAATCTTTATAACATGTTTTACTTTGAGGAGATACATGATAAAAGAGCGTGTATTGTCAGTGAATCTTCAGATAATAGGAAAACCATGGAGAAAACTTTAAGTGGAAAGTATAGTATTCAAGAATCAGCTAAAGTGTCTCCAGTACAAAATAATAAAAACCAAAGACACGACTTTAACAGAAGCAACGGCATGGAACCTACAGCATCTTTCCTAGGTTTTAGTCAATGACACGTCAGACTCATTATGTTTGATTCATTGGGTTTCAGTGTCTGAAGCTGAGGGCTGCACTTTCTGCAACCAGTCGTGGAAGAACAAATGAAGCTCCAAATGGACAGCTCAGCATCTTCACTGCTCGGGAGTTCAGGTCACTGAGAGAACATTAGTGCTTGGACGCTGAGGATCTTGCTGTTCTGGCCCTGAAACTCATTTATTTGTATCTGATGTCGTCCACACATCGTAGGTGCTTGATAATACACATAGATAAGCATCACTTACTACTGGTTTGATCTGGGTCATGGGATATCATATGGGAAGAGTAAAACTTTGAAAAAAAGTAGACCCATCACAGAAATGACAACAGCTTACTTTGAAAAATATCAAAGCATAAAAGGCAAACTGAAGGTGTTAGTGTGGGACGGATGGATTGGCAAATAGATGATAAAGTAAATACTGTCCAATGTTAAATGTCCTGGGTGTATATATGTCCATTGTATAATTTTATAAATATTTGAGCTTTTTTTTTATAATAAAAACATTTATGAAAGGAAAATGAAACTAGAAATAGATTATCAGAAAGCAAATCTAGGTGAGGTCTGTAGCTTTAAGATAGTAGTACAAATAAGACAGTTATAGGGGACACTTTAAGTTCTTCTAATAATTATAGAGAATAGTGTTTGTGAGAGGCCGGCAATATAACGATTGGTGACTTACTTACCCAAGGGTTTAGTCATATTGACTGTAGTTAATAATATTGTATTACATGTTTGCAATTCAATAAATGTTCTTATGTAAAATGTTGTCATCACAAAAATCAATGAATCAATCAATGAATCAATAAAAATGTAAGTGGAGAATTTTTGGAGCTGATGATGTTGTTGGTATTGATTATGTTGATGGCTCATGGGTATATTACCTACAAACATCATATTGCACATGTACAACTGTTTAGAGTGTCAGCTATGATTCAATAAAGTAGTTTTCAAAACTATGAACACTGCGAAACATCGTGGTAGAACAATATCCTTGCCAAGCAAATAATGAGTGTTGAAAACCATCGTCAGAAGTTTTCTCTTCCTTCTTTGTGTACACCACTGTGGTATTAAACTCCACATCGGACTTACTGAATTCCCCACCACTGTCCCTGTCTTAATGTGAAACAATTTGACTTAGCCTTGTGAAGTCCACTCCAACAGTTGCTTCTCCATTTGCAATGGCACTATAATGATACATCTTGATTCTCAAATGGATTGGATGAATGGAGAGACAACTAAGAAATAAAGCCACTGGGCTCATTATAGGTCAGATTTATTTTTTTTTGAAGTGAGAAGACTCATACTAAGTGTAAGTGACAAGTTCTGGTGTAGTTGTATCGAGATTCACAGTGGGGAGGGAGGGAACTCTGCTTTTTGCCTTGTGCCTTATTAGCTAGTTCATAAATACTACTTGTAAGTTCATTTACCCTGTTGCTGCTGCTACAATATCCCTTCACTGATAGGAGAACTTGGCTTCTTCAGGGTTTCTATGTAGTCTGAAGGCCAGTGGCTCTCTGGGCTTTAACACTAAGTTGGGACTGCTGATGCTTCTACATTTCTGTGCTGAGTAGCTATGCCTTAGTCTTTCAACCTCTCCACCAATTTCTGGACTCCTCAAACTGTATCATGCAAGCAATGTAGTAAAGCCACTTTTAGTATAATATTGCTTCTATTGCTTCTGTTCCTTTAAAGAACCTTGATCGATAGAGTCACTGATGTCTGTATTCTTGGTAAAATCCAAACCAAGCCAAACATCTCTGAAAGGGAATGTATTCTGGAAGATTCACTTCTGACATATGATCTATGTGTTATTCTTCTGTGCCTCAGTTTCCATATCTATTATATAAAGATAATATTCATTTTTACTTAATTAACTTCTATTTATTTTATTTCTACATCTATTTCTGTTTTTTTTTTTTTTTTTTTTTTTTTTTTTTTTTTTTTTTTTGACAAGGTCTCAATATTTAGCCCTAGCTAGCCTGGAACTCTCTTTGTAGACCAGACTGACCTTGAATTCACAGAGATCTGCCTGCACCTGCCTTCTGAGTGCTGGGATTAAAGGTATGCTCTGCCATGCTCAGGTTTGTGACATTTAAATGGCTCTTTTTTTTTTCTATTTTTTTTGTTTTTGAGATTAAAATTTGTATTTTACTTCTCATTTTTAAATTTTAATGGACTTGTTCAATTTAAAGCTGAAGTTTTCCTTAGAATCTGAACTTTAGTTACAGTTCACAAATGCTAATATGATGTACCTCTGACAAAGGGTTCAGTTTGACATGCCTTCATATATGTATATATTTTAGGAAGTGTCTACTGTATTAGGTTTCCAAAGTACACATCAAATGACTTTTAATTTTAGGTGTGTCTTCTATATTTCCTCCCATAACTCACATCTTCCCCCTTCCTCCATCCCACTTGATCCTCTTATTTCTGCTCCTCCATCCATATGTAAATATGTATTCTATTTCCCTTTCCTGACAAGATCTATCTGTTCCCTCTCATCTCCCTTACTCAATACCTACCCTCTGTGGTTCTATGGATTGTAACTTTGTTATCATTGACTTAACAGGTAATATCCACTTATAAATGAACATATGCCATATTTGTCTTTCTGAGTCTGGGATACTTTACTTAAGATTTTTCTAGTTCCATCCATTTGCCTGAAAAATTCCTAATATCAATTAAAAAAAAAAAACCAAGCAGCCAAACATGATTTCATTGGGAAATGTACCACGTTTTCTTTATCCATTCATCTAGGATATTCCCCATTTCTAGCCATCATGAAAAGAGCAGCAATGAATGTGGTACATGAAGTGTCACTATGATAGCACGAAGCATCCTTTGTACATATGCCCAAGAGTGGTATAGATGCATCTTGAGGTCTGAGAGACGTAAGATGAAATTTCAAAGTAGTTTTGGTTTGTATTTTTCTAATGGCTAAGGATATTGAACATTTCTTTAAATGTTTCTCAGCCACTTGAGTTTCCTACACTGAGAATTCTCTTTTAGATCAGTACTTCATTTTAAATTATTTGTTTTCTTGATATGTTTTTCTTTAGTTCTTTACATATTTTGGATATTAGCCCTCTATCTGATGTGCTGTTGGTTAAAATATTTTTCTATCTTGTAGTTTACCCCTTTGTTCAGATGACATTGTTCTTTGCTGTTCAAAATCTCAGCTTCATGGAGTCCCATTTATTAAATTTTATCAAAGTGCCTGTGCAATTGGTGTTTTGCCCAGAAAGTCTTTTCCTATGCCAATAAGTTCAAGGCTATTCCTCAATTTCTCTTCTATCAGGTTCAGTATATCTGGCTTTATATTGGGGATTTCAATCCTTGGAGTTGAGTTTTGTGCAGGATGGAAAGTGCAGATTTATTTGCATTCTTCTGAATGCAGACATTTATTTGTTGAGGAAGATGTCATTTGTTTTGTGTGCATTTCTGGCCTCTGTATAAAAATCAGGTGCCTATATATAGCTTGTGAATATATATCTGCATCTTCAACTAAATTCTATTAATCAACATGTCTGTTTTTTTGCCAATACCATGCAGTTTTTATTACTATAATTTTGTGGCACAATTTGAAATTGAAAATGGTGACAGTTCTTTTAACATTCAGGATTATTTTAGCTATCCTATTATGTGTGTGTGTTTGTATGTACATATGTATGTATGTGATTGTGAGTGTGTGTTTCCATATAAAGCTTAGATTTTCCTTTCAAAATCTGTAAGAATTTGTGTTGAAATTTTGATGGGCTGTGCATTGAATCTGTAGATTATTTTGCTAGGATGTCTATTTTTACTATATTAATCCTACTAATCAATGAGCATTTTTTTCATCTTTCGATATCTTTAATTTCTTTCTTCAGTTGATGTAACTTTTTGATTTTAACATACAAGTCTTTCACTTGCTTGATTAGAGATATTCTAATATGGTTTATATGATTTGAGGCTATTGTAAAGGATATACTTTCTGTAAATTCTTTCTCAGTCCATTTATCATTTCTATATAGGATGGCTACTGCCTGTTTTCTTTGTGAGTTCATTTTGTATCCAGTCACATTTCTGAAAGTGTTTATCAGGTTTAGTTCTCCAATGGAATTTTGGACACACATACACACACACACACACACACACACAAAACACACACACACACACACACACAATTATAAAGATACTTGATTCCTTTGTTTCTAATTCCTAGACCTTTGATCTCCTTTAGTTGTCTCATTGCTCTAGCTAAGACTACAAGTCCTATCTTGAATGGGATGGATAGAGAAAACAACCTTGCCTTGTTCCTGAACTTAGTTGAATTGTTTTGGGGTTCTTTTAATATAAGTTGATGTTGGCTATCGACTTTCTGTAAATTGTGTTTTTTATATTGAGATATGTCTCTAGTATTCCTAACTTAAAAGAGTTTTTATCATCAAGGGGTCTTGGATTTTGTCAAATCCATTATATGATCATGTGTTTTTGTTTGTTTGATTTTCTTCATGTTGTTTATATGGTGGATCACATTTATTATTTTCATATATTGAACCATGCCTGTATCTCTGGGATGAAGTCTACTTGGTCTTGTGGATGATCTCTCTGATGTGTTCTTAGATTTCGTTTACAAGTATTTTATTGGGTACTTTTGCATCAGTGTTCATAAGGGAAACTAGTCTGTAATTAATTCTCTCTGTCTCTGTCTCTGTCTGTCTGTCTGTCTCTCTCTCTTTGTCTCTGTCTCTCTCTGTCTCTGTCTCTCTCTCTCTCTCTCTCTCTTGTGATTTGGTTACCAGGGTAAGTGTGACATCATTAAATGAATAAATGTTTCTTCTGCTTCTATTTTGTGGAATAATTTGAGGTATTGACATGAAGTCTTCTTTAAAGGTTTGGTAGAATTCTGCACTAAAACTATCTAGCCCCAGAATATTTAGCACATTGTCAAGTTACAGATGTATAAAATTTCATTTTTTAGTTCCAATCTTATTTCTTCCTTTTCTATATTGTTTAATTTCAATCAGATAATTTTGCTTTTTATTCTATCTCTACTGGCTTTTGAGTTGTACATTCTTGTGTTTGTGTGTGTGTGTGTTTCTGTGTTCCATGGAGCCTGTGTGAAGCCTGTGTGGAGGTTACTTGCAAGAGGAGATATCTCCTTCCACTGCAGTGGTCCTTGAGATTGAACCTAGGTAGCTTTGCTTATCAGAGGGGCTTTTATACACTGTATCAGAGGGGCTTTTATACACTGGGCCATCTCAGAAGCCCTTTCTATTTAAATTATTATTTTAGGGTAGAGGTCTGAAAACTTTTATTTTTTTTTTTCTGGAAAAGACTACATAGTAAATAGCTTGGGCTTTGAATCTATAATGGATGATATAGAAAGTAGTTCATCCTATATATGGCATATGAAGCCATAGTAAAAAATAAACAAATATACTTGGCTGTAAGCCAATAAAACTTTATAAAGAAAACCAATTTGCTAGCCAGATTTGGTCCATGGGCTGTTTTTTGTAGGCCTTTGTTTTAAAGATGAAAATGTACTTAACTAACAACAGCTCATTACATTAGACATACTTCCCCAAGGGCAAAACTCTCACAACACTTTCAATTTCATTACCTGTTCATCTGTTGGGCTACTTTTATGTAGTAGTATTTACTTATGATTTTGTTAAAAATTTCAAGGCAATTATTAATGTTATGGATTTAAATAGCAACATTCTTAATATTTATGTCACCGTGAGTATTGTTCTACTGTTCTTCATACTTCCCATGTTATTATACTTCTATCTGGATTTATAATATTGCACTTTGGCAAACTTTTTTATGTATTTATTACTGTGACAATGACTAAATGTGATATCACTTACTTTTTATGTCTGCGAAAGTCTCCATGTTATGTCTGCTTTTAAAGGATATTTTCCTAGAGGGACAATTCTAAACCAAAATGACCTGGAACTCCCTATGTCTTAATGCTATCATGGCACTGCCCATGCCTCTGCTGCTCTTATTAAAGAACTAACTGAATAGCTTTTTTCAGCTGACTTATTTTTTTTTTCCTTAAAAATTTGCCTCCAACTATTTGCAATTATACATTGATGTGTGCAGGTGCAGTTTTTCTTAGTTTTCTCCACTTGGAGTAAACTAACACATGTGAGATCTGTGGATTTGATCTTTTTCATCAGTTTCGGAAAAATTTCAGTTGGCATTGATATAACTATTACTTCAGCCCCACTTCATTGGGCTTCTTCTGTGATGACAATTACATGTAAACTTTGCTGTGTCTGATGTGTCTCTCTCTGTGTCTTAATATTTTCATTTGTTAATGAAGCAATTTGGATAGTCATATTGATTTGAGTTTGAGTTTAGTAAACTCATTTCCATTTTTTCAGTTTGGTAAATATATATATATATATATATATATATATATATATATATATATATAATAACTTCTAATTTAACATGAATATTTATCAACCTAGAACACATATTTGGGTCTCTCTTTTTAAAAATAGGTTCCAATTTTGTGTTGAAAATGTCTGTCTTGTCATTCACTGTCCTTCTGACTCTTTTGAACTTTATTATCAATGCTGGAACATTGTCAGTGGGTTTAATGGTAGGCAATCAAGTTATATGGGTAAAGAAGTCACAGGTTGATTAATGTTATTCTGAGACTTAGTTATCAAAGTAGTAACAGGTGTTTCCATTATTGCCTCTTGTTGGCTCTCTTTGTTTGCCCAGTCTCATCCATCAGGCTATAATACAGCGTGAAGGAAGCAACTGAAACTATGGCTTACTGATCCAGCATCATCTGGGGACTTTCCAAGCTTTTGAATGATAAGCCAAATGAGTTTCTTTTCTTTATTAATATAATATCCCATTCAGTTGTCTCTCTGTCACCTGGTTGCTTGTAGTCACTTTCTAACTTGCGTACCCATTTCCCATGAAACACTTGTGCATGTGTTTGTATTTGAATAGAAGGGCTGATAGAAAATGTGTTCCATAACTCAGCTAAACAAATAATAGTACACTGTGAGCTTTGAATTGAATAATACATGTCCCCAGTCTTGTATTATTCTATTTCAGAACAGTTTTGTGTATGAAATACATACTTTTAGATGGTTAAAAAATAGACTAATACAATCAGGCAGTAACAGTTGTCTTTGATTTCTTTTAAAATGATAAATACCATTGTAGGTCATTGTTTGAAGACTGAGATTAGCTTTATTGTGATTGAAATGTGTAACAATTTAAGAAAATCATTAGTATCTTATGATGTGATTGTCCAATACATTTACAGCCCTCTTTAAGCCTATTATATGTTTTCAAGATGATCAAGGTAGAATTACGTTAACATTAAATCTTAGGCAACCATATAACATTAGTGAGAGTGATAAAACTTTCTTAGATTTGCCAGACCACATCTTGTCTAAGGAGAGCAAATTGACTGTGACAAACTTTGGGTATCAATACACATATACAAATACTTCTTGAGAACCTGCTATGATTCCAACACTGTTCTGAGCCTGTTAGATACCTACTGTACTCTGAGTCAAGCATCTGTAGCCTGTTTTGTCCTGTCAACTACCTCCGTTGTAATTTTTCATTTATGCTGTCTCTTAGAGTTTATCTTTGCCTATTCCAAATAATTATTTCTGTGTTCTTGCTTTTATAAGTCAAATTTAGTGAGTTAGATATTTTAAAATTAAAACAAAATTAGGTATGCAAGTCTTTTGCCTGCATATATGTCCGTGTTCCACATATATGCCTCGTACCTGTGGATGCCAGGAGAGGGCATTGGATCTCCTAAAACTGGAGTTACAGAGGGTTGTGATGGTCATATGCATGCTGATAATCAAATATGAGTTCACTGGAAGAGCATCTAGTGTGTGTGTGTGTGTGTATTTTTTTTTATGTATGTGTTGTGTAGTATATTACATATATATTTGTGTGTAGACAACATTAAATGAATTTAGCACCTTCATTGCTTTTATAAATACTACAGATATAAATTTATAAATAGAATCCAAGAGAGATTGGACTATAGGAATGCACTACCATGCCAGCCTATATGATGCCTGTGGGCAATATTCAATAAATGATGGTAAGTTAGTGCAAACTGGTGAAAATCACAATCAGAGTCTAGTATTATCTCATTGCCCCATGCAAATGGAGGAGGGAAAGGCATTTGTGAAGTGGTAATGTATTATCACCACTTTCCATGCTAAAACATTTTCAATAGTCTCCATTCTCTAATCACTGCTATGAAACTTATACTTTAAAATAAAGAGTGTGATGCTGTGGAAACATCAGCATCAGATTCATCTTTATATGATGCTTTTCTAACTAGTTGTGAGTACTCTTCCTTGGTCATTATTGATGCTCCACTGCTTAACTGACATACACAGCCCCCATGTGTATTTTGACTGCATATATGTCTTTGCTTATGGGCAGTGCCCACGTGGCCAGAGGAAGGAGGACGATCTCCAAGCATTGTAGCTTTTATTTTTATAGTGTTTTAGTTTTTATTTATCAGTTAACCTTTTCAGCAATGATTTTTATTGGACATTTATCTCCATTTCACAATATAGGAATGAAATATTTTGGAGGCAGAATGATTTGCCTAAATTTACATACTGAGTTGAGATATGGACATCAAAAGAGGATAAATTTACCTTGACAACACAAAAGAAATGTGTAGTTCATAGTTCACTTTAGTCTTTCACAATTATTGATTAGGTCAAGCTTCTTTATAGATTGATCAAATCTGAAAAGCTCTCCCTGATGTGCCATGTATCTATTCTTTCAGGAACAAGCAAAGCATGCTAAACTCTCCAAATATGGCTGTTTGTCCAGTCATTCTTCATACCTTAGATCCTGGCTACACATACTGTTATATGCATAACTAGTATTGTTTTCTCTTCCTGTTGAAATTACCATCTTTAATGATATTCTTGCCTTGAGGTGTATTATGTTCAATACTATACTTGATTATGTATCTATATACATTTATATTATACAATTGCTTTTCTTGAGAATATTATCAAGACAAATAATATCAAGGTAGAAAAATTTAAATAATTTATGAATGAATAATTTTAGAAAGTTATTAATTCTAAAGTTTTATTTTATTTCTAGTGTACCATGAGCTGACTTCCAACTCAATCCAGTTGAGAATAGAAACTCACTCTGAAAAGCTAAAGTATAATTGGAAAATTAATTTGCTCATTCTTAAAACCACACAATGAATACCAAATCCAAATTACTTTTGTATTATCCTGTATTTTCACTTGTTATCCTCTTGATCCCCTTATTAATATGGATATTTAAGAGTTGAATATGTGAGTACTGAACTAATATTCATCCTTGTCAAATACAGCCATTTGTCTGTACCCATCTTTGAGAAAGCATCCATCATGTATGTAAAGCAGGACATCATAGTATGCAGTAAGGAGTACACTGAATATTTAAAGTGGGTTTTTGGGATATTTGAGGACTGAAATATTGGTGAAGACTGAGGAAACTGTTTGAGAAGAGACTACAAAGCAAGTGCTAAGAATTTATGCTGTGAGATTTCCAGATCTGCATTTATACCAGGCAAAGAAAAAGAAAACAAACAGTTTAGGGAATGTCTATCTAGTATATCAATGGACATCATAATTTTACTTGGTATTATTTCAAGACAAATGTGCTTTATTCAAGTCTTAAGTGCCAGAAATAATAGCAAAAAAATGGTCATATCTTCCTTTCTTTAATGAGGCCAAAGATTAAAACCTTATTTTCACCTTTATTCAAAGACTTCAACCTCCTCAGACATGTATTCACCAACTCCTCTGCCCTATAAATCTTTAAAGTGCCTTGGAGGAGATGAAAGCAGCACTAGCTGAGAGAAACATTAGGAAAATTTAACCTAAATGATGACAAAATGGATTGCTCTGTATTTGTCTTGATTTGATATATCACTTCCAAATTAAAATATTCATTGAATATCAATTCCTTGATTTCAGTATTTTTGTTTCTAGGTTTTAAAAATCTAACAAATAACTTTGTTGATTTCTTTAAATGTATAATCTTTATTAAACAGCAGGTCGAATAGAAATTCTCTTAAGAGAATGAAGCCTTCCTAGAATCTATTTCCCCCATTCTAAAAACAAAGAAAAACAAAACACAATGCTGGCTTTAAAAATATACAGTTGTGGTCATAATTTCTATCTAAGAGTAAACGTCAAAGATAATACATATTTGAATTTTTCACTGCACAGAGAACCTAGAAGTGAGAATGAATTTCCTAGTGCATGCATTCATTTGCATTCTTTAACTGAGTGGAATCTTACGGGGATTTTTAAAAGATTAATGTTTTAGCTTAGCATACAAAGTAATGGGTCTCATTATGTCATTTTCATACACATGTGCCATTAACTTTGTTCTCATTTGTTCCTTATGGAGATTTTTATGTATGCTCAGATGGAAGTGGAAATATATAGCTTATTCTTGTACATCACATGCACTGTGTTGTCCACGTGATCAACTCAGGTGAATGTCTTGAGTTAAAGAAGGACCGAATTCCGCATTGACTTACCAGGAATCTATTAAGTTGGACTCTGGTGGCCATATCTATGACAGACACAAGCAAAAAGGATCCTCTCCTGTTTAATTTTAAATATCCCATGAATGTGGCTACTACCACATTCAATGGTTGATTTTCTATAATTTATAAGTCTTTCACAGAGCAACCGGAGTGAGTGTTTGGTCTTTGCAATTCAGGACCCACGAAGCTGACTGACTTGGGAACTTCTGAGGGTGTACAAGGCCAGTTATGGCTGTGATTATATTCTAGCCAGTCTTCTACTAGAAAATGTTTCTGCTTTGCCACATCTTAATGCAATCAGGCACTCTCAGAATGTTAGTGTTAGGGAAAGTTAATCTCCTGTATTTCTATCTGGGTCACTGCTTCCAGTAATTTATGACTTTAACTTAAAGCTTTGGAGTATGTATGTCAAACCAGATTCTTTAACATCTCATTCCCAACAAAGGGTCACATTAATTTTAATCATTATTACCTCATATACTTATCTTTATCACAGCATCTTTTGCACCCTGCTTTGTTTATCTTTGACTAACTTATGCTCCCGTCTATCATTATTCATTCATTCAATAAACATTTATGGAACATCTACTATGTGCCAGGCATTTCTCCATGAATTGGCAAGTTGAAAGTTCATCTTTCACCGTTCTTTTAAATCTCAAATAAATGATTTTGAGTTCAAACATGGCCATTTGTTAAGTCCTACTCACCACCAAACTACCTTCTTAGAAAGTATGACCTTCTACTAATATATTCAGAGGTTTCACTCAATGGTTTCTCAGCCCGGATGTTTCTACATGTGAGACAAAGAATCATGGTGGAAGTGTTGGACCAGGGAGCAGTTGTGAACCCCAAAAGACCACCAAGGAGCCTACTGTGATGTAATCACAATAGGGTCTCTTTAGTATAAACTAGGATTTGGGCTTACTCGCTGACGAACCACAGGACTGTTTGGTGAAGCAGCCCAAACTCTTATTGGGAAAGATTTTATAGGAAATGGCAAGCAAAGGAGGGGTTAATGGAGGGGGTATCCAGTGTGGCAAGCATCTCTATTGTAGGGTGAGAGGTGGGTACTCTGAAGCAAGACCCTAAACAACCATGAACATTCTGAAAGTACATCTGAAACAATCAGACTAATCTTTGATTAACTGTTGCTAAGAAGTAGCTAGAGAGTAACTCTGGCCAAGGAGAAGCTGTCAGTTCTTTCCTAGTATGGGTTTAGTTGTAGGTCAAATTCTCAGGCTTTTTTTTTTTTTTTTTTCTTTTAAAATGGAGGCCGATCCCAAGATGGAGTAGGTTTGGTTTCTCAGAAGCATATTGTGGGGAAAGTTTACTCACCTCCCTGAGTCAGGGACATAGAGTTCACTTTAATAGCTGAGCTCCTAACCAATTCTTATAATCTGAATATCCATAAATAAATTAATTCACTCCTGACATCAAAGAGCTCCTGACCCAGTCACATCTCAGAGGACCCATCTCTAAATATAGCTTCATGGGGACCACAACTTTAACATATGAACTTCTGGGTCACACTTAAGTCCCAGTTATTAATCCTGAACTACTTACCATTGCTTTTAAATAAAATAATGCTTAATCTATGCTATGAAGACCTGCCAGATCAGCCTTGGCCTATCCTTGTAGTCAGAATGTGTCTCTATCCTTATTGTCTGGACTTGGTCACTCGACCTTATATCCAGTTCCCTCTAGGCTCATGGTTTTTGAACTTGCTATTCCTCTCCACTCAAATGGTCCTCTCATTTCTGATTATCATCTCTGTTCTTGACTTCCCTCATTAGAGACTCAAGAAATCTCTCTAAAATCTTTATCAGGCCAAACTCTTCTTTGCTCTCACAAAGAAGGCGACTGCCTTTATGTAATTTTAATAGAATTCTTATTCTATATTCGTTTCCATTTCATTTTACAGCTTTGTTTTCTGAGGCAGTGCTCCAAGGAGCACAGGGGCCAGCAATAAGTGTCTTTCCTATTGTCCTTCTAGGCTCCAGCATAGTCTTTGACGTTTATGGAGACTACACAAACTTACCAATTTATAAATATTTAATGCCTTGAGAATTGGAATCTGAATGTTAAGGCAGGTTTTAATGTTGAGTATGTGAACTCAAAGAGGGCAGGTAAATGTTGGCATAAGGAGGTTCCTAAGACTTTTAGGATTTTATTCAAATTTTTTGTGATTATGGATTTTGAAGGAAAGAGCCTTAAGCTCTCATGAGATCCTAAAATGAAAAAAAGTAATTTTTCAAGGTTAATAAGAACTTCAGGAAGCTCTCAGACTTGATTTTGTCTTTTTTTTTTTTAATCACCTCTAACATTGAAACACTTACAAAACTTTTATTTCATCAATAACATGGCAGAGTATTTATAAAGTCTGGAAAGAATGTGCTTAGTGATACATTAAGCAAATTCAGCAACACTAGGAGTTGATATGAATTTGAATGAGAATTCAGCTGGAGTTTCTCATCCTGATTTTTATTCTTTAAAGAGCAGAGACCTGGCCATAAACAGGTAAGGATTAAATTTCTGAAGGAGGATGATGGATGTAGGCTTGCGGCTGAGGCTCAGCAGTCCAGAGTACTGAACTAATATTCATCTTGTCAAATACAGCCATTTGTCTGTACCCATCTTTGAGAAAGCATCCATCATGTATGTAAAGCAGACATCAGAGTATGCAGTAAGGAGTACACTGAATATTTAAAGTGGGTTTTTGGGATATTTGAGGACTGAAATATTGGTGAAGACTGAGGAAACTGTTTGAGAAGAGACTACAAAGCAAGTGCTAAGAATTTATGCTGTGAGATTTCCAGATCTGCATTTATACCAGGCAAAGAAAAAGAAAACAAACAGTTTAGGGAATGTCTATCTAGTATATCAATGGACATCATAATTTTACTTGGTATTATTTCAAGACAAATGTGCTTTATTCAAGTCTTAAGTGACCAGAAATAATAGCAAAAAAATGGTCATATCTTCCTTTCTTTAATGAGGCCAAAGATTAAAACCTTATTTTCACCTTTATTCAAAGACTTCAACCTCCTCAGACATGTATTCACCAACTCCTCTGCCCTATAAATCTTTAAAGTGCCTTGGAGGAGACTGAAAGCAGCACTAGCTGAGAGAAACATTAGGAAAATTTAACCTAAATGATGACAAAATGGATTGCTCTGTATTTGTCTTGATTTGATATATCACTTCCAAATTAAAATATTCATTGAATATCAATTCCTTGATTTCAGTATTTTTGTTTCTAGGTTTTAAAAATCTAACAAATAACTTTGTTGATTTCTTTAAATGTATAATCTTTATTAAACAGCAGGTCGAATAGAAATTCTCTTAAGAGAATGAAGCCTTCCTAGAATCTATTTCCCCCATTCTAAAAACAAAGAAAAACAAAACACAATGCTGGCTTTAAAAATATACAGTTGTGGTCATAATTTCTATCTAAGAGTAAACGTCAAAGATAATACATATTTGAATTTTTCACTGCACAGAGAACCTAGAAGTGAGAATGAATTTCCTAGTGCATGCATTCATTTGCATTCTTTAACTGAGTGGAATCTTACGGGGATTTTTAAAAGATTAATGTTTTAGCTTAGCATACAAAGTAATGGGTCTCATTATGTCATTTTCATACACATGTGCCATTAACTTTGTTCTCATTTGTTCCTTATGGAGATTTTTATGTATGCTCAGATGGAAGTGGAAATATATAGCTTATTCTTGTACATCACATGCACTGTGTTGTCCACGTGATCAACTCAGGTGAATGTCTTGAGTTAAAGAAGGACCGAATTCCGCATTGACTTACCAGGAATCTATTAAGTTGGACTCTGGTGGCCATATCTATGACAGACACAAGCAAAAAGGATCCTCTCCTGTTTAATTTTAAATATCCCATGAATGTGGCTACTACCACATTCAATGGTTGATTTTCTATAATTTATAAGTCTTTCACAGAGCAACCGGAGTGAGTGTTTGGTCTTTGCAATTCAGGACCACACGAAGCTGACTGACTTGGGAACTTCTGAGAGGTGTACAAGGCCAGTTATGGCTATGATTATATTCTAGCCAGTCTTCTACTAGAAAATGTTTCTGCTTTGCCACATCTTAATGCAATCAGGCACTCTCAGAATGTTAGTGTTAGGGAAAAGTTAATCTCCTGTATTTCTATCTGGGTCACTGCTTCCAGTAATTTATGACTTTAACTTAAAGCTTTGGAGTATGTATGTCAAACCAGATTCTTTAACATACTCATTCCCAACAAAGGGTCACATTAATTTTAATTCATTATTACCTCATATACTTATCTTTATCACAGCATCTTTTGCACCCTGCTTTGTTTATCTTTGACTAACTTATGCTCCCGTCTATCATTATTCATTCATTCAATAAACATTTATGGAACATCTACTATGTGCCAGGCATTTCTCCATGAATTGGCAAGTTGAAAGTTCAATCTTTCACCGTTCTTTTAAATCTCAAATAAATGATTTTGAGTTCAAACATGGCCATTTGTTAAGTCCTACTCACCACCAAACTACCTTCTTAGAAAGTATGACCTTCTACTAATATATTCAGAGGTTTCACTCAATGGTTTCTCAGCCCGGATGTTTCTACATGTGAGACAAAGAATCATGGTGGAAGTGTTGGACCAGGGAGCAGTTGTGAACCCCAAAAGACCACCAAGGAGCCTACTGTGATGTAATCACAATAGGGTCTCTTTAGTATAAACTAGGATTTGGGCTTACTCGCTGACGAACCACAGGACTGTTTGGTGAAGCAGCCCAAACTCTTATTGGGATAAGATTTTATAGGAAATGGCAAGCAAAGGAGGGGTTAATGGAGGGGGTATCCAGTGTGGCAAGCATCTCTATTGTAGGGTGAGAGGTGGGTACTCTGAAGCAAGACCCTAAACAACCATGAACATTCTGAAAGTACATCTGAAACAATCAGACTAATCTTTGATTAACTGTTGCTAAGAAGTAGCTAGAGAGTAACTCTGGCCAAGGAGAAGCTGTCAGTTCTTTCCTAGTATGGGTTTAGTTGTAGGTCAAATTCTCAGGCTTTTTTTTTTTTTTTTTCTTTTAAAATGGAGGCCGATCCCAAGATGGAGTAGGTTTGGTTTCTCAGAAGCATATTGTGGGGAAAGTTTACTCACCTCCCTGAGTCAGGGACATAGAGTTCACTTTAATAGCTGAGCTCCTAACCAATTCTTATAATCTGAATATCCATAAATAAATTAATTCACTCCTGACATCAAAGAGCTCCTGACCCAGTCACATCTCAGAGGACCCATCTCTAAATATAGCTTCATGGGGACCACAACTTTAACATATGAACTTCTGGGTCACACTTAAGTCCCAGTTATTAATCCTGAACTACTTACCATTGCTTTTAAATAAAATAATGCTTAATCTATGCTATGAAGACCTGCCAGATCAGCCTTGGCCTATCCTTGTAGTCAGAATGTGTCTCTATCCTTATTGTCTGGACTTGGTCACTCGACCTTATATCCAGTTCCCTCTAGGCTCATGGTTTTTGAACTTGCTATTCCTCTCCACTCAAATGGTCCTCTCATTTCTGATTATCATCTCTGTTCTTGACTTCCCTCATTAGAGACTCAAGAAATCTCTCTAAAATCTTTATCAGGCCAAACTCTTCTTTGCTCTCACAAAGAAGGCGACTGCCTTTATGTAATTTTAATAGAATTCTTATTCTATATTCGTTTCCATTTCATTTTACAGCTTTGTTTTCTGAGGCAGTGCTCCATAGGAGCACAGGGCCAGCAATAAGTGTCTTTCCTATTGTCCTTCTAGGCTCCAGCATAGTCTTTGACGTTTTATGGAGACTACACAAACTTACCAATTTATAAATATTTAATGCCTTGAGAATTGGAATCTGAATGTTAAGGCAGGTTTTAATGTTGAGTATGTGAACTCAAAGAGGGCAGGTAAATGTTGGCATAAGGAGGTTCCTAAGACTTTTAGGATTTTATTCAAATTTTTTGTGATTATGGATTTTGAAGGAAAGAGCCTTAAGCTCTCATGAGATCCTAAAATGAAAAAAAGTAATTTTTCAAGGTTAATAAGAACTTCAGGGAAGCTCTCAGACTTGATTTTGTCTTTTTTTTTTTAATCACCTCTAACATTGAAACACTTACAAAACTTTTATTTCATCAATAACATGGCAGAGTATTTATAAAGTCTGGAAAGAATGTGCTTAGTGATACATTAAGCAAATTCAGCAACACTAGGAGTTGATATGAATTTGAATGAGAATTCAGCTGGAGTTTCTCATCCTGATTTTTATTCTTTAAAGAGCAGAGACCTGGCCATAAACAGGTAAGGATTAAATTTCTGAAGGAGGATGATGGATGTAGGCTTGCGGCTGAGGCTCAGCAGTCCAGAGGGAATCTCTGCAGCAGGAAGCTAATGCAGAGTGACAGGTTGATGCTTCCAGTGGATTTTACCCATTACACAAACAACTCTCTAATTAAAGCATTTGATGTTTATATAGTTGTCACATCTAATAACTTAAAATTATCCTAATTTGAAACAGCATCTAAGAAACTAATTAAACAGTTAATATGAATTTTGAGAATCCTTACTACTTTTTTATTATCCAGGCATTACCTAATCCTAGAGGTTATAGGAGTCTTAAGGAGAATATTGGTATATATGTCTATAGATGGAAGGAGACTCCTGAATCCTTCCTTAGTTTCTCATTTACATCTGGGACCAAAGAATTCATCTTTGCAAGTAGAATTGCTCATGTCAGAACATGTGAGATTTAAAAGGTTCACAAGTGTTAGAGGCTTCTAAGTAAGATGCTCATTAAAAATGTATCCTTCTTTAAAAGAATAGGAGAGTAAACATTTCAGTCAAAAAGGTCAGAATGAATTTGTTTTAATATCATTTAGAATTCAAGTTGAAATAAATTTGATGTCTGTGTGTATGGAGAAGTTCCTATCTTTTTTTTCCCCTCTCAATTACAACACCCAATAGAAATGCAGTTAGCAGTCAGTTTAAATTCTATCATGTTGACTGCTAAAAGTTGTTCCAATTAAAGATGCCTGCAGCTTTCCAGGCTGAGAATGATTGCCTTCATATTTGTCTTCAATTATTCTGAATCACTAACTGAAAACCCAAATGGGTTAGGTTACTATAAGGCTGGAAAAACAAGAGCTGTCAGAAGGTCAATGACAAACAATAGTTGGTTTCCTGGTACAAGCTTGAGATCACTATCCCCACAGGAATGATCTCTCACAAAGCAAGTGAATGTGAAACACTTTCCTTCTTCATGATGCCCCCAAGGGAAACTCTTCAGCGAGAATAACTGGAGACATTTAAGGTCACTCATAACAGTATGATCACAGTGAAACATGATGAATACGTGGTGAAAAGTTCAGGTAATGTTATAAGAGAGTCAGAACAAATAACATAAGGGAGGAAGAGAGCATTATTTTGGTTCATAGTTCCTGAATGTTCCTCAGCCCAAAACTGGTGGGAGGATGTGGCAGAAGACTGCTGTTCATGTCATAATGGACTGCAAGCAGGACAAGAGTCAGAAAGGGGCCAAGGATGTAATATTCACCAGAACCATCACCAGTGACTTAACCCCTTCAATGAGGTCCTATCTCTAAAATACGCAGAACTTAAAATGCCACCAGGTGAAGATTATATTAGTCAATATTCTATAAAGAATGAATAAGATCAACATTGACACAAATGTTAAAGAAAATGCAAAATGCAAAAAGCTCCTAACCCAGAACATCCAGGAAATCCAAGACACAATGAGAAGATCAAACCTAAGGATAATAGGTATAGATGAGAGTGAAGATTCCCAATTTAAAGGGACAGTAAGTATCTTCAACAAAATTATAGAGGAAAATTTCCCTAACCTAAAGAACGAGATGCCCATAAACATACAAGAAGCCTACAGAACACCAAACAGACTAGACCAGAAAAGAAATACCTCCAGTCACATAATAATCAAAATATCAAATGCACAAAACAAAGAAAAAATACTAAAAGCAGTAAGGGAAAAAGGTCAAGTAACGTATAAAGACAAATCTATAATAATTACACCAGACTTCTCACCAGAGTCTATAAAAGCCAGAAGATCCTGGACTGATATCATACAGACCTTAAGGGAACACAAATGCCAGCCCAGACTACTATACCCAGCAAAACTCTCAATCATTATAGATGGAGAAACCAAGATATTCCATCACAAAACCAAATTTGCACAATATCTTCCCACAAACACAGCACTTCAAAGGATAATGGATGGAAAACGCCAACACAAACAAGGAAACTACAACCTAGAAAAAGCAAGGAAATAATCTTCCAACAACCCCAAAAGAAGATATCTACACAAACATAATTCCACCTCTAATAACAAAAATAATAGGAAGCAACAATCATTTTTCCTTAATATCTCTTAACATCAATGGACTCAATTCTCTAATAAAAATACATAGACTATCAGATGGATACATAAACAGGATCCAGAATTTTGCTGCATACAGGAAACACACCTCAATGACAAAGACAGATACTACCTCAGAGTAAAAGGATGGAAAACAATTTTCCAAGCAAATGGTCCCAAGAAACAAGCTGAAGTAGCCATTCTAATATCAAATAAAATCGACTTTCAACCAAAAGTAATCAAAAAAGACAAGGAAGGACATTTTATACTCATCAAAGGAAAAGTCTACCAAGATGAACTTTCAATTCTGAACATCTATGCTCCAAATGCAAGGGCACCCACATACATAAAAAAAAAAAACTTTACTAAAACTCAAAGCACACATTGCACCTCACACAATAATAGTGGTGGATTTTAACACCCCGCTCTCTCCAATGGACAGATCATGGAAACAGAAACCAAACAAAGACACATTGAAATTAACAGAAGTTATGAAACAAATGGATTTATCAGATATTTATAGAACATTTCATCCTAAAGCAAAAGAATACACCTTTTTCTCAGCACCTCATGGTACCTTCTCCAAAATAGACCATATAATTGGTCACAAAACAGGCCTCAACAGATATAAAAAGATTGAAATAATCCCCTGCATCCTATCAGATCACCACGAACTAAGGCTGGCCTTTAATAATGACAAAACCAATGGAAAACACACATCCATGTGGAAACTGAACAATGCTCTACTCAATGATGACCTAGTCAAGGAAGAAATAAAGAAATTAAAGACTTTTTAGAATTTAATGAAAATGAGGAAACATCATACCAGAACTTGTGGACTCCATGAAAGCAGTGCTAAGAGGAAAACTCATAGTTCTAAGTGCCTACAAAAAGAAATTGGAGAGAGCATACATTAACAACTTGACAGCAACACATGAAAGCTCTAGAACAAAAAGAAGCAAATACACCCAAGAGGAGTAGATTTCAGGAAATAAACTGAGGGCTGAAATCAACCAAGTAGAAACAGAAAGAACTATAAAAAATACCAACAAAACCAGGAGTTGGTTCTTTGAGAAAATCAACAAGATAGATAAACCCTTAGCCAGATTAACCAGAGGGCACAGAGACAATGTCCAAATTATCAAAATCAGAACTGAAAAGGGAGAGTAACAACAGAAACTGAGGAAATTTAAAAAATCATCAGATCCTACTACAAAGGCCTGTACTCAACAAAACTGGAAAATCTGGATGAAATGGACAATTTTCTAGACTGAAACCAGGTACCAAAGTTAAATGAGAAGCAAATAACCCATCTAAACAGTCCCATAACCCCTAAAGAAATAGCAGCAGTCATTACAAGTCTCCCCACCAAAAAAAGCCCAGGACCAGATGGTCTTAGTGCAGAATTCTATCCAACCTTCAAGGAAGACCTAATACCAATTCTCTTCAAACTAGTCTACAAAATAGAAACAGAAGGAACACTACCAAATTCACTCTATGAAGCTACAATCACACTCATACCTAAACCTCACAAAGACCCAACAAAGAAAGAAAACTTCAGACCAATCTCCCTTATGAATATCGATGCAAAAATACTTAATAAAAATTCTCTCTAACCAAATCCAGGAACACATCAAAACAATCATCCATCATGATCAAGTGGGCTTTATCCCAGGAATGCAGGGATTGTTCAATATTCAGAAATCCATCAATGTAATCCACTATATAAACAAACTCAAAGAAAAAAACCACATGATCATCTCATTAGATGCTGAGAAAGCATTTGACAAAATTCAACATCCCTTGATGGTAAAAGTCTTGGAAAGATAAGGAATTCAAGGGCCACACCTAAACATAGTAAAAGGAACATACAGCAAACCAGTAGCCAACATCAAACTAAATGGAGAGAAACTTGAAGCATTCCCACTAAGATCAGGGACTAGACAAGGCTGCCCACTCTCTCCCTACTTATTCAATATAGTACTGGAAGTCCTAGCCAGAGCAATTAGACAACAAAAAGAAGTCAAAGGAATACAAATAGGAAAGGAAGAAGACAAAATATCACTATTTGTAGATGATATGACAGTATACTTAAGTGACCCCAGAACTTCCACCAGAGAACACCTAAACCTGATAAAAAAAACTTCAGCAAGGTGGCAGGTTATAAAATCAACTCAAACAAATCAGTAGCCTTCCTCTATGTGAAGATAAACAGGCTGAAAAAAAATTAGTGAAATGACACCCTTCACAATAGTCACAAATAACAAAATACCTCAGTGTGAATCTAACCAAGCAGGTGAAACATCTGTATGACAAGAACTTCAAGTCTCTGAAGAAAGAAATTGAAGAAGATCTCAGGAAATGGAAAGATCTCCCATGCTCATGGATTGGCAGGATTAATATAGTAACAATTGCCATCTTGCCCAAAGCAATCTACAGATTCAATGCAATCCCCATTAAAATCCCAACTCAATTTTTCACAGAGTTAGAAAGAGAAATTCTCAAATTTATTTGGAATAACAAAAAACACAGGATAGTGAAAACTATTCTCAACAATAAAGAACTTCTGGAGGAATCACCATCCCTGACCTCAAGCTGTACTACAGAGCAATAGTGATAAAAACGGCATGATATTGGTACAGAGACAGGCAAGAAGATCAGTGGAGTAGGATTGAAGACCCAGAAATGAACCCACACACCTCTGATCATTTGATCTTTGACAAAGGAGCTAAAACCATCCATAGGAAAAAAGACAGCATTTTCAACAAATGGTGCTGGTTCAACTGGAGGACAACATGCAGAAGAATGCAAATCGATCCATTCTTATCTCCTTGTACAAAGCTCAAGTCCAAGTGGATAAAGGACCTTCACATAAAACCAGACACACTGAAACTAATAGAAGAGAAGGTGGGGAAGACCCTTGAATACCTAGGCACAGGGGAAAAGTTCCTGAACAGAACATCAATGACCTATGCTTAAGATCAAGAATTGACAAATGGGACTTCATAAAATTGCAAAGTTTCTGTAAGGCAAAAGACACTGTCAATAGGACAAAACAGCAACCAACAGATTGAGAAAAGATCTTTACCAATCCCACATCTGATAGAGGACTAATATCCAATATATACAAAGAACTCAAGAAATTAGACTCTAGATAACCAAATAACCCTATTAAAAATGGGGTACTGAGCTAAACAAAGAATTCTCAACTGAGGAAATGCGAATGGCCGAGAAGCACCTAAAGAAATGTTTAGCATCCTTAGTCATCAGGGAAATGCAAATCAAAACAACCCTGAGATTCTACCTCACACCAGTCAGAATGGCTAAGATCAAAAACTCAGGTGATAGTAGATGCTGGAGAGGATGTGGAGAAAGAGGAACACTCCTCCATTGTTGGTGGGATTGTAAGATGGTGCAACCACTCTGGAAAACAGGCTGGCGGTTCCTCAGAAAATTGGTCATATCATTACCTGAGGACCCAGCTATACCACTCCTGGGCATATACCCAGAAGATGCTCCAACATATAACAAGGACATATGCTCCACTATGTTCATAGCAGCTTTATTTATAATAGCCAGAAGCTGGAAAGAACCCAGATGTCCTTCAACAGAGGAATGGATACAAAAAATGTGGTTCATTTACACAATGGAATATTACTCAGCTATTAAAAACAATGAATTCGAGAAATTCTTATGTAAATGGATGGAACTAGAAAATATCATCCTGAGTGAGGTAACCCAATCACAAAAGAACACACATGATATTCACTCATTGATTATTGGATTTTAGCCCAGAAGCCTGAAATACGCAAGATTCAACTCACAGACCACATAAAGCTCATGAAGAATGAAGACCAAGTAGTGGGGCTTCAGTCCTCCTTAGAAGGAGTAACAAAATACTCAAGGGAGCAAATATTGATACAAAGTGCAGGACAGAAACTGAAGGAGGAGTTGTCTGCAGACGATTCCACTTGGGTATCCATCCCATGTGCAGTCACCAAAGGTAGATGTTGATGTGGATGTCAGGAAGTCCATGCTGACAGGAGCCTAACATAGATGTCTCCTTAGAGGTCTGCAAGAGTCTGACATATTCAAAGGCAGATGCTCACAGCTAACCATTAAACTGATCATGGGGTTCCTAATGGTGGAGTTAGAGTGAAGACTGAAGGAGTTGAAAGGGTTTCCGACCCCATGAGGAGAGCAACAATACCAACCAATCAGAGCCCACAGGGTCTAAACCACCAGCCTGGGAACGATTAGGGAGGGACCCAAGGCTCCAGCTATATATGCAAGGGAGCATGGCCCTGTCAGGTAAAGGTGGGAGAAGAGATCCTTGGTCCCATGAAGGCTGGACGTCGTGTGGGGAAATTCGAGGGTGGGAGGTGAGGTGTGGGGTGTAGGTGGGGGTACACACTCATAGAAGCAGGAGGAGGGGGGATGGGATAGGGGGTTCCTGGGAGGAGGGGGAAATGGGGTAAGGGGATAACATCTGAAATGTAAATAAAATATCTAATAAAAAAAAAGATTGTATGGGAAAAAATAAGAATGAATAAGATCATAGGGGATTAATTAGAGTGGATTACAGGCTTGGATTCAGGTAGCCCAACAATGGCTGTCTCATGATGGAAACACCAACAAGAATCTGGTAGTTATTTAATCTGTAGGACTGGATTTCTCAGCATTCTGAACCTGATGCTAACTAGAGTCCTAGAGGATACTTTGAGAGCTGCTGACTTTTCGTCTACATTGGAATGAAGAAATAGGCTCTAATGGCAGTGAAGAAATAAATCAGCAACAGGATAAATGAAGGAGGGAGGGAGGCAAGGAAGAGAGGAGAGAGAGAGAGAGAGAGAGAGAGAGAGAGAGAGAGAGGAGAAAAAGGGGAAAAAAGCAAGTGCTTTCTTCTTCCACATCACTTATATGTGTTGCCACCAGAGGTGTGGCCCAGATTTAGGGTGGGTTTTCTCACCTCAAAGGATTCAATCAAGAAAATCCCTCACACTTGTGTCCAGCTGCTTGGGTTTTCGCTGATTTCAGCATAGCCAAATCAACAAACAATTAGCCTTCAGAAAGATTAAAAAACTTTAGTATGCAAACCTGTGGGGAGGAGCTCATGTTTAAACTACAGCCATTCCAAGTAGGAGTGTTATATTCACAGTCTGCTGCTGAAGCTATGGCTGAGTTGGGAAATAGACTTGAACAATTCTGTCACGATTGTCTTTCATGAGACAAAAGACTGAAAAGACAAGAAGATGTCTCAAATTTCACAGACATAGGTAAAGAAAATTGATGTAACTCGTAATTACTGCTCCCCCCATAAGAACAAAAGAATGGAGATTGGGGCACGCTTACCATACTCTTTAGAGCCAGCTCAGTGTATTGCTTCTCCTGTGTATATCTGTAATTTTCCAACTTAGTTTAGAAAGAATTTTTAATACATAAAAGTGTCAAACAGCAATGAACCCATGTGCCCACATATGTTACTATCCTGTATCTGTTCTGTCACTTCATAACTTGCCTTTCCATTTTTTTCTTTATAACAGCAAATTTTCAATATGTTGTTTCCATAAGTTAATGTTTTGGATTCTGGCATGTCTAACTTTTGCCTTCAGGCCACCTAATGCCAAAGCAGTTATGAGTATGGTCCGATGCAAAGTTGTGAACTTGCCTAAATGAGATTTTCTCACATTTGTTTTTGTAACTTGATTGTGAGGTTCATCAGTGTGAACTTGGTGGATAACGATGCCGTGTTGCAATTTCAGAGGTTTCAGCACCCTTCGGAGGACTCTCCTTAACAGATACCTCCATTTCTTAATCACATAACCCGAAATGCCAGCAAGAGACTGCAAGTATTACTTAACAAGCTCATATTTATTGTTTGAAACTGGAATCAGGACCCAAAAAGATACCTTAAGTTTTAAACCTGTGTATCTGCTCCATTTCTCTTACTTTCTGCATTTCTATTCCTATTTTTGTTGAAAAAGCCAAGTCTATTTTTATTTAGGCCTTTTCAGCAATGCACTTATTACCCACGAAGTGTGGTATAATAGAGTTTTTTTTTAAAAAATTTCCTACATATTGATGATTGCTGATTCAATCTAGAAGATGAATTAGACTCAGGTTTGATTTCTTTTGGCAAAAATCCTTTATATATTGATGTCAGTTTGTGATGAATCCTTGGGTGGATCTATGGACTTGACCTTCTTGGGGTGGCTAGGAAATGAAGAAAGGAAAACATACAGAGTCACAAAGAGAGAAAAGCTGGAGTCTGATGTCCTTGCCTGGCTTTCGGATGAAGAAGCTGAAATTCAATATTTTTATTATATACAGTTGAACAGAGAAGTAGGTTTACTCCATACAACTGAGCCATGGAATTTATGATCTCTAGATGAATCCACAAAGTCAGACAAACATACAGATAGCTAAATCCAATCTCAGTAGGATCAGTTTCTAAAGGGAAGCAGTCTTCATGCTATCAACACTTGGTTGGAACAGAAGGTAGTTATGATGGTCTCTTCATTACACACATGTCAACATCTGCACATGGACCAGAGAAAGGTCTTGACTTCCCTCTGAGCCTCACCCCAGGTTGTGTTCTCAGGTGGCTTTGTCAATTTTCCATGTATCTAAGGTTTTGGGGTTCTTGATATGTCAGCATGTCTACTAACACCCAGTCACAGACAGGATATCCTTCTTCCAGTGGTTCCTTTGTTCCCCATAGTATTGTTTCTTCTTCTGTAATGTTTGTATCCATTGGTGATCACTAGTTAATTGATTAAGTGAAGGATGAATCAATCATCCCCACTCTGTTTATTAGTTAGGTTGATTATATCGCAAAGAGTTTATTAAATCAATTATGGTGATGTTTTTGCAAATAGCATAAGAATCTAATTCTTCCCAGTATTTTCCTGACTAGTTCCCAGCCTTTTGAGCTCACTTCTTAACATTCAGTAAATGAAGTTAATGAGGTATTTAGCATTAGTTCGGATTTGTAGCTTTGTGTAGTTTTATGTGCATCAGTCCATTATGATTCTAACCCTTAATGACGTTTAAGTGTCCCAGCATTGGCTAGTAGAACCACATTCAACTGGGTCTTCTGAGTCCTTTGACATTATTGTAATAGTCTTTCTACAGTTTCTTTCTCATTTTTGTCTTTTATTATTATTAATTAATTAATTAATTAATTATTTAAATCAAATCATAATTTTTATTTATTCACACAGGGGTTCTAAACACAAAAAGGCAGGATGTGGGGAAGGGAATGACACCAGAGCATAGGTGTTCAGGGGAGTTACAGATATGTTTCAGAACAGGGTATTGGCTGGGTGAAGGTTCAGGGGACAGGTCACTATGACTCTGCCTATGATTCACTTGTCCTCATCTAAGTTGGTACTATTCACCGAGGCTACCTATTTACAAGATCTATGACTACTCAGGCTGGTAAATTTCCACAAAAGCTGCCTGTTTACAATAGCTTATAGCCATTTGTTTCCAGTGTTTTTCCACAGACATCCAAGACTTTGTGTTAGCATGTATGTATGTCAGGCCTATTGCTGATTTTAGGCCTATGGCTGATTGTAGGCCTTCAGTGTATAAACAGGGCTGCCCCTGACATCTCTTCCCTTCTCTAAGTATAGAAGGGCCATGGCGATTCTAATCTTGCAAAGGTGGGGATAAAGGACTGACCTCCAATAATTGAAGGGGACCTTATAATGGCTCTGGTTCTCCTGTCGTTGTCCAGTAAGGCAGGAGGGCCATCCTTCTCTATGTATGGAACCAGCCATTTCTGATGAAGTGCCTTTGTTTTTTTGTTTGTTTGGTTTTTTTGTTTTTTTTTTTTTTTTTTCAATGAGAGAAAATATTTAAGTAATATAGTCAGGACATTAAGAAGTACCCATTATTATTTGTATACCTCCTCAACAGAGAATAACCTATGAGACAGAGAGAGAGAGAGAGAGAGAGAGAGAGAGAGAGAGAGAGAGGAAGAGAGAATGTATTATGCATTTGAGTTTATACTGTAGCTTCGAATTGTAGTTTAGGGCCAGAGAAATTGCATGAGGTTCTCTTTCCAATCATTGCTCATTTCCCATTTCTCCGTAATTATCAGAGCCTTATTCATGTTCTTTGTCTCACATTGCACATATATAGTACACATAGATAAACTATCAGTCTCATATAGATGACTAATGAAAAATGTTGAAGATGTATTCGATTTATTTTCATCCATAACACATATGAATCTTAGAAGTGATATATGATCAACACATCACATATGTATGAAATGATATCTCTGGTCAAGTTTCTGGTTTTCAGGTTTTGTATAATTCCTATCTAGTTTGGCTACCTAGTAGATTCAGAATTGTGCTCATTTGCTGAATTTAAATTTAACTGGCAGCATGTGCCTCTAGTTTAATTTTTTGCAGTCCATGCCATTAAGGATAATAGGGTGTGTGGATACCAGAGGAAAAAGAAAAACAAAACAAAACAAAACAAAAATTAATTTTCTGAAAAGGCTATAATGAAATCCAATATTTGTATGCTAAGAAAAATAAAAAAAAAGTTGTTCTGGGTTCCATAGTTGCTATGGAGCCCAAGTAAATTGCAGGTGCTAGAATCTAGTAGTTTTACTCTTGAGTTATTAATCTAACAGAAGGACATAACGCACGTTCATCATGACACTCTTACTAAAATATTCACCACCATACTTGACAATACTACAATTGCCACCAACAGTAAAATGAGTGTGTTATGACAAAGTCACATTAGGGTCATTACTGGATGAGAATAAAGATTCCCAAGTGCACAAGAGGATTCGATAGAGCCCACAAACATATTTTCAAGAATAGGAGACCATGAAAGAATGTACTGTCTCATTATATTTACATAAAAGATAAGAATAAGAAAAAATTTATACTGTCAGAGGTTAGAATACCTCACAGGGAAGTTTCTGGAAGGAGACACTGTGGTATTTCAGTGGGTATTGATAACTGATCATCTTATGTCTCCTCTGAGTTCTTATTTTATTAGCATCTCAGTTTGTGAATCTTGATCAGCCTGCACACTCTGTGGACTTTCTGTGTTTATAAACATAAGTAAAAATAGATACTTGGTACCCATCCTTATAGCCTTATCTCTCTAACATACTTCTAAGTTGAACACTGAAAAGAAATAATGATGGTAAAATGAACAATGAAATATTAAAGAAGAAATACAATTATCTATCTCATTTAAGAAAGGAGAGGCAGTATATGGCCCCAGTAGCTTGGTCTCTGGTGAGCACTTGGAAGGTCTCATACCATAGTAAGGACACATTGGTGCTAGAAGTTTCATCTCAAGCCAAGAAGCCAAGATAATAGGACATGTCTAGGAACTTCCTGTGAGAACTCAAGGGATCGCGTAAGAATGGCCTTCCAAGAACGTCCACTTGACTCAGGGACCGTCACAGAATGTCTCATCTTCCAAAAGTTCTATTACCCATGAGTATTTGCTTTCTGTTGACCAAGACTCCAACTGCGATGACCCCATGAGGAATGTTGTCATGTACTGAAACTATCCTGGCAAGCTACAGCTCTCAGAATCAGCAACTGAACTCTTTCCTCTCAAGTCATTTACTTACTGCCTATTGGCTATTGCTTCCTTCCATAACTCTCCTGTAACCTCTTCTTGGTTGCTATTATGTTAATCTACACTCTTTAGAATTTCTATTATGAACTGAAATATTAAGTGCCTTTATATGTGTACGTCAGTTATTTTCTCCTAACTGAAATGTGAACACTGTGAGAACAGGGGTTTTGCCTGCCTTAGGTTCATTATTCCTAGCATGAGTATGAGGTTCCAGTGAATAGAGCATTCGATGAATAAATCTAGGTCTAGACAAAGGTCTGGAGGAGATCCAACATCATCCTTCCATCAGAGTCTAAGATCTTCCATTGGGCAGGTGGCAGACCCTTGACTCCCACAAGATTTGTTTGAACAGAGTGTCCTGACGCTTCTCCTAGGCAGGAGGACTTGGTGACTGTCATTTTTAAGTTTCTTGAGTGTGAGTAGGAATTTGCCCAAGAAGTTTAGTTTGAAGGGAGAAAAATGTCAAGTCTTTGAAAGGAGGCTTACCTGGCTGTCATCTTTATTTGCCTTTTAACTCACCGTGCTAAGGTTTTCAATATTAAAGTGCAGCTTATGTATGCAGGATAGACCGTGGTTACCTCATATATCAGAGATGTAGTAATGACAGGAAACATCCCATACCTGTCTTTGATTACTTGGGTTAGTTTAACCTCAATTAAGAAAATGGAGCATTCACCTGATGATTTCAAGGTGGGCAGATGGAGCGGATACAGCTGTCTGGGATGCCAGGTGGAGGGAGGGAATTTAAACCCAAGTGAGAGCAGCATATCCCCAGTCAGCAAATGTGCCATCTGCTCCTCCATACTTGCATTTTAAAAGAGGACGCTTAACTCTTTCACCAAATACATTTCCAGAACTTCCACTGGTATTCAAGTAAGCTGAATATGAATGGATTTACAGGACTCACTATTGGCTGACAAGAGCAGAAAAAGAACTCAAGGTGGTGTGTGTGTGTGTGTGTGTGTGTGTATCTTTGTGTCTGTTTGTGTCTCTGTGTGTCTGTGCATGCATGTATATCCGTGTCTGTCTGTCTCTGTGTGTCTTCTCTCTCGGTTTCTCTCTGTGTGTGTGTGTGTGTCTGTGTATGTTTATGTTTGTGTGTTTATGTGTGTATCTGTGTTTGTGTGTGTCTGTGCATGCATGTGTATCTGTGTCTGTTTCTGTTTGTCTGTCTCTCTCTCTGTGTGTATGTGTATGTGTGTTTGTATGTGTGTGTGTTATCATCAATGTTTATGTGACACATGAGAGGAAGCTGGCATGAGTTATATCTTTGATGGGGGAAATTATTCAGCTAAGTCAAGGACAGGAATCTATGACATCAAACAGAATGCTGAGAGGAATGGCAGACTGGGAGGGAGGGAAGGAAAAACGCCTTAGTGGTTTTGGTTAACTCTGACAAAAATGAGCAAACAGTAGTCCAGTTTTCATTTGCTCTGCTGCTTCGGTTGCTGTTCATTTGTGGAGAGTGCAATTTTCCAGCCAAGCCAATAGCTGAACACATGTTTGTTCAGGGAATCCGTTGTCCCTTTTCTGTGTCACCTGCTATTCCATCCGGCAAATTGCTTGAGTAAATAAAGCTTTTGTCAGGTAAGATTAATGTTACAAAGACAAAATAAAGTTCATGGTTGTCACTTGCATAGTCCAGATGAGGAAGCACACACACGTAAATAAGTGTAAAATGTGGACAGCTTGTGGCACATCCTGTGAAAGCTCCTTCTTTGCTGGTTTTGGGCTTGTCTGATTTTGAACTGTAGATACAGACTGTTATTGTTTGGCTCAAGTTATTCCTGTCTTCTCATGTTAAATGCTTTATTAAACTTCAGCTTACGTAACTCCCAAGCTCCCTGATTTGGCATAGAGAAAGTAGACAAGAAACTACCCAGTTTTAACTCATTGCAGATCAGAGTAAAGGCTGATCTCAGTGATTGACATGTATAATTTAGAAGCAAATTATTCCCTTCCAGTGAGCAACTGAAGGCTGACCTGGGATTCTTCTGCCTGTTTTGTATCTGAATGAAGCAGCCTGGCTCACTGCAGCCGTACAGAACTGTGACAACCTTTCCTCCAGGGGATAATTTTCATGCTGTTTGTACAACTGTTAAATTCTCTATTTAGTATTCTGCTCCCAAGTGTGGTAAATATTACCTGTGTTTTGGTCACAGAGATGTGTTAAAACAAAACAAAACAAAACAAACCCTCCTTTTATTCCTAATTCCTTCCTGCTGTCAGAGAGAGGGCTGAGCTGATGATAAATTCTACTTTAGGCTGAAATATGAATGTATGCTTACATTTTAGAGAGCTCTTTTAAATCATTCTCCTGCCAACCACAGTTCCAGATTTGACTACTTTACACACTCTGCTTACTTTCTGAGCCATGTTTGAAGAGCCAAAATTTTTATAGATATAGGAAAACCAGTAATCATAGCAGAGACACAAGTTTCTCTTGCTCCAGTTACTCCTATGTTTTATACACAAAGCTCTGTTGCAGTGACAACATAGACACATGTCCTTTTGATGTTTAGAATATGCCAACCCAACAGATTCTCAGAAGTGTCCATTTGGTGATCTCTCTTACCACACAGTGGCTGACTGTGCTGAGATCAATGTCAGGACAGCTGAGGTAATCCCTCTCATTCTTTGTCTTCCTAGAGGTTGAGAAGGCCCAGACACTCCTTCCAATGAGGTGCCTTAGAGGCAAATTCAGTGAAGAAATAGATGACAATGGAATATGAGAAAGGAGGAAAGGAAACGGGTAAGAGATCCAAGCTTTTCTTTCAATCTTTCTGTTCCGGCCTCAGCTGTCTCCTTCCCAGCCCTGCATCCCTTCTCGATTGCATGGCCCATCATCTTTCATCAAAACACTTATGGGGGCCTTCTTGGGTTCTTCAGATCTACTCCTCATCACCAGTCAGCCCACCTGATATAGATGGTTTTCACAATATGGTCTTCTAGTCTATTTTGTTTCTTTTTCAGGGGTTTACTTTCTGTACTGGGAGACTGTGAGTCCTTGGAATTGTGGTCCCAGGCTGATCCATAAGAATAAGTCATCAACTTGCAAACCAATTGATCTGGGTTGGATATGTGACCATTACATTCAAGCAGAGCAATCAAAACCCTTTTTGGGTGAGTTCTATGGAGACAAGTTATTGAGTTTGGAGTTGCCATTGGGAGGCAGACCAAAGCTAGTCACACCATTTTGCTTGTCAGGTAAGAGGTTTTCCCTAATCATAAAGGCAAACATTAAAACCAGAGGTTTTTCTGTGGGAGAAGTGATAAAATCCAGAGCCCCCCATCATTAACCTCCAAGTTCTTGGATCTCTGGCCATATATAAAGTCTATTCCAAATGTGAATTTCCAAGATATAGGAATTCCCCACCCCCCAGACTAAATTAGGTTTATTATAAGACTAACACAACCAGTAAATGAGGAATATGGAAAACTTTATTTTTACTTTCCTGAAACTTATCAGAGATGCATTTCTGGTTGCTACCAACACATCGGGAAAGCCATCAATATATTTGAGTCAGACATCTCAAATACTACATGCATTATTCCATGTAGACATGTTTCCTAAACTTGCATTTAGTTCTAAGGAGGTATTCATAAAATAACTTGTTAGGATGGAAGGATAGGCTAGTGGTATAGTTTTTATTGAGCCTGTGCAAGGCCCTGGGTGCTTCTCTCAGCACTTTGTAGACATACACACATGTTACATGTGCACACACACACAGATACACACACACAGACCATATACATATTCACACATGCATAAACAGTTTAAATAACTTTGTTTCCATGATGACTGCCTTTATTTAAATAAGTACTAGTTTTTGACCTTTAGTATTCAACACAGATTTTCTGTTAATACTCACTTCTATTTTATTCCCTATACACAAGAGGCTAAAAACCTGAACACTTGGCCAGTGGGTTCCAGTCACTTTTATATTACTGACCTATAGAGCCACTTTGAGCTCTGGAAGGAATTTGGAAGGGTCAAGCTATCCTTCTCCAGGACAAGCTATGAGAAGCCATGTGGGTGTCCCCAGAGGGCAGCATGGCTGTTTGTGTGTGGATTTTAACTACTCCAGATAGGCATTCACTTAATAAAACTAAGAACATTCTTATTTTAAAATTTCAGTGATGTCTTCATAATAATTGGTTACTTAGAACATTCTGTCATTTAAATTGTATTATGAGAATGAGCAGCCTGAGTCAAATTGTCACAGTTAACTTTGTCAACTTGGCAGTGCCTAGGGTCACCTGTGAAGGTAGTATTAGTTGAAGTATTGTCCAGATTATCTTTGCCTGTGACATGTCTTTGCGGGACTGTCTTGATGGTTAATGGATATAAGGAGGACATAAACCACTGGAGCATTGCCATTGCCTGTGGTTCTGGGATGTATAACAAGGATAGCTAAGCATGAACCTGTGAGGGAACCAGAGATTGAACTAGCATGGTTCTTCCATGATTCTTGCATGTTTCTGCCTTGAATTCTCTCAATAATGGATTGTGATTTGCAAGTATAAGCCAGAGAAATGTTTCTTCTTATGAAGTTCTTTTGGTCAATGATTTATTATAGCAGAAGGAAACTTGAACCCCTTTCAGATCTCTCTGACCTCAGTATCCTCCTTGTCTTTTCTGAATATTCTAGTGTCTGCCTTCCTGCAAGTGTTATTCAAAACCCAGCTAGTACCAGAAGTCACCCAAAGAACTCATATTTACATTAATATATTTTAGAATCTACCTTGAGCAAGGTCTTTTGTTACCTGTGTGTAAAGACCAGTACTTGTATTTCAAAGACATAGCCTTTTGGTATTCTGTTTTATTTTAGGTAATTACTTTGAACTTACTTTAAATTGGTGTGAATCTACACAACCCACTTGCAGTGTCTTACCATAGTTTAAAACAATGAATGATTATTAGACTTATGAAAGATCATGTACAAATAAGATGATTTTTTGACTGATTAAAATTTTTCATGGAGCCTTTTGATCTCTCTGATTAACTCATAGAAATGGATAGTCTTCACTGTTAACATCATTTTCAAGCAGTTCAATAAATATGGCATCCAACACACTCAATTTCATGACCTTGCTCATCCTTACTCAAAGACATTGCAAAAGCATTAGGTATGATTAGACTTGCTTCTTAATTAAAAGACATTTTGACTCTCCATAGATATTAATAGAACTGAACTGAAAATTCTCTGGACTACATTTCAATAACAGGTAAAGAGGCTCTAAGGTTTTAATTTTGCCCGATGATGCTTGCCCAAAGGTGAATTTTACTCAGGAGTATTACTTCTATTTTATTGTAATGTTCACTATGCTTGCAATGGGACATTTTGGCTCTACAAAGAGCCCATGAGTTGGAGGCCAGGCAATGTTCTATAATAGCAGCTGCATAGAAACTACTTTTGTTGATAATATTTAAAATCTGGATTAGTTTTTGAAATACTTTACAATAAAATTTTCTTATGATTTAAATTTTAGGCTATTTTCAGAACTATATTAAAAATAATCTTTATTTTCTTTATAGGGAGAAGTATAATAGGATTTTTGAACTGTTGTTTTTTTGGAGATCTTTTAAAGTTAAAGAAGACACTACTTTTCTATTTATAGAATGTAGGCAGTCAACTTTTACTTTTTCCTTCATCAATTACTGTGTTAATATTTAACATATCAAGCATCATTATGGCCGAAATTGTAAAAGGATATTAGAAGTTGCTAGGGATAGTCTAGGAGAGGAAAATTTTCCTTTAATTTTATTCTATTTAGTTCAAGCCTCTATGGAGGAAAAGCCTCTGGCTTTTTCTTCAGCACAGTATTTTTTTTTTTTTTTTTTGCCTTAAATTAGGATGGCTTTTTGATCTTCCAGAGTTTTACAAGGGAATAATATGCATGGTAATGAGAGAGAACGCAAAAATAAAATACATTTAGACTTTCTAAAGCCCTTGACAGCATTTGCATGCAAACTTTATTAAGAGTCGAGTCACAGTAACATTGCCTATACTATTTTATCAAAGGTGGCAAGCAGTTTAAAGTAAAGAAGGAAAATGAAGTAAAAGAGACTTTTCTTTAAGAGAAGACATGATAATTCCTAAGAGTCAACCCCAGGATAAATTAGAAGTAACGATTTCCAGCATCATTTGGCAAGCTTTGAAGGTACCAACATGTTCTTCCAGATTCTGGGTTAGTTTGGATAATTTGAAGTCATGAGTGCTCAGAAAATTGTATGTCTGTCTATATTGTGATATATTTGGGGGGTAAATTCTCAATCTCATTTATATGAATGCCTTCATTAAACATTATACTGAGGACAATATGTTTTCAATGCATAAGATTTGAATATGTAAGATAAAGATAAAAAAGTACTATTTCTTAGACTTGCTGATTATGAAGTTCATTTGGATTAGCCCATTTAACTATTATGAGATACTAGCCATGACTCACAATTTTATAACTGGGATGTTTATCATTTGGAATACTGTGATTCTGAGGTTAATTATAAAATATTAACTAGAGTAATAGTACTGATCATCAAATGATGAAGCAGTATTGAAAAAGGATATTAAAACAGAACAAATATGCACTATTACCAGCATTTAAAAACTATTGTTATCACTTTCTCTCATTTTCTATATACTGCAAGCATTTCCTAACTTCCATCTCTAGGTATAATATATTCTTCCACAAGAGTTTTGGGGTTTCAGTGTTTGTTTGTTTTTTTTTAATCTTTCCTTTATCATATGCCTCATGTCCCATGATATTCATTGAGTATGGTGAAAAGCCTTGGTATCACTGCTCCTTTAGCTACCTAAGGCATATAACAAGTGACTCAGCTTTCTTGTCTCTCATTTGCTCTCTACTTTTACTGCCTCAAACCACTCCTTTAAAACTGTCCTTATCAAAGTTACCAATGGCCAATGGCCATGGAATTCACTGCCAAGACACTTTTGAAAAGAAAATGAGCCACTTTTAGAATTTTGGATGGTTAGCGGGCATTATAGGCACTAGTCAGAACACAACTACATGAAATATGATCATCTAGGAATGACTCTTATCATTCTAGAACCACAAGATAATACCAACACATGTTTTACTTTATTCCTCATTGGTGTGAACTGTAATTGAAATCCCCTGTACTGGTGTGAGACTTCCCAGGCTTAATTATGTTTAAAGATTATTCTCCTAGTTTCTTCTCATCACTGGCCACTCAAGCTTAGCCTGCTTTGCTTGCTTCTCTTGCTTTATCTGATATTTAAATGCTGGTGATACTCAGGGAGTTGCCTTTCCTTTCATTTGGCAATCTCTGTGGATCCTCTACCTATATTTTCTGACTCAGTTCCCCCAGTTTTATCTCAAGTCCAGATGTGAAATTCAGCTTACATAGCAACATGTCTTCTGGCATCTCCCTGTAGATGCTTCATGATTATTTGAGACTAAGTTCATCTATACTTGAACCCTGAATTTTTGTTCAAAATCTTTACTTCTAGTTCTTTAAAACATAAGACAATTATATATTTTTGGGGCAGAAATCATTCTTGCGGTTAAGAGCATCGACTGCTCTTCCAGAGGTCCTGAGTTCAATTCCCAGCAACCACATGGTATCTCACAACGATCTGTAATGGGATCTGATGCCCTCTTCTGATGTGTCTGAGGATGGCAATGGTGTACTCATATACATTAAAAATAAATAAATAAATAAATAAATCTTTGAAAAAAAAAGAAACCATTTTTGCTCCTTTTGTCTCCTTCTCTCTGTCCATTGTCAGCATCATAACTAGAATGGTTGCTTTACAAAAAAGAAGTGACAGTAGCCTTTCTTACTTAAAATACTAATACACCATATATTTACAATTATGCCTGGAAAGGAATCATTTCATGTGCCTTATAAAGCTCAGACTGACCTGAAGTTTACCTACATCTCTAGTTTTGTATTTATATAGTTTTTCTTTGGCTCTCTAAATTCTTTTATTTTAGAACAAAGCAAAAAGTTACTAGAATGAACACTTAACTAGGTTGAAACACTACAAAAAATAATGCTTGATAAAACTATGTTAACAGAAATGTTACTAACTTAGGAATTACCCTAATTTCAGTTTGAGTTTCCTAAAAGTAGACCCTAAGACAAGAATGTGGGGACAAAGAATTATTTGAAGAACATTCTAAATAAATAAAAGGAATGGATAAATGAAATATAGAAGAAAAGAAACCAATAAATAGTGGATTGTTGTCAACAACTAAGCCTGTATACTTAGGAAAGTCACAGAAAGTCAGACGAGCATACAAATAATCATTATCACAATTAAGGAAAAAAGAAAGTGTCAGTGACCATTTATCATTGTTCAAAGACTGCTCTCCATGATGTTAATCCTTTGGGACATCTGATCTACCTTGTTCATTCAAGCAAGATTCCGTGCTGATACTTGTGCTTAGAAGTCTGAGTTTGAGACACAGACCAGTAAATGATGATGGCAAGTGAGTGGGCACCAATGGTATCTGCTACTGAGCCAAGCATCATTGCATGTCTTGGCAATCTTCTGTCATGATTGACTATGGACTTCTTGGTTTATAAATTCTCTCTCTTCAGGTATTAAGTTCTATGTATGTTAGCACATAATCTAACTAAAGAGGATTAGCAAAACAGCCTGGAAAGAATTTTTAAAAATTCCCAGATAAACTTATATGCATCTATAAATTAATATCTATAAATTAAATTATATTTGTATCTATATATAGCTATTAATTTATATCTATAAATTAAAAGTTAGTCATTTTATGGTAAATCCCAATGGGAAATAAATTCGTCTGAGGTTCCTTATAGAATCATCATGATATTATCAGTATCTGAATAGCTGATCATGATGAATAATTTAATCTTCTAGCTGGCAGCTATGCCAAAGGATGCCATGGCTGTTGCCAAGCTGAAAAATATTAGCTCATTGTCACCAGTGCTTCATTTTACTTGTTTATTTTGTAAATGGCTCTTCAATGTATTCATGAGTTTGTGAAGCCAAACCATTCTGCTTTGGCATCCTAGTTTTGTATGGGTTTTGTTACATGTCCACTGACTCTCCAGGCCCTGACATAACTGATACTCCAAACTGATAACATTGATAACTATATTGCAAAAACACTTTGAATGTTTAGCCTTTTCCTTATTTCTGATCTACGGGCTTGGGGACATCACAGTAGTACCAAATTTTACCTAGACGCAGCCTATTTACCACATGGCATTTCATAGCCTGCTGTTTAATATGTTGCAGTCTTAGTGGTGGGGTACAAAGTGCAGTGAAAAATGTCTATTTGGTACTCAGAGTGGGTTTACATTTGTTCCAAGTAAGTTGACAGTATCGACTATCATTCTAATCTATAGGGCAGACTTACTAAAACTAAGTGTATGGTATGAGCATAATGCTGTTGTGCATTGTGTAAAGTTTATCCTTGTATTAATTCAAATGGTGATTTCTCTAGCCCCAAACCTTGTTGAAATCCAACATGGCATTGTAATGCTTATGTCAAGAATCTCCTGTCTCAAAGTTGTGTAAACAATGCTCATCATTTATTCTCTGCCTTGTCAATAAAAGCTGGAAAAGCCAGTAGCTAGGCAATAGAAAGAATAGGGTAGAACTTCCACTAGTCATGGGAGGAGGGAGAGAAAGAGAGGAAGAGAGGAAGAGGGATTTACCTGGAGGAAGGGGTCCGGAGAGAGACATCAAGGCAGAACACACTTGAAGCCCAGAGGGCCAGACCAATATAAAAATGCAAGTATCTCAGGGATTTTGTCTGGGAAGAAACCAGGTTAGATTAGAGAGGATTAGAATAGAATTATTATGCCTAGTTATTGTGATGTAAATTGGAAAAAAAATCTTGGTCTTTCTGTGTTGTTATTGGGGAACTAGCTGGAATTAAAAAAAACAGCTGTTATATTAATTTATTCCATACATTTATATTGAAATTACCTTTATAGTATGTCATACTAATAATAAAATGGAAGAATTGATAAATGTCACCTACATGCTCTATGTCTTCAGTTATTTCTTGGTAAGTGATCAAATTGGGTGTAGAAGAGTCCTTTCCTTCACACACACACACACACACACACACACACACACACACACACACACATTTTTCTAAGGCTAAAAAGAAATGGGGATGACCTGCTTAGAACTATCCTATTACATTTTATTTTTCAGAGAATTCATCTGTTAGGGTTTAATACTTACAAAGCAGGATTATACAAGTCTTTACTTTTTCCCATTAAACAATAATTGCCTTTCAAAGATTACAATGAATAAAAGAAGCAAATGAATAGAACTTTCTTCTCATTATGGATTTCTCATGTTAGAAAACTTACAGTCCTTTGGTTATTTAATTCAACCACCAGGTAGACAGGATTTGTGCAAGAGAGCCTAATATGATGCCTAGTGATTGAATTGTATTTGTAGAGTACCAAACAAAAAAGCCAAAATTTAATTAAGAAATTGAAAAGCTTATCAAAAACTCTTGAAGATCAAATTACATCAAGCTAGAATCTGCCCTGAAAATGTCCTACGGGTGCTATTGGGCATCTGAAGGTTTCTGTGTGACCTCACTTTTAACTTATCTTCCTTAGACCTCCACTTTCCAGGTTATGTAAGAAGAAATTACATAATATTGTATGCATTTTCTACCTCTGACTTTGGAGGTTTATGTAACTTGGAAAAAGGTGAAATAGAGACCATAATTATTTAGGTACTATGATAGGACATGTTGTAAATCAACCTGGTTAAGTCAGAGAGTGTCCAGATGTTCCTGTAAGTAAGGATGTGTCTTTATGAGGTCAGCATTTGACTCTTTGGCAGTATATGTGAATGATTTTCATCCAATTTGTGAAAGATTTAAGTGAAACAAAAATATAAAGAAGAGGAACCCAGACTCTGCCTGCTTATTGGAAGACATAGGTTGTCTCCTGTCTGTGCAGCAGGGTTTATACCATCTGATACTCTAACTCTCAAGCCTTCAGATTAAAGTAAATTTATGCCATCACATTCCTGGGTCTCTATGTTGTAATGGCAGATCATGGGACTTTTCTGTCTCCATAGATCTTTCTCTTTCCATGAATCTTCATGCCCAGTGTCCACCCACAGTCACAGCATATATTAGTTTTGTTTCTTGGAGTAGTGTAATATAGAACTATCAAATAGGAACGCTCCAGGCCAAATTTGCTGGAGAAGCTGCAGCTTCCAGAGCTCCCATGGTCGCTTCCCAGTTGATTAGCTTGCAGCATTGTCATCCCAAATGTTTATCTTCTCTGTCCTAGCATTTATTGCCTCAACTAGTATTGGTTATTCATAGTCATAATAGAGTAGGACTCAATATCTGAGCATGGTTGAAGTTACTTAAACATGGGTGTGCATGCACATTTTTATTAATTAATTTATTTATTTACATACCAAATATTGCTTCCCTTAGTCCCCTCTTGAAGAGTTCTTCTCCCCCTTATAGTCCTCCTCTTCTCCTCCAAGAGGGTGCCCCCCATATCCACCTACCCTGAAACATCAAGTCTCTATAGGATTAGTTGCAGCCTTCCCACTGAGGTCATACAAAGCAGCCCTGCACTACATATGTGCTGAAGCCTTGGACCAGTATGTGTATGCTCTTTGGTTGGTGGCTCAGTCTCTGGGAGCTCCCATGTGTCCAGGTTAGTTGACAGTGTTGGTCTTCCTGTGGACTTTTATTTTTGGTACTAGGAATGGAACCTAGTGTCTCTTGCATGCTAACAATTCTTCAACCACTAAGCTATATTCATAAACATAAAGAAAAAAAATGTAGTGCTAGGAGTTGAACCAAGGACCTTATACATACCAAGTAAATAGTACTTGGTATATTATTATATTTATATTTATATTTATATTTATATTTATATTTATATTTATATTTATATTTATATTTATATTTATATTTATATTATATTATATTATATTTATAATAAAACAATATTATATTATATAAATTAAATTATATTAATATATCTATTTATTTTACATAGAAACCAACTATGTATAAATACCATAAATAAATACCAAGTAAAAATCTCTTCTTTCACAAATTAAAAATCTTATGTCCTCCTTTTATCCCTTCAAAGAAAAACTGTTCAACTACAGAAAGAGAGAATGCTTTCATCTTCTTTCCATGGCTCACTGCTCATTTCAGACTTTGAAAGCAAAAATCAAAATATTAAAAGAATTACAAACAATATAAAAGGCAAAAACAAAGGTAACTAAAATACAAGGTTTGGGGGCATTAGCCAGAGAAAATGTCATCAAGTTCCTAAACCAGGAAAGATATACCAATGTCTCTGGTGTCCTTGTTTTCCAATGCTGGCATTGCTGATGGCATTTTTGGGCATTGGATGTATCTGTGTGGTTTTATTTTATTTATTTTATTTTGTATCTGAGTGTACTTGTTACTCCTATCTGAACCTATGTTATAAAACACTCTTTACAGCCAGTTGCTTTTAAGTTATCATCTGGAGAAAGTGCTTTGACTGGTAGAGTCCAGGTCACATGCTCATACCCTACCTGCAAAGGAGTCTGAGAACATGGTAGTCTCAGTTTCTCTGTGGTTGAAGGGTTTATTCTTCATCTGGGCTTTTAAAAACATGGCAGAATATTCTAAATATCCAGGAAAATGTTCCCAATGGTTGCAAATGGTCTGAAATGTGCCCACTTTGCCTTATCACCCAGGATCCATTTTCTTTCTTTTTTTTTTTTCTGTTTTTTTTTAATTTAAATCACACTGTAATTTACTTATTCACACAGGGGTTATAAACACAAAAGGGCAGGATGTGGGGAAGGGAATGACACCAGAGCATAGGTGTATAGGTGTTAGGGGAGTACGGATACCATTCAGAACAGAGTATCAGCTGGGTGAAGGTCCAGGTGACAGGTCACTATGACTCTGCCTATGATTCACTTGTCCTTATCTAAGTTGGTACTGTCCACTGAGGCTGCCTATTTTAAGATCTATGACTACTCAGGCTGGTAAGTTTCCACAGAAGCTGCCTGTTTACAATAGCTTATAGCCTGCTGTTTCAGTGTTTTTCCACAGAGACCCAAGACTTTGTGTTAGCATGTATGTATGTCAGGCCTATTGCTGATTTTAGGCTTATGGCTGATTGTAGACCTTCAGTGTATAAGCAGGGCTGCCTGTGACATCTCCTCCCTTCTCTAAGTAAAGGGCCATGGCGATTCTAATCTTGCGAAGGCGGGGATAGAGGCCTGACCTCCAATAATGAAGGGGACCTTGTAATGGCTCCGGTCCTCCTGTCGTTGTCCAGTGAGGCATGAGGGACCATACCCATCCCAATGTCTTTTTCCTTGAGAGGGGATACTTTTGACATCAACCCCTATGCAGTCAGGCTTGTCCCTCAGGGAACCCAGAGAATATTTTTAGTTTTTATTTATATTCCCTTGCAGTGCTTAGCCTCACAACCTAAGCAAGAATTCAGATCGCCAGTCAGAGGGGGTTCTGGGTGGCCCCTCTCTGCTTGGTTTAGGGGTGGAAGTCCCTCTTTTAGATTGGGTGGAGATGGGTTTTGAGAACACCCTGGATAGAGTAACAACCTCATCTTGAGTCTCGTGGTCCTCCATAGCTAACTTATGCTGATGTATCCCAGGATCCATTTTCAACTGAGCCTCTCTCATCATATTTTATTCTCTCCTTGTTAAGGCATCGGGATATCATGCTTTCATTTTTAGAAGAAAAAAAATCATTTTTTTCTTTTTCTTCTTATTAAAAATTATTTTAGAACCATATGCCAGCTTATAAATTGCTTACCTTTCAAGTACAAGGGTCTGAATTTGATTTCTAGATCTGACACTCAAAAAAATCTATGCATAGTGCTATACATTTGTTATCCCTATATCAGGGATGCTGAGACTGGGAGTTTGGGGTTTGCTAGTCAGCCAGTCTCACATACCCAGCAAACATCAGGCTAGTGTGACAGTTAGCCTCAAAAATAAAAAAAAAAAAAGAAAAAGAAAAAGATAGAAGAAGAAAAGAAGAGAAAAGAAAAGAAAAGTAAAGAAAAGAAAAGAAACCAAACCAAACCAAAACTAAGTGAGCAGGGTCTGAGGAATGATTCTCAGGATAACCTCTGTTCTTTGCATGTACCTGCACACGTCTATTCATGAACATGTGGCGCGCACACACATACACATTGCACACACACATGCACACATGCATGCTCATTTGACATTCACATGCATACACACACATAATGTTAGGTCACAGTAAGAACATTTATTTTCCTTATAAAAGTGAACTACAGTGTGACAGAAAACGTGCTCATTACGACAAGAGTGAGCAGAATAGAAGTGAATTTGTAGACTCTTTTCCAGTCTCTTGCTTTTTACTTGGTTTTATTCAGCTAGCCACAGAACAAAGAAAGTTATAGAATGCAGTATCATTTTCTACCCCTAGGAAAGAGTAGGAATATAGACTACCCATTTTCCAGGGCCAGGCTCAGTCTGTGCTACTCATGGACCCCTGTCTATGCACACAGATAGGGAAGATACTTCTCATGTTCACTTTCTCAGACAGGTACATTTTCATCCTCCTAGTGTGAACCCCAGTGTTAAAGAGTAAAGGCCAGAAGGAGCATGAGGGAAGATGCCTACTTTAAAGGTTGTGCCACTCAGAAATATATTTCATAGTGATCACATTAAACTTGGCCTGTCTCACATCACTGAAGGCACTTCAATGGAAGGAAATAAGGAAGGGATAATTTGACCTTAGTTTAGTGTAGAGAAATGCTAAGAAAAATAAAGATCAAAAGTGAGGCTGGTGCTTACATCCACTTCTATCCTGTAATAAAAAGAGACACGTATTTGACTAAAGCTAATAGAAAGCAAAGAATTACATATTAGCTTTGGGGATTCATCAAACGCAAAGAAAGAATAGCACGTGGGGAGAAACTGAAGGGTGGACTTACCGTCACCTTACAATATTGTCTCCTGTTTCCATATGGTTGCAAACTGTGAGACATTAGGAAGAACTTATGTGTTTGACTGTATAACAAGTAACAGATACCTAAAGTTTCCACGTAACCAAACTCAGATCTACAGTTTCATAGTTTATTCTCTTTGGAAGAAATATAAGAACAAGCAACCCTTCCTTCCCATAGGACTTTGCTTTTAATCTCTGGGTGAAATGGGTTTCCTAGGAAACAGATTTCATGGATAATCCTAGAGCTCAGCCACTTAGTCCTGAAAATGAATCGATAGAGCTTTTCATAATGGCAGTTTTCCTTCCATTCCATTTTCAATTGAGCATGTGCTAAGAATTTGAAAGACATATTTGCCAGTTGATCAGAACTTAGCCTTGGCTTATTATGGATCAAGCGTAATTCTGAGACTGGAGAGAATTTTTCTCGTGCTCTTTTGATCATGCTGAATAATGATTTTTAAAGCATATTGATTTAGTTCTGGGGAAAATTAATCTGTTTGATTGAGATATCCTTAGGCTTTTTGTACTTCTATAATTGTATTGTGATATAATGTATGCATTAAAATATATATTAAAATTGATTTTGTTGTGACAACATTTTTGGACATCTTTTGAAATGTAGAGTAGGGTTTCTTTTAAATGTCTCATTTTATTTTTTTTATTTGTTAAAATATATAACTAATAAATGAAGATTTACTGAAGATTTTTAAAGGAATGGGATTAAGAAAAATGTGGATTCTTGAATTGACTTATATCACAGAGGGCTCAGCAGCAGACCCATGCCACACTAGATAGGCAGAGAACTGGGTGGCTGCTCAATTCAAGAAACTGGAAGCCTCATATCCCAGTACAATTCTTAAGACCTCTGTTCTTCTTGGAGAGTCACTAGTGTTGAGTTCTCATTGACAGCTGATGAATCTAGAGCCTTATGTTAGCAGAGGAACACAGAATCAACTGGTACATTTTCTCAGAAAAAAAAAATGGAGTTGGCACACAATGGTTAGCGATCTTTCTCTCTCTTATTTATTTTATTTTATTTTTATTTATTTTATTTTATTATTTTGGTTATTTTAGCCCAGTGCAAAACACAGCCCATGTTTAGAGCAGTCCTTTTTTCTTCATTTCACTATGTTACCCTTTTTGGAATAATTTCTACATATGCCCAGTGTTATGCTTCACTAGTCTGGGATATCTCTCCATGTGTTCTTCATGTGTTAGCCATGGCAAGCAAGTCAAGTTCACACCCAATCAACTCTCCTTATATGATGAAGAAAATAACAGGTCTTAATTCTGGTGACAGTGATATAAGATACACTTCATGAAACCAAAGCATATTATTCTTCCTCCCAAAATAAGTTGCAAAGTCCTCTGAAGCAGACTTCTTTTTGTTCTTGATAGCAATTAACTTAAATATGAAAATAACTAAGTAATAGTATTCAATCAGTTTTATGTTACATCATAACAGTAGATTGTCTTAGTTACTTTATATTGCTAGGGTAAGACACCTTAACCAACTTCGAGAAGAAAGAATTTATTTGGTGATTATAGTTTCAGAGGCTTAGAGGTCATTGATCATGCTGCTGAGGCAGGTAGCATGGCAACAGCCAGCCAGGCAGGTGGGTAGTAATTGATTGACAGGAACAAAGAAGAGAGAGAGAGAGAGAGAGAGAGAGAGAGAGAGAGAGAGAGAGAGAGAGAGAGAGGAAAATTGGGGATTAGGTAGATTTTTTTTTTAAGTCTTAAAGAATACCTCTACCAATAAGTTCACACCTCCTAACATTTCCCAAAATGTTCTACTAAACTACAGACCAAGTACTAAAATATATGAGCTTACAGGAGCCATTTGCATTGAAACCACTACAGAGACTAAATAAATACACTTATCTGCTTAATGTATAAGTTCCTATGTAAAACATTCTTTTACATACTATAAAACACTTATAATATAACTCACATTTCCTAGTCATATAGTCACAGCTGGTATTTATAGATATCTATTCTATGTTTTCTTCCCTTCCAGGAAGTCTCTTACTAGATCTTGTTTCTGGAGTGGTGACACACAACTTCATTCTTCAAAGAGTCTGGGGCATTTATTTTCCTGCTTGCACTGGGTTGTTGTAATTTCCCACTGACTTGAATCATAGGAAGTGGATCTAAGGGATCTCCAACAATCCAAACATAGTTCTCCACTATGAGAAGAGTAGTCGCCAAATTTCCCATCAGTTGTCTAGAGCAATTACTATCAATAAGACTGTAAATCTTTTGTTAGCTTGTTGACTCAAGGGCATGAAAAGATAAAATTGGCCAGAAAGAAGACTTACTTTCCAATTCAATGCAATGGTTGTACCTCCTAATCTCCATAAGGAGGTTGGAGCAGGAGACAGCAATTTTGCTAGTGGGTCACTGGGTATGATGGTAAGTGGCCCATTTTTATTTTCATTCTTGATTCCTGAACCCTAAAATTTTGTCTGTGACAGCATCAGTAGTGGCTACTCTACATGATTCTGGGTGCACACCACTTTCTGCAAGACCTGCATTGTATATGAAAGCTATTGCCACCATGTTGGTATTGTGTCTTTATTTTTAAAACGTTATTGTTATACCAAGCGAGCGGTTTCAGGGTGATGGTGCTTAAGCAATTCCTGAAATGCTTTTTAAGTAGCTTTCCTAATTGCTTGGCCTTTTAAAAATGACCTTCATCTCATTAAAACTAGGGCATTTTGTTCTTATTTTCCTCTTCATTTGCCACTTTAAATGGGTTCCTTTCTTGGATAATATGAACATCTTTCTGATCTTCTTACTGTTCCTATCTCTATCTATCTATCTATCTATCTATCTATCTATCTATCTATCTATCTATCTATCTATCTATCTATCTATTACACACACACACACACACACAACACACACACACACACACATACACACACTCACACACACATATATACTAACCAGCATAACTACAACTATGCCACAACCTGAATGTTATGCTATAGTGAGATTTTCTCTCTCAAATGAACTCATCCATTACTTTTTAATTCAGTGTCACTCAGATTTTTTAGGACAAGGGCAAAACATAAATTCTTTTTTCCAATGAAACATGAGTGATCACTAATCCAGTTCTAAGTATAGTCCAGCTAAATCATTAGCTTGACTTTCATTTTCTACTTTCCTATTGGAATTCTGGCATTACAAACTATTTGTACAATCTCTCATTAAGCTCAGTGACTAATAAAAAAAATCCCCAAACAAAAAGAACCTCATGGTCAAGCTTATTCTACAAATGATGTCACTTCTAACAATGACAGCACCCCTGCCAATAATGTCATCTCTGAGACACCACTTCTCTGATCAGTTGCCTTTTTCCTATATTTAAAAATGCATTAAAATATAATTACACCATTCTCTTCTTCTCTTCCCTAATACTTCTTCCATGTTCTAATTCTCTCCCCTATTCTCCTCCTAATTCATAGCCTTTGCTTCTTTAAACATGGTTGTTACATATGGTTAAATGTTAACACGGTTAATGTTAACATGGTTAAAATGAATGGTATACAAATAAAGCCTACTGAGCCCGGTTGGTCTTACCCTCAGGGATCTATATCTAGGACTGATCACTTTGGAATCACTGTGACCATAATAGTTGGGAGAAACAACATGAGTGAGGAAATGCAAAAGGGGATCATGGTGGAGGATGTTTACATGGCAGCATGGTAAGATGGAGGGAACATTGCTAGAACCAGGGGCTGGACTGCCACCATCAAAGGGATGCTACTATTTAGCTGTGAGAATGACACCCGCTATAGGTTTTACCCTCGCACAATAGTGACGCTACCTAGGGAAAGAGCACTGAACACATGAACCAGTGGGTATATTTTAGATTCAAAGAATAAACTGAATGCTAGGGAGTTGTAAAATGAACTTCAACATACCTTCCACAGATGCCCGTAATGACCAACCCAGTGCTAACCATTAATTATGAGGACTCAAGGAAGTTCATTTTCTGTTTGGTCTATTAGGTTTTAGTCATCTTTACTAAGATATAATTTAGAGACAATAAACTTGACCTTTGTTACAATTAAGCAAACTTTGAACAATATAAGCAGGTGGTTACATTATATATAGAACATGCTATGATTATAAAATGTTCCCTTTAATTGCTACAAAAAATAGCATTTTTTTTTTTTTTGGTATTTAAATTCCAGGTTGACAGTCTTTCTCCCAGCTCTTGAAAAATATTGTGCTACTTCTTATAATTTCATGGTTTCTGATCAGAAATTTACTGTCACATAAATAGCTTTTATAGCACTGGTAACATTTCATTTCTCTCTAGTTGCTTAGAGATTTTCCCTTTAATTTTCAAAACTTTGATTGCAAACTTAATTAGGAATGAAAGTAAATAGAACATACTCACAAAATTTCAGAGTAAGCTTATGCTCTTCTTAGTAACAGTCAAGATATGGTCAGAAGACCTGCTATTTGCTGTTACTATCAACAAAATTCAGAGTTCCAGTTTTTCTATATTGTAAATATGACTTTGCAAATAGTGGTATTTTGACTTCTTCCTTTCCTATTTGTATCCCTTTGACTTCCTTTTGTTGTCTAATTGCTCTGGCTAGGACTTCCAGTACTATAATGAATAGGTAGGGGGAGAGTGGGCAGCCTTGTCTAGTCCCTGATTTTAGTGGGAATGCTTCAAGACTCTCTCCATTTATTTTGATGTTGGCTACTGGCTTGCTGTATAATGCTTTTACTATGTTTAGGGCCTTGAATTCCTGACCTTTCCAGGACTTTTTACCATGAAGGGATGTTGAATTTTGTCAAATGCTTTCTCAGCATCTAGTGAGATGATCATGTGGTTTTTTTTTTTTTTTTCTTTGAGTTTGTTATATAGTGGATTCCGTTGATGGATTTTTGTATATTGAACCATCCCTACCTTCCTGGGATAAAGCCTACTTGATCACGATGGATGATTGTTTTGATGTGTTCTTGGATTCGGTTTTCAAGATTTTATTGAGTATTTTTGCTTCGATATTCATAAGAGAGATTGGTCTGAAGTACTCTTCCTTTGTTGTGTCTTTGTGTGGTTTAGATATGAGTGTAATTGTGGCTTCATAGAATGAATTGGGTAGTGTTCTTTCTGTTTCTACTTTATTGAATAGTTTGAAGAGAATTGTTATCAGGTTGTCCTTGAATGTCTGATAAAATTCTCCACTAAAACCATCTGGTCCTGGGCTTTTTTTGGTGGGGAGACTTTAAATGACTGCTGCTATTTCTTTAGGGATTATGGGACTGTTTAGATGGTTTATCTGCTCCTGATTTAACTTTGCTAATTGGTATCTGTCTAGAAAATTGTTGATTTCATCCAGATTTTCCAGTTTTGTTGAATATAGGCTTTTGTAGTAGATCTGATGATTTTTTTGATTTCCTTCAGTGTCTGTTGTTATGTCTCCTTTTCAGTTCTGATTTTATTTATTTGGATTCTGTCTCTGTGTCCTCTGGTTAGTCTGGCTAAGGGTTTAATGTCTTATTGATTTTCTCAAAGAACCAGCTCCTGGTTTTGTTGATACTTTGTATAGTTCTTGTTGTTTCTACTTGGTTGATTTCAGCCCTGAGTTTGATTATTTCCTGCCTTCCTCTCCTCTTGGGTGTATTTGCTTCTTTTTGTTCTAGAGCTTTCAGGTGTGTAGTCAAGTTGCTAGTGTGTGCTCTCTCAAGTTTCTTTTGTAGGCACTTGGAGCTATGAGTTTTCCTTTTAGCACTGCTTTTCTTGTGTCCCATAAGTTTTGGTATGATGAGCCTTCATTTTCATTAAATTCTAAAAAGTCTTAAATTTCTTTCTTAATTTCTTCCTTGACCAAGTTATCATTGAGTAGAGCATTATTCAGTTTCCATGTATATGTGGGCTTTCCATTGTTTTTGCTATTATTGAAGACCAGCCTTAGTCTGTGGTGATCTGATAGGATGCAAGGGATTATTTCAATCTTTTTGTATCCATTGAGGCTTGTTTTGTGACTAATTATATGGTCTATTTTGGAGAAGGTACCATGAGGTGCTGAGAAAAAGGTATATTCTTTTGTTTTAGTATATATATTTTATAGATATGTGTTAAATCCATTTGGTTCCTAAGTTCCGTTAGTTTCACTGTGTTTCTGTTTAATTTTTGTTTCCATGATCTCTCCATTGCTGAAAGTGTACTTAAGTGACCCCATAAGTTCTACCAGAGAACTCCTAAAACTGATAAACAACTTCTGTAAAGTAGCTGGATATAAAATTAACTCAAACAAATCAGTAGCCTTCCTCTACTCAAAGGATAAACAGGCTGAGAAAGAAATTAGGGAAAGCAAGTGAGAGATCTGTATGGTAAGAACTTCAAGTCTCTGAAGAAAGAAATTGAAGAAGATCTCAGAAAATGGAAAGATCTCTCATGCTTATGGATTGGCAGGATTAATATAGTAAAAATGGCTGAAAGCAATCTACAGATTCAATGCAATCCCCATCAAAATTCCAACTCAATTCTTCATTGACATAGAAAGAGCAATTTGCAAAATCATTTACAATAACAAAAAAACCCAGGATAGCAAGAACTATTCTCAACAATAAAAGAACTTCTTGGGGGGATCACAATCAAGCTGTAGTACAGAGCAATCGTGATAAAAACTGCATAGTATTGGTACAGAGATAGGCAGTAAAATCAATGGAATAGAATTGAAGACTCAGAAATGAACCCATACACCTATGGTCACTTGATGTTAGACAAAGGAGCTAAAACCTTTAGATAGAAAAAAGACAGAATTTTCAACAAATGGTGCTGGTTTAACTAGAGGTTAAACAAATTAATCCATTCTTATCTCCTTGTACAAAACTCAAGTCCAATTGGATAAAGAACCTTCACATAAAACCAGATATACTGACACTAATAGAAGACAAAGAAGAGAAGAACACACATGGTATGTACTCACTAATAAGTGGATATTAGCCCAAAAACTCGCAATACTCAAGATTCAACTCACAGACCACATGAAGGTCATGAAGAAGGAAGACCAAAGTTTGGGTGCTTCGTTCCTTCTTAGAAGGAGTAGCACAATACTCATGGAAGCAAATATGGAGACAAAGTGTGGGACAGAAAATGAAGGAGGGGCCATCTGGAGACCATTCCACCTGGGTATCCATCCCATGTGCAGTCACCAAAGGTAGACATTGATGTGGATGTCAGGAAGTGCATGCTATCAGGAGCCTGATGTAGCTGTGTCCTTAGAGGTCTACCAGAGCCTGACATACACAGAAGCAGATGCTCACAGAGAAACCATTGAACTGATCATGGGTTTCCCAATGGAGGAGTTAGAGAGAAGACTGAAGGGGCTGGAGGGGTTTGCAGCCCCATGTGGAGAGCAGCAATACAAACCAACTAGTGCTCCCAGAGTCTAAACTACCAGCCTGGAAGCACATAAGGAGGGACCCTGGCTCCAGTTGTATATGTAGGAGACGATGGCCTTGTTGGGCATAGGTGGGAGAAGAGGTCCTTGGTCCAGTGAAGGCTGGATGCCCCATTGTGTGGAAATTTGAGGGCAGGGAGGTGGGAGTACATCCTCATGGAAGCAGGAAGAGAGATGGGATAGGGGGTTTCTAGGTGGGGCATGGGAAAGGAGATAACATCTGGAATGTAAATAAAATATCCAATAAAATTAATTTTAAAAATATTACTTTGGTTATGGTGTATCTGAGCAGACATTTCTCTGAGGTTATCTCCATTTGATAAATCTGTAGGATTTTGACTTTTGCTGAGTTTAAGGACCGTTCAGCCATTATTCTTTGAATGTACCTTCAGTCTTGCATGGATTCTCCTTCTCATTTTGAAATTCTAGTGGCACAAATGATGGGTCGTTTGTTAATAATCAAACAGATTTCCAAGATCTGTTCCTTTAATACTTGCTCTATCTTCTGTCTGTTCAGAATCTGCCCTTTCTCTGACTACAAACCCACAGATACTTTGTAATTGTGGTTTACTGTTGAGCCCATTAATTGAATTGTTTCAGATTTCAGATATGTTCTTTTTACATTGTATTTTTTTAATGAGACTTTTCCCACCCAGTTGCTTCAGTTTCACTTTATTTATTTAAAAAATGTAAACTTTTTTGTTGAAAATAATTTTTGATATAACATTCTAATCACATTTCCCCTCAAGTATATCATAAGTAGATCACTAAAATATTTTTTAGGTGACTGCTTGAGGAATTTTGACAGGTCTTTCATATCTTCATGTATTGATTTTCTTTTTTTAAATCAAAGGTGGGATTTTTTGTTCATGTAGAAATGATTTTCATTTAAAATCTAAATGTTTTGGGGTATTGTGTTTGAATATCTGTATACTCTTAACTTTTGTTTTCCTTGGTTTTTCCTGACATTGCTCAAGCAGGAAGATGCATCACCTCATGAAACACTGAGGGAGGGGTGGGAACATCTCCAATTGTGATTTCAGTTATCTTCCCTTTTGGGTTTATCCATTTCCCTTTTGTACTTTAAAGTTCTATTGTGGTCCCCTTCAATTACTGGAGGTCAGGCCTCTATCCCTGCCTTCGCAAGATTAGAATTGCCATGGCCCTTCTATACTTAGAAAAGGGAGGAGATGTCAGGGGCAGCCCTGCTTATACACTGAAGGCCTAAAATCAGCCATAGGCCTAAAATCAGCAATAGGCCTGATATATATGCATGCTAACACAAAGTCTTGGTCTCTGTAGAAAAACACTGAAATAGATGGGTATAAGCAGAGTCATAGTGACCTGTCACCTGAACCTTCACCCAGCAAATACACTGTTCTGAAAGATATCTGTACTCCCCCTGAACACATATCCTCCAGTGTCATCCCCTTTCCCACGTCCTGGCTTTTTGTGTTTATAACCCCTGTGTGAATAAGTAAAAATTATGATTTGATTTTTTTTAAAAGAATGGAAATGCTCCTAACTGTGACAAACTTCATCTTGAAAATCCCTTTTTAAAAATATGTATTGGCATATTAAAAATATGCCAGTCAAATCTTATAGCAATGATTTAGAAAGGCAAGGATATTTGAGGTAAACAATGTATAGTCAAGTATTTTTTCTTTAATTAATTGATAGTTATAAAACAACTTATAAAAGTTACATATGAAAATACATAGTTGTAAAAGGCACATTTAAATTATAAGATTTTTATAAAGCTTTAACCTAATAATGAGTAATACTTTACAACATACACAAAGATGCTTCATTTCCTGAGATGGTTCAGGTAATTTATTTAGACAAGCATTTTCCAGATTATATAGTATGTCAAATGCATGTTAAAATACTTTGTATATTATAGCATATTAAGGCATGGGTCAGTACATTTCAGATAGAGTCAAGCTGGAAAAATACTTTCTCAGTTTGAGCATATTGCAAGAAACCCTGTGAGATGTAATTTAGTAATATTAATAGTAGGACTAAAAGTTTGCTGGGTGGTAGAGTTGAATTACTTGATCGAAATCTTGTACATTAATCTTTCACAATCTTAAAATGCTTAATATGTATTAGAAAATAGTCATAGGAATAGTTAGGGAAAATCAGTGTTTTCTTCCCAGGATAGGAAGAGAGAAGCAAAATATAAAATAGTCTTCTTCTATGTTGATTGTTCGAGTTATCCAAATACATACCAAGATAAGAACAAGAAAAGCCAAAATACTATAATTAATATCAGTTAAGGAATGTTTTGAACACAAGTTTCCCAACTAGTGATGTCAATGTGGGAAGCTATGGACTCTGTAAGAGGTCTTGTCTAGATGATGTAAATATATCCTTTATTCTCTTTTCTTCCTGATCCCTGTCTCTGTGTCTCTGTCTGTCTGTCTCTCTGTTTCTCTCTGTCTCTCGGTCTCTCTCTCTCTCATGTGCTTGGGCAAGTGTGTACACCTGTGCTTGTATGTGTGCACTCGTATGCATGTGTGTGTGTGTCTGTGTATGCTTCCTTACTGCTATAAAGACATATCTTCTTACCCACTCCCACCATAACAATGTTCTGTTCATAAATATTTCCTTCTCTGAGTTGTCTTTGCCAGACACTTTTTATCATAGAAATGCAAATGTTCAACACAAGCAATTTACCTCACTTTAGGTAAATCTAAGATTCAGATTTATCCTTAAATAGACAAAGGCCACCTCACATGGCACCTGTGTTCTGGGGTTGTCTCTTCTTGAAAGAACTTCTTAGCTCTCTCATGAATCTTTGTGAATTCAAACCAGTTTCAGCTAAAATATATGTCTCCTTGGCAAATTGTCAGACTGTTGTGTGACTTTTCCTGGGGAGACATAAAATCATCTGCTTACTCCAAAGAAAGAACAGACGACAGACCACACTCACAATGCTACCAAAGTCCAACTTGTTGAATGAATGAGTTATTGGAGCTTCTTATAGGAGAATGGGTAAGTTGTTACTTTTAGAGCAGAAATGACTCAAAAATACCTTTGTTATTGAAATTCATGAGTGATGATTTAAAAACTTACATCACTGGAGTTTTCTGCATGACATGCTGGAAGTCTGACATGCTAGGAATTTCCCCTCTCTAGCAGTCCTTACTTTGTATATATCCTTATAAAGATGCCTTGTCAATCTTAGTTTCAGGAACTTCCTTATTGATTTGTGTTTATTACTTTCTGAGTTGTAAGAAGCATTCCTTCATGACGTAATGTACTGATCAAGAGAAAGTTGTGTCAAAACCCAGACCAACGTTCCTCATGAGACATACTCCATAACATGTTATTTCTTTATTATTTCTTTTGTCACCATTTGTTCTTAATTATATCACTTTATGAAATTATAACAGTTATAATTTCTACCATGGTAACTTAAAAAAAAAGTTCTATTGCAAAGTACATTCATACTAAAGATTGCTTTGCCCTCTTAAAGTGAATGTTTGCCTGATGTTTCTTGTTTTCTTTAAATCATGTGTCCATTTATTAACATTTGTGAGTGCATGTATGCACTGTCATACCATAGTGGTAAGAAGTCAGTCTGTCAGGGGAGTCAGTTCTCTCCTTCTACCAGGTGTGACCCAGGGATTAAATACATGTTGTCAGGTTTGGTAGCAAGTGCCTCTAACTCCCTTCCCCAGTCCCTCCATCTCTCCTTTCCCCTTCTTCTTTCCCCTCTCCCTTCCTTTCTCCTCCTTTTTTCCCTTCGTATTTTCTGTGTTGCATGTGCATGTATATAAACTTATGTGTGCATTGGAGTGCATGCTTCTGCATTTGTGTGTGGAATGCAGAAGTTGACATGTATACTCCTCCATGCATCTTCATCTTTCTTTTTTGAAATAGGCTTTCTTACTTAACTTGTAGCTCCCATTCTTGGCTAAACTGACTACCAATCAAATCCTTGAGATCTGTCTGTCTCCTTTCCACCAGAGGTAGGTTATTAGGTAAGTAGGACTCTGAACTTGCTGGTTCTCTTGCTAGTGAGGCAGTGCTTTAATCACTAAGCTATCTCCCCAGCCCTCCTTGCCCTTAATATTGGCTCTTGGCAATATTGTTTTAATCCAGAGGGGAATATTTGGACATACTTGAAAAATTATTAATGTCAATTTGTACCTAAAGCAGTACTAATTAAAGTAGTAGCTTTAATTCCTGAACTGTCAGTAATCCAAAAATCCTTACTCAAGGTCTATGTGTGAACAAAGTCAAGTTTTTGTGGGTAACTAAGCAATGCTCTGAATTTGCTCAATCCTTACCTGTATCTAAGAGTAAAGACTTTGGGGATCCTATTCTTCTTCAAGAAATTTTCTGTTCTGCCTTGAGACTGCTGTTCATTCCTAGAGTTCTCCAATCTGTTCATTTTTCAACTGTCTTTCAAAACTCCAAGATATAAAGGTATTTGCTATCAGAACTCTATCCTTTCCTCTCTGGACCTTATTCCAGCACTATCTGAGTTCTGAAACTTTTGACCTTGGATTTAGAATTACACCATCTCTGTTTTGAGGTGTTCAGACTTAGATTGAACAAACATACTAGCATCTCACATGCTATAGCTCACAGATGACATATTTGGGGATTTTTAAACCTTTCTATGATATGAGAGAATTCCCTAAACATCCCCCATTCTTTCTCAATCATTTACCTATAATTCTGTATTTCAGGAAAAAATCTTAATAAACTGTTTATATATGAGACTCATAGAATTCTAAACTTGAGGAAAACTTAAAATCTGTATTCCTTTAAAACATACATTGGCTACATTATTCAAATTATTTATCTCCCCGATATACTTATAACACTACACTGTTAAAGATAAATACTCAGCATCATGAATGCAGCACTATATTCATGTACCTGTAGAACAAGGTACCAGCATTATTCCGAGGAGGGTTCCTTGAGAAGCTACCACCAGATCAGAACTTGGCAAGTATATTTAACTTCATAGAAGTCTTATATGGTTAACATTCAGTCAATGTCTACTGAAACTTGGCTTTTTGAAGGGGTCCAAACCATAGTGGATCATTCAAGTGCTATTCCACACAGCATCCTGTAGCCCAGAGGGGGAGCCTGAGCAGTCCAGTATCAAATTACCCAGCTTCTTTGGGTCTTAGCCTGGAAGTCATCACGGGCACTCTAGTAATGATGTGTTAGAATGAAAAAGTCAGAGGGGGATTCTAGTTATTTTCATTCAGTAAAAGAAACTAGACTGTAAATGGTATTATGGGTCTAAAGAAATGAACACCTTTGTTATGGGAAACAGAAAAAATACAAGGATTCTTAGTCTCCTTCCACATGTGCTCACAAAGAAGTTTTAAATGCTTTTAATGACATACCTGGTTGCTTTGGCCAGAGAGAATTAGTATTGTTCACTGCTTGTCATCAGACTTAAAGGATCAATATTTTATGTATACTTCCCAGTGCTCCAGGTTCCATGAGTCTCTAATGGCCTTCTGAGAGTTTTTATTGGAATTAAAGCTATATATCTCTAAATCCACTTAATTTCTCAAGAACTATGTCAAGGGCTTTATTATTCCCATTGTACAAAAGGCACTAATTGAGGCATAATGAAGTTAAAGGACTTGGTGGTGCACAGTAGATATGGGATCTGAACTCAAACAGCCTGGATTCAGAGTTTGTGTTTTCAACCAGTATTTCCCATTCAAAACCACAAGAGATAAGGAAAAAGCTCACAGATATGCTGGAATATCTCCAGTCACAAGGAGGATGATACTGTGGAGGTCCTCAGGATGTGTATGCTCCTGTACAGTGTAGCAAACTGAATCTCTGAATATGAGCTTGTTGTTTAGAGCAGGTGACAGAATAAGAGGAGAGGGAAACTTCAGTGAGAAGGATCCAACAAAGTAACAGTGACAGAGAAGGTGACTAGGTAGAAAGAAGAAGCAGCTAGAACTTGGGAAAACTTCACCATAGTATTTGTTACTGTCTATATAGGTTTAAGTTTTAAGATATAGTGTTTAGAAATTAGCTCCTTTCTACGTGATGTAAGTATTTGGCTTGTGGTTGATGTTTATTTGAGTCTGCATAGAGCAGCATTGCATCTCTAGGACCATCATCTCAGGTAACACGGGTTTTTCAATGCACTGGTGGGCATCAATGGTCAGGTATGGATGGAGGAAGGGATCTCCAGCCTTCACTGCTGAGCTGTTTGCTACTAATAGATACAGGGATAGAGGAACTGTTGTCCTATACCTATGGGAGAGCCCATTACACTCAGATGAATAGTTATAATTCAAGGGCTATCCAAATGACCAGGTTAAATTAAAATAATAAGAAATACTGTCCACAATTGGCAGAACTAAAAGACTAATAAGTATTGAACATACATTTCGGATCATCAATAGACCGAATATAGCTGAGGAATATCTAAGTTTGGAGACATGATAAGCAAACTGTGAAAAGCTATAAAGAGAAGAGAAATATTATAGAGAAGTGAAAAACAGAACATCCAATAACTATGGTTCAAACACAAAGGTAAAATGTGCGTGTGTAATGGGAAGGACCAGAAAGAAAATTTAAGCCAATGATGCCTGGCAAATTTCCCCCAAACTAAGATTAGACACCAACCAAAGACCCAGGAAATGCAAGAGTAACAAGAATAAATGAGAAACCCAACGCCAAAAGCTAACAAACCAGGGCTGGGATGGAGTCATAACTCAGCACCATAGTAGTGTCTAGTTCAGCCTCGAACTTTACAAAAACAGGAGCAGCAGCAACAGCAGCAACGACAACACCACTACCACCACCACCACCACCACCACCACCACCACTACCACCACCAATACCACCACCACCACCACCACCACCACCACCACCACCACCACACCAATACCCACCAATACCACCACCAATACCAAAACCACCACCACCACCAATACCACCACCACACACCACCACCACCACCACCACCACCACTACCACCACCAATACCACCACTACCAATACCACCACCACCACCGATACCACAACCACCACCACCACCACCACCACCACCACCACCACCACCACCACCAATACCACCACCAATACCACCACCACAACCCTACCACAGATCAAATCACAGAGCTTTTAAAATTATATTTCATAACTGAAGGGAAACCAAAGGTTTCTCAGAGACACAAAATGGCTTTCTTGCTACTAGATAGATCTTCTTGCAAAAAGGATGCTGAGGGAAATTTTTCAGAAAGAAAGAAAATATTATAAGCTTGAAATGTCTCTTCATGAAGACTCAACAATCACTGAAGAATGAGTAACAGTAGGTGAAGTAAAAACTTATATTCTCAATTTTAACTGATGTGAGAGACACACAAAATGTTTTTAACACCTTTATGTGTGTTACTTACATGGATATGTGTGGGTGTTCATGACAATGGGGAAGATGATGTCAGATGCTGCTTGGAACCAGAAGGGAGGGCTAGGTGCATATGTTGTTGTAAAGTCTTGCAGTACACGTGAATCAATGCAGCATGACTTGATTTAATTTATTATTTATTTTTTCCTTTTTTTTCTTCTTTTTTATTTTTTTATAGGATATTTTACTTACATTTCAGATGTTATCCCCTTACCCCATCCCCCCAGCCCAGGAATCCCCTATCCCATCTCCCCTCCTCCTGTTTCTCTGAGGATGTGCCCCCACCTACCCCACACTCCCACTACCACACCCTCGAATTCCCCCACACACGGCATCCAGCCTTCATGAGACCAAGGATCTCCTCTCCCACCTATGCCTGACAGTGCCATCCTCCCTTACATATACAGCTGGAGCCATGGGTCCCTCCCTAGGTGCTCCCAGGCTGGTGGTTTAGACCCTGGGAGCTCTAGTTGGTTGGTATTGTTACTTTCTTCATGGGGCCACAAATCCTATCAGCTCTTTCAGTCTTCACTCTAACTCCTCCATTGGGAACCCCATGATCAGCTCAATGGTTAGCGGTGAGCATCCACCTCTGTATGTGTCAGACTCTGGCAGACCTCTAAGGACACAGCTACATCAGGCTCTTGTCAGCATGCACTTCCTGACATCCACATAAGTGTCTACCTTTGGTGACTGCACATGGGATGGATACCTAGGTGGAATGGTCTCCAGACAGCCCCTCCTTCAGTTTCTGTCCCACACTTTGTCTCCATATTAGCTCCCTTGAATATTTTGTTACTCCTTCTAAGAAGGACCGAAGCGCCCCCACTTGGTCTTCCTTCTTCATGACCTTCATGTGGTCTGTGAGTTGAATCTTGGGTATTTCAAGCTTCTGGGCTAATACCCAATAATCTGTGATTGAATACCATGTGTGTACTTTTGTGATTGGGTTACCTCACTCAGGATGATATTTTCTAGTTCCATCCATTTATCTATTTCATGAATTTATTGTTTTTAATAGCTGAGTAATACTCCATTATGTAAATGTAGCATATTTTTTGCATCCATTCCTCTGTTGAAGGACATCTGGGTTCTTTCCAGCTTCTGGCTATTATAAAATAAGGCTGCTATGAACATAATGGAGCATATGTCCTTGTTATATGTTGGAGCATCTTCTGGGTATATGCTCAGGAGTGGTATAGCTGGGTCCTCAGGTAATGCTATGTTCAATTTTCTGAGGAACCACTAGAATGATTTCCAGAGTGTTTGCACCATCTTCCAATTCCACCAACAATGGAGAAGTGTTCCTCCTTCTCCACATCCTTGCCAGCATCTGCTATCACCTGAGTTTTTGATCTTAGCCATTCTGACTGGTGTGAGGTGGAATCTCAGGGTTGTTTTGATTTACATTTCCCTGATGACTAAAGATGCTGAACATTTCCTTAGGTGCTTCTTGGCCATTAGTGTTTCCTCAGTTGAGAATTCTTTGTTTAGCTCAGTACCCCATTTTTTAATAGGGTTATTTGGTTGTCTGGAGTCTAGTTTCTTGAGTTCTTTTTATATATTGGATATTAGCCCTCTATCAGATGTGGGATTGGTAAAGATCTTTTCCATATTGACAGTGTCCTTTTCCTTACAGAAACTTTGCAATTTTATGAGGTCCCATTTGTCAATTCTTGATCTTAGAGCATAAACCACTGGTGTTCTGTTCAGGAATTTTTCTCCTGTGCCTAAGTATTCGAGGTTCTTCCCTACCTTCTCTTCTATTAGTTTTAGTGTATCTGGTTTTATGTGGAGGTCCTTTACCCACTTGAACTTCATATTTGTACAAGGAGATAAGAATGTATTGATTTGCATTCTTCTACATGTCCTCCAGTTGAACCAGAACCATTTGTTGAAAATGCTGTCCTTTTTCCACTGGACAGTTTTAGCTCCTTTGTCAAAGATCAAGTGACCATAGGTTTGTGGGTTCATTTCTGGGTCTTCAATTCTATTCCATTGACTTCCTGCCTGTCTCTGTAACAATACCATGCAGTTTTTAATTACTATTGCTCTGTAGTACAGCTTGAGGTCAGGGATGGTGATTTCTCCAGAAGTTCTTTTATTGTTGAGAATAGTTTTTGTTATCCTGGGAATTTTGTTATTTCAAATGAATTTGTGTATTTCTCTTTCTAACTCTGTGAAGAATTAAGTTTGGATTTTAATGTGGATTGCATTGAATCTGTAGATTGCTTTTGGCAAGATGGTCATTTTTACTATATTAATCCTGCCAATCCATGAGCATGGGTGATCTTTCCATCTTCTGAGATCTTCTTTGATTTCTTTCTTCAGGGACTTGAAGTTCTTGTCAAACAGATCTTTTACTTGCTTGGTTAAATTCACACCAAGGTATTTTTTATTATTTATGACTATTGTGAAGGGTGTTATTTCCTTAATTTCTTTCTCATCCTGTTTATCTTTCATGTAGAGGAAGACTACTGATTTGTTTGAGTCGATTTTATAACCAGCCACTTTGCTGAAGTTGTATATCAGGTTTAGGAGTTCTCTGGTGGAAGTTTTGGGTCACTTAAGTATACTATCATATCATCTTCAAATAGTGATATTTTGACTTCTTCCTTTCCTATTTGTATCCCTTTGACATCTTTTTGTTGTCTAATTGCTCTGGCTAGGACTTCCAGTACTATATTGAATAGGTATGGAGAGAGTGGACAGTCATTAAAAGTCTCCCCACCAAAAGAAGCCCAGGACCAGATAGTTTTAGCACAGAATTCTATCAGACCTTCAAGGAAGACCTAATACCAATTCTCTTCAAGCTATTCCACGAAATAGAAACAGAAGGAACACTACCCAATTCATTCTATGAAGCTATAATCACACTTATACCCATACCTCACAAAGACCCAACAAAGGAAGAGAACTTCAGACCAATCTCCCTTATGAGTATCGAAACAAAAATACTCAATAAAATTCTTGAAAACTGAATCCAAGAACACATCAAAACAGTCATCCATCATGATCAAGTAGGCTTTATTCCAGGAATGCAGGGATGGTTCAATATTCAGAAATCCATCAATGTAATCCACTATATAAACAAACTCAAAGAAAAAGACCACATGATCATCTCACTAGATGCTGAGAAAGCATTTGGTAAAATTCAAGATCCCTTCATGGTAAAAGTCTTGGAAAGAACAGGAATTCAAGGCCCATACCTAAACATAGTAAAAGCAATATAGAGCAAACCAGTAGCCAAACATCAAACTAAATGGAGAGAAACTTGAAGCAATCCCACTAAGAGCAGCGTGACTTGAAAGTAGAGTTCTAGGTACTCTACAAAAAAACTCCATTGAAAATAAAGTTTAGCCAGGAAAAGTACAGGATAAAACAATATCTTCCAAACACATGTAGGAGTGAGGAAGCCCCAGAACCCATGAAAAAAAAAAAGTTGAGTGTGGTAGTACATGCTTGCAGTTCCACAACTGGGGAGATGGAGACTTAAGACTCCCCAGAGGTTGCTGACCAGTTTTCCTAGCCTACTTAGCAACTTCCAGGCCAATAAGAAACCCTGCCTAAGAAAAAAAATAGATGAAATCTGTCTGAAGAACAACAGCTATGGTCCTCCATTCTTCATATGCATACATATATGAATGTGCACATGCGCATATACTGTACATGCAAATACACATAAGAAACTATAACTTACAATATAAAGCATGTTCATAAAGGTTGAAGATGTGTATCATCACATAATTTATGTGAGGTGCTGGGAAACACAGAAAATGTCATGGTAATGGCCTGGTTTTGCATCCATCATTTAGACTGATGTAACTGAAAATTTATCAAAATAAATACATCTACTCGTTCATTGAACAAAAGAACAACATAAGACCTACAAATATTTGCTCTTACTCTTTAGCTGTCTCCAGACTTTTTTTTAAGCTCTAGGTTCAATGAGAGACCATCTCAAAATCTCTAGAATATTTTAAATATGTTATAATGTTATTAAGAATATATAGTTCCTTGAATTCATAGCACTTTAAAGAAAAATTGGGGGTTATGAATTTAGCTCAGTGGTAGAGCACTTGCCTAGCAAGTACAAGGCCCTGGGTTCAGTCCTCAGCTCTGAAAGAAAGAAAGAAAGAAGAAGAAAGAAAAAAAGAAGAGAGAGAGAGAGAGAGAGAGAGAGAGAGAGAGAGAGAGAGAGAAAGAAAGAAAGAAAGAAAGAAAGAAAGAAAGAAACAGAAAAATTGGCTTACTCTCAGAATTGAAATCAATAATATTTAAATATTAAGTTCTTAAAGGTGACCAATTACTCGGACTCAATCATGTACTGGTCTAGAAATCAATCCAAAATTGGAAATAGCAGTTTTCATTTGGAAGGCTGGGTCTGGACATTTTCAGAGACATATTTGGAAGTTAGCTGCAGTTCTCTATGATGTTATGATAGCAACAGATAAAGTTGGGACAGGATCTGGATTTCAAACAAGTGTTAGTGCATTGTTAAGACTCTAATTGTCAAATTTAAAATTACTTTTGTCTCTTCTACAGTAAAAAAAAAAAATAAAGTTTAAAATCCATACACTAAATTTAGAATATTTTCTCAAAGCAATTTGCTTATGATGAATGCAAAAGAAGTCAGAACTTCAACATTCTCCATTTCATTTTATTTTGCCTCTGTTTTGTACTACAAAGGTCCCATTTCATTAATCTCTCTGATCTTTATGATTTCTTACTGCCCTCTGCTTTGGAGTTTGGCTTTTTGTTTTTAGAGACCTTGCGGTGCGTTGTTAGATTACTTGCTTACAACTATTTCTGATTTTTAATGTTAGGACGCATAGTTATAACTCCCTATAGCAATGTCTAAGCTATAGCCGAAGGATTCACATAATTATGCTTTAAATTTTCATTTGACTCTAGGAATTTTAATATTTCCTCCACGGTTTCTTCCAGCACCCACTGACCATTCTGGAAGGTATTCTTGAGGCTGCAAGTATTTGTGTAGCACCATTTTGTGTTTTTCCACTCAGATTTGCTAAGATTCAAGAAATTACTTTGATTCTTTTATTTGTTAAGACTTGATTGTGGCTCAGAATGTGTGTGAAGGTCTCATGGGTTACTGAGTAAAATGAATATTTCCTATTTGTTGCAATGAATATTCTGTAAACATCTGTTAAGATAATTTTGTATCTAGTATATTTTTGGCCTGAAGTGTCTTCATTGATTTTTAGTTTGTACAGCAGATCACCCACTTCTGCATCAGGATCAATCTATCTAAAATTTTATACCCATTAGTGTTTGTAGCATGAAATCAACTCTCCCAATACTTAGTGCATTGATAGTTACCACTGTTTACCCAAGTTGCTAGTTTCATCACATGTTGCTAATTTTTTTGAATTTCTCCTATATTGCCTATTTTTCCTCAATAGGCCTTCAATTGAATTCAAATGCTTCCTGAGTATTCTCTGTCTGCTCACTGATCACTTTTAGCCATGAAACTTTGACTGGCCTTTTACCTCTGTAGAATGACTTGGCAGAGGACTTGAGGAGTCATCTTCTTTGGAGGAGCCATGTCACCTTGCTTCTTCATCCTTGTCTGCTGTGATTGGTGCATGTGTCTGGATATTCCTTCACTGTCATCTGACTGTTTTCTCAAACTATCGATGTCTCTAGAAGATTCAGTCTCTAATATGAGCAGAGGAGAGAAACCAAATGAATGTAGCAGCAACAATATTAAATCACATAAGATGAATAAATATGTTAACAGTGACCACCAAAACCGAAAACATTAAAATAAATGCAAAGTGTGCTATAAAGTTCAAAATTATATAAGGTGACTATGTGGCAAAGAATCAGGAAATAGGAAGAAATGAATTAAGGGTACCAAAGGAGGAAAGAAAAGAAAAGAAAAATAGACAAAAACAGAATCGGGAGGAGAAGTATGGAGAGAAAGAGAACAGAGCAAAAAAATGTGAAAATAGAAATAAATAAAAGAAGAAAAAAGGACAAAGAATTTTCCCATACAGCAGTGAACTGTAGACAGATAATTAGCTATATGCAAAACAGGGACAAAAATAATAGGCAAAGTGTCCTGAGTTCATCAGTTAAAGTGCTGGCTGCACACGCTTGACTATGGGAACATACATAAATGTAGAAGAAGAAAATGATTCCAGTAAGTTGTCCTCTGACCTCTGCACATGCCCTGTGGTGTATGTGTGTCACACACATATTATGCATACAGAATATGGGAGCTTTCCTTTTAAAAAATATCCAGAAGGTAAAAAGGATATAAAAACATTATTTTAGTAAAATGAAATTAAAGCACACTAAGAGGTATAGTAAGAGAAAATTCACGAAACGATGGAGGAGGGAGGGAAGAAAAATGGAGAAAAGGGTGACATGTTAGTGGCACCTCTTTTTCCTCCAACTGGAAATGTCTGGTTACATGACACAGGACAGGGCAGTGACTCAGCCAAACTTCAGTCCTTCCTGTGGCACATACATGTTGTTGCCATGCAGGTATTGGAGAAGTGTCCTAAGTCAGCTGGAGCTTTCATCATATATATATATATTATATATATATATATTATTATATATATATATACACATATTACCAGCACATCTGCTCACCTTTAGTCTGTGCTGAGAGAGGCTGGCAGGTTCCCTACTGTCTTGTGACTCCCCGTTTGTACCCTTGGTGTAGTTAATTTTGTAGTTGTAGGATATCTCAAGTGTGTTGGCAATGGTGAAAACTACCAAGAAACCAAGATTGTAACAGAAGGAGGGGCCAGTTTTTTTACTTTCCAAGCCCTTTAAGTGTTGATCTCCTTGTTGGAAGGAGATAGCTGTGGGTCTCATGAATGCCTCCAGAGCATCATAGTTCTCAGACTCTACAGCAGTGAACTGTAGAGAGATGGCTCCCAAGCTGATATACCCACTGATGTTAGACTTAGGGCTATCAGATTTCAGAACTATTATCAGTAGATGAGTTTGCTTCAGGCCATTGAGCTTGAAACTACCTTGCCTTGTGTCTTGTTATCTGATCTGAGCCACCTGAAGCCTACACTTTTTAGATTGTTAATGTCCAGCCTTTTTGCTACTGCTGGTAGAACCTGAGGTCCAGTGTTTGCAAGATTTTGGCCTCTTATCTAAATAATTAAAATATGGGCTCACATCATCAGAGACACTTCCCCTGCAGCAGATGAGATCAAATACAGAGACCCACAGCCTGCCAATTATGCAGACAGTAAGAGACCTTGGAACACTCACCCTTAAATGGTATGTCCTATCAAATTCCTCTCCTCCGTGTTCAGGGAACCCTATAGAAGAGGATGCTGAAACAGTGTAAGAGTCAGAGAGAATGGAAGACACACACACACATACAGCACAAAGTCTTCTAAAACACCACGGGATCTACGCATACGTTAACTTGCGGAGACTGAGGTAGCATGTACAGGACCTGCATGGGGTGCACCAATTGGGGTCTTTGAGCTGGAAGAAGTGGATACATGCCTCCATCCCTAACCCAGAAGCTATGACCAATTGATAACTACTTGGAGATGAAAATTTAGTTTCCTCTAAGGGAGTCTGAGAAAACAAACTACTCTTAAGGGGAGACTACATGCCCAGCAGTACATAGCCTACAGAAAACAGACTGGTTGGCATCTTTGCATGTTTCCTGTCTCAAAATGTCATGTCAGGGCTCTTCCTCTTTCTTTCTTTCTTCTTTCTTTCCTTCTTTCTTTCTTTCTTTCTTTCTTTCTTTCTTTCTTTCTTTCTTTCTTTCTTTTCTTTCTTTCTTTCCTTCTTTCTTTTTCTTTCCTTCTTCCTTCCTTCCTTCCTTCCTTCCTTCCTTCCTTCCTTCCTTCCTTCCTTCCTTCCTTCCTTCCTTCCTTCCTTCCTTTCTTTCCTTCCATCCTTTGTTTCTTTCTTGTCTTTTTCTGTGTTTCTCTTTCTTCCTTTCTGTCTTGTGTATGTCTCTCTCTCTCTTTTTCAGTTTTATAGTTTTTGTTTATTTATTTATTTCACCCTATGTATCTTTTGTGTATATATGGCTTCTGGTTTTGTATTTTAAAATGAGATTTCCGAGTGTGAGAATGACTGAGTCTCTGCATCTGTATTTGTTTCTTGTGCCTTTTCTTGATATGCTTGGTCTCTTTTACATCTGTTTGTTTATTTCTTGTTCTCATTTGCTCATTTTTTGTTTTATTTTGCTGTATCATTATCCTTAGATGACTATTTCCTAGTGAGAGACAAAAGGGATATATCCAGATAGGAGGGGAGAGGGAAAGGAACTAGAAGGAACAGAGAGAGGGAAAGTCATAATCAGGATATAGTCTATGAAAAAAATGTATTTTCAATGAGAAATAAAAATACAGTAACTAAAAAGAAATAAATTATGGGCTCACATAGATTCCTCAAAGTATCAGGATAACTTTATTCAAAGACAAACAATAGCACAGATTAGAAAATGATACTTTGCCAAGATTGACAGCTGGCCACATAAGTGGAATTCAGGAGAAGGAGGAATTTGGTTGCTAAGTAGCAGAGCATGGATATTTCTCTATTTGAGTGATAAACTAGGCACTATGATCACTTTTCTACTATGCATGCCTGTCCTTTCAGTGCATCTGAGTTTGATCATATGGACACCCCATTATACATCGATGCAAGATGAGAAGAAGGAATTCCCTTAAGTCTTCACTTGAGGGCACAGTTTTGCCTTAACCCCCCCCCCCCAAAAAAAAAGACATGTCTAAAACCACTTCTGGGTGGATCAGCCTTTCTGCTCTTTACATCCTGATACAGTGTGGATATGTTTGAAAAGCAACTGTCTGCATTTGATTGCTGCTAAGAGCAGAGAAACGTGCTGTTGTGTGGAGAGGAATAAAAGGGTAGCGTGATGGAGGTGCAGGGCTTGAGGGGCTTCTGCAGTTACTGTGTAGATTACTAGAGAGGTGTGTGTGTGTGTGTGTGTGTGTGTGTGTGTGTGTGTGTGTGTGTGTGTTCAGTACATGCGGGTAAAAGACTGGACAGCCAAGCTCGTTAGTGGAAGAGGGTGTGTGCATAAGTATCCTAGTAGATTCCCAGGTTGCTAAACACTTTCCTGTGCCACTGTCCTCAGTTCCACTCTCTACGACTGCCTCTCAGGTCTGTCTCCTACTTAGGGGCTATCATAACTTAAATTCAGGTTCCCACTTAAAGCATATCCCTGCTCTCAGGCAGTTTAGTTTGAAACACCAGATGTCCCCTCAATATGGCACAGGACACTGTCCTACACAGTGACAGAATGGGACTTATCTTCACTGTTGGTCTGTCCAGTGCAGCAAGCACTCTTAGCTAAAACCTATAGCTGAAGTTGAGGATAAGGATGTTTGTAAGCTTGTCCTGTGGGCAGTCCTGTCTGTCAGTCTTTACCAGGGTTGGATGTCTTACTTTTGGGTGAGGCTTCTGTTTCCCTCCTCCTGCTGGGCATCTGGGTTACTGGTGCTGTTTGGCTTCCTTTTTTTATCTGTGCTTCTATCTCTTTCAGCACATAGAAAATTCAACATTTTCCAACCACTTCTGTGAGTTTCTGAAGCACACCTTCTCTCATAGTATGGGAAAGACACTATTCTTTCTTTAAGGAAATCTTATCCTTAAGGTCACATGGAAGCTATTTCTAGTCCAACTTCTTACCTTAAGGTCCTCAAGTAAGTAACTCATTTAATATCTTTGAAAAATGACCTTTAACTCCCCCAGTCTAGTTAATAACTTGGCTGCTGGCATGTAGAGTTTCAACAGAGGAAGCTTCCTTTAGAAGTGACAGTCTCCAAAGTTTTTTTTTTTTTTACTCTTTTATTCCCGTCAATGTGCATAGTGTTCAACATATACTAAGCACTCAATATATACACATGTATTTATTGAATGAATAGATGTATAGATGAACAGATAGCCCGGATACTTTTAGGCCCAATCTAGTTTCTTTTTCTATTATTAAAGTCACCATGTAGATGGCAAAGTTTACATTAGGGATTCGAGCCAACTAAATTACAATTAGTTGATGTCATTTAAGAAGATATTTGAGATGACTGAAATGTTTTCTGTTATCTTTTCCTATTGACATTCATGAGTGTCACTTTCAGGAAAACCTGAAAGGAACTGTACTAATATTTGCAGTGACTAACCGTAATCAAGGGTTCTCTCACCTGTGCAGCAGAAGAATCTGTTCCCGAGGAAGAGAGAAAAGACTTATTTCTAAGGGCAGAGTCTGCACTGAACCCAAAGCAGGTGGCCAAAAATGTCCTATTGAGAGGCAAGCAGCTGGTAGTGATGATGGTGGGATTGTAGAGAATCATTGCCTGTCATAAACTCTGCCTGCTCATACCTCTATATCAGCTTAGTTCCCATGGACTCGGTTCGTGTTTAAAAGAAACAATGTCAACCAACCAGACCTCCCAAAGAGTACACAGGGTGTACTCATGGCTCCAGCTGGATATGTAGCAGAGGATTGCCTTATCTGGCATCACTGAGAGGGGAGCCCCTGTTCCTGTGGAGGCTTGATAACCCAGGATAGGGGAATGCTAGGGTGCTGAGGCAGGAGTGGGTGCGAGGGTGGGGGAGCACCCTCATAGAGGCAGGAGGAGGTAGGAAGGGATAGGGGGCTTGTGGAGGTGAAACTGGAAAGGGAGATAACATTTGGAATGTAAATAAATAAAGTAACCAATAAAAATATCTGTGATTCATTTAACTACAAATGAATTGTCTTCTTAAAAAAGTACTTTGATGAAGCTTAACATTTTATTCCCTATTTTACTTACAACTGGGGTACAGGTTGACATGGTTCAGTGAGTGTGATCTCCAAGATGGAAATCTGGAAACTCTTGGTTGTGAGTGTGATCAGAGGGAAGGATTGGAATTGTTGAGTAGGTGGGTGTTAGATTTCCTTGTGCCAGAGTTTGAAGCATACCATTGCTGTCTTTAAGGAATTATGAAAGTACAAATGCTACCTTAGATACGCAGTCTTAAGTGAGAGTGACATAGGATGGGGTTAGTGACTTACTAGAGCTGAGTTTAGCTTATTAGAAAAGCCAGTGTTTCTTGTCATAGTGCTCTTCTGCATGGAAGCATTGACTGGATGTGTTTTGATTGAGGAAGGAGAGTCAGTGGAGCAAGCTAGCTGTTCTTGGCTTCCTGTGATCTGGGCACACAGAAGAGATAAAGAGGTGGGGCTGCCACTGAAGGCAGAAATGGGTACCAGCAAGTTAAACGGAGGGTGAAGTAGAAGCTCCTGCTCATGGTATTGGAATTTTTTTGGGGTCTGGAAAGCCCAACCTATGTGCATAAAATGATATTTTATGGCTCAATAGGAAGGAGACGCAGTTTCTTGGCAACAGGAACAAAGATCTTTATAAGCATTTCTATTATTTTAAAGCATCCCTGGACATCATTATTAAAATGGAAAAATAAAGAAAAAGAAAAAAGAACTGACCTATGCTGCACTCTATCTCGGCTTAGCATAGAAAAAAAATGTTTTGAATTTTCTTTTTCTGATTAGGTTTCAGTTTTGTGAATGTGCTTCCCCATTCTTTGTGCAGAATTGCCTTTTATGAAGCATGTAGGCTGGAATTAAAGATAGTGAGACCACATAGCCTCACTTCTCTGTGTTTACAAAAGTGTGACCGCATAGAATGGATGTGCAGACATTTTGAAGTATACAAATTCTATGCTGTCAACATCCCAACCTCTTCTAAGGCTCCTGCCAAGAAAATGCATCTAAGCAGGCAGGGTGGACCTGCACGCCAGCTCAGCGCTGTCACTGGTCCAGTTTAATCAGGCATCTCACTGCTAATTTACATTTGGAGCTTTTTTTTTTTCTTCTAGCTTATTAAGTAAATTGGAATAAAAACCTGGCTTGTCAATTATTCCATCCAACATTTCTGCATAACCACAGGCAGTAAAATATAGTTTTGGAAATAAGGATTTTTAAAGTTCTGATTAGTGGTGTGTGTGTGTGTGTGTGTGTGTGTGTGTGTGTGTTGTGTGTGTGAGTGTGTATGTACAACATAGGTTATATTTATTTTTATTCTTCAGAGCCAATGTTGAAAGTACATGTATGTGTGTGTGTTGGATATATTGTTCATGTATTCTGATTGGCTATATTAGAATATGAGGTGAATGTCAAGGTCAGGAAAAGGAGCTTTCTAAGAGACTGTCTGGAGAAATTTATATACCCCATTGGCCTTGAAAGAAGCAATGGGCCCTGCCTGGTCTATTTGAACTTCTCAAATGCTATGAGAGCAGAGTCACAGCAGCTCACTGATCTGCTAGGCTATTGGTAGTCCTGTTCTTTAGAACGTCCTGTGGAGTGAGCAGACCACAACAAACAGAACTGGGAGATCTCTATGGAGTGAGCTCTCTGTACAGACATAGCCAAGGGGAAGGGCAAGAGTACTAGCAACTGGATATGAAACCACTAGGCTCTTCCATGAGAGCTTTTCAAAACACTTAGTGAAAAAAAAATTCAGGGATACTCATTCACATTGAACTTCAGTAAATAACAGATGATTTGGAAATTCTACTACAGTTGTATTTTTGGCTGAGACTTCAAATTTAACAGGTCCTGTATTTTACCTAGCAACAACTAATCCAAAGAATGTCAATTTCTTCATAGAGTATATGAAGAGAGCACAGGGCATGCTGAAGACAATCTTTCCAAGTAATGACTTCACCATCGTTTTCTGTCCTTTGTGATATTGAACGACTTGAAACTCGAGTTACAAACCTGAGGAAGAAGCATAAAGAAAAAGCAGCAGTGCTCAGTCACATAAGCCCTGTCACCAACCCCAATGATGTCTGAATGCCCTCTCTTCATCTGGGAAGGGAAGTTCTGATGACTTCTCTGTGATGGATTATTAATTGTAGATCTGAAGAACTTTATTAAACAAAACAAAGCAAAGGAAACAAAACAAATAAAACCAAACAGAAATGTCCAAGTCTGCTTGAATTTGTGGGGAAAATATTTTTTATTTTATTTTTATAAAGCGAGATTTCTTTTTATTGATCATGAGTACTGAAACCTTTTTAATAATCTGATTTTTTAAAATTTTTACCCAACCGGCTCTTTTTTTTTTTTTTAATTTTATTTATTTATTTATTTATTATTATTTTTTATTTATTTTTTTTCTTTTGTAATTTTATTTTTTGCTTATTCACTTTATAACCCGTCCCAGTCACCCCCTCCCACAATCCTTCCCCATCTCTTCTTTTCTGAGTACCCCCTCCTCCTGTATCCCCACCCTGCCACTTTAAGTCTCTGAGAGGATAGGTGCTTCCTCTCCCATTGAGGCCAGATGAGGCACCCAGTTAGAAGACCATACCCCATATACAGGCTGCATGTTTTGGGATAGTCCCCACTCCAGATGTTTGAGACCTACATGAAAACCAAGCTGCACATTTGCAACATATGTCCAGGGAGGCCTAGGTCCAGCCCATGTAGCTAGATCTGTGTAGACTAGGTATGCTCCATGGTTGGTGATTCAGTCTCTGAGAGCTCTAAGGGTTCAGGTTGGTTTACTCTGTTGCTCTTCCTGTGCAGTTCCTATCTCCTTAGGGCCCACAATCCTTCCGCCTATTCTTCTATAAGAGTCCTCAAGCTCCATCCACTGTTTGGCTCTGGATGTCTGTATCTGTCTGAGTCAGCTGCTGGTTAGAGCCTCTCAGAGGACAACTTGCCCCTGTCTGTTCTCAGGCTGGAGGTTTAGATCCTGGGAGCTCTGGTTGAATCTTTTGATACTCATTCTAAAAAGGACAAAAGCACCCTCACTTTGGTCTTCCTCCTTCTTCTTGAGTTTCATGAGGTTTATGCGTTGCATCTTAGGTATTGTGTGCTTTTGGGCTAATATCCGCTTATCAGTGAGTGCATACCATGTGTGTTTTTTGTGATTGGGTCATCTCACTCAGGATGATATTTTCTAGCTCCATCCATTTGCCTAAGAACTTCATGAGCTCATTGTTTTTAATAGCTGAGTAGTACTCCATTGTGTAAATGTACGACATTTTCTGTATCCATTCTTCTGTTGAAGAACATCTGGGTTCTTTCCAGCTTCTGGCTATTATAAATAAGGCCTCTATGAACATAGTGGAGCATGTGGCCCTGTTGCATGTTGAAATATCTTCTGGGTATATGCCCAGGAGGAGTATAGTTGGGTCCTCAGGTAACACTATGTTCAATTTTCTGAGGTATCGCCAGACTGCTTTCCATAGTGGTTGTACCAGCTTGCAATCCCACCAACAATGGAGGAGTGTTCCTCTTTCTCCACATCCTCGCCAACATCTGCTGTCACCTGTGTTTTGGATCTTAGCCATTCTGACTGGTGTGAGGTGGAATCTCAGTGTTGTTTTCATTTGCATTTCCCTGATGACTAGGGATGCTGAACACTTCTTTAGATGCTTCACAACCATTCGAGTTTCCTCCATTTTAATTACATGCAAGTATTAAGGTCAGTTCTAGGTTGAAGAACTAGCAATACAATAGATGCAAATAGTCAAAGAACAAGCAAGGCAATGAACAAATCCCGTGTTCACTGTTTCTAAGTGCTTCCCAGGATGACCAAAATATCTGAGCCTACTGCCCCTGTCTTAGGTGGGGAGAAATCTTAAAGGAAATCCTGACATTCCTCAGAAACCATGTGAATGAATTATCAGAGGTGAGAAGGGGAGGGGAGATTTTGGGTTGTAATTACTATCCCATTAGTCCATGCTCCTGATCAAGATTATTATGTAATAAATGATCTGTTTTTAAAGTTAAGTGTTTCTGAAGAATATAGCTTCCCAACTAAGAATAATAGAGATAAGTTTTCTTCTGCTTTTAGCATGGGGCTGCATGACAGAGGTTCATCATATCATTATCATCTACCTCCATGGCATGCAGAATATCACATGTGCCTACAGTCACTCACACAGAGATGCAGACACAGACGCACATGCACACATATGTGTACAACACATACACACATACACATACATGCACACACACACAGATAGAAATGTAGATATGCCCATACAATGCACATACACAGACACAGACACACAGACATACACACAAGGCATACACACACACACATACACACACACTCCTAAGGATTCATTGTGAAAGAGAATGAAGATTTCCTTGAAAAAAAGGTCCAAGTGCTCTTCTGATTATTTCCCTTGTATTAGTTATTTTTTCTTTGTGCTGCAACTAAACACCTGGTAAGAAGCTATTTAAAGGAATAGAGTTTATTTTGGCTTACAATTTTGGGGGATCATTACCTCACCATGAGAAAGACATGACAGCAGAAGACAAGAGAAAGAGGCTTGTTAGCTCATATTTCCAACACTCTGGAAGAAGAAAGAATGAATGAGAAGTGCGAAGGTGGGAAGCTAACTTTAAAGCTGGAGGGTCCCCTCCTAGTGGCCTGCTTTCTTCAGAGAGGCGCCACCTCATCAGTGTCTTACATTCTTTACAAATACTGCCACCATTTGGGGATCAAGTGTTCAAACAACAAGCTTATGGGTATATTTCACAGTAAAATTACTTCGCCCTCAGTCAGAGAACAAAGCCGTCCTGAGAACAGCTCCATTGTGAAGAGACTAGTGTTGACATGGATGAACCACTGTAACCAGGCCCCTTGGGGATTAATGTTGCTGAGTCTTTTAGCTTAGAGTCCAGCTCTACTATAGCACAGAGCAGGGTATCTAGGGTGCATTTTTTTTTCCAAGGGAGAGACCATTGAAAGGTCTCTCCTGGACTTCTTTGGCATGTCAGGGGTAATGCCGCACAGCATCTTGCGTCTCTCCTCCAGGCTCAGTAAAGGCTGTGGTAATGGAACTACTTCTGCTAACATTGTGAAAAGATACTCAGAGGCAGCTACTGCTTCTCATCACTCAGAGCAAAATCACGGAGTTGTGTTGTGGTTCAGAATAGACCAGAGAAAGATTTGGAAGTTCATGCAATGACACACTTGCATCAGGGTAGCCTACCTACCTACTGGGAGAGTCTATGAGCATTGGACTTTTTTGTTTTGTGTTGATTGGGGGCTGAACAGATGCCACTGGCAAGGATTTGTGCAAGAAGACACTGACTGGGCCCAAGTTTTGGTCTCAGACACAAAAGTCAACATCCAGACATCTAAAAGAGAAGTCTGTGGGGTACCAGTTAGCAAACCTTGAGTTTGGCTGGGAAGCCATGTTGAGAAGGGTGGGTCGGATCATATGCAAAATAACCGGTATTCTATCTCCCTGAATTTAATAACTTGTTCCCTGGCAGGAGATAACCAGTGTTGGCAGCCAGGAACAGTAGGTAGTGAGAGTCAGGAGAGAAAAACTGGCTCTTCACTGCTGGGGGTTTCCAATATCCGAGCTGTGTATATAAAAGGGGAACTCCTCTTCAGGTGAGACAAATATTCAGGTTTCCATCCAACTGTGCTTTGTAAAACCTGACAGTAAATCCTGAAAGTAACAGGTAAGCAAGGTGTTGGCCTGGGGGGGTACGCTGTTCTCAAAGTGCAGAGGGGAGATCCAGATCCAGCATAGCTTGCTCAAGAGCAATCATTAATTTTGCATTTTGTGTCCTACTATGTCTGTTGTGTCTGTTCTGTTCAGTAAACACCTATTTATTTCATAGAATCAAACTACTTGTTTCAAGTTGAGGAAAAGAAAAAAAAAGGGGGGGAGGGACATTTTGTCTCCTGGATTCTTTCAAATCTGACGCTGAGACATTATTTTCTGGGTACATACAGAGGGGATTCTGGGGTTGAATGTGGCTCAGCAGTTTCTTGTTCTTGCAGCTCTTACAGAAGGACTAGGTTTGATTCTAAATCCATGTCAAAACCACCTGTATTTTCAGTTCCAGTGGTTCTGACTCTCTTCTGACCTCCATGGGCAGAAACCTACAGTTGGTGGACATATTAGCAAACAGACACAGACAGCTTGTGGACAAGGATATATCTTAGTGCAGGCATCACGGAACCACTGTCTGACTCTGTGAAGGTGAGGTTAGTTTGCATGGGCAGAGTTTCTATCTTATTATCCACTTGCATATTGTTTTAATATAAGAATACACAATGTCATATGTTATTCCTATGTTGTATATTTATAAAAACAGATGCAATAATTATGATGTAATTAGTTGTGTAGCTTAATCATGTTAGTGCTGCATTTTATATTCGATAAGCTTTTTTTACTTGCAAGATATTTATTTTGTTATTTTTGATGCCATAGGGGATGGGGAGTACAGACGTCATTCTACTTAACTGAAAGAAGCAGAAATTGAGGATTACGATGAGGACAGTGACTTTGTGCGTTTCAGGTAGCAGGGATATAGTGGGATTTGAATTACAACATTAGCCTTTCAATCAGTCTTTCATTTTCTCTCTGAGGTCACATGGTTAGGTCTATCTCAGAATAGAATATCATGTGATACACTGAATTGAGTATTTGTAGCCAAGAATAAACTGCAAGTTCTGATTGGCTTTTGTAGTTCTATAGCCTAAATTAGCTCTATGAAACTATAATTTGGAATTGAAAACTTCAAGGGAAGGTCAAGGTTATGAAAGACCATTCCTGCATTTCCTAAATGAAAAAAAATCAAACTGGTTATGCTCGTTATGATTCACAGACTGAAGTGCTGAAGACTCTAATTCCTGGGAACTCATGACCACAGAGAGTAATATCTAACAGAGCTGAGACCAGTGTGAATTCCTGACAAAGAGAAATCCTGAGTCAAGTATCCAGGGAAGCATCTGAACAAGGCAAGGGCAGCAAGGATGGGATATTCCAGTGGAGAGACCTGTGGCAGCTACTTTTGTCCATTGCACAGGCAGTGCATCTTTTAGAACTGAATCCACAGGCTTTCCAAGATGCTACTTCTCTCTCCAACTTTCCTTACAGCCTACTACAAAGCGTGAAATAATTTCACTTTGAAAATTATTTGAAAGCTGGTGAAAACCATCTTTACAGATGTTATTAGGCTATCTACTAGAAAGCCTGTTATCTAAAGTTACTGTGAAAATTTAAACAGGTACAATGATGCAGGATGAAAAAAAAAAGGGATCCCTATCAAGCAGGCCAAAAGTGTGAGTTGAATAGCAGCTTATGAGTTTTGTTTTTCTCTCCAGTTTAAATTGTGCTTTTATAGAGACAAGAACATCTTCATTAGTGATGGTGACTGTAGAAGTTGAAAATTTACTTTTTGCATAATGGAACTAATACTTACGTGGAGGGCGAAGCCTTGGGAGAACATTTATGTACAGTCATATACTGCATAATGACATTTCAATTAGTGACAGAATACATTTCCTATGGAAGCTCCGCAGATTATACTGCCTACAGATGCCTGAGCTGTTTTAGATTGTGTTACTAATGTGTGCTGGCCAGAGAATGATTAAGTTGCCTAACAACACAATTAAACAATGCATGACTGTGTATTCAAAATCAACCCTCCCCCAAGACAGTGTGTTAAGAAGGAATCAAGTCCGAGACTAATGTTCTTGGTGACCTTCACAAGTTCACCAGGAGCAGACTGTACATACACATTGCTATACTTATCAATTTTAAATTGGCATTGTCATGTTTTTAGTGGCCATATGATCAAAGCCAACTAGGTAAAAGTCATTGAGAATAATTAAAAAATATGGACAGGGAATGAGCAATATGAATATTTGAATTGTTTGAAAGTACTGTGCCAGTTAAGACACACAGAAAATGGAATTTCAAGTCAGTGGAAAAGCAGTTTTTAACTATTGTAATGGGATAACTAGTTACATGTATGAAAATAAAACCATTTATTCAACTAAAGAAAATATTGAGAAGTGTGACCATAGCTAACTTAGGACTTAACATTGTTTACAACACTGGGATGTAGAGTAGATTAAAATGGACTAAGAAACCTCTATGAAGTGTCTACCAAAGCATAGATACTCAGATACTTGTTGATTGGTTTGCCTGACTGCCTACATTTTAGAAAATAAAGCACACAGACAGAGAGTATGTCAACCTTTTCTTCCCCAAACTACCCCCCAAACTCATCAGTTCAATCTGATTTGACAAAATGTACAGCATTAAAGCACAACAGCCAAATGACAAGTTCAGCTTTACTATGATGGAAACAGAATATTTTAACTTTTGGCCTAACAAGTTAGACTTAGTACTGAGATAAAATACCACATAGCTCTTCACTTATTGTTTGTAAGAAAGAAAGTGCTGAATCTTTCTGAAATGTCTTTTGTTCTCTTGTGTGCAATCAGTCTAATTTAAGACATTGCTTTAAATACTGGTTAAATTATAAACTTATGATATATAGAGTGCTTATATGTGTCAGTATATATGTATTTTTAAATGATAACTTTCTGATATTATTAGAGATGATTCTTTAAAGGTAGAAATAGTTTAACATGTAAGAGATGCAAAAGACAAGACAAAATATCCATAATACTGAAGAAATAGGTCAGCTATTGAGATGGCCCCTTGTAACTGAATCCCTGAATGGTGCCCTTGGATTTCTATAGAGTGCTGACCACACAGCACAGTGACATGACAACCATATAACCACATTCTCACCTTCTGCACCTCACTGACATCTGGATTTCTTTAAATTTTAAAGTTATTACATTTCATTCTCCCTGAAAATCAACTCTATAATCTAAAAAAAACTGTAAACAAATTAATTTGTATTCATCCAGTTGGTCTCTGTCTTTAAATAAAATTTTTAAGGTATTTTTTTTCCCTAATTGCTTCCCTTTTCACGTTTCGATTCAACCCTATGGCTTCACATTTTTTTCTCTGTAAGAACAAGCTTCAGATTATGTGGCTAAAGTCCCTATGAATGAGCATTTGGTGAGTAAGAAACCTCTGAATTTCTGTATGCTGGGACCATTCATAAACTTCTCTTCCTGAGGCTTTCTTTTTTGTCCATGTATTGAAAATAGATTAATTTCTTACATAATATATCCTGATTACAGTCTCTCCTCTCTCTGTTCCCCTCCAACTCTTCCCTACCGTCTCTTCTATCCAGATTCAGCCCTTTTCTGTCTCTCATTAGAAAATAGGCTTCTAAGGAATAGGAATATATAAATTTAATATGATACGATATGACAGAGAGCAAGCAAATCAGAATAGGACAAAACAAACAAAAAGAAGGAAAAAAACTCAAAAGAAAAGGCACAAGAAATATATATATATGGACAGACCAACTCATTCTCACATTCAGAAATCCCATAAAACATAAAAATGAAAGCTGTAGCATATACACAAACAACCTCAAGAGAGGAGGGAGGGGGGAAAGAAGAGAAGGGCAAAAGAGATATTAAAATGAAAATGAGAAAACAATACATAAAAAAATTACAAATTCCTGACATGACATTATGAAACAAGGAATCTTCAAAGATGCTATTGATTTTGTTTTCTGTCAGCTATCTACAGCTGGGCATGCAGTCTACCCTTAAGAGTAGTTTACTTCCATGGTGAAACTGTCTTAGAAAAAGCTAAACTTTCATTTGCAAGTGTTTTTCAATTGGAGATAGGTTTTAGCTTAGTGATGGTTACATGTGTCCACTTCTGCTTTCAGCTGTAGGATCCTATCTGGCTCAGACCCATACATGTCCTGTGCATGCTTCCACGGTGTCTGTGAGTTCATGTGTGTATTGGTCCTGTTGTGTTTAGAAGACCTACGTGTTCTAAGGTCTTTCACTCTGTATATTGTCTGGCTGCGGATCTATGTACTTGTTTCCACCTAAATAAATTCATATTCATCATTCTGCAGAAAATTCACCTCCAATTGTATCAAAGTCCTCAGCATAAAACTAGATGCTGATAGATAAAACTGAACCTGATAGAGAGAAAGTGGGGAATAGCCTTATAGTCATTGGCAAAGGAAAGACCTGAGCAAAACATTGTTAGCATAAACACAAGATAAACGATTAATAATGGGACATCATGAAATTGAGAAACTTCTACGTGGCAAAGGACTCCGTCATTCAGACAAAATGGCAACCTACAAAACAGTAAAAGAGCTTTACCAACCATACATGTGAGAAAAGGTTAACATCCAAAATATGTTAAGAACTGTTTCTTTTTTTCTTTTTTGTGATTCTGTTTAATTTCATATATGGAACGACTATGGTTGGTTGTGGCAACAATGGTTAATTAAGTCAAGGTTTATTTTCCTTTACAGTGTAACTCTATGGTTGGCTTTTCAAGCGTTGATGTTTTTATCTTCATTTAGGTCAAGTTTGGTTGGTGTGTCAATTACTTTCACTCATTAACTACAGTGTAGATGACATCATTGTAAACTCCACTGACTAAGACTTAGGGGTCTTGCTACTTTTGCTTTTAGTCTCTTAGAGCACTGAGGTGATTATGCTCTTGATCATGAAACTGGAGACTGAGAGGCCACAGAGGAGAACAATGCCCTAGCCACATCAGTTGCCAGATACATCAGTAACACCATCATAAATCTTCTAACCCAGTGAGGAGGCAGAGTTGCTATAGTAACATGTATGATTCCAAAATATACCAACATAAGAACTACAGAAATTGCCTGCCCACCAAACCACAGTTATTTCCAGCCTCAGATTTTGGAGATGGTTTCTTGGGTGGCAATAAATATGAGATGGTTAACGTTCATTGTCAACTTGACTGGCTGTGGGGCCACCTAGGAGACACACCTTTGGGAATGTCTGTGAAGGTGTTTTCAGAGACATTTCAGGGAGAATATGGGTGGCACCATTGCATGGACTGGGGTCAAATGGAAAAGGTAAGAGCTAGCTAAGCACTGACATTTATTTCTGCTTTCTGATTGTAAATCCAATGCAATCAGCCCGTCTTCATGAATAACATTGCCTTTTCTGAGATGTAGTCACTGGGTCAGGCTGCATATATGAGAGTTCTAGTCTTAATTAGATGAGGAGACTGCTAGAAGGTGGAATGGAGATACTGTGGCTTTTCTTTCCTTACATCTCTCTGTGATTCCCATTTACTGAATCAGGTGAGATAGCTAAAGAGATCTGCTGACATGGGCTAGTTTCTAGGACAGAAAAAAAAATGATTAATGTGCAATGGTCTCTGATGGGTAAAGTTGGAGTATGGAGCATGGTTCTGGGCACTATGAGTTTGGTTGATACTGCCCTTCTCTTGTTGCTGTATCATATTAGACTGTCTATTTGACTACCAACAATATTTAGGACTTGTTCTTCCATAGCCACAAAGATAGTCAATGCTAATATATTTTGGAAGTATCATGGAGTGGATTAAACTCATTGAAGTTTGGTACTTCAAATACTCTACTATTTGTAAGATTCAAATTATAAAATTACCTTTAGATTTTCTTGAAATATCTTTCCTTATGCCTACGGTTTCATTTCTGAATAACTTTGGTGCATTTCTCTTGTAGACAGCACAATGTTGGCTTTTTAGCAGTTATCTACTTTGAAAACCTCATTGTTAGATGGGTGCTGTCTTAGGCTGGATTCTATTGCAATGAAGCGTCACTATGAACAAAGGAACTCTAATAAAGGACAACATTTATTCGGGGCTGGCTTACAGTTTCTGAGGTTCAGTTCATTATCATTATGGCATAAAGCATGGCAGTGTCCAGACAGACATAGGAGGAGCTGAAAGTTCTATGTTCTGATCTGAGGGCAGCAAGTGTGGAAGACTTTCCTTCAAAGCCTGCCTCCGCATGACATACTTTCTCCTCCAATAAGGCCACACCTACTCCAACAAGGCCACAGTCCCTAATACTGCTACTTCCTATAGACCAATCATACAAACACAGTCTATAGGGGCCAAACCTATTCAAACTACCACAGGCATATTATAATCATGTACTCTTATCAATGTGGCAAAATTATTCAATAGTAATTCTATGAGCTTATATTTCATATAATATAAAAATATTTATATAATAGTCATTTTTTGCCTTTCAAATTTAAAATTACCCAGATGTTTAATGTGACATTTTTGTTCTGGATATAAATAAATAATTGCAAATATAATTTAATATCATAACTTATGTCTTTAAAGAAATTCAATTGTTTCTCTACTGTGATCTGTGCTTCAGCTGGTTTGCACTGCCCTTTTTTTGGGGGGGGAAGGGAGCTATGATTATTCTTTTATGTAATCTAATTTAAGTCAATTAAATGTTTCAAGTTCAGTGTTTACCTCTCCATGATAAAATATTCATAGTCTCCCATCTCCATTGTATCACTCTTGATTTATACAACCTAATTGATGTCACATGGAGAACCAAGCTGTGAACTTATTTTATTTCCTCACTACCTTCCATTCAAAAATTTTTAAATCACATTACTATCATATTTTCAGGTTTTTTTTCCCAATGACCTACTTTCCCAATTTCATGCTTTCATTTAGCTGTGCACTTAAATAAATTATTTTAAGTTAAAGTTTTTTTGCTAAAATTTTGCCCATTGTCTATTTGTAACTTTAAATTTAAAACTCTTCAGTAGCTGTTTTCTAAAAAAAAAAAAAAGGGGGGGGGTGGAATTCATGTAAACAGAATTCTATAATTCCATGATTTATAACACTCTCATAACTATTTGCCATCCTTATTCTGCATTTAAATTGAAGCTAAAAATTAGTTTGTGACACGTGTATGTGTGTGTTTGTATGTGTGTGTGTGTGTGTGTGTGTGTGTGTGTGTGTGTATGTGGACATTATATACATATGTGATCCATTAATACTTTTTTCCATTCCTTTTTCATTTCTTTAAAAAAAGATGTAGTTTTTTTACAATTTCATAAATGTATGTGACTCTACTTATTCTCTCTCCTTTACCCCCTTATCTCCTTTACTCCCATGCAGCTTTTGTCCTTGCTGCCCTGATCCTTTCAATATTTGTGGCTTCTCTTTTGGTTTTGTGAGCTCACAAAATGGCCATCTGTATGACCTTCCACTAGATATTATTATTATTGCCAGAAAGTAATGACTTTTACTGTTTTACCTGGATCAATCAGGTAAAGACTCCCTGGGTACCTCTTCTGTCCAGGCCTGGATTTCATGAGCAGACTTTGAAGAGTCATTTTTATTCATTGAGAATTTATAATTACAGTAACTATGCCTTGTCCAGTAGATTGTACTGGTTGAGAACTGCTGCTTGCAATCCTTTCTTTTTCCTTCCTCTTCTACAGCGTTCACTGAGCCTAGGAGGGGATTGAATACATATTTATATATGCTTTGTTTATGGCAAAGCACTTAACCATCCAGTAATTCACAGGACTTGGTGTAGCCATTGGTATCTTCAATCACTATCTTTCGCTGCAAGGAGTAGTTTCTCTGATTAAGACTGAGTGGTAACTCACTATGGAAGCATTACTTTAGCACATCGATGCCGTATCAGTTTTCACTTCTTAGACATCTTATAGATCTTGTGTTGAATGCCGTTTAGTACTATAGTCTTGTGTCAGGCAACATGAATATTGGTATCACTGGTCAAATATTGCTTTGTTGCTAAGTAATTTCCCGTGTGCATTTTCAACATATAGATTGTCTGGTTTTTATTTCATAGAAACCTTATTGAGCTTAAAAATACATGTGTTCTCAAAATCAATGGGCTTTCTTTTTTTTTCAGAGACTTTATTCCTATGGCTGAACTCTATTTTATGCCTGATACATGGGATTTTGGTTTTATATATATGTAGGCGCTTTATGGTTTCACTTAATATGTCTCAAAACATGTCTTTCACAGTATTCTTCCTTCTTAATTAAATTTTTTAAGTTAATATTTTTTTTTAAAAATTAAGTTCTCAGCATATATGACATAAGTTTGCTTCTTCTTTACATATAGTTTTCTTTGTGCATGAGTTCTTTGCATGCTTGATTTGTCTTCCCTGTGCCCAGGTGTGTTGAGCTTTCCTGGATAGGTATTTATGGGAAAACCCTACCAAGATAGCAAAGGGAGGATGCAGAAAGGTAGTGCTTCCAATCAGGGTCTCTCTTCTCTTGTTTTGATGATAGTTCTATTTAAATTCAATGCCTCTGCCAGCCTAATTGTCTTAGTCTTTTTAAACTTTACTTTATTCAGGATGATTTTTCTCCCAATGCCTTATTTCACTGGGATCTATGATTGTCACAACTACCAGGAAACACAGGACATCCTAAATAGTTTTCCTGTCTTCCATAGAAGAATTTGTGTTGGACCTGTCTAGAACCTCTTGTCTTCCACTCTCCTCTTATTTACTTTACACCAATGGCAGCAGATGCTGTACCTCATGTTCTTTGTGTCTTTTCTGTAACTGAGTCTTCTGAGGCTCCCTGAAAGTTAACTGGCAGTGGTTTTTGACAAGGTGAACTTTTCTTTGCCATCTAGGATTTTTGTCTGCCTATTTGTTCCAGTGTAAATTATTACTTCTATTTTCATTATCTTCTCGATGGATTTTTGGTAATAAAGTGGGAAAAGTTAGGCTCAAGCATCTTCCACTGATGGAGTTAATTCTTTTGAAAGCATGTCGTCAGCTTTAGCATTTAAGAAGTAGATGACAGTACTGCAGGAAACATAAGCAGATGCCTGTTAAAGCTGTTATAGTACAACTTACCTAGGGCTAGAGTACAAAGTCAAAGGACCATGAAAAAAGAAAGATGTAACAAAGTTTATATGTAAAACACCATAACTTTGCTTAGACAAGAAGGGGTGAGTAGAAGGAAGTTGGCTTCTCTTGGCCACAGAGAATTCATAATAGTTTCATTAGACAAATGAGCAGTGCTTGTTCAGAAGCAATAGAGATTTTTCAAAAGCAGTCTGTGTTTTAAAATAATATCTAATGTCATAAAGGAGTTGATGAGGAGGCCACACAGAATTCTTGTTTCCTCTGCCAGAAACGGCACCTCTACCAATTACTCGGCTGTCTGCCTGCTGTCCTACAAACAGTTGTTTAAGTTTTGTACAATGTGTTTAGTCATATTCATTCCATCCCCATCTCCTCTTAGATCTACCCATCCTGCCTACCCACCTAAAATTCGGGCATCTTTCCTTGTAGATAGCCATCAAGTCCAACTTTTACTGACCGTATATTTTCTGGTTATGTGGCCTTCCAGTGGAACAAGATTCATTTACAGAAATTCAACCAGGGGCATTAGAAAGATACATGGCTTCCTACTCTAGACTTTACATGCAAAATGAGTAAGTACACAACCAAAAACTATAAATGTGACATGTGGATATGTTTGACATCATACCATCATTAATCTTTAGCATTTTCTATCAGTTTGCAGATCTAGAACTATAAAATTTTTTGTCATTATTGTCTTTATTCCAAAAGATTGTCTTAGTGGCAGAGGTAGCCACCTCTCCAATCAGGTGAATAAAGCTGAGGCTGTGGGGATGGGGGCTTGCATTTTGGGACTAGAGTTACTTGTCAGTTGATGATGGCATTCTGTAAATGCACTGTTAGATTGTCTTGTCATTGTCCCAGCATCACAGTGTACTTCCATACACCTAGATGGTATCAGTCATCACCTCTGTGTGGCCTCTTCATGCAATGAGGAGACAGGGTAAATGGCAGGTGTCTGAGGCTTCTGTGTGGCTCACACAGCATTTTTCTCAACAATAAATGTTTCTTTATAAATAAAATATCAATAAATATTTAACTCAAAGAGTGTAAACTAACAGCAATATAGGTGTTTATTAAAATCACTAAGTGTTATGTACTTTACTGAGCACCATGTACCCTAGTTTGACATGACTTGAAGTGCAAGAGGTTTGTCTGTGCTGGCATCACCCCTACCATGTGACCTAGGCATCAAGCTATGATGTTATGGTGGCTCTGAATCACTAGGTGACTTAAATTTCTCAACTCCATTCTAATCTTATGGGTTCATTATACATGTGATTTATTACTGGCCAAAAACATTGTGTGGTACTCAATTGTACCCCCAATATTCAGAGATGAGCTTTGAAAATGTGTGAATATGGTTGATACAGTTTTGTAAAATTCATTATGTTGAATGCAATGAGTTATGTTTATGTTTTTACCTCCTGTTACTCTCATGTTAGGTGGATTAATATAGTAATGCACATTTGAAACCATGTTAAGAGAAGTATATACAGGAACAGAACTAAATTTGGGTTAGTGGGCTATAGTTAATTAGGTAGACTAAATTTCATATATACAGTTATATTATAGCCAATCTAGTGAAAGATTGACCGTCTACTGACATTATCACCAATGCTCTTCCATAGTGTATATTTAGCCAAATATTCTTCACCAAGAAGTAAAGGTCCAGAGGTCACATCATGGTGTGGATAAAAAAATATGTGGCCACTGGAAACAGGAGTGTGGCTCTGAAAGGCTGGTTCTGGCTAACAGTTGTGTGAAATTCTTATAAGCAGAGGACTAGGCTCTCATCAACACTTTGTCAATACAGAAATTTTCTCTCCCAGGAGTAATTGAAAATGCCAAGTATATAATTAGAGACTCATCATATATTTTTTTTTAAATGAGGAGTGAACAAACGGAGTTTTCATAATTCTTGTGTTGTTAGGAAATAGACCCATGAAGGAATGCTATAGATAGTAATTTTGGCTATGTGGGAAGTTGTATATCAGCTTTTCAAATTGTTTATGTTTTGACTTTTCTCATTACAAATGAATATTTCCTTTTCTATTTTTTTGATATTTTAAAATTGTCTTTCTTAAAGTAAGTGCTCACAATTGTGTGAACTACAAATCCTGTATCATCCCTATGCTCAATTGGATAAAATTAGAATTTCATGTAGCACTGACTAGTTTCCACAAGGATAGGAAGACAGAATTGGTACAAGGGTCAGTAGCATCTGTTTTCTGAATCAGTATGCAAGGGGAATGCAAATCTACTTAGGTGGAGAGTGAGGAAGAAGAGAAGACAGCAATTTTTCATTTTTCCTAGACTATATCATATAAGAATTGACACTTGATTTAATTCGTTGTGCCTTAATGCTTACCTCGAATTGCATGCTAAGGTTTCAATGTATATTAATCATGTGTTAACCATTGAATTGACTTTTCCAAAGTTGAGAAAGGGAGGTTCTTACCCAGGACCCTGGTCCTCAGTGTTCCTTCTTCTAGGAGAGGCTTGTTAAGTCTTCCTCATGTGTGTGGGATAGGCTAGAGCCTACACTGCCATTTACATAAGAACTCTGAACTCAGATCTGGTTGTAGGGTTGTCTGGTCTCTAGAAGGACCATTCTCATCCAATGTACTGTTAGTCTTCTGGAGCTTAATACTGCTCATGAATGGCAATACCATACTGATCAGTATAGAGGATGTTTTCCTGAGACTCTGAAGATAAGCCCGAATTCCAGAAGTTCATTAGCAAAATGATTGCATCTGCAAGCCCATTTAGAATACTATTTATGGACCTGCTTGAGGTAAGCCCCTTAGACAGGTGATGGTTTTAAATAACTCTTACTCACATTAGACACAATGGCTCCACAGATGACCCTTTGGTTTGAGCCCTGTGAATACCCCACTCTGTGTGTGTGTGTGTGTGTGTGTGTGTGTGTGTGTGCGCGCGCGCGCGTGTGTGCGCACACTCGCATAGTGCCTGTGCATATTTTCCACTGAAGTTCCTAGTAAGGTGCAGACACATTTTTAGCACCTGACTAATGGTGGAGGGAGGAGCAAAGACAGTGGTTCTGCAGCACTGGTTCCCACAGAAGTTGTCTTAGAATATATTTCATCTTTGTGCAATATCAGGTTGTCCCATGGATACACCTATTTTCTCCATTTCTAGCTGGGGATTTTGACTTTAGTAATTTCGACAACCAGCTTACATGTTACCTTTTAATTGCTTCTTACCTGTGAGGTGACATTGATCAGTCTCATGTGATTCTGGACAAGGAATACAGTTTTATATGTATGTATGGACTACTCTTTCCCTTCACTCATATGTCCAGTGATGGCATTTGGAAGGTGAGGATGATGCATTGATTCTTTGCATAGAGAATATAAGAAGGCATGATTGAAGAGTGTGCTGTTCTACAATCAACCTTTTAATTTTTTTAACTGTAAGCTCAGCAAGAATGGATAATGAGTTATTTACATTTCCTATATGCATTGGATAAGACTTGAACTTGAGTTCATCATAAATGAGACACAGTAATAACCTGAGACTTGTATGAAGTCAGTATTCATAGATAATACAGCACCATGAGTAATGATGTAACCCACACTAAATACAAATTATTTTTCAGCCACTGCGGCAAGAGGATCAATGTTGTTTCCATACAAATTGATTCTAAAGATTTATGGCAGTCTGAGTAATAATAATGTTTTCTACCTTTCTCTTAATGTGGGGGATAGAAATTAGCCAAGAATAGTACATCTGGCAAATAAAGCCACAAAAGGATTATTCATGGATCTAAACAAACAGATATGCTAGCTGGACACTGTCTTTCCATGCAGAATGGGCATTAGAAAAATATGTGAAGTCCTCTACCCACAATTCCAAATCTTCACCCACTGCACATTAAAGTGAATCATACAATTTTAATAAGCTACAAAGCCTAAGTGCTTAGTTAGATTCAAGGCACACAGTAATAGTTGTCTGTGGTCACCCATACCCGTGGGTGGCCTCAGTATAGGGGAAGCATAGGTTCAAATAGACCTGCTACCAGTTCCCTGGGAAGCTTTGAATCAGAGTTCCCATATGCACTGCAGGATTTTAAATTCACATCTCCTCTCTCATAAAGTCTTTCATGTGTTTCGTATGAAATATGAGCTGCCTGATCATTTTGTTCTTTATTTTACCCACCTTCCAATTAAAAGCTTATGAAGTGTCATGAATCCTATGGCCTAATTCTGTCTGCTAATGTTTTCCTACATTCTTTTATATACTGTAATCTTTACCACTTATAAAATAGTTCACACCTATGTACTTGCTCCTGCTAGGCAAATGATAGAATTCCTAAAATCAGAGATTATAGTCTAAATCTATTTCTCAGCATGAGCACAAAACAGATTCTTAGTAAATACTTGATTAAACAATATGAGAAGTGATCTATTGCCACGAAGTTATGATACATCTGGGGAGCTTTTGAGATTTGAAGTAGAATAATTCTAATCAAACAGGAAGTGTAATTATAGCATGACTCAGTGTGAATTCATTGGCAGCATGGGCTGTCAAGTAGGTCATCCTACATTCCTTCTGGGGAAAGGGAAGGCGGTGGCAAAACATAACTCGTTTTGTAGTTCTCTCCTACTGTCTTTGAAAGCCTGCATTGAATGCAGCAGATTCCCTGCCCCCTCCAGAGCAGAGAACTCATCATCAGTCATAATACGGCTGATTTCCATCCTGATGCAATCAATCTACTTAATGTCAAGTACACTGACAAGAGTGTTTGTGACTCAGTCATCTGGAGGCATTTGAAGGGTGAGCGTGAGGACTTGGATGCAAAAATAAACAGATATAAAAAACAAGTTCTTTTGAGTTTTTTTTTTTTTCTGAAAATGGAGTGGCTTCCCTGGAGCTCTGGCATGAGTCCACAAAAAGGAATGGGAACAAGTACCCTGGGGACAGAGAAGTGATGTTGTCCTTTCTATTGTCACAGCAGAATGGTAAATTGGACCTACAGTCTAATTGATTGCTCCTTATAGACCTCCACCTTCAACTTTCAGACTGTCCCGGGTCACTGAATTTACCTCACTGATAGGTATCATGCTTGTCTTCATTTATGTCTCCCTTGTACTCAGCTCACAGCTATCTGGCTTGTAGCTAACCTTGCTACTTATTTAGTGGTGTTCTCTTGATATGTGCCTTCATTTCCCAAGGTACTTTCTATGATGTGTTTCACAACATGAAGGGCCCCTTCATGACAATTTGGTGCAGGAGATAAAAAAAACAGCTATTTTATCAGTGAGTGCATACCATGTGTGTTCTTTTGTGATTGGGTTACCTCACTCAGGATATTTTCTAGTTACATTCATTTGCTTAAGAATTTCTTGAATTCATTGTTTTTAATAGTTGAGTAATATTCCATTGTGTAACTGTACCACATTTTCTGTATCCATTCCTCTGTTGAAGGACATCTGGGTTCTTTCCAGCTTCTGCCTATTATAAATAAGGCTGCTATGAACATAGTGGTGCATATGTCCATGTTATATGTTGGAGCATTTTCTGGGTATATGCCCAGGAGTGGTATAGCTGGGTCCTCAGGTAATGCTATGCCCAATTTTCTGAGGAACTGCCAGACTGATTTCCAGAATGGTTGCACCATCTTGCAATCCTACCAACAATGAGGAGTGTTCCTCTTTCTCCACATCCTCACCAGCATCTACTATCACCTGAGTTTTTGATCTTAGCCATTCTGACTGGTGTGAGATGGAATCTCAAGGTGGTTTTGATTTGCATTTCCCTCATGACTAAGGATGCTGAACATTTCTTTAGGTACTTCTCGGCCATTCGCATTTCCTCAGTTGAGAATTCTTTATTTAAATCTGTACCCCATTTTTTAATAGGGTTATTTGGTTGTCTGGAGTCTAATTTCTTGAGTTCTTTTTATATATTGAATATTAGCCCTCTATCAGATGTGGGATTGGTAAAGATCTTTTCTCAATCTGTTGGTTGCCATTTTGTCCTATTGACAGTGTCCTTTGCCTTACAGAAACTTTGCAATTTTATGAGGTCCCATTTGCCAATTCTTGACCTTAGAGCATAAGCCATTGGTGTTCTGTTCAGGAACTTTTCTCCTGTGCCCAGGTATTCAAGGGTCTTCCCCACCTTCTCTTCTATTAGTTTCAGTGTATCTGGTTTTATGTGAAGGTCCTTAGCCAAAAAGCACACAATACCCAAGATACAACTCACTGACCACATGAAGGTCATGAAAAAGGGAGACCAAAGTGTGAGTGCTTCAGTCCTCCTTAGAAGTAGTAACAAAATACTAACTGGAGCAAATATGGAGACAAAGTGTGGGACAGAAACTGAAGGAGGGGTCGTCTGGAGACTGTCCCACCTGGGTATCCATCCCATGTGAATCACCAAATCTAGAAGCTGATGTGGATTCCAGGAAGTACATGTTGACAGGAGTCTGATATAACTGTCTCCTTAGAGGTCTGCCAGAGCCTGACATATACAGAGGCAGATGCTCACAGCTAACCATTGAACTGATCATGGAGTTCCCAACAGAGGAGTGTGAGAGAAGACTGAAGGAGCTGAAAGGGTTTGCCGCCTGCCCCATGGGGAGAGCAACAATACCAACCAACCAGAGCTCCCAGGATCTAAACCACCAGCCTGGGAGCACACAGGGAGAGACTCATGACTCCAGCTATATATGTAGGGGAGGATGGCATTGTCAGGCATAGGTGGGAGAAGATATCCTTGATCTAGTTAAGGCTAGATTCCCCAGTGTGGGGGAATTTGTGGGTGGGGAGGTGGGAGTGGGGGGCATATCCTCATAGAAGCAGGAGGAGGGGGGATGGAATAGGGGTTCCTGGGTGGGAGGGAAATGGGAAAAAGGGATCACATCTGAAATGTAAATAAAATATTCAATAAAAAAATCAGCTATATTGCTTTTGTGTACATGAATTACTAGTTTGAGAAAGATGTTGTTACAGTTGTGTTCTGGTGTCCAGTGACAATCAGAAAACTGCATAAGTATGCCTGTGGGTATAGAAGATATGATTTCTTCTTTATTGCCCATTTTTGTTTGATAGTTCTGAGCACTGCTCCTCAGTCTTTGCCTCTCTCCTATCTCTTTATGTTGTATGTGAAGTTCTTTGGATCTGTTCCCACTGTCTTCAAATCACACATATCTTAGGAAGACACAAAATTATTCTTAGGTTCACAAACTTCACCTATGGTGACAGGAAAAAGAAAAAGAGTAAATGAATACATCATAGGATATAGTTATCTGATTGTCCTACCACTTGGGTCCTTTTCTCCTCTGTGTCTACCTCTCTGTTTATTTATAGTTGTAGCTGAGGTGCTGAAACAACACATAGGCATCAGCAACCAAATTGTAAATTCCAGATGTGTTTACCCATTAAATTAAAGGACACAGCATGGAATAGGGTGTAATATTTCCCTTGCTACCTTCTTGGCTTCACATAATTTTGGTGTTTGATCAAAAGTTTGAGGAGCATATCCATTGTTGTGTGAAATGCTATTAGTGGGCACTTCTTTACATGGAAGATGGTGTACCTGTCACATTTTGACCAGTTACTGATGCTTTTCTTCGTGGAGCTTGGCTGATGAAGCTCCTTGACAGAGCATATCCTGTAATTAGGTACATTTGAGTGAATTTATCTGAAGGCAGTGTAATAAATGACACTTCTTGTCATGGTAAAATCTCTGTTAGAAAGGGGGAATCACGAGCTTGTATTAACTTGTCTGTTTAATCAGAAGCAATGCAGATATGCTTAGTTTGACCTTTACACAGCCTTTGCTCAGACCCAACCAGCTTTATTACATCACTCTGACAAACTTTTCCTTTCTTCCAGCCTGCACTACAGTGAGATTTTTTTAGAGTGTCAAACACTAACATGTACAGCATTTAATGAATGCCAATCATGTGGTAGATTCAGGTCTATTTGAACTATAACTTTTCTAGAGTTTTATTCTGAACTTCAGGTTGGTCATTTCCCAGGTGGATTTGACTATTGTGTGCACAGTGTGATGCCCCAGATCTCAGGAGAGCCTTGATTTTGTTTCTCACTGTAAGACCTTACTGCTAGGGTCCTGATGAAATCTCATTTAGTTCCTGTCTGTATGACTCTCTTCAGGTTAGGGAGGAGATCATGAAAAGGTACTTTCAACACAAGAAGTTTAAATGGTTAGAGAGTAGATTTTATATAGTACAGGAGAAAAGCTTTCTAGCAATAATGATATGAGAAACATAAGTGAGGGCTGTAAAGTGTTTGAAATGAAGCAGACTTAGAATTATGGGGATAAGTTCCTCTGGAGTCAGCCCTGGCAAATACAAAGGTAAATCTAGATGTCTATGTGTCTCCATAGGATAGGAATGACAAAGGCTTTTAGTCTCAGAGAGTCAGACAGGTCAGAAGTTGGTTTGTATGTATACCATTGTCAGTCTCTAATCACAAGGACCAATATGCATAGGAACTGAACAGAAATAATCTCCATCAACATGAGGCTTGTCTTTTGAGTGGCACCAGCACTGGCACAGGCACTGGCACCAGCACCTGCTTTATTTCTTTTGGTTTCTAAATTATTGGATTATTGCAATATTTCAGTAATATGAATTCTACATAGATACCCACTGAGAACCGTACCCGAAGGGTTGACCTATATTGCTGTGTGACTGTGGACTATATTTTTCTCTTTTATGAGAAGCTTTGACAGAACTGTGCTGACACAATATACTGTAACTTTCCCACTACTTTGAGTGTAGCATTCCCTCTGAGTGATGGGAACCAAGGATGCAATTCAGTTTAGCTAAGGTTTTGAATAAAGGTTTGAATCATGTATATTCACACTACAGTTGCATTGGATCCTTAACATTATGACAATGACATCAGGAAAAATCCACACACAGTAGTTCAATATAATCTAAGATGGAGCAAGATGTGTTCTAGTTGATTCCACCTTTGAGAAAGCAATTTAGGGAATGGTGGAGAGACAAGAGGTGGATGAATTATACAGATACAAGGATATGAGATCAAGTCTTCTTGCCTGGACTGTGTTTGAAATGCTCCAGGCTTTGCTTCTTTCCATGTGTTAGTCACATACAATGTAAACCGTAAGTCATGTACTGAATTTTATCAACATTGTCGTTTGAAATGAATTGTAGGCAGGTTAAGACCAATTTTTCTTGTGACTGGGATAAATATGTTTAGGTAGAACACAGGGAAAGAACAAGAGTCTCTTTGTATATTTGAGAGCATAGAGAAGTGGATGGAATGTTAGATAACAAATCATTGTGGAGAGTTTCAATACTTCCATAAGTAGAAAAAACTGAGGCCACCTATTTACTTATAGTTGGAGGCTGAAAATCAACACATAGAAATCAAACAACAAAGGTTTCTAATTAAAAAAAAATATTTCCTAAATAATACCATGAAGGGATCAAGACTGAAAAATAGGGACTTGATTTCCTTATAAATAAGCTATGGCTACCCCTCAACGACTCTGACATTTGCCTGAGTGATTAACTGGAAAACCAGATAAAGATGATGATTACTGGCTCTAGGTGGCACTTTGCCAACCTGAAGAGACTTTCTGCCAACTTTGGTCATCGTGAGTTTTGGCACAATGTCCATTCTTGATTAGGATGTGGGCAAGGAGGAAATTTAAAGAAGACACAATGACAGGGTAAGAAGATGGCCTGATATCTTTTCTTGTTACTCTGTTATCAGCAAGAAATGGGAAGGATCTTCAAACTATCAGAACATAGAAAGCATAGTCAATGCCCTCATCACTCTCTAACTGGAAAGTTGTTCAGGGCTTTAGGCAAATATACAATAAATAGTAATGTGCTAGAGAAATCAGCTACATGATAAAAATCCTTTAAAGAGACACATTTGACTGGCTGAAAGATTGGCTGGGTATTAACAATGAGTCTGTGGTTTTCAAATGAGAAAATGCAGTTCCCTCTCCTAGGATAGAAGAGCAGGATGTGATGTGTTAAGTCAACATTTAATGCTACTTCCTGTTCCTCTCTTTTTCTTACTAGTAGGTTAGGACTTGCATGTGAATAGTCACACGGAGAGAGAACAGGGACTTAATAACTGTTCTCTCATCTATACAAATACAAACTCAGATAACCTGGGTAGAGTGGAGTGTCCTGGATGAAGCTTGACAAGCGATCCTAGCAGCAGCCTGTGGAAGCACAGTGTGGGATTCAGTGATGACCTTGGGCTTCTTGATGTCTCTGAGTTTTAGATTGTGCTACCTACCATGGTCGCCTCTGTCTTTTTCTACCCTTCTAGTTCATCTCCTAACTAATTCTGCTCTGCTTGTGACTCTCAGGATAGATTTAGCTTTTGCTACTAAACACTGATAGTTTTTTGTTAGTCACAGAATAACTAAGTAGTGAAGCTGTCATACAAGTTGGGCCTGGCTGCCTGCCTACAAGGCTTATAGATTTTGGGCATTGCCTTCTAATGGCAGATGAAAATCTCCTTGGGGAGGAAAATACACCTGATTGTTTTGAATGTTACTTAATTGTTGAGGAGTTGATCCAGGAAGTCACATTATTCTATAGAAGATATTCTCAAAGATGGCAGTCTAATTCTCATATGTAGCAGTCTGTTCATGTAGAGGTCTTTCATGGAGTATGCCAGGGACTTGTTTCTTCTGGAAATAAATGCTGAAGTGTTGTCTGGACACAAGTCAAAATTGTGAGAACAAATCAGATACATGATCTTTTTCTAATATGGGGTCTAGAAATCATATCAAATATATGGTGAGTTAGACTTTCATGGTTCTGTTTGTGGTCCTAGTTTCATACAGGCAAAGTCAAAGGCACAGAAAAAAACTGAGCTGTATGACTTAAGAAATGTGCTGTGATTTTCATAGCTACTTTAACTCTCCCCTTGACTCAAGTAGAAAAGCAGTAGATAACCTGATGTGAGGATTTGGCTGGTCCCTATCTGTGGAGAACATGCGTGCACACAATGGGTGAGGTGGTGACTTGAATTTGTCACTTAAGTTTCTTAGTTCAAATTTCTTATCATAAAACTATTATATTGCAAGATATGTGGAAGGATGAAATTCTGAGTCATACTGGCATAGAATAGATACATATGTAACCTTTCTACCTCGAGTTGGTCAAGGATTGAGTGTTTCTAATTACCAGTTGTTTACCCCACATACTATATGTGAAATGTGCCTGCTCACAACAGCTGAAATCTAGAACTCAGCTTTCATTTCTTCTGTTTAATACTTTCTCTGTGTCCCCAGGTCTGTCAAGTGCTTAAGCTGTCTTATATTCAATGGCAAATGAAATGTTAGCAGAATCAAGAAAATAATAGGTTAGAGTTATGGTTGTAAGCATAAAGAATGGAAAAGGAAGACATTATCAACCTTAAGGACTCTGTAGAAAACAAGCTGAGTGGGTTGTTAAATCTAAGACTTTTAGATGTGTGAGTAAAATAACCTGATTTTCAAAAGTCTCAACTATTTTGTTGGATATTTCTCTTTACTGCAAACCCTTCTCTGGAGATATCTTGTGATATTGAAGTGCTCATGTGATGTTCCAGAAGTTTCTCTGATTGTGATGTTGCCAGATTTTGTGTAAGGGGAATCAACTGGCCTTCTGAAACATACATGTATCTGATGCATTTGTATGATGTATATGTATTAGGATGATTGTATATTTTGATGTTTATATGATTATACACAATTGACTATGGGAAGAATATTCACCATTTCAGTGGGAGGCAGAGTACCCTTTCACTTTATAGACAGAACTTTTGCTTTAGTTTGTTTTAATCCTTTGGTGGAATAAATCATGAGCTGAGAAAGAGCTGCTACACTGAAATGTAACTACATTTCCCTGTTAGTCTCATTTACCAGATGGTATTAACTCTTTTCCTTTTCACAGATCCAGGCCCTATTGGTCATAAATATTCACGCAGTGAAAGACCCATGTGATCCTCAGTGCAATAGAGGCTACTACTTCCCAGATCTTGAACCAAGTTCTTCCCAAATTATATAGCCTTGAAGCTGGCCATGTTCAAGTGTTTCCAGTCTCTACATTTTATGAAAAATTAATGTATTTATAGAACTAACATTAGCGTTATTTAGATAGAAGTTATCCTCTGGGTAGAAATGTTTTTATTCCTCACTACCAGCTTTTATTAAATAGAAATGAAATTAATAAGTCTCTGTTTCTAGGATATAAAACTACACATTTTGTTTCACAAAAAGCTTTCTGTGGCAAAGATTCTATTTCTAAGATTCCATTTATTTTATAAAATATCATATGGATAAGTTAATAAGATGAAAGATCAAAGATACACAAATGAATTCCTGTAAGAGAGATATCAGGGAGCTAGGGAGATAGCTTGGTTAGTAGAATTGTTTGATGCACAAGTGTGAAGACCTGAGTTCAGATATCCAGGGTCCTGTAAAAGCTGGACACATAACACCCCAAAGCTCTTATGGGAAGATAGGATGTACAGACAAGAGAATTGAGGAGCCAGCTGGTCTGGTGTACATAGGAAAACACCAGAGAAAGCCTGTCTCAAACAAAGGGAAAGGAGAAGACTAATATGAGGTTTTCCTTTGATTTTCATACAAGCAAGTGTTTCATGTACATGTCCATATTCACTCATAGGAAGGCACATGCACACATATACACATGTACATCCACACACACAGCACTCATACGCGGTATTAAATGCAATGGTATAGGATTACAGTATCCAACCATATAAAAAATTTTAAGCTAGTACATCAGCTTATGGTTTTAGGACCAGTAACAGTTCTGCAGACTGTTGTACCATCTTGTGGAGCTCCCTGAGAGAGGCAGTGAATATTCTGGGTCATGTTTCATGCTTTTGCTTCACTGTAAAGACCAAATCAAAACCAGAATGTTAATAACTCTCTCTCTGTGTTTACACTAATTTGATAACTTCACTTACTCCAATAATCCCTCAAAGCAGAGTTGTTTAATAGAAATACAACACAATTAAAACTGGAATTAAAATTTTGCAGCAACCACATAAAAACAGAAGGAAATAAAATTAGTTATTTTTTATTTTATTTGCCTTGGCTTATTAAAATCCTTGCATTTTTACACAAAATTTCTTTTCCTCAGGAGGTCTTTGAAATTCTGTGTGTTGTCACTATAGCATATTTATATCTTGTGACCTGTATTTCATTTGGCTGATAACCACATGTGACCAGTGTCTACCATATTGGACAAAGAACTACCTATCTTCTCTAGGATGTGCTAGAACAATAGAAAATATCTACCACATCTCTTATCATGGAAGGAAACTGTACAGAAAGGACATGTTAGTCTGGACATGGTATGCCTATAATTCAAGCAGTTGTGAAGCTGTAAGTTAGAGAGAGCCTACAACTCCTCCCACACACACAGAAAAAAATTTCAAACTCGTTTTCATATTCTTTTGGAGTAGGGGAAGATTTTGATGATGATTCTTAAAGAAATATTCATATTCTTCTCTTATCCGACTGTGAATGAGCATCTGCTTATTATGGCTAGAGTCTCTTTGTCAAATGTGTTCAAATTGTGTGGCTTCTTATTCAAGCCTTTTTAGCTCATTTTTATCCATTCCTCTTGACTCATTCTATCTTCACATTCCACAGAAAGATTGTGGCTTATATAATATGGTTACACTTATGTGCAAACCATACATGAACTATGATTGTACAATCAATGTATGTGTGGAGCATTCTTGCTCTGGGTTTGCTTTTTTTTTTCCTTTCCAGTTTTGACCAGTAGGGACAATGACCTTAAAATCTGCCAGGTTCTCATTAGTTCTTGCAATTGCTGTTGGTTAGCAATAATGATGGCCAGGCTGTCAACAGTGAATTACATGAGAGAGCATCTCTGCAGCACGGCAGACTTGCACTCATGTGCATTTCATCTCCGTAATGACATTCATGGAGACAGTTTCAGCTCTGTCCCTTTATCATCTGAGAGACTCATCAATCCTCTTGACATTGTTTCAAGTTATAGCCATGGTGTACGAAAGCAGCTCAGACTAGGCTTTGATAGCCTTCCCAACAACTAAATATTCATACTCAATACATTAGCAGCCTTTTCTTTCTTGTTAGACAAAGACATCTTTTCCCTGTTCTTATGTAGTTACATTGCAGAGGAAAACAAGACTTATGCAAACTGCTCTTGCTTTGAGATAAAACTATTACTTTAGTGAGATAACCTGTCAACTTCAGCTCTGGAGACAAGGGTAGGTAATAGGCAATACAGTTTTGCTTTTAAATCTTTCCTTAAGCTTTAGTCCTCTAGGAAAGTATCTCTGGATCATGCAGCAGGATTCAGTGATAATACTTTCTCCAGAGCAAAATCTACAGTGTCTACTTTTTAATTTTTAATTAATTAATTTATTAATTCACTTTACATCCCAATATCAGCCCCCCTCTCCACCCAATACCTTTTCATGCAGATCCTCCTCCCATTCCTCCCTCATCATCTCTTACACACTACCTCGCCCAAGGCACATCAAGTCACTGTAGTACTGGTTAATCCTCTCACACTGAAGCCTGACAAAGTGACCCAGTTAGGGTATAGGATATTCTGGAAGGCAGGCAACAGGTTCAGGCATAGTCCCCACTCTGGTTGTTGTGGAACCCTCAGGAAGACCAAGCTGCACATATGTAATATATGTGCATGAGGCCTAGATCAAGCCTATGTTCACTCTTTGGTTGGTAGTTCAGTCTCTGGGGGCCCCTAAGGTCCAGGATATATAACTCTGTCAGTCTTTCTGTGGAGGCCCTGTCCCTTTCAGTTTCCTCAATCCTTCCTTCCACTTTTCCATAAGACTTCCTGAGCTTCATCTAATGTTTGGCTGTGGTTTTTGCATCTCTTTCCATTGGCTGCTGGGTGGGAGCCTCTTAGAAGACAGTTCTGCTAGGCTCCTGTCTACAAGCATAACAAAGTATCATTAATAGTGTCTGGGACTGGTTCTCGCCCATTGGATGGGTCTCAATTTGGGGCAGTCACTAGTTGGCCATTCCCTCCATCTCTGCTCTTTGTCTATACACATCTTGTAGGCAGGACACATTTTGAGTAGAAGGTTTGGGTGGGTTAGTGTCTTTATCCCTCCACTATGAGTAATTCCTGGCGACAGGAATTGGTCAATTCAGGATCCATATCCCCACTGTTAGGAGTCTTAGCTAGAGTCACCTTCATAGGCTCCCAGGGGCATCCCTCCACCCAGGTCTCTGGCACATCCTAGCAGTTGCCCCCCACTCACTGCAGATTTCCATTCTTTCTCCTGCTCTCCCTATATCTGATCCCCTCAGTCCTACTTCCTTCCCCATACCCTCTCCTTCCTAGTTCCTTCCCTCCATCTACCTCTGATATTTATTGTGTTTCTCCTTCTGAGGAAGATACAACCATCCTCCCTTAGACTCTCCTTGTTATTTGTCTTTTTTGGAAGTGGGGGTTGTTGATTACAGTGTGGTTAACCTGTACTTTATGACTAATATCCACTTATAAGTGAGTCTAATTTTAATTTGTTGGTTTTATAAAAATGAACTTAAAGGGGGAGCTTCAGCCATGAGAACTGAGGACATGACACAAATTAGGCACTTGTTTATGCAGACCAGGGGTTCAGGGTTGTAGAAGTCATGGACACAGAGATGAGGTCAGAGCCAACTAGGGGCAGACATGCGCAGGACAGGGGGCCCAAACCTCAGGTCTCAGGGAAGGGAGTAAGGTAACTGGGCTCATGGAGTCCTACGGTTGGCATAAGATGTAAGAAAGCAAGGATCAGAATAGAGCTGATTCAAGGTAGGGTATCTGGATGTTGAGAGTCAAACCTGACTGAGCAGAGGAAAAGACTGGCCAGTGTTAATTTAGAAGTCTATGCAGTGCTGGGGACTGAAACAAAGGCCTAATGCATGTACTTGCCAGGTGTTCTACCAGCTACCACCATGGGTAGCTCTGCTTATAGTTTGGAAGACTGTAAATTATGTTGGTTATGTACTAAAATTAAAATATTGTTTTATGCTGAAATAAACACATTGAAATTAATTTGAAAATGAATAGCTACTGAAGTATTCTACCCTCCATATGTGCCTAGCAAGGCACTTAAAATGGGTTGTAGTGATGGATCAAGAAAATACTTAGAGTAGTTACAGTAAAAGAAGCAATTGTTTAAGTTTTATTAGTAGCTTAAAATTAGATGCATATTTACATAATATTGTCTAGCCCTTTATAGTCTGTAATTTTAGTTATGTGAATAGGATTACTTTTTTTGTAACAAACAGATGTTTAAAACATATGTTAAATAATCAAACCATTGAGTCTGTGTTGCTTTACATGAGTTCTGTAGTCCCTAGTCTACTAGACTATTTCTAGTTATTTCTTCTATGAATGGCCTGTGGCATTCTGGATCGCCATCTTATATTATTGTGCCATCTTGGTAGAATTTGGGATGATGGTAATTAGAGCTGGGATGAAGGAGAACTGCCTATCCCTCAGCTCCCTTATGCTGTCTTTCATGCTTCAGTTTATCCTGATTCAGAGAGTGGACATCCAGAAATAAATTAGATAGAGCGATGGGAAAGGACAGTAAACAAAGAGAAATTATTACATGTCCCTTTGGACACTCTGTGAAGGTTAAAAACTGAAAAAATGTGTTGATTGTCTCAAAAATGAAAGTTCAGGACACTTCCACACTCAACAAATCTGGATGGAAGGTTGTCACTCTGAGGACTTGTTTCATTCTGAAAGAACCATGAACAGCCAGAGAAATTAAAAAAAAAAAAAAAAAAGCATGCATATGCTCAGTCCCTTTCTGACGCACGTGATAGATCTTTCTGGGATCTGAAAAATGTCATGCACCTGCCATTTAAAAGTCACATCTAAATATACTTGCTACTCCATAAGTAATCTTTTATTTTTAATTATAATATTATTTATGAGTTTTCACTCACCAGGAATTTTATGTCAGTCTAATAGTGATAGCATGAGGCCCAATACATTAGGAGAAAGACATGTGCTGATGAAATATGACCCTGCATGTCATCACTCCACTGATGTACATTAGGGTAGAGACACAAGGATGAAGTTGAGGGATGATTCTTTGTGCTGCGCATTCTTGAATGATTCCTGTGGAGGCTGAGAATCCGAGAGTAGATTTTTATCCATGTGAAACAGAAAATAATCAGAAAATCTTTGCCCATAGAGGGGACCATTAGGAGGAATACACCAACAACACATAGAGCCACGTCCAAGTTAAAGCACTGAAATAAAGTGAAGTATAAGAAAATAATTTCTGCATAGCATCATTAAGTAAAACTGAATGGAACACTGTCCTCAACTTGGGGATTTCTAACCACATAGATCTACTTGGCTTCTGAGAGCAGAATTGTGTGTGCGGAATTGATTGGTCTCTTCAATTTCATCATGGTCATTGTGGGAAGTTCCATTGTTTTCAGCTCTGAGAGTTCTAGTTACAAATCTCTGATATCACGCAGTAGTTTTTTTTTTTTTTTAACTTATCTACATATTCATGATTACCTGGTGTTTACCTTTCCATAATGTAATTATTAGATCTGAGGTGACAACACTTTCCTTGTGACATTTAATTTACTTTTCAGTTTTCCTTTTCCTCTTCTGCTTTTAAATGCTTCTTACAGAAGGAAACACTCATTCTCCATCAGTCATCAGACATGATTCTTTTTCATGACAAAAAAACCTTTAAAGTAAATGTCTAATATTCAGATATCTGATAAAAAGTAAATGTCTAATATTCAGATATCTGCTACTACCTTCTTGAATGGTAGAGTTATTTTGAAGTAATGTCTTGTAAGCCCAAACAGCAATGAAGGAATATCAAGTAGGTTTTCTGAGTTACCTACAAGGACTACTTCAGGATATGCATGCTAAGTACTCATGTCAAAGACATTTTTTTTCCACAAGATTTTCTTGCTGTCTGAGGTCTTTTCTGTGGAAAAGTCACAAAAGGTTATGCACATGAAGGTGAATTGACGAATAAATCTTGCCCACCTATTTATTTTCTAGCAGATAAATCTTTCCCTTGTTTCTTCTGCATGCCCTCAAGAATTCAAAAAGAAAAACTATACTTACTTTTGAAATAGTGAAGAAAATGTTTCAAAAAGAAATATGTGCAACAAGTTTAGGAACACAATTGATTCTTTGCAGGTTTTTGAATTGGAGAGCTGTGTCTAGCTGGGGAACTTTTGGTAATTGAAGGAGGGAGAGTTATTTTTCTTTGGAGTTGCATTCATTGGTTGGTTGCCCATGTCCTAGTGCTGGCCTCACACCATGTACATGTGTGGAGTACAACTGTATTCAGTGAATACATTAAAAGACAGAAAAAAAGACATGAAACTGGAATGGAGTTGTGTTGATGGATGTAGAAGAGGGAATAGGTTGAGGGTTGTTATGATCTATATACATTTTATAATTATATGAAATTTTCTAAAAATAAATTTTAAATAGTATCTAAAACACTGACTGTAATTGGAGTCTAACTCTGCTGGCTTGCCTTTCCTTTCTAGGGATAATTTTAAAGCAGACAATCTCCATGATATGACAGTTTCCCAGTAGGACAAGTTTCAGCTCCCTAGTAATAACCATGCTAAAGATGTACTTTTTTTATTGCCTGCCTCCCCTTCCTATTTCTGGTGCCATCTTTTCTACTATTATGTACAGAGATCATCATAAACAAATGACTGCTAAGTAAAAACTGGCCTTAGCATCTGCTTATAGGATGACCCCAATTGCAATAACTCTTAGTTGCTTTCTGAGTCCTGGTCCTCTGGATGTCTATTGCTAGAATAAACAAAGGCTTAGTCTGTGGGTCATTTCCTTAGGAAAATTTATCTGCAAGTTGAAATGATAAATCCTAAAATTTTAAATATCACTTGCAATTATCTAGAAATGCTATCTGGTTGATACCTTGACTTGAATGTCTAATAGGCATCCCAAAATTTCATTTTCCAAGACAAACTAGTTCTCTGTGGTTGGAAACTAGATCTTTCATGATATTTAGAATTTTAGGCTGAGCTTATGGACCCTACTTTTGCCACAAAGATACATGCAAAGGTGCCATCAAACTCTTCAGTTGGAGGAAACTCCCAACAGTTAAAGTGGACATGTTTTTCTTTTCTCCCGAATTACCCATGGTTCAGGTTTAATAAATATGCTTTACTCACATGTCCTCACAATTGAAACTCAGAAACTGGTTACTTTCTTCTCTACAAATATCCTTCTATGTAAATATCATTGTTACTTTCTAAATTTGACAACTATATATCCATTAAAGCAAATATATGTTATGGTCTAATTTGTCTGGACAGTAGGTTATACTTATCATGCATCTCCCTCTCTTTCTCCCTCACTCTATGTGTGTATGAGGTGTCTGTGTGTGTGTGTGTGACAGAGAGAAAGAAGAGAGAGAGAGAGAGAGAGAGAGAGAGAGAGAGAGAGAGAGGAGAGAGAGAGAGACTCAGCACATATTCCTTGCAAATGTCTTCATGCACATAAAATAGTTATAGTTTCTTATTTTTAATAAAACTTAGTAATCATCACCAGAACAATCTTGTCACATTCATTTTACAGAGTAGTCTTTTATAAATGTAATTTTGAAATACTCAGAATGTAATTTTCTAAACTCGAGGAAAGGTTCTGTGAAAGTATCAAAACAGCAATATGAATTTGTAGGAAGAAAAAGGATGTAGTGGTGTGTAGTTGGTGTATTGGTGTATTTTCTTACTTTTTCTTTGTGACATTTATCTAGATGACCCACTGGCCTGTTCATCTGGTTTCTGGGGGAATTTGTAAGTTTGAGTAAATGTGAACATTGAAAGGTAAGAGATCTGATTTTTAAAAACAATCGGAATGGAGTCTTTTACTTCCCTGTAAATTCTGCTGGGTTAGCACCAACTGTTCTATTTTTGCCCCAAACCACAGGAAAACAAAACACATCACAGCAAAATATAACAAAACAAATCAGAACAGAAGTGGAGCCTGGCTTCCTTGCAGGGTCCTCAGGCCTTAACCAGGGAATTGTTCTACTGAGAATAACAGAGGCAAGTGTGTTAAGAGGAGAATCTTTTGCTGCAATTAATTATATAATAAAGTCAGTCAGTCTGTGCACAAAATAATACAATGATAGTAACCACAGAGTTCTTATGTGTGAGTAACACGTGCAGTAAGTAAGCTCTTTTCAAGAATGTCCTCCTCCCTCCCTCCCTTCTTACCTTTCTCCGATCTAATGTCCTCCCTCCTTATCTTCTTCCCTCCCTCTTTCCCCCTTCCTCTCCTTTTCTTCCTTTTGTCCTATCTCTCAGTACATACTTAATATGTACTAGGACGTATGCTGTAATATGAAGAGACAAAAGGGAATTGAGCATTTTTCATATTAGAGGAAAACATAAAAGCTTCAAATCCTGCTTTAAAAAGTTTGCATTTATTTATTTATTTATTTTTATTTTTTATTTATGTTGTGTTGTGTGTTGTGTGTGTTGTGTGTGTGGTGTGTGTGTGTGTATTTGCCTAAAAGTCCAGAAGGTATTGGTTGCCCAGAGGGACTAGAGTTAAGGTAGTTGTGAACTGTTAAATGTAGGTGCTGGAAACAAAACTCTGGTCATTTGGAAGATCTAAACTGTGATCTAACCTGCTGAGGTGCCATCTTTCCAATCCCCTGTGTTGTTGGTATACCAGTGTATGGCTTTTTTGTTTGTTTGTTTTTGGATTTTTGGGGAAGTGCATATTTTATATAAGTGTATGAATCTGTGTGTATATCTGCATACATGTGTCCTGAAAGGCCAAAATAGGATATCAGATTGCCTGGAGCTGAAGTCATAGGCATTTGGAAGCTTTCAGAGATAGGTACCAAGATTCAAATGTAGGTCTTCACGACAGAGCCTTCTCTCCAGCCTCCACATCCTGACTTGGTTATGATCTACTCAAATGGGATTATAATCATTAATTTTCCTGTAGAGTGATTTATGTGAAAACACAGTCTACTTACCAAGTAGTGCAAATCAGGGGGTACAGACAAGTTGTGCATGTAGCACTTAGTTGTCTTCATTTCTTTTAACAGAGATGGCGTGAAGTGTGATTTTTATAGAAACCAAAATTAAAAGCAAAGTATAAAAGTATATTTCTGAATTTATATCTTTACATATATGGAAATAACAGCAATTAATGAAAATAGAGGTTTTGAATTTGGAAGAGAGCAGAGGGCATATATAGGAGGGTTTTATAGTGTTTCTCAACTTTCCTCCTGCTGTGGCTCTTTAATACCATTCCTCATACTGTGGTGCTCATAACCATACAATTATTTCACTGCTACTTCATAATTGTAATTTTGCTACTGTTGTGAATTGTAATGTAAATATTCTATATGCAGGATGCCTAATACATGACCCCTTTGAAAAGGTAGTTCAACCCCCAAAGGGGTTACAACCCACAGTGTATGAACCACTGGTTTAGACGTAGAAAAAGATGATGTATTTATCATAATCACAAAATATAAAAAAATGAACAGCAACCAAAACACACAAAAAAAGACACAAAACACAACAGAAATGCTTCCATTAATGTTCCAAAATGGAAACTGATGTTTTCAGAAAGCTAAATTTCTCAAGAAAATTTTACCCTGAAGAGCCCGCTCATTTCAATTGCTTGACATGGAAATATCTCCAACACTGTTGGTGCCCAGCTATGAGATGGAGTTCATCATGCAAGCCTTATTAGCATCCATCAGTGGGACATGAATATTAGGTCTAACTTCAAAAGGGATAAAATGACTAACAATACCGGAACCTAAAACTTGATTCAATTTACAGACTGATTCTACAATGTGGCCAATAGAAAATTGGATTTTCACTATTATTAATTTTTAAACACCGCAGAAGAATAAGATAATAACTTTTTCATGTATATTTGAGTACTTTAACATTGACATGTCAGGCACTAAGAGAGCTTAATTTCAAAATTAATGAATGAAGCTATTTGAAAATGACAGTTTTTAAATTGAATTGTGAACCCAGCTCTTTGAAGGCAGTGTAACAAAAAAAGAGAGGGGTTACACTTAACACAAACTAAGGATGGAAGTCTGCCAGCACACACTGGTGTATGAATTCATTTGAGATTCTATGAGTTGTTTAATAAAGAAAGAGTGTTTTGTTTTCTTTTAAATTGAGGACCATGGAATTCAAGTTACTGCCTCATTTTGTGAAATGAATGTTTGTAACCTTTAACGAAAGATATACAGGACATAGAAGAATCAGCATCACTTTGAGGAAATAGCAAAGTGTAAGTGAGCAGATTTGTTTCCACTCTGTAATGAGATGAGCTCTAAGTTGGTTTTCCCATCTTGTTTTCAGTGCTAACATGCTACATTATCTGTCTCTGTGCAGCTGTATGGGAGCATACCATGCCGATATGACATATGATCAGCCATTTTGAGAGCTTGCCTGAATAATTGCTTTTTTATTTACATTTTCTTTTTTGCTTTTAGTGTGCTTGCAGAAAGTTAGAACACCTTAAGGCAGAGTTGAATAACAATGTTTTTAAGCAAAGTTAAAATCCAGCTCTACGTCAAATTGGTCAAAGCCCCTCTAGTATTTACAAAACACGATAGATGAGATGTTACACAAAACCAATGCATCTGAAGATCTACTTTTCCTTTATTCTCAAAGACAACTGGAAAAGAAAGCATTGTAATTACTTGACAGTGAGAGTATAAAATTGACTGAACTGTGATGAGTCGTAATCTTCTATTGTGTGCAGTCCCTCCTGAATCTGGCTTTCTGATGTGATAAAGCTTGGAAGAAAAGAAGGTATTTGCCTCTTTTATTGTGCCCTTTTGCTGCTGTTTTAAAAGATGTTTTCTAAAAAGTATTGGCCAATTTGTACTGAGGAGAGAAACACTGAAAGCAGCACAGGGCTGGTGAGACAGTTCAGTGGGTAAAAATTATTTCCAAGATTGATGACCTGAGCTTAATACCTGAAACCTTCATAGTGGAAGGAAAGAACCAACCTGCACCAAGTTGTCCTCTGATCATGTGCCATGACATTTGTGGATGTCCCAAATAAATAAATGCATTTAATGTTAAGAAGGTTTAGAGAAAGCATCAATTATAATGCAATCAATATTGCCTGAGCACCTTCTTTGTTACATTTCAGAGAAAGAAGACAATTAATATCAATGTGGCATATGGAAAGAATGTAGGTATGTATATGTATGTATATGATATATATGTATATGATGTATATGTATATGATGTATATGTATGTGTATATATACATACATACACATACATATATATGCAAATATTATATTTAAACTGTAAAAATATTATGCATGTAGCTATTACACATAAATTTTAAATGTACATATTTGAATTTAAGTTGTGTTTTACTCAAGTAAGTGTGGACAACTAGGAAAGAACAGAAAAGAACTTATTTGTATGATATGATAGTAGATAATATGCCCATGTCCTGGGTATGGGTGTTTGATATTGGTTTCATTACCCAGGTACTGAAGTGTGACTCTTTGGATTCCATGCCTGACTTTCATTTCCTACCTCTATAGTCTCCATCAAATGCATAGTGTTTGGATTGAGAAGCTGTGTGGAATAAGTATGTGGATTTATTTAAGCACGTAGAATAGTATTCTGTGTTAGTGACTAATTTTTTGATGCATTGTATCCCATAGTGTTGAGAGTACACATTACCTACTCTTTATGTGTCTACATTGGCAGCATGTCCCAATCTCTCATCTCTGGATGAGAGTGTGTGAAACCGAGTTAGTTTTGGGGGATAGTGGTAGAAAACACCATGTCCAATTCAAGACTTTGAAAGATAATATCTAGATTTGGTGGGTTTGGTCATTTGCTTGTGTTTTAAAGTGGACTCTTGCTATGTAGCTCATGCTTGTCCGAAATTCAATATGTAGTCCAATCTGAACTTATGACCTCCTTGCTTCAGCTTTCTGGGTGCTGGACTTGTGGGTATTTATCTCTGTGGCCATCCTATCTAAAAACAGTTCATCCTATCTATAAATTGTAATGACTAATATTCATTAGTAAAAATTCAAACTATTTTGAGATGTCCTAAGGCAGATTTTGTGGTAATTTGAATAGATTTACACATACACAAGAAATTATTGTAATGATCTGATGATTGTTTTAAGAGCACTAGCTTTACTGAGGCATGCATTTCATGCTATGAGTCAGCTGTTCAATTCTCACTGTTATTCCATGTAAAACCTTCCCATCACTTCAAGGAGATGCCCATGGCCACCAACAGTCAATCTCTGTTCCTTCTACAAGAAACCATGAATATATGTGTTTCTCTAGACTTGATGTTTCTGGACACTTCATGGAACAGAATAGTGTAATGTGTGTTTTACACTGTTTCTTCTATTTTTAACACAATGGATTTGAAATTCATGCAGTTATCAGTAATTGTTTTTTAATTTAATAAGGGATTTTTGCCTTTTCATGTTGGTATATAGACTTACCTCTTTTTTTGGGTGGGAGGAACTATGGATTACTTCATTTTATGACTATGCTTAGTATTTCCAATATTCTATAAAATATATAAAAATAGTTTGATTCTTACATTTTTGTCTTTTAAATGTTTTTAATTGAAATGGAGTATATAATTTTCCATTCTCTATTTTCTCTGTCCAGCTCCTCTCAGCTACCTCCTTCAAACTCCTCCTGTAGGCTTAGATTTCTTAAACCTACTTTCAGTAAGGGTTCTCAAATGCTTTGACCCTGCTTCTAGCCCATAGACCAAAGGTAGGGGAGAGAAGATGGTAACTAGAACAAGGGGATATGGACCTGTTTAGCAGTGGTTTCTTAGGGTAGTTCCAACCTCTGTTTGTCAGGATACCAGCAGTCCAGTTCGGTAGTATCAGGATAGCAAACATGAATCATCAGTGGTGGCATAATCTAGCAGAGATCACCAGTCCTCCACCAAATCAGCGGGAGTCAGAGGGAGTGACCAGGACCAGCAGGGACATCAGGAGAAGTTCTCTGCTGTGCCTCTCTCAGTGAAGTGAAGATCAATGAAGATGAGGATGAGAAACCAATGAAGACTTGCAAAGCTAGCTATGCAAGCAAGCGTGCCATCAGTGTCTGTTGAGTCCTATTTATACTTTCTCCAAATGTCACTTGCCTTCCCATGGGTTTTGTCTCATCTCATGACCTGAGTCTGTATCAGTAAAACACTTCCAGAAACTTCTACTTTACTCTCCCATGTTCCCCACGTCTTCATTGTATATCACAAATACAAATACAAATGCACACACACACACACACATACTCACACACCCAATGCTAAGCCTATTTTTGTTTTTTACATGTTTCAAGGCTGACCACTCTATGTGGGAGAGTCAATAAAGGGACTCATCCCCTGGAGAAACTAATTCTCCATTTTTCTGCAGTGTTGATAAATGCCTGTAGTTCTTTATGAGTGGGGCCCCATGAAATTCCCCCTTTCTGTGTCAACATCTTCACTGATGTTGCTGTTTTTCTGCTCTGGTTCATATTGTCCGTGTAGGAGAGAGGTTTCCCATCAGACTTCCAGGGATTCTGGTTTTTACAGGCTTCTCACCTCCTCTTCTGTGATGTTTTCTGACAAGGTCATACAAAGTGTCATGTTTATAACAGTCATTAATTTTTTTATAATTCTGTATGCTAATTTCCTTCAAGTGGATCTTTTAATTCAAATGGTAGAGAAAAAATAGATTTGATATACATTTATAAATTATTTTTTAAGAAATAGTCTCATTTTAAAAATCACATTAACAGTGTGTGATTTGAATCTGCTTTCCAATGTTTCTAGGTATACTCTTATTTGTTTTTAAAAATTGTTATCAGTATGATATCAAAAAATGTTATCAGTATCTCTGTGTTGTAACTCTTCTCATTTGACCTTTAGTGAAACTAAGTGTCTTTTCACATTTGAATTGATCAAATGCTTTTGTGGTTCAGGGGATTGCTTAGTTTTCCATGTAAACCCATAATTCATATAGCAGTAATATAATGGCTTTTGATATTTTCTTCTTGTTTCTTTTTCTTTTACACCATCTGAGTAAATAACATTTGCTTTTTTCTCATTGTGAGTTGCCTAAAATTTTTACATTTTTCTTATTATTTCCTAATGTATTTTATGTGGAAAATGATAAAATTTCCCTTCCCTCAGTTTGACCTTAAACTTGCTGTATGACAAAGGCTGACTTTGAACACCTGATCCTCCTGTATCAGCTCTTGGGTATTAGATCACAGTGTGTACTGCTGTTCCCAAACATATATTTAAAACACTTCAAATTTTAGATAATTTAAAATTTATCAACAACTTATTTCCACAGTAAATATATATTTTGCTGACAGTCAAGCATGTTTTCAGTTAAACTTGTGATCTGATGATGAGGACAACAAGCAGCTCTAGGACCCATGCCAACTGCACTGAGGCTTTGAGGGATCATCTGAGGCATTTCTATACTCAGGTGTGTGTGAGATGTCTCTTTTCTAAAAGTTTCTGAATTGGTACATCAACACTACTTTTCTGACTATGTGCTGTATTCTAGCATGGTAGTAGAAATTAGGAGATGAATTTAGATCTCTTACTTCACACAGAAAGTTTCTAAAAGGAAAATAATTTATTTCTCTTTTGTAACTGAAAAAAATTGAGACATAGGGCTTTAAAAATGACACTCGGGGACTGTATTAGTCCTAATTTTTCATTAGTATAACAAAATACCTGAGGCTATGTAAAATGAAAAGAAAGAAGGTATTCTATTGCTTTCCTGTTGATGTGATAAAAACAACCCACCACCTTCCTGCCAATTCCATGTAATTTAAAAGTGTTTTATTGTAATTAATAGTAGGATGAATGGAACATTTGCTCCTTATTGGCAAATGGGAATGAGGCAATCCACTGGGACATAACTAACCTACCAGTGGCCATATAACTGGTCAAAGTGCCTAGTACAAATAATTCTGAGTGCTAAACTGTCTGTGGGATATTTGTATCAACAGCCCACAATCCAAGGCTCAGGGAACTTCCCAGCAGGTAAGAAAGAAAGCTATGAAATATTGACTTCTGGACATGACATGGCTGTTGCACACAACGTTCATTAGCTGGGGTTACCTGTACAAGGAAAATCCAATCAAAATTGAAGACTGGACAAAATGAGACAGTGGTTCATAGGCCTTACCCCTTTGTAGGAGCTATTGGCAGTTGATAGCCATGGGAGAGAGAGTTGCTCTTCTTCGGGGAAATTGAAACTTTTATTTGGCCTTTCCTGAATTTGAGATAACTTAAAATTTAATATGCAGGGTTAATACAGAATTGAATGTAGAGATCTGCAAATCTATAGGTATAGAGGTAGTATAAGTGTGATATATAAATTGATGAGTCATCAGAACATGGGTAGAGTTTTGGCCATGAGAAGTGGTGAAATTATCTATAAGAAGAGACTATATGTGTTGGAGTGAAATGTAAATTTTCAGGCTAGAAAGAAGGTAGCATCTAGCAAAATAAAATCAGAAGAATGATTCCCATTATTGAATAAGAACACTTGTTCTGACTGACACAACCAAAATGGTATTAAGTATAAAGAATGTATAAAGAAAGAGTAGAGACATCACAATGGAATTTTATAGATAACAAAGAAACTCAGGTCTTGCCCATGAGTGGGCCATGGAGAAGTTAACAATTGCCCACACAACTGTGTGATTATACATTTTACTAATAGCACAATATTCATAGTCTCAGATCTATGAAATCTAGTACATCCAGTGCCTTGGTAGAATTAAGTAATTTTCAGACTCACTGAGCTCTTTCTTAAGGAGTTGCTTGAGGATATTCTCCACAAAAATGAAAGAACAAGCTGAGAAAGAAGACATAAGATGCAGAAAACAAAGGATTCAGAGCCTGGAGAGATTTCTCACAAGTTTGATTATATAAGTTCTGTTAGTATTCTGTCTAAACTCCACCTCCACAGTTCCCTGGGAACAGGCAGGTATGCTCTTCCCCACAGTTACCTGGCAACAGCCAGGTAGGCCTGCCCATTATAAAAGGGGCAGTTTGCCCCCTCCTCTCTCTCTTAATCTCTTACTCTCTCTTAATCTCTTGTCCTCTTGCCTCTAGCTTCTCTCTGTCCTCTTGCCCCTTCTCTTCCCCACCTTTCCACGTGGTCATGGCCGGCCTCCACTTCTTTTCTCTCTCTCTCTCTCTCTCTCTCTCTCTCTCTCTCCTCTCTCTCTCTCTCTCTCTCTCATCCATGATCTTCCTGTATTTCTCTTCCCCCACCTTTGCCCTATCTCCTGAATAACCCCCCTCCCCCTTTGGAACCATTTGGTCTGGTGGTATCTATTCTAAGCTGCTCACCCACATCTAAGTTCTATCCCAAAACCCATGGAAAGATGGAAAGGAAGAACCGACTACACAAAGTTGAGCTCAGATCTCCACACTAGCATTGTGGCAGGGATGTGTGCACCATCCTTTATTACATCATACAAATAATATGATGATAGAAGAAGCCAAGCAGTCAAAGCAGTTGGTGGTAAAGGGCAAATCTATTCACTAGGTTAGAAAATAATTGGTTCATGTTATAGAATAAGAAGATACTTCTTCCAGAGGAAGGAAAGGGAAATAATATATAAGTGTAGAAAATATGAGCAGGAATTTAGAAATGCCTGCTAAGAGGAAAAATATCCAATGGAAGTGTTTCCATGAATATTATATTTAAGGGGAGAACATTATACTCAAAAAATAAATTGAGTCACAGTTTATTACCTACATCATTAACATACCTTAGCAATTTAATTATCACTGATAATTTATTTTTCACAATCAGTCTAGAGATAAACAACGGAAACTAGACTAAGACTATAGAACAGAGTAATATGGTGGACCATGTTATCATTGGAAGTGAATGTACATACTATCTAGAGAAATAAGCAATAGAGGAGGTCAGATCACTAGATGGAGGCAGCTTTCCAGTCTATCCTGTTGTCTTGTAAACTGAGGAGGCAAGAGCTGCAGTCCATTAGTGTGGACCAAGGCATGGAGGGTGAAATATTCTTGTTGTTGCAGAGATGTTTGGGGGGAAAAATGCTGATCAAACTATAAATAGAATGAGCTGAGGAGGCGAGTGGAGTGGAGTCATTTGAGTGAGAGAAAGTTCCATCTATCATCCTAGGAGCCCAACAGATAAGACATAGTGGTGTAAATGCTAATTAAGTATTTGGAGTTGAGCCTTAGAGAAACAAAATGCAAGCAGTTAAGAGTTTGCCTCTGGGGACTAAGAGGCAAAAGGAGGGAGGCAAAGAAAATAGAATTGATGGTTTTCTCCAGGAGCCCTTATGTTGTTTTTGATTCCTAAACTACATGTATTTGTTACTTTGAATAAAAATAACAATGAAATAAAAACTAAGTTGTAATAGCGGAAATGTTATAAAAGGAGAAGCTCTTATTAGGAATGTACTAAAATATTATAACAAAAGCTACTCAGGAAACCTGAAATCTTTTTAAAGAAAGAGAAAACATAAACATAAAACACAATTGGAAGATTCAACTTAAGTTGAGGATTTGGAGGTGAAATCCTATAGGACTAGTTTTGAAAAAATATTTAATTTTAAGAAAATTTTAATTTTAATTAATTAAATTTAATTTAATTTAATTTAAGAAAAAATAATTAAAAATAATGTTATCAAAAGTACCATGAGGATCAAAATGGTATAAAGTAGCAGACCAGAAAGGAAGCAAAAGGTAGGGATGGCCCTCCCTGCTTTTACTGGGAAGTTTATACAGCCTGTTGTGATAACTTGAGAACCAATATCGAAAACTAATTAAAACATGAAAGCATCTAAGACATTAATGGCACTGACAGAAGATCTTCGATAAAAAGGAGATAATATACTACAAGAAGTGTTTTGTACGTTTTTATTGAAGATGGGATTAAAGGGATTCACACGCTTTAATTGTCTGTTGAAGCAATTAGATGAAAGAAAAGAATCATCACAGGAGGGTTCATTCATATTAAAGATGGCATGAACTTGACAGGAGGGTAATCAACTCTCCTCCAGTGACCATATGGAGATCACCTTCAACACTTCCTCTATGCTCCAGGACAGCAGCTAGTATTCTTGTGATATGAAAAACATGTTATAGATAAATCCAAATGGGATTAGGTTATTAATAAATCACTTAGCACCTGTTGAACTTACCTTGGAATTAGAGCAAACTGTCTATAAGTTTAAGGAAAAGAATTTGTTCATTCTATTCTGTGGAACACATGGAAAATATCCCTAAAGGTGGCCAGAAGAACTTAAAGAGTTGAATACACAGGTCCTAGACAATTGTCCAGGAACCATAGTTCACCAGGTTTTCAGACTGTAATTAGCAGTTTGGTTCAAGTCAAACTTGAGACACAGGAAAAGACATTAGCAACTCATTATACAGAATAAACAAATGGAGGTTAAATGTTAAGTGGCATACTCAAGATCAGAAATCAAATTAATAGGAAATCTGAACCTAGATGTTAAGTGGCTGGTGTTCCAGTCAAGGGCCCTCACATTAAATAATAACTTTCACATCACAACACATTAAATTCATTCATCACCCTGAGACTGAGGCTTAGACCTAAGGAACAATTTGTCAGCATTGTAAATGTCTACATTCAGCTATGGCTTATTCTTAAGTACATCTTGGTCCTTCAGCAGGTCACATCCTTTCAGATGCTAGATACTACAGAATTAGAAGATATGGCAGGGCCAAAGGGCTATCCCTGGAAAAGTCCTACCTATTCCCACAGCACAGTCAGTACTGGTATCCTCTTGCTTTTTAAATACTATTCTTAGTGGAAAATAATTACCCATGTGCCCCTTCTTTATCTATACATGCTATGATTAGACAACACATATTCCCTCTTCTCTCTTTTACTCTCCCTTACTTTCCTCCTCAGCCATTAGTTTTTGAGATCAGGTCTTTCTGTAGAGTCTAGGCATTTCTTGAACTTATTAGCCTACTGCCTCAGCCTCCAACGGACTATGATTACAAGTATGTACCATGACGCCTAGATCCAGGATTGTCTTTCCAAAGATGCTTATATAACACACAGTCTTGAAGCATAGTAAATAATCCTTTACTCTAGAGAAAAGTATAGCATGTTTTTGTTATAGAAAAACTTGAATTTAATTCAATGAAAGTTTCGTGTAGTACGCTCAACTCTAACAGAGTTTATATGCAGACATATATCTGCCATGCTTTGTGGGTAAGGATAGGAGGCAAGTTTTGCTGACACACAGTTTGCAGCTTAGTGAGTAATTTACTTTTCATGCTGATCCAGGGGTCCTGGGTCTTTGCCAATATTGAGAATCTGTGTTAAGCAAACTTGTTTTCTAGCAGGTTAGGTAAAAACAGAATCTTAATCCTAGACACTCTTCTATTTATCTTTTAAAAAAGAGCACCCGACTTAGGGCTGTAACCGTGCTGGAGACTACATTTCCCACATGCCTTTTCGTGAGGACTCTGGTAGAGACTACATTTCCCATATGCCTTTTTATGAACATGTGATCTCTTTCGGGCCAAGGACCCAGATAAAACTTTGAGATCATGATCATAAAGACAATGGCTACACATGACCCTTGACTTTGTCCTCATCTTAGGGAGAGATAGCCTAATGGTGGCATTCTGAACCACACATTTTAGCCTTAGGATAGAAGTAAAATGTTAAGAGTGACAGAGCCACTCTGTTAGCCAAGTGCCCTACACTATGGGAAGAGGATTAGGAGCTTCTATTTGAATACATGTGATTTTGGCTCCTCTAATGGAAGCTTGATTGTACACTAGGAGATGATGACATGATCTTCGGAGCCTCTGCTACACTTATTTTTAATAGATGAAGAATAGAGACCTGGATCAATAAAGGACTCGCACATAACTGCAGAGTGAGCAGAACTAGAGTTAAAATCCCTAATTAAACGACCTCTCCAACTCCCGTTTTTCATATAGCTCGTGGCCAATGTACTCAATAATATTGAATAAATAAGCTCAGAGGTCCAGAGAGGTTAGGAGTGCGGGGAAATCTTTACAGTGAAAGAAATTGCAAGAGTAACAACTGGTATCAATTATCCCGCCCCAGATGAAGAGATGAATATAGAGACATAATTTGAGCTTCATGAACTGACAATCAAGGTAAGACTGAGAAATTGCTGGGGTAAAAAGTACTCAGTGGAGTATGAATGATTTACACCACAGTGACGTGGTTGGCGGATTCTTTCAATTTTCATTGTTATGTCCCAGAAGTCCAATTCACTGCCTTTTGGAATGGCTTCATTAAGCAAGTGAAATTTGAAGAGGGATCTGAGAGAGTCGAAATAGCTTTCATGGCTAATGGGCGAGGGAAAACTGGCTAAGAACTGACTTCATAAATCATGCAGTATCTTGTTTAAGACATTTCTTAAAATGCCTGTGGGTGTGGTGAAGATGTAATGTTTTCTAAGGCAATGCTTGTGATCTAAAGAACGTATCATTTTGTGGAGTTGCAAGAGCAACATTAAAAACATTGATACGATTTTATAACCAGGATGGAGGTAGATCATTCACAGAGACTATTCAACTTGAAAGATGCTGACGTGTTTTAAGAAACATCCTTTAGGAAGGTGAAGTCCTGGAGATAATAGCCAAATGATTCCTTCTTTAGTTGGGAGGTATTCATGATGCAAGTTTTATTATCACAGTTGTTTTAAAGTTTTGAAGAGATTATTGAAACTCTCCTTGAAGACTTGTGGTTTTATAGATTAGTGTGGGAGTATTCTTGGGATATAAAACTACCTAAAGATGAAATGAAAACTTTGATAGAGTGGTTGCTTTTGGATAGATACTGAAAATCCTTAGGTGTCAGATATAAAACTCAAGCTGGAAAAGTTGCTTTGAGCTGGGATTCATCAGATGCGTTCTCCTTGAGCAAAGGAGGAGTGACTCGGGGTTCTTAAAGAAGCTGTGAATCAATGTGACCCAAAGAAATCCATGGGTGACATTCAGAAACTTTTCTCTGTTTCATGTTTTTTAAAAAAAAAAAAAAGACAAAAACAAACAAAAAAAACCAAAACAACAACAACAAAACCCAACAACATTTAATTGTGGCAAAATGCTCTTTGCATTAAACTTATCTTTAAATAATTATCAAGCAAAAGTTTGATAGTGTGATGTTCACTGTTCTATGAAAGCAGTTTTCTGTACTTTTGCATTCTGTGAATTACTCTGTACCCATTAAATAACAATTCTATTTGTCCTGATCTCCATTGCCTGGACAGATCTCTGATTTTTATTTTATCGACTCAACTATTCTAGATATGTCATGTAAATGGAAAGACACAATATATATCTTTTAAAAGTATTTATTTTTATTCTTGAGATTATGAATTAACAACATTTCTTTTGTTCCTGTCTTCCCTCCAAGTCCTCCCATTTACAGTTTCCCTCTCTTCAAATTCATTGCCTCTTTTTTCCCTGTGTTATTGCATACATATATGTATATGTATTTACACATTTATAATTGTATATATAACCTGTTCAGTCCAATAAAGCTACCTATTTATATATTTTCAGGCTGATTATTTAACATTAGAAAACCACTTGGTGCGTTCTTCCCTGCAGAAGGCTCCCTCTCCTATTCCCAGCTTTCCTCGGTTGCCTATAATTTTTGCCTATAGGCCTTTTTGAGATCTCATGGGCTTTTCCTTGTGCAGTTTGACATGATCATTAATGTAATCCTCATTCAGGGTAGCCAGTCACGTTGGTGAGAAATCTGAGGTATAGCTTCTGATGTTAGTAGGAGATACAATCCCACATCAAACTCCTCCTTCTCCCAGATCTTGAAATCTTTCTGCCACCTCTTTTACAATGTTCCCTGAGCTTTGAGTGCAGGCATGGTTTGCAGATACATCCACTGGGACTAGGATCCTCAACTCTGTAGTGGCCTCTATCTGTTGCAAAGAGATGTTTCCTCTATGAAGGATGAATATTACATAAGGTAAGGTTTCTCTTGTTTCTGCTGCTGTGTAGCATACTCAATGTACACTAGTCTGTGAACTTTCATGAGAAATTCTGTTTCTACCTTCCATCCTTGTTGTGGTAATTATTTAAATCGGCCTCTGGCTCAAGCCGAGTATCTAAGCTGCAGCTGCTCTGCCTAGCCCAGCTGCCATGTTTCTCGGCCAGAGGCCACGAGTGCTCAGCAGCTAGAACCAGCCGCTAGAAACACCAGCCCTGCCATCCACTAGATGTCAGCGTGAGAGATGGCTCTGCCAATCTTTCACGCTGTCTCTGCAAGGCAGGACATTGCCCTGACCATTCCGCCATCCATGCTGGCCCAGTTAGAGAATGAGACTCTAATTCTTATAGATTAATCAAAAGCTTTATATGTTTGATAATGATTAATAACAAGATGCCCTTACAAAGAGAGTTGTATCCCAATTAGCTAACCTAATTATAAGTTTATAAGTTGTTCCCCATGAGTACTCTCCATACCGTGTGGTTCTCCATCCTCCTACATCTCTGCCTTCTCGCTCCTACCCCTTCCTTTTATCTTTTCCTCTCCTAGCTCCTCCTCTTCTTCCTCTTCCTCTTCCTTTTCCTCCTCCTCCCCAAACTCCTCCCACCTTAGCTCCTCCTACACATCCTGACATAAGATAACTGGTATTACAGATGTGTACCAACATACATGGCTTTTTACATGTGTTTTGGAGATAAAAACTCAGGTCATTAGACTTGCTCAGAAAGTGTTTTTACCTACTGGTCCATTTTCCATGCATAGAAGATTATTTTTCATATTGTTTTAAAGAACTAATTCATGGATATAGAAATAAGTATTTAGGAAGCAGTTAGGCAACAAAACAGAATAGTAAGTTCCTCTCAAGAGTCTGTGAATTTGGCAGAAGTTCGTGACCAAATTTATAGAACCAGCAATCAGTTCCCTACCATGGAGATGGCTCAAATTCAGTCAGAAATAATTGGTTGTTCCCAGGATAGTCATGCCATGCATGCCGAGAAGGCTTATAATTCTCTCATACATTTCAAAGACCTCAGAATTCACAGTTGGGTAAAACTGCTGATAACATTTCTCTTTTATCAGGCTGCATAGCATCTTCTGCTGCTATGAAGTATAGGTGAAGAATAATCTTTAAGCTTAACTTTTCTAGGTCTTGTGATCTACCTGTATGATATCTAACAATAGTGTCTCACCATAAATTCCTGTTGGGAAGCCATGAACAATGGTATTAGACAGTGTTGTTTTAACAGTTGTTAATGCACAAAACTTTCACTAGCCAAAAATACTGAGAATAAAGGTTGGCGAAATGTTTGGCCCTAAATGGGACAGATATACTACTACTTCCAAGGTTCAGGACTGCCATGGAAGAAGGTGTTTGAAGGATATATGAGCCAGAAGATGGGGAACTCTGTAGCTAAAGGTGTTTTCCGGACATGATGCACTATGGACTCAGGAATTTGTGGTTGTCTGTACATACTTGCATGAGATTGGGCCCAACCACATTTAATCATAGTTGATAGAGGGCACATGAGGTCCCAGAACTTCTCAAAGGATTGATAGCAAGTAGGTTTATTATATTTTTGTGGGTGTAGGGGTATCATTTTCTTCAGTCTTAATAATCATTGATCAGTTGCCTTTGTTTCAGAAAATAACTTCTCACTGATACTCTAACAAGAAACTAACTAAATTCAGTGGCCATATCCAAAAAGATGTCAGGAAATTAGGAGGATGTGTTGAGAAGCTTCCTAGTATAAAGGGAGGAAGATGAGAGAGGGAATTAGGCTGGAAATTATTTCATTGTAATCATGTATTAAACTGCTATATAACAAAACAAAATTATAAAAGATTTCTTGGCTATTTGATATACCTGAAGATTCCACATGAATTATTAAAAGATTTTTCAACATCTGTAAAAATCATCATTGGAATTTTTAAAAATAAGAATTACATTAATTTAAAAACTCATTTTTGGCCACATAGACATTTGAATGATATTGGATCTTCTATATCTTCTAATCTATGATCATGAAATAATTTCCATTCCTTTGTGTCTTCAATCTCCTTTAGCAGAATGGTTTTTGGTCTACAAGTCTTTTAGATCTTTTATTAATTTTATTCTTCAATACTTTTCTTTGGATGCTATTATAATTGGAGCTATTCTCTTTTTGTCATTTATGTATTTATTTATTCACTTTATATTCCTATTGCAGCTCACCCTTCCCAGACTTCCCTCACACAACTTCTCTCCCCAGTTCCTCCTCCTCTTCTCTGAGAATGAAGAGGCCTCCCCTGGATACCAAGCCATCCTGGCACATCAAGTCACTGCAGGACTAGGAACATCCCACTGAAGCCAGAGAGGCAGTCTTGTTAGGGCAACAGAATTGACAGAGACAGCCTCTACTCTAGTTGTTGAGGGACCTGTATGAAGACAAAGCTGTACATCTGGTAAATATGTGCAGGGGAAGGGGGCTAGGTCTAATCCATGCATACTATTTGGTTGGTGGTTCAGTTTCTAGGACCCTCCAAAGGTCCAGGGTAGTTGACTCTTAGTTTCTTTAGGAGTCTCTATCCCCTCCAGGTCCCTCAATCCTTCCTGCAACTCTTCAGTAAGACTCCCTGAACTTCATATAATGTTTGGCTGTGGGTCTCTGCATCTGTTTCAGTTAGCTTCTGAATGGAGCCACTCAAAGGGCAGTTATGCTAGGATTCTGTCTGCAAGCATAACAGAGTAGTATTAATAGTATCAGAGACTGGTTCTTGCCCATGGGATGGGTCTCAGTTTGGACCAGTCACTGGTTGGCAGTTCCCCCAGTTTTTCTTCCATCTTTTTCCATCACTTCTTGTAGGCAGCACAAGTTTTGGGTTGAAGGTTTTGTGAGTGGGTCAGTTTATGTCCTTATCCCTGCACTGGGAATCCTGCCTGGCTAAAGGAGGTGGCTACTTTAGGCTCATATACTCAGTTAGAGTCATTCTTATAGACTCCCTGCAGCCTCCCCCATGCCAGTTTTCTGGTGCATTCTACACACTCCACCCCACTGATTTCCATTCAATCAACGTTCATGGCATATACTCACTTATGAGTGGATATTATCCATAAAATACAGGATATGCATGCTACAGTCCACAGACCCAAACAAGGTAAATAGCAAGGAAGGCCCAAGGGAGAATACCAGAATTTCACTAAGAAGGGAAATAGAATAGTCATCAGAAGTAGATAGAGGGAGGGATCTGGATGGAGAGATGGTGGTAGGGTATCAGGTAAAGCTATTTTCTCAGTGTCTGTTTCAGATTGTTCAGTGTTAGAGTATAATACTCTGTAAATTGAACTATCTATATGTGAATTTTGTATCCTAAAAACATACTGAAGTTGTCGTTTCTAACAGTTTAAAATCCTTAAATTCTTCTACCTTGAAGACATATGACATCATATTGTGTGCAACCAGAGATAATTTTAATTCTGTTTTTTCTTCAATGATTTTTTTCTTGTTTAATTGTTCTGCCTAAGATTTCCATTAGTATATACATAAAAATGGATCAAATATTTGTCCTTATTTTTTTCCTTACCTTAGAAGCAACAATTTTACTATTTTACATCCAGTTGAAGATTTTCCCTTCAGGCTACTCCTCATTTTCTATTTGGCCTCATGTTTAAAGAGAGCTTATTTTGAAGTAAAATGGTCTTATCTCTTAAGACAGTAAAAGTTGTACAGAAATGATTATATTTCCTTCAACTTAATTTCCTCACAACACTTGAAGAAAGGTCTAGAAGTTAGGCTTGACTGTTGAGTGTCTGATGACAAGGAAAGAGGCGGAGTCTCCTGATGTCTGGGTCTCTATCCCTTGAAAGTTTCTTAAGGTTGAACAGTTTCTGTCAATTAAACGTTATGAGCAACATTCACTGTCACCTTCCCCGTACCTTTTGCAGTGTGTTCTCTTTTTCTTGTCTTCCAACAAGGGTATCTACTCTTTGTTTTCTCTTATCCCGTTAAAGCTTTCTCTGATGCAAAATCCAGATAAGCATGTATTATTCTGCTTGAGGAGAAAATGATATTGGAGGATGCTTCTTTCTTATATATTTTAAATTCATTAGGAAATCAGATCCAGAGAAACATCACACTCTCAAGTTCCCTGTTGAAACAACAGAGCACAGAGATGGTGGAAACTTAGTAGTTAACTTGGTCATACTGTGAAGGGTAGAACATAAGGGATTTCTAAAAGACCCAATTGGTTTTTTGTTTGTTTGCTTGTTTGCTTGCTTTTGGTCCCAACATTCCCTCTGTGTTTTTACATGCACTTGTAAAATATGTGAGCAGTTGCTGAAGAAAGCACTCAGTTTCATGCCCATCTGTCCTGTGCTACCAACCGTTGCCTACAAGCTCAGAGGGTGTCACTTTCCAAGATAAATAGCTCTCCATCTGAGAAGGACTGCACCACAACTGGAATCGCTTGAATTCTAGGCAGACTAGTGGAATTGTAATTGGGAAAGAGGGCCAGGGAGCCAGTTTTATAGACTCTGGAAGTAGAAAACAGAAGAGAACTCTATGGGACTCCCAAATAGTTTTAACCAATAGCCCAAATTAATGTCTATGAATCACTAGGATTCTTCCTTTTTATAGGCTCATTTATTGTTATCAGAAAGACTCTGTGCTTTTGGATAATATGTGTGCTCAGATTCTCCTGTTTACACTCATTTCCAAAATATTGGAGAGGGGTGACCCGCAAGGATCTGTAGGGATACTAATATTGATGTATCTTGGATTATGGTAAAATAAAGCAGCAATGCAAATGGCACAATGGGATTACAGAGTGTGGGTTTGAGTTCAGCTAGCACCCAGTGTTCTTGTGTTCTAGAAATTGCCTTTGCTGCTATACACACTACATCTGCTTCTACTGCTTTTGCTCTCAGCTTTTGCACCTCCATGTTATGGATCCCAACACTACATTGCATTTCCTTGAATAAAAGAAGACAAATGTCAAAATGGTTCCCAAGGATGATGTTGAGGTCGACAGTTAAAAATTTACCTCTTAAGTGGATTCTACATTCCTCATACTAAAACAGCTGTTATTCTAAATAGTTATTATGCAATTTTTCAAACATAATGAAATGGTTGCCTTCAATAGCAGTGTTGTCTCAGGCAGGCCAATTCCAAACCTTGTGTTTGCTGTCACCCTTTTACTATTTGGTATTGACTTCTTGGAAATTAAACAATGGTAGTTTTTGTTGATGATGTTGTGTGCTGCTGCTGCTGCTGCTGTTGTTAGTTTTATCCATTAAAAGTGAGTTTGATTTATTTAAGCAGTAGTTCATACCCAGGTGTGATTTTGTGTTTTAAAATACCTTTGACAACATCTTAAAATAGCTTTGGTTGTCATGACTTTGGGGAAGGTGCTCCTGGTGGCACATGCATAGAGGCCAAGGATGCTTTTAAACACCATATAATGCCTAAGAAAATATTTCCCCCAAAGTCTTGTATAGCTCCAGATGTCAGTAGTGAGAAAGTAGAAAAAAACTTGATTTAAAGTCATTTTTAAAAAAGCATGTAACATGGTTAAATAGGTTGGTTTGGCGGTTTTGCCAAATACATTTTAAGATCCATCTGTGACTGGGATAGAATTTTAGGAGAGCAAACATAAAATTAATCTTATTCTATGATTCCCCAAGTCCCTAGCTCGACTACACACTAAAAATGTTGGCATATATGAACTGCATGTGCAGAGAATACCCTCCAGGGTTTATTCCTTCCTAGAAGGGATCAGAGTATGAGCAGTTACCCAGGTGGACATTAATTCTATCTGGCTCATTTGATTTGCCAATAAATTAGACAGTTGTGAGAAAAGTGTCAAAATATAGTACTGACATACTCAGCTCTCCGTTGGCTGCAGCCAGGATGTCGTCAAGGGTCCTGGCATTACTTCCAAAGTTTATACCTCTTTGTTTTCCAATGACTTTCAAAGTCTAAAGCAAAACTTGTAGTAGAGATCTGGAGAGCAGGTGAGCTCTGCATTTCATTCATTTTCAAATAAGAAAGTCATGTGGGTTTGCTCACTGGAACAAATTACCCCCTTATTGAATCAGGAAAGCACAATATTACTTACAAACTGTTCTCCATTGGCAGTCATAGCCAAGGGAAGATGGTTCTGGCATAATGTAATGGCATCCCAACTATTAGAGCATCAATTCAAGTAACCAGACAGTTGAAAAACATACAGCAGGCATAGGGCAGCATTGATGTTCTGTTCCTGGAGATGGTTAGCTATTTAAAAATCCAAGGCAGCAGAGTAGCCAAAAGATGCAAATGCAAAAGCAAACATAATGTTAATTTTGGAAAAGGACTTGGAAAGGGAGAGGTTGTCACCATTGGCAAAGTAAATTTTGACTTTGGAAGTGAAATCGTAAGAGGGAAAAATGCAGTTTTTCTTTTTAAGCTAATAAGGTAAATCCAAGTGCGTTTCTTAATGATTCCGTCCAAACTGCATTCATATTGTTGCGGTTGTCCCAAGAAACATAAATGAATGCAAACATCTGTGCATAGCCCATGCATTTGTACACGACATGCTCATGCTGTAAAGTTTCCCATAAAACAAAGCACCCTGGATATTACTCAGGCTTATTTTATAATGCTGCCTGGGTGTGAGAATGCATATAGGGTTATTATACACTCATAAATCCAGGCCAATTAGGCAGAGAAACATTCCAAGCACAGTGCCACATGTTCTTGCATTCTATCACTCCCTTTAGGTGCTATTCTGTGGGAGGGGGAGCCCTCAGCAGAACTCTATACACAGTGTGTTTTACTGATAGAAAAAGCATGCCCATTTGGAGGATTCTGGCTCATTTCAAGCTGCTCTTCATATGGGTGGTGTCTATTAGCCCCTATGATTGCTCTGCTTCAAAAGATGACACATGGTATCACCAGCTCAGGGAAGAGTTATGGAGAAATGGTGGGAGCAGATTACTCAAATATAGAATTATGAGGCATTGGAATAAATCAGAACATTCCACTTTTCTTGAACACAATATTCTATTTTTTATGACATTTAAAAGTCTTGTTAAAACTTATTGGTTTTTCTTCGATAGCTTCATGCATGTGCATAATAATTGTTTTGCACCCATTATCCTTCACCCTAACCCAGCTTCTCCTACTACAACTATATCACTGAAGCCCACAATGGCTGGAAACCTCTATAATATTGCACAGCCTTCAGTTCATCAGCTTAACAGGCTAGAGAGTATCCTTTATAATTGCTTCAGTTAGTCTAAACCTCTTCTAAGCAGTTTGGCTAGTTTCTGCTTCCTCTAGGCAGCTGGTCTGGTCTCGGTGTCTTCTTTGCAGCTTAACTTGCCAGAGGATGACTCTCAGGAGTCCACATTATTTATTTACTCAGTATTGTGAGGGCACACTACCAACCTAGTGAATCAGTTTCAGGAACTTTCCTGCAAATGTTTTGAGATCCTGATCTCCCATATTCAAGTGGTTCCTACAGTCCACAGGAACGTTCTACACAACAAATGTTGGTGGACTCAGGTCTAGGATAAGTAACCACACTGCTGTGAATTCATGAGTCCAAAGCCCACATTCCAGAAGCAACTTTTATGGTTTATGGTTTATGTACATCTCCAATGTCTCATACTCTTTATATTAGTATCAGTGCTGTTAGGTAAGCCTTGGAGGGAAGTATCAGTTCACAAAAAAATTAGTATTATTTTATCAGGTGTTAGATTATTAACAGCAGACCTTAATTGAGTATCTGTAGCATATAAAGTATTACATGAAGTACTTACTTGGCAGACAAGCTTAAAGAAAGTTACAGGGAGCTTCAAATGAACATTTAAACAATGTCACAAGGGAAATTCAAAAATAAATATCTGATGAAATTTGACAAGTACAGCTACTTACATTTAGAAAGTGAGCTAGAGAGTAGGCTAGTAGTTACAAGGTAGTTTGATGATCTTGTTAGTGGAATTAAGTATAGGATTTGATGAGGAGACATGCCTGAGAAAAGGCAGGGAGCCTTCAACCTGAGGAGCTAGTGAATATGTGAACCTAGATCGTGATGTACATGGTAAAAGCAAAAGACAGAAAATCCCTAGAAATAGTTTTAGGAAAAGTTAAGAGTTAAAATTTTAAGATGCTTGATATTTAAGAGAGATTTACTGTTTCTCAATATTGAAATCAAAATATCCAATAACTACGAAGAGATAAAAGGAGTTCTGAACATGACACAGATTCAGTCTACTTTCAGGTTAAGTGAGGTCACTACATTTCACTGCTGTTTTTATGGGCACTGAAAAGGTTGCTGATCTTTCTACTAGACTAGCTAAGCTTCTGGAAAAGAATCATGTTAGATGCTTTTAATTAACTCTATGGTTCAGTGAATTGATTGCAGGTGAATCATATATATATATAAATATTATAAAAAATAATTTGATCCAACTTTTTTTATTCCAAAATATTTCCAAATTAAAGGAAGACATACAAGAAGAAAGATGATTTTACAACCCGAATCACCCCAGAAAATGCTCTTAAAGCATTGGTTAATCCAATCGCCTACTTGACTAGGTCACATGGTGCTCACATTAAACATACTTTTATAATTGAACTTGTGGACTTTGTACAACCTCTCTGTATTGTGATTGGGTAATTAAGTGTATCAAAGCTGTGGCCTGTAATCTTAATATGGCCCAGAACTATCATAGATATGGCCAAACATAAAATGGTAAATTTACTTAAAGCCTCATATATATAAGATATATTTTTGTCATCCATTGTACAGTTCATGAATATGATCTTTATAGATGACAATTTTCTGTTCCACTGTCCAAAGATTGGGCAAACCTGAGAGGCTCGAGTCAGGAAAAGACAGAGAAAAGAGGAACCTACTTCCATTGGCTTTCTACCCATAGCTTTAGCTTAGACATCTCATCTTTTTATGCTCTCAGACTAGAATCTGCATAATCATTCCTGGGTCCTCTGCCTTTGAAGTTCACAGAGTCACACTGTTGGCTTTCTTGGGTACGAAGCTTACATGGTAAACTGTGAAGCTTGACCTCCATATTTGTATACATGCTTAGATCTCTGCCTCTCTGTCTCTATCTCTCCCTGTCTCTGTCTCTCTGTCTCTTCTTCCCTCCATTTTCCTGTGTTTCTCTATATTCCCCTCCCCAACTAGTGGGTGGTCATATTTTCTGAGACAATCTATAAACATCTAAGATATGACAGAAGAGTGAAGTGTGTTTATCCTAAATCATTAAACCTTGCATACATGCCTGCTTCTATACATTACATCTGTGCTTTGTTGTTTTAGACCAATGGTTCTCAACATGTGTGCTGCAACCCCTTTGGCAAACCTCTATCCACCAAAATATTTGCATTATGATTTATTACAATAGCAAAATCACAACTATGAAGTAGCAACAAAAAAATAATTGTATGGTTGGGGGTCACCACAGCATGAGGAACTGTATTAAAGGGTTTGAGCATTAGGGGTGTAGAAGACCACCATTTTAAAGCATAAATACTATAAAGAAAGTAGAGCAAACAGGATGATCCCATATGGAGAAGAGATACAGATGAGAAAAAAGGAAGACAAAGCTTAGCCTCAATTGTGAAGAAATATATGTTGAGAAATACTGATTTTCTCCATTTCTATATTTAATAACTCTCTGAGTTCTAGCAGCAAGTGTTGAACAAGCCCACTTAGTATTTGTCAAAAACGTAAGGCACTTAACTAATTAAATATTCTTTTCTTTTTGGGTTTGACATTTTCATCAACTAGAAACTTTTCAGGCTAAATTATTGAAATAAAAATTTGCCTGATTAAGCCTTTAAAAATGAATGCTAATGCATTTCAACTAGAAAAGCAACCATAGGAATAGAGCATCAGTTCATTTAAAGTGCCAATTAACAATTGAGAGCTTCAAGAGTCACTTGTTTATTATGCCTAAAATGGAATTTAAAAATGTAAGTGGAAAGGTTGTCACATGGAGGGGACTCACAGGATTTGTATGTGACACAAGGATTTTCACAAAATAAGTACATGATCCTGTCATAAAAGTTGATTTCCTTCATGCTCACACTTGTCTTAGTGAGATTGTGTCCCTAACAGTTGAGAGAACATGGGTTCAAAAGAAGTGAAAAGGGAGATCCCAGGAGGGCCTAAGAATTCACTCGAAGATCACTTCAATCTGTTCATCCAAATGCAGCCTTTCTGATTGGCCTTCCATCTGTCTACGTTTTGAGTTTTTAAATCACTACTCCTGTTACTCACTCTTCCTGTTTATGAGTAGACATTTTGGAAAATCTAATTTTAGAAAAATAGTTTATGGACTGCTATCTAGTTTAGAATATGTATATTAACAGTACTATTAGTCATAGCTCATGGAGCAAAATAGTTGTTTAATAAACTAATAAACCTCTGAAGACCAAGTGAATTATTAAGGATCATCCTGCTTTGGTAAATGAGCATGAGGGGTTAAATGTACTTGTTTCTTTTTGTAGTTAAAGTTTCTAGCACATTTTTAGTTTCTTTTGATTTTTATTCTCCCTTTATAACATTTGGAGATTCTCTAGTGGCGGAGACCTTTTATGGGTCACTTGTCAGCCCATATGGCCATTTGATGGGTGAGTCCATCTGTTGCTAACTTGACAGCTGTGATCACTGCAAGTTTAACTCTAAAGTATTTCCTGTATTTTATAACTTGTTCCTTATAAGGCATGTAAGAGAGATGTTTTATGTTGCTAAAATAAAACTATAAATACAAATAAATAAATAAAATTATAAAACATAAATAAAAATAAGTAAAACTACAAAATAAGGCAACATGAAAAAATTATGCTATGCATGAAACTTCATAAGAGAGCAGTTTTATGTTGCTACATTGGGTTCAAAATTCAGTATTAGTCTTTAGTATCATAATGGATGCTTAATAATTTCATGTAAAATGTGGATTTGCTTCTGTTCATGGGATGAATAATTTTTAAGTCTGGACTTCCTCTGGAATTCACTCTCCTAGCCAGAATAAAAGGAGGTTGGGAAATGGATCGGTATAAATCCAACAATGAATGCAGAGACAGGTAGAACAGGTGTAGCTTGGCTGTAGAAGAGAGTTCCTGAATACAACATTCAGAAAGCAAAGATGGTGTCTGTGTGGAGACTCATAAATGTCTATTATAGTTCAGACAGAACAACAACTTGATTAGAAAACAGAATGCTACAAACCAAAGTCTGAGTCAAAGAGAAGTCAGAAATAAGGATCTTCTGGTGAACAAGGAACTACTGCAGACACAGTAGGGACAGGCATTGTATTGTCTTCTTACCAGAGAAGTTAATAACTAAGGACATTCGTACCTACACTGGCAATGATGGGGAGGAATATACTTCTGCTCTTTAAGCTACCATTTCTCCTCCTTTTGATAAGGATTATACATTATTATATTCTACATTTGTTTTATATAAATGTGCCTAAACTTTTAAGTTTGAGGTCTTGTGTCATGTCATCTCAATCTATTGGAGTCATGGTTGTCGCTAGACATTCCTGTGTAAAAGAACCATTGGCCAGATTGCAATAGCTAAAGGATTGAACTGTGCAGAGAGCCATGGATTAGTCCCTAATATATTATCACAGAAGTGAACAACAATGTCAATCGCATCCTTAGGCTTGGATGTTACAGGCTGCAACATATTTCATTACTTTAAATGATCCAAACATGCATTCTATTGGTGATATTTAGTAACATCACTTTAATAAAAACCAAAACTTACTCAAGACTGATATGGGGCAAAACATGTGCCCTAAGAATGTCACAGTTTAGTCTAGTTTGCACAGTGATTCTTGGACTAGACCAACAGTTGAATTCACAACTTTGAAAAATGCCTTTACAAGGCTAAATCTTTTAAATCAATGCTTAGTGGGGATTGGAGAGATGGCTTAGCAGTTAATAGCACTTGCAGCTCTCTCAGAGGTTGATCCTAAATGTCACAGCACCCACCATGATGTGGCACACAATATCTGTAAGATTAGCTCCATGGTGTACAGCACTCTCTTGTGGAATATGTGAGCTTGCATACATCATACATGTGGCATGCATACACACATGTATACTCATGAGTAAATGTGTGTGTGTGTGTGCATGCATGTGCATGGGTACATGTCTTTGCATGTCTGTGTGTGTCTGAAGGGGCTGAAGAATTGCTTAGCAGTTAAGAATGTCCTTGGAAAGGACCCACGTTGTGTTCCCGCTACCGTCTGCAGCTCCAGCTCAATGGAATCTAGCATATCTGTTCTCCACAGACACCAGCACTCACATCCACAGACCTCCTCTACATCTTCTAAAAGACAAAATAAATTTCAAAACAATGCTTATGTGATGATATGTCTTCTATTAGCAACCTGTGATTGTTTAAGACTCAGTAGACCAAATGCAAGTGAACTTTTGAAGTTTTCTTTGCTCTCTACCAACTGGCACCATCCTGCTTTCTCAAGAGATTACTGATCCATCAAGCACTCTTTTGAAAAGATTTCTCCTCTGTTCCAAACACCTACAACTCATTGCTTCTTCTGTATTACAATGGCATGTCAGGAACAGTTTACTGACTAGTTCTGGTGTATTTGTTTGGTTGATTTTCTGCTGAAGATAAAATCCAAAACTGAACAATCTAGGCAAGTACTTTACTACTGAGTTTCACCCCAATATATTTTTGAGTATAGCATCCTTTGAGAATATAATTAGAATTTCTTTATGCCATTCACAAAACTACAAATAGATACTGCAAAATATATTGTTGAAAACCAATGCTGATTTAGCTAATTGGTCAGTGTAGTCTTGCGATTGCGTATGTAGAGAAAACAGGCAGAGTTCAGAAAAAGAAGGTGTCTGTGGATAATTAGTTAATTTAAATACTTGCAAAAATTGAAGTTTGACATTGGCAATACTATATTATTAATATTTTAGTAGTCAGATGGACATCATAAAACTTAGAAATCAGTGATCTTCATAAAACACCATTTGCTAAGTGTCTTTCATGCCCTTGATGCTTTATGATTATGATTTCAAGGCAAAATCATCCTAGATATTTTTCATTAGCTAGTCTTTAGGAGATATAGACATGGGTCAGTAGGTAAGGGTGATTGCAGAGCACACATGAGTGGAGGAACTTTGGAGGAGATGATCTGTGTTAGCCACTGGAGATGGGGGGAGAAAGGAAGGAGAGGTGCAGAAGGTGATCTGCTATAGAACTCTCTCTCTCAGTGTGTGTGTGTGTGTGTGTGTGTGTGTGTATGTTTGTGTGTGTGATCATTAAGTTATCTATAGGTGACACATGTGAAGAACCTGACCCTGCCCTGAAAGGTTATTTTTCTTATATGTGTTTGTACATTACTCAATTGCTTATGAGGGTTATAAACTATATAGTACATATAATGAGCTTGTCTATTCCATGAAATTTTCCTACCCACAAGCAAGTATTTCTGATTGCACAATGGACATGGACTAAGTATCTCAAAGGAGCCATTGATAGTGGGATCTCTGTTTCAGTCATCAGGCTGGATAGGAGGCAGTGGCCTGGGCTTCTTGAAGTTCATGCCTGCCTTGATACTACTACTTTACTCTTGGGAATCTTCCTCTGATTTTCATCTTTCCATGTCAGCTGACAAACGCAAGGATAGTCCACTATTTCTCTATTAGTTATAACAATGAATCTATATAGCTTTTATAAAAGAATAATTCTGAGATGAGCCTAATGGGGCAGAAAAACATTTTTGAGTGATTTTAATGTTGGCAAGAGAAGAAAGGAAGGTTACTGAGAGCCAAAGATAGCCAAGATGTGCTGCGTTACAAACAATTAGAGACACAGTTTCCAACTTTGCCTCTGTTTCTCTAGGGAGGGAGCTTGGGAAATTTTCACCCTTGTTTATTTCATTTCTCTTATTTGAGGAATTAATTCTTCAAGGTTCCTTTCCTTCACAGTGCTGTTACGTGGTGTCTTTGTGAGGGCAGTATGCTTGTTAACAAGTGTAGCAGATGCTGGGATGCTTTTGCAAGTCACTCATTCACAGAACTAACAGCATCTCTGTTGTAGAAAGAAGTGGAGGAAGATTGTGTCCTTATGCATTTTGAGAACATCAAAGTGTCTATATTGTGGTGTTACAGGGATTTATAATACAATATGTGCCTAAAGGGAATTATATATGTGAATAATTTTGTGAATACATACAAAGAGTGCAATATATGTGTGGAAGCATAAAATAAATGTCTGAGTTATGAACAATTCAATGGGCTCCAGCTGGGAGAGAGAAGTCTGTATTTCACTGCTTTGGATCATTCAAAATACACAGCACACATCAAAACCAGAACAAGATCCTGCTGTTTCCAGTTCTTGGTCCCAGGCTGGAAGCAAATCACACCAAAGCTAAATAACCATCCAGAATTCATCTTTAGAAGATCAGGATGAAGACTTCCTGCTTCAACATAGAAAGCCCTTTGGCTCAAATTCATATTTGTGTTCTTAAATTTATTTGACCCATGACTTTAAGAACAAGAAGAAATAAAACTAAAATAAAGCCATGGACAGATCAAAGTCAGTATTCTGATATGAGACCATTTACAACAAAATATATTAAGCAAATGACAGATAAATAAACAAAATATTAAAAAAATAGCTGAAGAGATACAGAATGAAGCAAAGCAATGAGAATAATGTGGGGGTTATAGCTAGGATGAAGCAGCTCTCACACATAGACAGGTTATACATGTTTTAAGGCTTTAGAACTTAGTGTTTTAACTGTTCTAGAAGTCATTATGTAGGATCTCACAGGCCAGGCTGGTCAAGGAAGCAACCAGGCTAAATTTAGATCTTTCTCTCCTATCTTTAAAATCCAATCCCTACTTATTCCCACCCACCACCCACCCCTGGCCCCTGCTCTTTAGCAGACTACCCGTTGTGACCTCTCCTCACTTCCTGTCCCCATACCAGGGGGGTAAGCAGATCTTGGTGAACACCCTGCTTTCCTACTTCCATTGGATCGCCTAAACTTATATCGCCCAACCCCATTGCTAAGAGTCAGCTTCCAATATCTACAAACATATTTTATCCCGGATCCTCAATGGCCCCACCTATAACGATCCTAGAAGAATTTTCTACCATGCAGCAGACAGCTGCCACACAATCCTAAGAAGCAGAGGACAACAAAAACCAAGGAACAAGACACCCACCAACAAAGACAAGACCAGATATCAGCTTCTAGAATTACAATTATTCAAAAACCAGCATGAACTCACAGTAAATAACAGGACAGTTTATCTCCATTAGAGCCTAGCAACTCTACCATACTAGGTCTTGGAGAACTGGCAAACACAAAGACCTTAAAATGACATCTATGAATAAGACAGTGAAATGAATAAATCTTTAAGGTATATGTGTTTGCCTGCCCACAAACAGTGAGAAATAATGAATAAAATATACAAGAGCTGAAAGTGGAAATAGAATAAAGAGAACCCAAATTGAAGGAAATTTGGAAACAAAAAGGCACGAACAAAACAGGAATCTGAGAGACAAATCTTACCAACAGAGTCTATGTGGTAGAGAATCTGAGGCATTGATTACATGATACAAAATGTGGATGAATCATTTAAAAATAACATTAAATAAAAAAATTCTGGCACAAAATAATCAAGAAATTTTTGACAGTATAAAAAAATCTTCCTTCTACAAACTAACTTTACATTCATTGTTTGGGATTAAAGTGTGTGCTAAGGGCTTATCTGTATTCCAGCCAGAGTAGCCATGCTGTTGGATTAAAATCCTACTACAAGACTAATCAGAAGAGATAGGAAATGACACTACATAGTCATCAAGGAAAGAGCCACCAAGATGACATTTTAATTCTTAGCATCTATGCCCCAAGCACATGGGCTCCCAGTTTGTAAAAGAAACACTAGTACAGCTTTCATCACATATTGACCCTCACACACTTATAGTAGAAGACTTCAGTGACCACTCTCACCAATAGGCAAGCCATCCAGACAAAAATGAAACAGAATGCTGGATCTAACTGACATCATAAACCAAATGAGCCTAACAGATATCTACAGAAAGTTTTATGCAGACACCAAAGAATATACCTTCTCAACACCTCATGGAATGTTCTTCAAAATTGATCATATTCTTTGGCACAATGCAAGCCTCAACAATACAGGAGAATTAGCAAAACACTCTGCATCTCATCTGACCATCACATACTAAAGCTAGATATCAACAACAGCATAAATAACAGAATGATTACAACAAATTGAACAACTCAGTAATTAATGAGGCAGAAGAGGTCTGGGAGGAGGGAAAGGAGGGAAGGAAGAGGAGGCTGCAGTCAGGATGTATAAGAAAAGAATAAAGAAAAATGGAGATATAAATGACCAATAAGGAAGGAAAGCACCTTGGAGAAAGAGGAAATGAATAATAATAATATGTATAATAATAATATCTAATATCTTTTTAGCCTGGACTGGGTCTATTGTCAAAGTCGCTATGCGCATTGAACGTATGCAAACTAAGTTTGCTCTTTAACTAAATTTGTTTTCTGGAACTATCTGGAGTAAACTGGTGACTATGTGGCGAGGGAGAAACTAAAACCTTTATAAATCTGAACAAAAATGAAAATACAACCTAAACTTACATGACACAATGAAAGTGCTTCTGAGAGGCAAGTCCTTAGCACTATGTGCCTACATAAAAATTTGGAGAGATCTCATATTAGTAACATAACAACACATCTAAAACCTCTACAACCACAACCACAACCACCACCACCACCACCACAACAACAACAAATAAACCCATCATACCTTAAAGGGCTAAACAGCAAGAAATAGAGAAGCACAGAGCCAAAATCCAATAGAGAGGAAACAGATACAAAGAATGAATTAAAAATTGGTTATTTGAGAAAAATCATTAAGATTGACAAATGTTTGAGGAGAGTCTTGTGCTTGTGTATTCAGATGCTGATTTATGTGCCCCATGATCTAGTTACAGTCCAGCCAATGGCACCATCATGAGTCTCCAGCATCAATGAGGTGTAAAGAATTCTCCCATTATCTCTGAGTGGTTAATAAGAGGATGAACAGCCAATGACTGAGCAGAAGAGATAGAAAGGCTGAACTTTTGATCACAGTCAGGGGTCAGAGGGAGAAGAGTCAGGTAAAAGGAGTTTGTCACAAGGCAGGTGAGAGTACAGAAGAAGGGCCAGAGGCAGATGGTGATGGTGGTGTAGGAGGAAGAGGAGGAGGAGGAAGAAGAAGAAAAATGTGGTCGCCATGAAGTTGGGCATGAGGAGGGGTGGGCCAAGCTACAGCAGAATGAGTGAATGAGAGACTAATTACAAGTAACTGGGGTGTGTGTGGCTGGGAAGTAACTAGATAGCATAAAGGGTTAGGCATATCTGCTTAGTTATTGTGCTTAGAGGTTGTTTCCCGCCCAATTATTTGGCAGCCAACCAGATTAGAGTAAAACCTGACACTTTTAAATTTCATCCTATATTTGACACTCAATATTTGGAATAGAATCCAAGCTTAGAAAGAACTAGGCTTAAGGCATGTAAGGACCAGGATAAGAGCTATATAACAATCTCTCCTCAGGAACAGAGCAGGTTCCTAGATAGATATGGGGAACCGTGGCTGCACGCATGCTGCATAGAGCTGGAATAGCAGAGCAGTTTCATCCCGTGCTACTAGTAGTGATTTTTCCCAAGTATTGCACAGTTCTGAAGAAAAATCAGAACATGTGCTAACTTGTTGCTTGTGCTTTTGTGAGCTGAAAGGATTCCTGCATGGGGTGAAGCTACACACTCAACCAGACTGTACCACAAGGGAGGCTGGGTTTCCGCTGATAGCTGGAAGAAACATCCGAGATCCATAGGCAGCTTTGAGGTTAAACTTGAGCTAACTCAACTTGAAGGTTCCATGCAGTTTCTCTCAGGCTTTCCCCAGGGCACTGGCAATTCTGGAGGGTAAGCAGGGATGGCCTAGGGACATCTCCAATGCAAGAGGTGTCCGGTGTCTGGTGAGGCACTGTTCCCTGTTAAACCTCATGGTCATAAAGCAGAAACTGCTTCCTCCCTGTAACTAGAATTCTGGGTGCCACTAAGTACTGCAATATCCTAAGATAAACAGAGGGGAAGACAAAGACAAAGAGAGAGACACGTAGAATAAATCTAAAGCACTCAAACATCTGACCAGGTTAAAAAAAAATGTTTAAATTGATAATTTTATGTTAAAGAGGGAAAGACTGTGTGTGAATATTCATAGATAGATATAAATAATTTAAAATAGGATACATTTAAAGAAATAAGACATATAAAGATAAAAGGCACAGCAACACAGCTTTTCGACTCTTCATAATAACATTTCAAATGGTATAAAGGTAGAAACAAAATGAGGAGATAAATGGCTAATTGAAACAGATACATTATCAATTATATATAGTATCATATTGGTAATATTTAATTTAGTCCTGATAGCCAAGATAGCTTCTCACGCCTTCTCACAGAAAAGGGTTTTAGAGATACAAGAAAAAGGCAAAAGTTAAAAATGAAGTCTAATATTAGAAGATTAATTAGAAAAAATCGTGAAGAAAAATGTGGGAAATACTAAGATAATAGAGGTACAAGAAAGAGAGAAAAATGAAAAATGGAGAGAAAACTTGGAGGAAAAAATCAAAAAGTTTATAAATAAAAATGAAGTAGATACTAAGATAATAGAGATACAAGAAAAGGAGAAAGATGGAACTTGGAGATAATTCTTAGGAGAAAAATTAAAAAATATATAAATAGAATTGAGGAAGATACTAAGATAGAGGCAGAGGAAATAAACCAAACCTACTGCACCGCCATATGAAAATCAGAAACATCAAATCAGGAAGCTACCTTAGCTTATCCAGTTAATGTATGACACATGGCAGTACATGATAGCCACACCCAGCAATTTCAAGAAGATGTGTGTCACTCTATAGACATATTGATTTGAAAAAATATTAAAAAGTGTCACCAATTATAGACTGAATTCACAATTCATAATTAAATTCTTGGGTAATTCAAAATAGAATAATCTCCCAAGACTGGAAAGATATGACAAGAGCAATATGACAACCTGGTCCACAGTTACAAAGGAGTTCATGGCAAAGAGAGGAGGCAAGAGAAATAGAATCGAGAAATAGGGAAGAGGTTAATATTTCTCAAGGTCAGCTACTAGGTGAGAGTCTATATGCAGAGAGTCAGATGCAAGTACTATATGATGAAACAACCTTTGCCTTATGTCACATGGTGGCTTTAAGTGTCTGGGAAAAGATTGAAGGAACAGGAAAAAGACTTGAACCCTTTACTCAAGTTATGCAAGGTTCAAAAGAAACATTCACTGACTTTTTACAAAGGTTGACTTGAACTATAGAAAATATGGTATAAAATCCACTGATTAGGAAAGCACTAGTAGAACCTTTGCCTTTTGAAAATGCTAATGCTGAATTCAAGGAGGTGGCCAGGCCCTTAAAGGCAAGATCAGCAACTACTGATGAACAATTAGAAATATGACTGATATTGGATCTCATTCATATGATATGATTTTAATATGATCTATAAAGGTGTTGAGAAAATACAAACCCTCAAATGTCTTAATTGTGGTGAACAAGGTCATTTTGAAAAGAACTGTAGAAAGAACTAAGTTAATTCTGAAAGAAGGACCATATCTCTGAGCTCTGAAAAAGGTGTGGCAAAGGTCAACATTGAACTAATGAATGTGCATCAACAAGGGACATACAAGGTAACTCCTTATCACAAAACATCCAGTAAGGCCTCTCTCATGCCCAAATATCAAATTCAGATAAGCCATTTCAAATTAACAATAAAAAAAAATTGTTTGCAAAATGGTCAAGGAACACTTTTCCAAAAATACAAATTAACAACCCTGATATCAAGGTCATAGCAGCTTCAATAATAAACCAGAAAATACAGGAAAGACAAAAATATTTTGACAAACTTCTGTAAATGATTATAGGCTAAAACTAAAGGTATTTATAAATGACATTGAAATTGAAGGAATATTAGACATCAGACAGATGTAATTATAATATCACTAGAATCTTAGCTTCTAGATTGGCCTCTTCAAAAAGTAGATATACAATATCAAGGGCATAGAACTTTGTCTCTGCTTAAATGTATAGAACCAGAAGGGCAAATAGGAAAATTAAGGCCATATGTGGTGATATAGCCATGAATTTATGGAGAAGGAAGACATTTGTTGTAGCAGTGGGAGCATTTTTCAAACTTCAGGGGAAAGCCATAAAATAATGGATCTTCCTGATAAAGATATTTAAAATGTTATCAAGAATAGTCCATAGACTGTCCAAGTTGTCCATAAACAGGAAAAAGCATAGGCTGGGTCTTCAAATTTATTTGGGGGAGTCACTGCTGTAAAATATCAGTGGCTCTACCATTAAGCTGGTTGACTGCTCTATCCAACCTGTTTAGATAGAGCAGTGGCATATGACAAAGGAAACTATTGTGGGCACTAGAACAGCTGGTCCATGGACAGCTGGAGGTTTCACATAAAGAAGAGTCCACCAGCTCTTTGTTTTGATATTAAAAAGAAATTTGGCAAATGAAGGATGTTGATAGCTTTGAGAGAAACTCATTCAACCAATGAGTTCTTAACAGCCTGGAATCCAATTGCTTTCATTGTTACCTAAGGTGTGGTCTATTATGGTGATTGGCTTAAAAGATTGCTTTTCACAGTCCATTTATAAATACAAGATAAATGTTTGCTTTCTCAGTACCTGCTGATAATAATAAAGAGATAAACACTGAAAAGTATTGCCAAAAGGAATCTTAAATAGTCCTACCTTGTGGCAATATTTTGTACAAGAGCCATTAGAAATAATTCATAAATAATTCTCTAAATCTATAATTTATCGTTATATAGATGATATTTTTTTCTGGCTGTTGCAAATAGAGATATCTTAGGGAAATATTTGATGATGTAAAGAGAATCATGCCTTGCTGGGGACTACAAATTTCTCCTGAAAAAAAAAAAACACAAAGAGAAGATTCTATTATTTATCTAAGACATAAGATAAGTCTGCAGGAAATTTGACCACAGAAAGTACAAATCAAGAAAGACCATTTAAGAACTCTTAGTGATTTTCCAAAATTGCTGGAAGAAACTAATTGGCTAAGTCCATCAGTGGAATAACTACTCAAGAGCTAAGTAATTTATTTCATACCTTACAAGATGTTAAAGGCTAAATAGTCCAAAAAAAAATTAACAGCTGAGGATGAAAAAGAATTTGTTCTGTTAGAAAAGGAATTACTAGAGGAACATATAGATCATTTAGATCCAAAGCTGGTTTGATTTTAGTTACTTTGCCTTCTACTCATTCTCCCACAGGAATTCTTATGCAGAGAGAATATACTATCTTATCCAGTAGATGGCTAATATACAAAGTATATAGAACCCAGCAAAGTATCAAGAAAAAAATGACAAAATTGAAAATGGAATACATATCTAAAGAAAGAATTTTCAAAATAGAACTCAAATGACCAAGAAGAATTAAAATAAATGTTTAACATCTTTCGTCATCAGAGAAATGCAATCAAAACTATTTTGAGATTTCATCTTATATCCATCAGAATGACTAAAATGAATAAAGCAACTAAGAGGTTATGCTGGAGAAGATGTGACATAAAGATATTAATCCACTGATGGTAGGATTGTAAACTTGTATAGCCACTGTGGAAATCACTGTGGTGGTTAATTAGGAAGATGGAAATTATCTACCTCAAGATCCAGCTATACCATTCTTGGGCATTTACCCAAAGGATATTTCATCCTACCACAGAGACTCTTGCTCAACCATGTTTATTGCTGCTCTATTTATAATAGCCAGATATTGAAAATAACTGAGATATTTCCTAACAGAAAAATGGATAAGAAAATGTTGCACATTTATATAATGGAATATTAATCAAATGCTAATGAATGAAATCATGAAATTTTTTGTAGGTAAATGGATGAATCAGAAAAAAAATCATCCTGAGTTGAGTGAGGTAACCCAGACCCAGAAAGACAAATATAGTATTATTTGCTTGTATGTAGACATTAGCTGTAAATCAATGATAAGCAGGTCATTGAATTGCAAATGTTAGCTCTGGAGTAAGGAGCCATGGGGGACAGATAAATCATTTTAAGATATGGAAATAGAATAAATAGTTATGGATAGACTGGGGATAGTGACTTGAACTGGAGTGTCAAGTGGGGAGGCGAGAGTGGAACAAAGGAGAGAATACAGAACAGCTAAAATTAAGAGCCATTTGAGGGGTTCTATGGAAACCTAAAAATATATATGTATATGAGGGGGCCTAAGAAAATTACCAAATAATGGGGAAAGAGATGGCCACTAACCATCTATTATCATCAAATTAAACTTCTTCTACCAGAAATTACATCTAATTAACTTGTTGGCCAAACGAGCCTGCTGGGACCCTCCAATCAACCCAGGCTATTGCCAAGGCTATAGGTTGTTTCCCACAAACTAACAGCAGTGTCCATTGCTGAAGACAGCACCCACACATCTCATTGTGTTTGGAGAAGTCACATGTGCCTGCATAGAGCCCACATCCCTATGTACTAATATCTTTAGTACAAGAGTGCAATCTACATGCTACCAAAGAAGAAACATAGACACCAAACCAGCCGCAAACCTTTTAATCTACAATGGTTCTGGGTCATTTGACTTGAGGCCCATATCACAAGATACAATTCATAACTGACATTACTTGGGTGACCAAGAACGAGAGACTAAATAGCCCAGAGACCTAAGGTAAAACCAAATACTACTGTTCTAAAGGAATATAGCAATAAAATGACCCCTAAGGACATTCTGTTATATTCATAGATCACCGCCTTGCTCAGACATCATCAGAGAAGATTCTTCCTACAGTAGTTCTGAAACAATTCAGAGACACACAACCAGATACACAGTGTGTAGAGACTTTGGATCACCAGTTCTTAATGAGATATCTTCATCAGATCACTCCTTTTATATCTCAGGGAATCCTATGGAAGAGGAGATGGAAAGATTATAATATCTACCAAATAAATGAGTCCTAAATGCAATAGATATAACACACATAGGGACTTGCAGAGACTGAAGTAGCATGCACAGGGCCTATGCAGGCTTTACACCACATGGGGTCCTAGAGCTGAAAGGAGAAGTGTAAATATGGACTCATCCCTAATGCAGAAGTAATCTCCTTGAAAATTTAGTTTTCTTTAAGAAAATCTTACCAGGGAAACCAACAAACTACTCTTAAATGTAGTCCTCATGCCCAATAGTAAATGGCCAAGAGAAAATGAATTCTCTGGAGGTTCCTTGCCTTGCAATGTCATGCCACGTTACACTTTTCTGTCTCTAAATTTTCTTTTTCTTATTTTTTTTCTTTTTTGTTTAACCATATAGGTCCTTTGCATACATATTATGACTTTCAGTTTATTGTTCCTATGGATTCCTCTAAGTATGTGAGCAAGAAGTATCAATTTCTTTTGCCTTTTCTTGGTCTCTTTTCCTCCTTTTTGTTTTTTTTTTCCTATTCTGTTGTTGGTTTTAATTTTTATCTTATTATATTGTGTTGTATTATATTACATTATGTTTCCCTTAGAAATTTGTTTGCTTTCTAATGAAAGACAGCAAGGATATGGATCAGGTTGTGAGAGGATGTGGGGAGGAACTGGGAAGGAGAAACCATAATCAGGATATATTACATGAAAAAATATCAATTTTCAATGAGAGGATAAAAGAAATCCTGTATAAAGAGAGAGGTATCTTAGCACAGTCTACTAATGATATAACGTAGCTGATCAAGCCTTTCAGGGACACTTTCAATGTTAGACACTGTGACTCGCAAATACAAGGGGAGAGGACTGGATTAAATTAAACCATAGCCTTAGAAAGCGAGTCTCTCTGATGCTGTTTCTGCTGCAATTCCTTTGCTGATCCTTTCAGGTTGTGTAAAGCTGCAAGTTCTGCTAACTACAGTTTGGAGTCAGGTGTGAACTTTTAACTCATCTTATCTTTCCATTTAAATGCTTTCCTCATTTTAAGGCAGTGTATTCTCCCAAATGCCAAGCTGCATGAAGACATATTGCTCCCAAATAGTTGGAAAGTGTGAACACAATTCCGAAACATCTGGATGACAAAAGGAAGTATTAAGTACAATTTTACAAAACTGATTTATCTCCCTTGTTAAATATCTGCTGTTTGGAAACATCTGGGTTCTTTTTGTTATGCTGAAAAACCTTTTTGGTGGTGGAAGCACAGTTTTATGTTATATCGGAATGAATTGAGACTGTTTGAGTCTAGGATCAGTATCTAGAGATGCTGGCATCTCTATTAATAAGACAGATCACATAGAAAAGAAGTTGGACGAAACTGGCTTTTTAAATGCCTTAAGATCTTTAGAAACACTCTGCAGAAAGCCTCATGGATAGCTTCTTTTTCTCGTAATTAACCCATTTTACCTTTTAGCCCTAACATCAACCCAGCACATTTGCTTGTTCATTTGTTGTCTTTGGTAGGTCTATATATTAAGGTTCCCCTATCAGTGTTTTATACCTCTTTAATCCATAAAAATGTATAATTATTGATTATCCTTTCTCTCCGTACTCAATTTAGGGTCCACTCAAGACCTAGAAACCTTATAATGATTTGAAAAGTGAGAATTTAGTTCTTATAGTCACAGGAGATTAAGAAGAAACACTTGGAAGTCAATAGCTGGGGAGATGGCCAAGAAGGAATAAACAAGAAAGCTTCTCTTCAGGGCACAGATTCAGTTGTCAGTGGGGTTGGCTGTAGCACACTATAGGGCAGAGAACTTGCTGAGTTGTTCAGGCCAAAGCTTATGCAGAGTCAGTAAACAAACAACCAGGCCAAAAGCTCACTAGGGAAGCAGATACATTTGGACTCATTGGGAATCTATTATTAGGAAGCTGCCAATAAGCTAGCTAGGGCAATCTTAGTGCTCATCTTTAGAAAGTAGCAAAGACATCACTGGTAATCACTTCTTGCTAGATCTTCTAGGGGAAATTTCTCTGGGCATTCTGAGTGGCTAAGGAACAGGAAACCTTTAAGTATTATGAAATCTTTCCTTCTGTGTCTTCTATAGACTAAACTTAACATCTTGAGAACTACCAAGAGAGAAATGTTCAGTTTTCCCAATAAAATGTTTTTCTTTATAAGACTTAGATGATCATGATGTTTCTTCACAGATAAAGAAACCTTAAGTCAGAAGTTAGTACCAGGAGTGGGATATTACTGTGACATGTTGGGAGACATGGACTTTAGATTAGATTAGGAAGACAGTTGAATGATCTAACTAAGGTCCAAAATAGTGAGAACATGGAATATATATTATGACAGTACAGCTCAAGATGTTCTAGAAGTGAAGAGTATTAGTAAGTGTTCTAGAGATTGTGCTTACGATATTTGGTGAAGAATGCACCTGCTTTCTGCCCTTATCCAAAATATCTGCCTGAGACTATATTGAAAAGTTATGAAACCAGCTTTGGCAGAGGAGCTTTTCAGTCACTTTAGTATGGACTGTGTTGTTTAGTTGTTAGTGGTGACTCTTATGTAGATATATAATAAAAACGGAGCAAGCTGAGCAGGGAAAATACAAAATGTATAGTTTGAGAAGAAAAGAGCACCAGAAAATGTAACGGAGCTAAGTCAATGAGATGAAAAGTTCAAAGAAGAGCCTGATCCTAAATGGAACAAAGGGAGTGGTGACCCTGGGGCAAGACCACAGCCAAGCTTCCACAGTCCTTGTGAAAGGGAATTGAACAAAAGCTTAGTGCCACATGTGGTAACACACATCTTTATCCCAGCACTTGGAAAACAGGCACATCTCTGATTTTGAGGGAGCCTGCTCTACAAAGCAAGTTCCACTACCTTTGGCAGTGAAGGAAACAATCAAAAACAGAAAGCTGGTGACAATCTATTTGAATAAGGGCCTATGTTTCTGCCCCAGTGGGCAGAAGTCCTTGTCAGCCTCAGTCATATGGTTCTGGCTTTAGAGTCAAGGATACAAGAAATGGTCTGTGGAAGCTCCCTCCATGGTTAATGAGGGCCAGAGGGCAGGAGGGTATCAGGGTTGTTCCTGCATGGAGGCCCAGCAAGGCCATTCCTAAGAAAATGAAGCTTAGATTCTGTTGGAGACTCCAAGGTTGAAGATACAAGAGCCATGGGGATACCTGCCAACTGGGAGTGGAAACAGCCCAAGAGAAAGAAATGTGCTGCAGTCACATAAGCTGTAAGGAGTTGGGAGATTTGAAGACTGCTGACATCAGACATAGAAATGCATAATTTGAAGTTTTCCCAGCTTATTTTCAAACTATTTTGGGGGGAAGTTTCCAATAATTTCCTCACTATGTCCCCCTTTTTCTCCCTTTTGGAATAGTAATACATATTCTGTGCCATGGTTTGTAAGAAGTATGTGATTTGTTTTTGTAAGGGATTACAGTTAACAGACTGCCATGAGTCTCAGAAAAAATATTATAGCTTTGGACTTTTAAACAGCGTTGAGACTGTGGTAGACTATGGGGACATTTGAAGCTGGACTGGATGCATTTCTGAATTATGATATAGCAACAAGTCTATAAGGGAGAGGGAGTGAAATGTGGTAGTTTGAATAAGAATGGTTGCCATAGGCTCATAGATTTAAATGTTTAGTCTCCAAGGAATGACACTATTGGGAGGTGTGACCTTGTTGGAGGAAGTGTATGACTGGGAGTCAGCTTTGAGGTTTGTCTCTCTGTCTCTCTCTCTCTCCCTGCTGCCTGTGGGTCAGCATGTAGAACTCTTAGCTCCTTCTTCAGCACCATGCCGTGATGATAATAATGATAAATCTCTACACTGTAAGGCAGTCCCAACTAAATGGTTTCCTTTGTAAGATTTGGTATGGTGAAGATGTGTTTTTCACAGCTATAGAACCTCTAAGAGTTTGTTTCTCTGCCACTAATGGAAATTCCTCCAGAAATCAAACTTATACCTCTACATACTGACAATTCCCAGTTCATAATGGCTTTAATTTAGGATATTTATTTATTTATTTATTACTTATTTATGTTCTTTATGTGCTGCTGAGGAAGATGTGCATCCAGGAGAAATTGTTTTGAATTTCCTACAAAACTGATGTTTCGTTCATATTGTAAAACAAAGAAGCAGACCCTGACATATAAGGTGCACCTATGTTTCAAACTGGGCTGAACTAAATGACTGTTTCAGATTTTCTATGGTTGCCTCTGAAGTGTCTGTTGCTAGTTGAATGTCTCCCAGGCTCATTCTGTCTCAGTTTCCTATGAACCAAGTCACGGAAAATGTTCAACAGCAAGCAGGTGCTATTTGACACCAAGGTCATTTCAAGTATCCTTATTAGCCAAGACTTTTCAAACAGCAGGGAAAGGACCTCAGGGAAAGGACCTCAGAGGTTTTTTTTTTTTTTTTTTTTTTTTGGCACTGGAGAAATTGTTTGGAATAAGTCACACCAGAGAAAATATGATTTTGAAAAGATTACCTTGTCAGAACATGTTCCAGACATTTGCAGTAATGACAGAAGGGAAGGTTGTTTTGTGATTTAATTTCCAACTCTAAAGGAACAACTTGTAGTCTGACAACCATAGATAAACTGAAGAGATCCTGTGGACAGCAAAAGGGAGGAAAGGGGAAACAAAAGAGAAAAATAATCACCAAGGATTCGCCTCTGTAGAGAATTACTCTCTAGAATTACATTCTGACAGAGGTAACCCATAACTCTGGGGTGAGATTGGGATTTCTCACTTGCTCTCCTGGTTAACCTTCTCATGAGTGCTGTTAATGAAAGCAATGAGTCTAAGGAACTGGGGGCCTGTGTTGTACCATTATTCCACTGGGGCTGCCTTCCCTCTACTTACATTGACAATCCAATCCGTATTCTGAGAAAATAGGTCTAGGAAATACAGATTTTAAAAAGCAGTTTTGATGTTTTGGGCCTAGTCAACAAGTGATTTTTAAATTTTTAAATTCTAATAATTTAATACTCCTATATTGTTATAATGTTCATTTTATGGGGATTTATAATACAATCATTTCTCCCCTTTTCTTTCCTCCTTCCAACCCCTCTCTCTTGTTCCCTGTCAAACTTATGAACTAATTTCTTTGATTGCTAGTATATATGTATTGCATGTGCATATATACATATATACATATATACATATATATAAATACTTTATATATAAAAATATTATTATTTATATAAATAACTATATAAATAATAAAATAACATTTATATAAATAATTTTATTTATATAAATAAATTTGTTACAACTATATATATTATATTTAGGAATACACACACACATATATATATATGTATATATATTCTTAAATACAAAATTTTATATACATATACATATATTTTCAGGGCTGACCACTTGATATTAGATAACCAATTTGGGAACTCTTTCTTGGTTAAGACTCTTTTTCCTGCTCTTAGCATCCTTTAGTTGCCTGTAAATCTTTGTCTATAATTGAGGCCTCCTGAATTCTCCACATTAGCATGTCTATTGGTGTTATTCCCATTCAGTTCATGTTCTTTGAACAAACTTCATTTGGTTGAATTTGGGGAGTTTAAGATTGAGGATGCTGAAGGACTATCAAGACTGAGATTATTGCCTTTGTTTCATCCAGATTTTAATGTGAAAGTCACAAATGTAAAATACTAGGAAGTATGTTGGAAGACAGATTTGAACCAAGAAAATGTCATTCAAAACTTTCCAATCTTTACTTTAGTTCACTAACATTTTATTTTCTTATTGGTGCTGATTGACTAGTTAAAGGATGATGAAAGGGTATATAATTCTTGAGGATACTTTGGGTTTTGAATGCGTATTGAAATGTTTAGTATCGTGAACCAAAGGCCCAACATTCCTATGTATGAAATGATCACTGTATGATCAACACTAATGAATATCAATATAGCATCCTTTGGAGCCTGTCAGCAGAATCAGAGTTTGCCTCAACCCCAAACCCAGTATCCCTAATTCTTAATGCCGAATGAGAATTGCTTGGTAAAATGGCACTCAACAACTCCCACAATTCTATGAGGTATCTGTAACCAACCTCTTCAAGTGGGGTAGTAATGACAATTGCATGCACTTTGAGTTTACAGTGGATCTCTCTGACACTATTACTTTTGTTGTAAATATGTTGTAGTAGAAACACAGATGGAGAGCAAAAATGTAGATGATTTTCTTGAAGTTATGCCTTCAACATAGTATTTTTTCCTTACTTTAAACATTTTTTTGGTGCCATGTTTGGAAATGCAAAAAGAAACTAAAGGGCTTACCTATGGTTGAGTTTTGAGAAGCTTCCCATAACAGGCTGGGAAGGAAATATGAAAAAGTATAACACTTGGTGTCATCTCTCCTGCTTCTAAGCATGTGCTTAAGCGGTATAGTGAATCTTGCTTGGGTATATTATACAGCCTGCTGGAAAGATAATCTATCAACTTACTGTATTCTGAAAACTCCATGACACACCACATACCTCCAAGGATAAAGGGATGGTCATCATTTGCATCTTTCACTTTGCTTGAATACATAGTGGCAAAAAGATATGAGTGAGGATCAGGTGGCCTGGATTGCAGACCAACTACCACAATTGAGGTCTGAACATCTCAGAATATGGAAAGTAGTGAATATAATTCCTGTTATCCAGTGAGACAATATTTGATAAATAAAAATGTCTCTGTAAGCGCCATGTCTATGATAATGTTAACTGTGGTTGTTCCTCTGGGGCTCTCTAGTTGGTACTCCAGCTTGTGCATGCAATTCTCAGAATACAATAAAGATAATGATCATATTACCATGTAATCTAGCATCGGAGCTGGCCATTTCTCCTTTTAATATGAACACAATAGATTCTTCCTAGCCCATTCCTGTACTGGTCTGTCAGCCTCAAACTACAAAACCTGCAACTTTACATGGTTTATCACACACTGCTTTGTAGAAGTCACATTCAGGTTAATCACGGCCAGTGTGTTTTCTCCATAAATGGAAACCTAGAATTCCAATCTGTACCTCCATTGTCCTCCTATATAAATGGGAGGATTTCAGGAGGTTGATATTCTGGTTATGTCAATCTTCTTGCTCCACACGACATCATGTTAAATTTCATGGATAAAAGTTTCAAAGCCAGATTATTTTCCTTCAGATAACTCCGCAGTTTCATGTATTACCTACATTCCATATTGTCTCCTTTATGATGTTATAAACAATATCTTAATTTATTCATGCTTATGAGAATAGCCTCTACTGTAGGGAATAGTGCTTAGAACTCAAAGGCATGATTTAAGCCCCGTGTTTATCATTTTTTTAAAGTTTATTGAGCAACATGAAATAGGCTGCATGATGTTTTCTTTAGCTGTTAAATGTCCTTATTATTATTTGTGAGTAGATGGTAGTATTACTTTTGGGGAACAATGAACTAGCACTTTCAAAATATGTTCATGGAAAGGATGGGCTGTTTCTTTCAACTCATTACAGAAAGTGCAACTCCGAGCCTGTAAGGACAGCTGTCAAGGTGAGTGAGCTAACTCTTGACCTTTAAACATGTAGACCATCCTCAGAGAGAGGCGTGGAGAAAAACACTCAGTTTTGAAATTAGAATGATAGATGGTGCCTTTCAGTATAATGTACATCTAGTATAAAAACAAAAATCAAATCAAATCAAAAACCAAAATGAAAACCCAGTATTTGTGTATTTGTGGTATGTATTAGAATCTACTTGCGTCTGAATTCTCTTCACACTTTCTAAAGTCCATTAACAAATGGATTTTTGGAGCACGGTGTTTTGGTTAGGCCCGTATTTCCTTTAGCAATAGAGAAATGCTATGAAGCTGTGTTAACTCACCATTCTCATCTTTGGTATTCATAGCAGTCAAAAGGTAGTACAATCTGCTATTGTGAGTTTAAGACTGACCCACTGGGTGTGCTGCCAAATTACTCCTCAGGGCCAGAGAACATGGAGGCAGCCACACATAGAGTTGCAAACAGTCAATGAGTTAATTTCCCCAGTGATAGAATCAAATGAGGTGATAACAACAAAGTAACAAATCATTTGAGGATTGGAAAGAACAACAACGTTAGCTTCACAATGAACATCCCTTTGAAATCCTTCTCAGAAAGGTCATTACAAGGCAGGCATACCTGGAAACATATCCCAGCATATTTGTGCATTTTTGTTATATGTAGAAAGGGAGAGAGGGAGGGCCAGAGAGTGGGAGGCAGTAGGGAAAGAGAGAGGGAGAGAAAGTAATTTCTTCTCACCTATAACTATACACTGCACACACACACAAACACACACACACACACACATACACACACACACACACACACACAGTTTTGTTAACAATCTCCCACACTACTGCAATGGAACTCTGTAGTTCTAGTTGCTCATATAATAAATATGTGTAAATGATATCTCCAGAAAGACAAACTTCTAGGGGGTAATGAATGAAATGTGCTAGCCATGTTGCCATATAATCTATATTTTCCTTAACTCATTTCCTTTATGTTTTACAGTGTTATAGTCTACAACATAATAAATCATAAAGCTGAGTATTGATCCATTGAGAGGGTATGCAAAATATCTAATGAATGTGATTAGTAATTTTTCCTACTAAGTCCATTAGGATCCAAGTAACTGTAGAAATAAATCCCAATGGTGATAACATCATGGCCAATATTCTGGGAAAGAAGAAAGCAACATATAGATCCTTGAATGAATCCTTGATAACCTTTTCCATTAGAATAGTATGATTTGATTTACATTCTCAGAAATAACTTGGTACTAAGTGGAGGAAACCTGCGGAGATGAAATATAAAAGCTTCTCTTATACTCCAGTCAACTGGGATATTTGCTGGACCACACAGACATAGCTAATAATAGACTCTGGGGTCAGCGAAGACTTGTGCCTGCCATCCACTTTTGTACTCAATTTGTTCATTTGACCTGACTTTAAGAGAACATTGTAACAGTCAACTTTACTAGCCTTGGATTTTCATGTAATAAACTTTTACAATCTTAGCTAAAATATAGCTGTAATTTTAAATCATGCACCCTTCCATGTCCCTACATAATGCAAGTGTGTTTGTACATCTGTTATGATAATCATTTGCTGAAAACAGTAAATATAGGTCAAAAGGAAAGGAGCCTTATAAAAAACCTTATAAAACAAATATCAACCATAAACGTTGAACACAATTTATGAGTATTGCTTGATAGCATTGGTTTGTTATCTGGGTCAGTTTGGGTCAGTTGGATTCAGTGACTTAATCCCTTGTCAACTCTTTAAAGATTTCCATAAATTGTACAGTTCCTTCCCTATGTGATGCTTTTTGTGTCATTAAATAAAATAGGGACAAAAGCTCTTTGTTAGGGACAGATTCAAAATCTAGCCTTCACACAGACATGGACTCATACTCATAGAGGCACAGGATAACAAAAGAACAGGGAAAGAGGAAAGAGTGAGGTAGAGAATTCACATCTGTACCGATTTCTGTTAAATGGCACCAAGAGAATGTGCTCTGAGTTCTTTCCTTAGTGTGACACCCATTGGTGACTCTGTGTTTGTTACTAACCTGTTCAGATTGTTGAAAAATCCTATTAGTGTGAAGGGAAGAGAGAAAAAGGAGAGATGGGAGTAGGAAGTAGAAAGAAGGAGGTATTGGGGAGTTGTGCTTGTATCCATACATGAAAACACAAGATGGAATATTTTATAGGATGGACCCGTTAGAAGGTGGTTTTACTGTGGGTAAGTTTAGAGCAGTAGAGTACACTAGACTTGCTGATGAAGTAGAAGTGACTAAGGAGGGAAATATAGCAGTCAATTGTAACTGCTAATGCCACCATGTACAATTGGGAAGACCTTTCTAGAGAAGAATAAGCTGGTTGAGCTAAGTATTCATTCTGTTTTGTAGACTATTGCCAGACGATCTCTGACTTGCCAACTGCTGACTGATGACACAAAGACTCATTGTTTGTGAAAGCTTAGGCTCTATATCTAGGCACCTCCCAGCTTGCTCTAGCTGACTAATTCTAATTCATGTCTTTCTGGTTGCTTGGCTGGTTTTCTCTTATTCAGTCCTGGCATCTGTTCCTTCCACCTTCCTGTCATGCTGGTGAACCATGTTGCCTCAGATTCGTCCTCCAGAGTCCCTATCTCTGTGCAGCAGTCCTATCTTCCCTTCCAGGTTCAGCTATTGGCCATGATATCTTTATTAAACCAACCAGAAGGTGAGGGAGGTGTGTTTACAAAGTACTGAGGCTGACAATCCCCAAACTAACAATATCGAAGTCCAGCCAATACTCAACTCTTGCCTTTGATGTCTCTGAAGTATAGAAATCAACATATGAGTAATAAAAATACAACCTTTACACAGTGCACAAAAAGATTTACCCAACAGTTGGCATTACTTTTCAGATTCTGCTCAGATTTCTAAATGAACACGATACTTGGTGAATTTATATTTGGTTTCTATCTAAGAGCGCTAAAGTTTGCTCACTGCTTCAAACAAATTAACCTGTTGGTCAACTTATGATATGCTTCTCAGAATACATCCCTGTTATTAAGTGACATGTGACTGTACACTGAGAGTCTTGTATGGAAAAAAGTGGTATGTGTGAATACAATAAGAGAGACTTAACGGAGCATGGAGCTTCAGTAGAGAATTATCTTTGGGCAAACAATAGTCAATTCATGTGAAGTTCTTGTGGTTTCGTCCTGCTTCTGCAGGCTCAGGCAAGATTTGCAGTTTCTTTAGGATTGAACTGCCCTTGCGGGTTCATGTGTGGTGTCTGCCTACAGGACTGGACTGCAGCTGCTGCTTTGTATTTGTTGTTTGCTACTGGACTGGACTGCTGATATCCAATGAAGACTGGACTTATCCCCAAATAACTATTTCTAAACAGGTCCACTTCCATGTATACTAATAGCATTTCTTTTCCTATACCTCTGGTGGGTGGTGGGCTAGAAGGAAGAGTAAAACATTTAAGAACCATTATTAAGAGTAGGGTTTGAAAAATTTATGCCTACAGTAGGTGGCCAAAATAAAGCAAACTCAATGATATTTTTGGAATGTTTTGTCTCATAATATTTTGTTTTGCCTTTTTTATTTAACCATGATCTTTACTTATCTATTATAGTTTTCAATTTTGTGTTTCTGTGTGTTTTGTGTGTGAGAGAAAATGTGTCTGTGTGTATGCATTTCTTGTGCTTTTTCTTTGTATTTTTTTCTGTTTTTGTCTGCTTACTCTGTTTTATTATAGTTTCTTCTTTTAGTGGCCTGCTAGTTTTCTAAACAGAGTGAGAAAGAAAGTGTGAAGATAAATGGGTTGGGAGGTGAGAGGATCTGGGAAGAGATGAGGGAGAGTGAAACCATGATTACAATACACTGTATGGAAACTGATTTTCAATGACTTTTTACATTTCTTCTCTTTTTGAGATTATAATATAAGTAAACCATTTATCTCCTACCCACAAATTCTCCCATAAACTCCTCCTTGCTCTCTTCCAAAATATTTTCCCTCATCAGATCATGAGAATTGTTTTTTTCTTAATTACCTCTTTATCACAGTAGAAAGTAAGACCAGAGGGATTTCTTTTCTTTGAATTCAAAAAATGTTCATAGGATCTCTCTCTCTCTTCATATATATAGTCTAGTTTCTACTTGGATGACCAAATATTTAGCATATGAATATTGATAATGAACTGTGACAGGAGATTTTGTTTTCATTTTATTGCTCATCAGTGGAGCCCACAGCCAGTAAGGCCAGTGTCTATGCAGCATGCCATAAGCCCTTATTGATCCTAGGCTTTCTTGGCCTACACTCACTAAATATAACTGTCTATTCAGAAAATGTCTCCTTCAATGGGTATTGGCCTGGAAAATTCCAGGAAAGGGGAACTTGGACACCTCAATATAGATCCTTCGTGTCACCTGTCCCTCTACTCCCTAGTCCATATATCTGTACAAACTTAAACCAGAGATATTCATGAATTCCATATCCCTTTGCTAACCACTGTCTACTAGCTTGAATGGGGATCAGAAAACTGTGAGTTATACCTTCTTGATTGATGTCAGTCATTACTTCCATTCATTTTCATGAAGTTAGTAGTATACATTTTGCCTTACCAAATTAGAACATTATATAATGTTGGACATTAAAGCACATAATCAGCATTCGCCAGACAGAGCTGGGGAACAGTGTGGTAGATGCATTAGAAAGAGCACAAGAGGAACAGGGATTTTAAACCCATAATCCCATTACTCGGGAGAATGAGCCATAGGATGCAGAGAGTTTTAAGTCAGCTTGGTCTATATGAAGATATGAATTTGGACATGCTCTTAATGTGACAATGGATGAGGATTCCTTGCAGTGGTTCCTACGGGAACCACTGATTTGATACATCACAATAGATGGTCACTGATAAAAAAAAGTTTTTTTTTTTGAGAAAGGTATTTGAGGCTGGCCAGATGGCTTAGTGGGTAAAGGTGCTTGCCATCAATTCTAACAATCTGAATTTGAATCCCAGAATTCACGTGGTAGAACGAGTACCAGCTCTTCCCTATCATCCTCTGACCAACACATGTGTGTATTCACACATGTCCCAATCAAGTAAATAAACATTTTGAAAAATTTGAAAAAAAAAATCTTTCTGAAATGGATATTTATAGGGAAGGCTCTGGCTGAGTGTTCATTTGGGAGAAGGAGTAGTTGATTTAAAGGGTTAAGTACTGGGTCAATATTGAGGAGAGTGAATGCCCTTCCATAAGGGTTTTCAAAAACACAATGGAGTTCAAAGTGGGATAGCTTTGATTGTCACCTCAATCCATCCACGGAGATTCTTCTCTGTATTTATAGAGATAACACAGGTCTTCCGCATGAGAAATAGTTTTCTTTTAATTATTGAGGTTTTTTTTTTTTTTCAGTCAATCTGCCTTCAGAGGCTCTGTCCTTGTTAGATGTGGGTGGGTACTAAATTAATTTTGAGTTGGCTGTATCTCATTGACCTTTCATTGACAGAACTCTTACCTGCATCTCCAGCTAAATTTATGTAAACCCAATTGATAAGGTGGAGGCAACTGGACATGACATTGACCTACAGGAGCAATAAACAGTGGAGTGTCGAGAGAAGCCTGAATTATTAGACCTCCATGGAATGTCTCATCACCTCTTCTCTCATTGCCATCAATAAGAGCAATAATTTTAACAAGTCTATTTCAATTAGGCTGATTGACTGCATGTGTTTCTTTAAACAGCAGCATCTTGCCCCTTCCCCAAACACAACCACTGATTTCTTATCCCCTCAGAGCTGTAAACATGAAAGATCACACTCAACAGTTATGCCTATTGCCCACATTTATTTTTCAGGATTTTCTTGCATAGAAAAGGTAGCAAGAAGCCATAGGAATTATCTGGACTAATTTTGATTTGATAAGCAAAATTTTCATGGAAATGATTGAAATTTAACATCAGGCTAAAATTTTCGTAGTCAGAAACTCATTCCATATTCCATGACTTTATTTTAAAATTTATTTTCAGTTTTATGGGTATGTGTTTTATCTGGAATATGTCTGTGAATCATGTGCATGCAGTACCTAAGGAAGCCAGAAGGGGGCCATGACAACAGTCTAAAGCAGACATCACCATTTCAGCATGACTGCTTTTTTTTTTTTTACATGACTGCTTTTAAAGATAGCTAGTAGTCCCCCGTGAGGATAGCTCTACAGTTACAGAATGATAATTCTTTAATTCTTTACCAATTGATTTTGAAAGCTCAAACATAAAACCCAAGTGTCAGGACACCATGGCACCGACTCTCAAACAGGTTCTACAGCACAGTTAGGTTCTTCAGTTCCCTTCTCTCAAGTGGTTCTTAACTAATCCTACTTGTGAGCCACGTTGACTGATTTCGTCAAAGGTGCTTATCTGCATACTATTATCTTTAATGGTCCATGAAATGAACACATAAAAGTTCAAGAAATTGACTTATATAAGTGATCAATTAATTCATTGATTGATTTGCTGGTAAGTAGTTATCGAGAGTGTTTACTGTATGTCAAATAAACTCATAGGATTGGCAGTAATTGTGGAGGACCCAAACAATAAAAACTATCAGAAGGTATTCATGCTCTTATGAAGCTAGATTCTAAGGAGGAGAAGAGAAATAAATGTATTTCAACTGGTGATGGCGGATGCTCTGAGGAAAGGGCACTGTGACATCTGCAGGCAGGGATTTGTGGTAGGGCAAGTGCAAGAACAAAGACTACATGGCTGAGAGCTGTGAACTCTATGAGAAACAGAAAGAAAACAATGTGCTTACCAGGTTGGTGGGAATGATCAGGAATAAGAAGAATAAGGAGTTGATACTAGCGAACTCATGGGGGAGAGTGGTGCCATGGAGACTTTTACAGGAAGGAGTGCATTGTAAGTGGGGGCACCGTTTTATCTTCACTATGGAAACTAGACAGGAACGATTGAAAAGAAGAGAATAGGCATAGTCCAGGGTATTTTTTAAAAAATCATACACAACTGAATAAAATGGAACAGTGGGCATGATGAGTGATAATGTGGGAGAAAAATATAATTAGAAAGATCGATTGAATGTTGGAAAGTGGTTAAATGTCATTTGTAAATGTGAAAGATAATGTAGAGAACTGTGAGATCAAGCATGTTGTGAGTGGAAAGGAAATATTATCATCAGGACTTATGAATAGTAAGAGTCTGATTAGGTATCCACAGAGGGTGTCAGCTATGAAGTTAGAAGAGTGCTAGACCAGCCTGAAGTAGTCTAGGAGAGAGGAAGGGAAGGCTAGAAAGAGGGAAGAGGAGGGAGGGAAAAGAAGGGAGAGGGAAGACAAAAAGAGTCAGAGAGAAGAGAGCCTGGGTGAGCATGGGAGCACACCCTGTGTTAAGAAAGAAGCAATGCATTTAAGTAAAGAGGAAAGTCTAGGTATTATAAGAAGGCATATTCTTAAAACAATATCCATGCTACACATTAATCTGATTATGTAGTGCTATATCTTATGAAGCACACTAAGTAGGGGCAAGAATTCACCTTGCCTTTTCATACCAGGAGGATCCTGCTCATGCATATTGGGAACCAAAGACTAAAACTCTTGTTTCTCAGAAGATAGGTAGTAATCAAAATACTAAAGACACAAATGACATAAATGATAGAATGTCGTGATATTGATTTTCTCCAGGAATATAGTAACAGGCAAGATAAACCCCTTTACCACCTGTTCACGGTAAAGACATATTATAATCAGGAAGTGCCTATGGTGAATTCATGTTCCGTTCCTGGACCTTTGTTTGTTTAGTTTATTAGTAGTACTAGGAATTGAACCTAGGAGTTTGTGCTCTCTGGTCAAGTACTCTAATACTAACCTCAACCTGGATTTTAGCAGGAAGACAGACTGACAGAGAGACATGCACACACATGCATGCAATATATTAATATATATGTATTTAGCTATCTTAGATAAAGGAATATCTTATCATTAAATTTAGGGTAAAAAAAGCCTTAGAGAAGTTCATAAAATGTTTTGTCTCCTAGAAAAATATATTCATTATGCACAGATCATGACACACAATTCTGTAAGACTGATAGTTATTTGTAAACATGACATCTAGAGCTGAACAGGGACAGTTTACTCTGCTAGGGCTATATGTTCCATTGAAAACATTCAGTGCCTTACCTGTATTTTGATAAAGGGAAAATAAAATCCTCTATTTGACGTTCGCCAAATGTTCTCATGCTGAACTGGCTGCGCAGGATTCTGATTGTGAATTCCCTCGAAGGTCTCATCATCTGTAAATTAAAATAAAACCCTGGGTTTAGCCATGTGTCTTGAAGACTGTGGTCCAGGGCTATGGTTCATATTCTCTATGATGGGTGTTTACTAGATGTTAATATTTGAAACATCACTCTATCTTCATCTCTGTATTCCAGATTTAAAAGAAACACAATTTACAAATATCTTGGGAAATATAAGTTTGCTATCTTCCTAATGTTTTCTTAATTTATTATCATACTTTCTAGGATTTTATCTGCTATTTATTTGGATTTGTTAATATGGAAGTTCACATAGTAAGTTCATATTTTTTAAAAAAAATAAAATTAGATGCAACCTGATTTTTTTGCCTCAATGTACTAACAGAACACTTGATTAGAAAGATCTCTTTGGCACCTAATGAATATCTTACAGCTCCTGGCAGGTTTTATTTTTAATATAATTTTTAAGTAGGTGCAAATTCTTCCAGTGTGGGTAGATTTTATAACTCATCTGTCAAGCTACTGCCATGTTTTACTTCTTGATAGAATTTTAAGAACTAATACATTATTATGTTCCAAAGTATTAATAATGGCTTCAAGAAATGTGCAATTTTCTAAGTATTTTGAATTTATCAAAAGACACATGAAAAAAATCTGATGCCTTTCATTTTAACATGAGTTTCACAAACGTTGCATGTAATATTTCATTAAGAGAACTTGGGTATGGGATATAAAAAGTAAGACAATTGTTCAATAATTAAACGTTCTTTGTTAAAAATGTCATTCTTAATGGGGTTAGAGATGATAAGCATACATTTCAATGTATCTGAAGAGATAGACTATGGTTAGTTATTCATGACATCTGAATGGCATAGCGGAGGAGCATGTGCAGAAAGACTAATTTCTACGTAGCAGTAAGTGAAAGATGCCATGGACTAAAAATCTGAAAACTCATTTTTTTTTTTTTAGTGAACCATCATCAGTAATAAAATTAGTAGTTCTATCTTTCTTTTATGAGATGTTGCTGTGCTCATAGCGATGTTGCTCATTTCATTATAAGGAGATTACCAAATATTAAGCTACTTCTTGGAAGCTATTATGAACTCCAGTTTCCTCCTGTCACTATAGAAATATCTTAGATTCCTTGGCAGCTGTAGTAGTTAGGGTTTTACTGCTGTGAACAGATACCATGACCAAGACAAGTCGTATAATAACATTTAATTGTTGGCTGGCTTACAGGTTCAGAGATTCATTCCATATCATCAAGGCAGGAACATCATGGCAGCATCCAGGCAGGCATGGTACAAGAGGAGTTGAGAGTTCTACATCTTCATCTGAAGGCTATTAGCAGAATACTGGCTTTCAGACAGCTAGGGTGAGGGGCTTAAAGCCCACAGTCACAGTGGCACACCTACTCCAATAGGGCCACACCTTCTAATAGTGCCACTCCCTGGGCTGAGCATATACAAACCGTCACAGCAGCATGCTTTAAGGCTCTGTATTGGGCTTTGTCGTCACTCTGCTTACCTCACACACAGTCACACGGTCAATGCCTTTCTCTGAATCTGCTATTGATGATTTCTAAGATTTTTTTTTAGAGTACCTTGCTGCCACTGTCTTGATTTATTCGCATACACTCCGGTTTTACACATCATACTGTGCAGCATCTGTATAAATGGCAACACAGCAAAAGCAAAGAATAACTAGATAACATTATGAACACTCTTTGATTTCTTGGGGGAACTCTATGCAGCTGCAGGCCACATGGAAAACAAAGCTGTCGTGCCGAGTTTTCCTCACTCGGTGCCCCACACCGCTTTCCCTGAATGGGTTACTCGGTAATGTTCCACTTGAATCTTACTCAAGGGTGTTGACATCAAAAGGACCCAAATGCCATATTTACAGATTGTTTTCACTTATGGAATTGTTGAGTGTCATAGGCCCCAAGGAAGAAACACAAAACATATCTCTGGTGTATTCCATTTCAGCCTGGAATTTTATAAGTAAGAATAAATATTTATTTATTATATATATATCCATAACCCTTTACAAATTGTGCTTCGGTTGCATTTCCGATTGCATTGGTACAGGCTATGAATGCTGGCAGCCAGCAGACCTCTGATGTTTTTTAATCAAGTAACAGAATCCTAAAAAGGTCAGAACCATAACTTATAAAAACACTTTTCATATGGCTGTCTCGAAAGGAATGAAAGACCAAAATGTGAGTGATTCCCTAAGCAGAATACAATCCATCCCAATATGAGTATCAAAAACACATTGTTTCAAAGACGACAGCACTCACAATGTATTTGAAACAGAAATAAATTTATCTTGTACTGTGGCCAGTCTTCTGCTATTTTCTCTCTTTCATCTAGGTTTCAGACATTAAATTATTTTCATGGGTTTGAAAAATCTGATCCTCATATCAACAAATGGAAGAAACCATCCTCCCACCAATCACGTTAATAAAACAATTTGGCTCTTGACACATGGAATTTATTTACTTTTGCTTGTAATTTCCCCCAGGATAGTTATAACTCTCTGACCATCATTGCATGCAATTTTATCTGGAAAGTAGAATAAAAATGGAGCCAAATGATCTTGTGATCTTGGTTCTGAAGTAGTATCCAAGTGAGTGATTTTATTCATGTGTTTCTTGTCTTTATCAACATTCCAATTTAAATACAAGCTGTCAACAGCCACTCATCATATGGACACAGTCACACAGTGAATAACATATGGAAAAATTAATTTATATTTTGTTTATTTCTTTTTATATATTGTTAGCAAAACTTTAATTGTATATGTATATATGTATATATATATATGTTAGTATGTGTATGTGTATGTGTATGTATATGTATATATACACATTCATACACATGTAAATATGTAAATTCAAGCTGTTGAGTCTTTTTGTTGTTTGACTGCATATAGTTTCAGGACTGAGCACTTTTTATTGGATAGGCAACAAGGGACTCATCCCTGAAAGAGGCTTACTCCCCCTCCCTTAGCAGATAACAATTGCCTATAGTTCCTTGTACAGGGATGTGACCCCATAAAGTTGTCCCTTTTAGAATTTGCAGGTTTACTGATATTGTCATTATTCAGGTCTATCTATGTAGTTGTTTCTATGACAGACTATTTCACAGCAGACATCCTGGTATTCTGGCTCTTAGCATCTTTCCTATTCTTCCATGACATTCCATGAGTCATATTAGTAGGAGCTGTAATGTAGATGTACCCACTAGGGTGGCCTCCTTAAGATCCACTGATCTCTGTATTGGGTCTAGTAGTGTTTTCCTGTGATTGTCTTTGTTTGCTGTAAAGGAAAGATTTTTTTTTGATGAAGGGTGGATGCTACACTTCCCTGTGGGTATCAGTATATGGTTTGGGATGTATTCAGGAAGTGGGCTGGCTTAACAAAGGGTCAGTGGTTAACTCTTTCATGAGATCTATTACCTCACTAACTACAGAAAAATGGCTAGTTTTCTAGTACCAGGAACTGAATTTTCTGTCTCTCTTTTCTCCTTCACCTTTTGTATCAACCTTCTTCTCACATACCACAGAGGAGCCTCCTCCTGGGCTTTTGGTTCCTGTTTCATATCACCTGTATACTGTTATTCTCCTATGAAGTCACTCTCTCAACTTCCCTTTATACTTTTTTTCTCTGGTCACTGTGTTATATACTCACATTTAAAGACATGGAGCTAGGAAACTCTGATGAAAGAGAAAAATGAAGCTTTTATTTTGGGGGCTTTGTACTATTTAATTTGATATAATCCTTCCTAGGTTCATGAATTTGCTGGCAAATTTCATCTTTCTTTTCAGCTGAATACTATTTCATTTTGTAGAGGTGACACATTTCATTATCAATTCATCTGTTTCTGTTTTCTAGCTATTGTGAATAGTGTAGCAATAAGGATAGCTGAAAAAGTACCTTTTGTTTTTATGCTATATGTACGTGATATGTATGCGATATATATGAGTGTTTGCTTGTGTTTTGGTGGAGGCTTCAGTTCTTGATTACTCTTCCTCAGTCACTCTCCATCATATTTGGTGAGCTCTGTCAATGTGTCTCAGAGATTACTATTGTTGGAAGATATTTAATTGTACTGTGAACACTGAGACAGTGTTCTTTACTAGGAATAAAAAGCCTGTTTCTAGTTGTGGTTTGCCTAGCCCCTACTACACACCTTTAATCCAAGATCTTTCTGTATATTTAAACAGGATTACATAAAATCAACAACAGATCAAGAAGAATAGCAAGCAACCAGTTGGGTAAATATAGAAAAAAAAACCCATAGAGAATAAGAGGAGGTTAGGAGGATGGATAGAGAAAAGCACAGGAAGTAGAAGGGAGGGCCATTCAGAATAAGGGGTTTTTAAGACAGTGTGAGAAATGAGAATTTATTTTTCTCTTTTGGGATGTTGGCTGAGGAGTAAGGTCAACTGGATACTTTCTCTCCCTCTCTGATCTATAAGGCTTTGACCCCATCATCTAGCTCCCAAGTCATTATTGGTAAAATTGAAGAATTGAGGTTTAATTAAAAAACAAAAACAAAACAAAAACAAAATCCTATAGAGCTAGTCTAGCTAACCAACTGCTTCCTTGAGTGCCAAGTCTGCTATCAAAGTGCTACCATGGAGGAAAAGCATGTCTACATTTATGTATGTTGAGGCCTAGGTAACTATTGCCTGTCTAGGGGCCATTTTGTGTTGTTCCTTATATTATAAGGAAACTTTCTAATGTGCTATTACTAGGACTTTCTCATGCCTCAGTTGATTGCATATTCTGTTATATTCTGTGATTTGATCTTCTTGGAGACCAGTCACAATAGAAGTTTGTTAGAGCTGCTTTGTATACTTAGCCAGAATAAACTTGGACAAGAATCAACTGCCCAGCAGCACTTCCTGTACCTATGTATGAGCTTTTATATCTTCCTGGCTTTGAAAGTTGCCACTGGGATGGCCACCAACATAAGAAAGATCCCTGCACCAATATAAGCAGCCATTTGGAGTAAAACTTCCATTTTGAGTAGGGGTCAAATAAAGTTTAAGTTCCCAAGACCTCCCTTGGAATTGATATCCTACTTGACAGAAAGAAACATATACGTTCTGATTGGCCACTGAAGACATGGATATTAGACATGGCAAGTCCACTGCCACAGTTGAATACCCCAACCAATGAGCACAGGAAAAATGTACAACAAATACATATTCCTAAGGAAATCCCCTATCCCTAAATCTTGTTTGTTTGAAGGACTTGGCAAAGATGTTTGTGAATAACAGGCTTAAAAACACTGTGGGATTATAGCTGGACATCACAGTTCAACTTCTGAGTCCCTGATAGATCAGTCTTGGGGTGTGTGTTCAATAAACCAGCCCTGTTTGCTTGAGATCAGTGTCTGAATGGTTTGTGTGGCAATTCCCAGACCCAAGCAATGCACGTACTGGGGATCCGGATGTTAATCCTCCTGATTATATGATGTGATAGTTTGTATATGCTCAGCCCAGGGAGTGACACTATTAGAAGGTGTGGTCCTGTTGAAGTAGGTGTGTCACTGTGGTTGTGGACTTTAAGTCCTTCATCCTAACTGCCTGAAAGCCAATATTCTGCTAGCAGCATTCAGATAAAGATGTAGAACTCTCAATTCCTCCTGTACCATGCCTGTCTGGATGCTACCATGTTCCTGGCTTGATGATAATGGACTGAACCTCTGAACCTGTAAGCCAGCCCCAATTAAATACTGTTCTTATAAGAGTTGCCTCGGTCCTAGTGTCTGTTCACAGCAGTAAAACCCTAAATAAGACATATAATGTGTGTGTGTGTGTGTGTGTGTGTGTGTGTGTGTGTGTGTTTTATGCACTGAGCCATCTTCCCAGCACTAACCAAAGTGTTTTCAAGCTTCATTTGCAATACTAGTAGTAATGTTGTCAGGTGGAGAAAATAAAAGTTGGAATGAATACATAGGAACTTTCAATGATGGCCATTTACATAGTCATGGAATTCTCTGGACCCAATAAAAATGGTAACTTTCTTGTCCACATCATTTTATGTTTCCCAAGGCAGTTATTTTTATTTTTTTCACTGATTGTTTTTTGTATCTCCTCTTCCTGGATGTATTTCAGCAGGTTTAGGCACTGCCTGTGGAAATTTAACTTTCTTTTCTATTTTAGCTTCCTTACCAACATACTTCTGGTCACTGTACTGTTGGCATTTCAATGTCGTGACTTTAGCAAGTATTTAAAATAGTATTCTGTACTTACACACTAAATGCATCCTTAGTGAAGCATGGCATATGCTAGCATACGAGCTTTTGCTTGTGCAGAATCTTTTCCTTGTCCAGAGTTAACGGTTGATTGCTGTCTGATTTATCACAAAATTAATAGTATATTTCCTATCTATATATAAAAATATTTTGGATAATCTATCAGCTTCACATTACTGGAAAAATGTCTCTCCCAATGTTTTAGTATGTGCTTCTGTATGAATTCATGCTTTCCAGACGTGTAGTAGACTGACAGCTGCAAAACTCACTCTACCAGTGAACTCATGGCCCATAGTTGATCGTTGGAGACAGACTTCTGGTTTTGATTTCTATTTTTTTTTAAATTGTTTCCCCATTTCATTCTTTCCTTTCTTTCCCTTCCCTCCTTCCTTCCCTTGCTTTCTTCTATACTTTTTTTCTCTTCTTTCTTCTCTTTCATTCTTTCTTTTACACTGGGAATGAATTCATAGTCTCATTCATGCTGTGCAAACATTCTACTTAGCGTATCTAGAAAAACATCAGTTGGTTCTTGTTGTTGTTGTTGTTGTTGTTGTTGTTACTGCTGCTGCTGTTTTAAGATGAGGTCTTGGTAAAGAATTCAGGTTGGCCTTAAACTTGAGATCCCCCTGCTTCAGATTCTGGAGTGGCTAAGATTATAGTTCTGTGCCTTAAGCCCCAGTTCCCATTTCATTTTTTTTTGATTTATGTTAAAAAATATCTTACAATGTCTCCAAAAATCCATGCATAGAAATGTTTCAAATTAATTTTGGCAGTCTAAACAGTATTTTTTTCTTAACTTTCCGTAATTAAGTTTGTCTTGGACAAAAGTGGTCTAGACTGAAAATCACTCTTTCCTTGGCATTTGAAAGGTATTTTTGATTTTGCAACTGTTTAGAGCATTTGGGGGATGCAGAGGTTTGAAGAGATCCTGGTGTGATGGTTTACATCCTGTCCTCTCATTTTCAGTCATATCCCTCGCATGCTTCAGTCTTGCTGATTGTACTGAGGATATTTCAGGTCTGTTCTATCTAGAAATATATATTCATCATTTTTTTGAAATTTGAGGGCACTATTTTTATGATATGCTTCCTTCTCAGTGATATACACCTGGTGAGGCCACTGTTTATTTGAACTCTGGGGCTGCTCTTTCCCTTTTTCTTCTTGAGACTCATTGCTGGTAGATTTTCTTGACTTTTCACAATTAATCCAACTGAATTAATTATTTCCTAGAAAGGATATTTAGAGAATGCTGTGAGTTTATTGTAAAGAAAACATACTTTTGTCTTTCAGGATAGTAATATTTTACTTTAATGACTGCTCCATTTTGGATCATGTGTAGATCATCCAAGCTAATTTTGCTTCGTGGTTTTGCTTTGTTCTATGCCTTTCAGTCTGAATAATGTCTTCAAACCCTTTACATTTAAAAGCCCAATATTTAAAAGAGCATTTCAAGTGCTATGCATGTGGATTCATTAACCACTGTAAAGCCTGGTGAGAGAAGTGTAAGAAATAGCTGTCTGGAAAAGGAGATACTTGAATTCTTCATGAAGTCAAGAAAGCAATGTGGTGATAGTGAGTAAGGTAGCATCAAAAGGAATTTATGACTGATTGGATCAGTAGGTAAGGGTACAGGGCAATGTTGAATGATACCCAAATTTCTGAATCACTCAGTTCAGAGGAAGGTTTGATTATGCTCTGAGATTGAACAGAAATGGGGGTCCCTGGGAAGGTATTCTTGCTTCTAGTTTCCAACTGGGGAAATGTTGAGACACAGGTATATGTTTTCCACACTAAATAACTGATTTTGTAGTTAATATTTTGTATACAACTGACCTATTTTGAATGTGACAAACATAAAAGCGGCCACATAGTTGTCCGGTTGGTATTTCGTAAGAGGAGGCTTTAGATTTGTCAAGGAGAGCACTTAGTGCTGCTGCCCTGGGAAGATGAAGAAATGAGGAAGGGCTGGTGGAGAAATAAGTCTATCTTTGATTCAATTGGGTGGACCTAAAGGCAAACCTGATTGTCAGCTTTTCCATCACTTCTGGGAAGGGATGTCTGTTCGCTGACTTGGCTCTAGTTTTCTTGGACTAGAGAGAGAAGAATGGGGACAAACCAGGAATTTGAGTCCTTCCTCAATATCTATTATACAAAACAAGATGGGTAGGAATTGTAATATTTTATGCAATTACTTTGGCTATATATTTTTCATTTAATTTTCCCAAAATTTAGTACCATAAATAATGCTTGGGTTTAAATGTTTGATCTTCTTTTTATACTTTTTGTCTTCCCATTTCTTTCCAAGTAGAGAGCTAGTGACACAGCCATCCCCCCAGGATGTGTCCACACTTGGTTGGTTACCAGCAGAGGCTGCATCCTCTCATTCCCTAGAGTAAGCAGGATCTTTCTGTAGTCAGCTGTCTCGTGCTTATTGTGGGTACCCAGTCTTCAGAGAGACTGAACCTTCTTACTAAGATTTTGTGGAAAATGGAAGAAAGGGTAATACTTTAGTTTGTACAGGTTTATGTATATGATGGAAACCTAGATCACAACCTAAAGAACTGTAACATTAGTAAAACAAGATCAAATGCCTCATAATTAATTGTACAATGCATGATGTTTTAATATAGAATATTACATTAGGGAAACTTCTGGATCATAATGGTCAGTGAGCTTTCTGACAGTTTGACAGGACAGCTTTTTCATCAACAGATGGAACATTCTACAATGTTCATTCCATATTGCCATCCTAGCTCACCTAGTAACACCGTACCTCCAGTCAGAAGCACACATATAAAGCTGGAAACTTCTTACACATCACCGCCAATTCCTTTGTTTCATCAGTGTGAAGTAAAATAATTGCACATCTGGGCATGCTAGTGTTTTATTTCTTTATTGGTAAACAGTAACATGATGCTGTAACTTTTATAAACTATTCTTTATTTTATTTAATGTATATGTGTATGTTCCTGCACGTGTGTATATGACCACATGCATGGAGGAGACCAACAATGTCAAAAGAGGGTCTTGGTTCTGGTGAAACTGGAGATAATTGTGAATTGCCATGTGAGTGCTAGGAATCAAACCCGGGTCCTCACAAGAAGGGTAAGTGCTCTTAACTGCTGTGTGATCTCTTCAGCCCCAAATGGTGCTGAAATTAATAAAATCAGTCAGCATATACTAATGAATTTATTCTTTGCCAAGATTATTGGATAAAAACCAAACCCATCTGCAAGGCAAAATAAAAGATGATAAATGAACAAATAAAGAGTCTCCAAAAAATAGAAGCAGGGTAAAAATTTGGCCAGTCTAAAGCGGCACAGAGATCCATCTTCATATTGGCAAGATCGTCTGTTTAGATTCTATGTGCTAGGGGATTTTTTCCTCACTCTGCCTGGTAATATGCCATGTGGTCTAATCCTGAGATGATTGTGTTTATAGCATTTTTTTTTGGTATCTCAGGATGGTGCATTATTTTTTTCCACCGACATTTAACTTAATATACTGTTTAATCTGATACTCTTACACTTGAACAAGTTTACAAAGGAGAAGTAAGGGCAGAGAGCTTTCTCTTACTTGTAGCTTTACCCAACAAACATAATTCAATTTGTTACCAGATGAAAAAGCTAAAATAAAAGATAGCAATAGTGATATATTGTCTAATTTCAATATTTATAATAGCTGGTGCACAATTCATGGAGAGAACATGACTGTTTATTATTTGTAAAGTCTCAATTTCCTGAAAATACTGACAGTTTGTTATTTAAAATGACTATCCATTCTTGCTTTGCAGCCAAAGAGTCTATTCAATCCAATTATATTGCTTTGTGGTTTTAAGTTGAGAATAACATTAGAATTCTGGTAGCTTCTTTTATGACTTGAATAGTAAAATTTCAGCTCCAATTGGAGAGTGCTATTTACGTAAATTTTATTACAAAGTCTGGATTTTTATAACCAAGAGAGCTATTTATTTGTAAAAACTTGAATAGTAAATATTTTAATATTTTTTCTGATTAATCCTGTGTATCCTCCGTGAATATAGAAAAATATGGTGTCATACAATGTTTATTTGAGTTTAAATGAAACTTGCTCTAAGGGTGCTCCTGATGAATGGGCTTATTTTAAATGAGCTCTTGAATCTTCTAAAGCAGTTTTTGAATTTTCAGATCAGGTTCCTGGGCACCAGTCATGGACCTTTCATAATTCTAGAAGCCAGCAGAAGTTGACAGAGGTTTTTAATCATGTAGCTGAAGAAAAGAGAAAGTTCAAGAAGGAAAAGAAGCAAGAAACACTCTAATGTTAATGAGGGCAGCCTGGCTTTTATACTGCAATGTTACACAATTTGCCATTTTTACACATTGATTACATAATGTTTGATATAATATACTTATGAAATAAAAATTTAAATAAAATTGAAATTCTAAGGAACACTTCCATTCATGTGTTCCATGTGTATGCTCTACACCAATGTCTGTCTGTCATCTATCTATCTATCTATCTATCTATCTATCTATCTATCTATCTATCTATCTATCTATCTATCTATCTATCAAGCTATCTCTCCCCGTACTTACTTACCTATCATCTCTCCCCATAACTTTATCTTCTTCTTCTTCACCATATACTGTCATATTTCTCTTTAAGGACAAATGTACAAAAACATGACTATGTTTTGACTATGCTAAAAAATTAAGTGTAATACATTTTTGAACTGACTTAGACAACCAATACAGTAAAATCTTATATTTGATTTTATTGAGATCTTGAAAGTACCTACTTATACTCAGTTTTCTTTGTTTTTTCTTTAACTCTTTAGATAATTAAATGATTTTTGCATTTGCCTTTATTTTGATGTTTACTTTTATCTGTGTCCAAGAAATTTGAACTTTGTTTCTCCCTTCTTACATCATTTCAGTGGCTTTGGTGAGACTAAACTCACCACAACACAATTCTCATTTTCAAATACTCTTTGGGCATGATTTTTCTCAAAATTCTTAATGGGAACATTCTTAAAACTAGGCCATGTCACAACAAAAATAAATTCAAGGAAAGCACTAGGTAGGCCACAAGACAGGTTGGAGTATGGAACAGTTAGCTTACAGGAAGAATTTGAGTTGTCATAAGTTGGTGGTAAAACAAATTTGTGGAATGTATAAAGATATAAGACCAGGAGATTAATCCAAACCTATTGGAATAATATGATGAAGTGAAAAAAATATCCCTAAAAAATTATGTCTTTTCCTTTTCAATATAGAACTGTCTCACAGAAACAACTACCTAGCCATGCACTTATTTCTCCCTTAGCTTATATTTGGTTTATCAATGGGTTATGTCCAGAGTGATGAGTGTCCCCTTCATATCAAGAAGCTTTAGATCCAATAAGGCTTTACCTACTTACTCCTTTCTGTATAAGTGATACAGTAACACAGCATCTGTGGAAAGTAATTATTGAAATGGTGACTCTGTAATATGAAAGGAGCCTGGTTCCCAGCTGCCCATTTGGTGACATGTGCTTATCAGGAACACATGGTATAAGTGTCACTAACAAGACAAAAAAATGTCTGTATACATCTGTACTGGGAAGAATATAATGAAGTAAAAAGGTAACTTGGTTAGAAATGGTGTTAGGATCCTGGGAGCTCTGGTTGAATCTTTTGATACTCATTCTAAAAAGGACAAAAGCACCCTCACTTTGGTCTTCCTCCTTCTTCTTGAGTTTCATGAGTCCCAGCCTGAGAACAGACAGGGGCAAGCTGTCCTCTGAGAGGCTCTAACCAGCAGCTGACTCAGACAGATACAGACATCCAGAGCCAAACAGTGGATGGAGCTTGAGGACTCTTATAGAAGAATAGGCGGAAGGATTGTGGGCCCTAAGGAGATAGGAACTGCACAGGAAGATCAACAGAGTAAACCAACCTGAACCCTTGGAGCTCTCAGAGACTGAATCACCAACCGTGGAGCATACCTAGTCTACAGAGATCTAGCTCCATGGGCTGGACCTAGGCCTCCCTGCACATATGTTGTAAATGTGCAGCTTGGTTTTCATGTAGGTCTCAAACATCTGGAGTGGGGGCTATCCCAAAACATGCAGCCTGTATATGGAGTATGGTCTTCTAAAAAAAAAAACAGTTATTCAGTTATTCATGGAATATTATTTTTTTATATCTCTTGTATTCAGTTTGTAACTACTTCATTGAGAATTTTTGTATGTATACTTATGAGGGATACTGGACTATAATTTATATATTTTTGTTGGGTTTACACTTGATTTCACTATTTCAATATTATTTGCTTTGTGAAGGAGCTTATTGTGGTTCTGATTTTTTATAAACATAACTCAAAAAGTATTGCTTGTTTGAAGGCTCTATAGAATTCTTGTATAAGTATATCTGACCCTTGGTATTTTGCTTGTTTGTTTCTTTTCATTTTATTCTGTCTGAATGCTTTTTAAATTTTTTTGATTTGCTGATTTTTATTTGTCTGCTTTAGTTGTTGATTGCTTCTTGGTTTATCTTTGGTGATACAGATGCATCTAGAATTTCCTCCTTTAATCTGACTCTTATTGATTGAATTATGGATTTTTAACAGCTTTTAATAAAAATATTGTAAATTAAAAAAAAAAAAGAAATCGTGTTAGGATGAGGTTCAGAAATGTATATAGAGGAGACAGGATTGAGACCAGGTACCAGGAAATGATCATGGAGTGGTATGTTTTTTAAAAGTTTTATTATCAGAGTTAAATGGTTGATTGTGAAAAACAATAATCATGTAACTTTCAAAAAATACCATTCATTTTTAAACTTTTATTTATTTTCTCCTTTATTTAAAATACATGTTTTTTAAATATAATATATCTTGATTATAGTTCCCAACCCCTCTCTAATCCTTCCAGTTTCTTCTCACTTCCCTTCCCATCCTGATCCACTGCCCTTCTGCCTCTCATTAGAAAACAAACAAGCTTCTGATTATAATAAACACGTTAAGTGGAAACGAAATGTAGCATATAATAATTAGAAGAAGAAGGAGAAGGAGAGGAGAGGAAGAGAAAGAAGAAGAAGAAGAGAAGGAGGAGGAGGAGGAGGAGGAGGAGGAGGAGGAGAAGGAGGAGGAGGGAGGAGGGGGGAAGAAAAAAAAAAGAAAGGGCCCAAGTGAAGCCAAAGAATCAGAGACCCACTCACTTATATACTCAGGAATTCCATAGAAACTCTAAACTGGAAGCTCTAGAAGACCCACATAGGTCCTGTGAATGCTGCCTCAGTCTCTGTGAGTTCAAATGAGCTTTGTTGATGTTGAATTAGAAGACTTTGTTTTCTGGGTGTCCTCCATCCCCTCTGGCTCTTACATGCTTTCTTCCTCTTTTGGGTAAAAGAGTTCCATAACTATCAATGTAAGTCTGCACTTAGTTTTTGAAGTGTTCTTCTGATGGTATTAGTTGTCACAGAAAAGACAAAATAGTCCTCCATTATTCTGTTCATATTAGTTATGATTTAGAACATTCTGTTAGAAGTAGTAAACTTAGTGAGTATGTCTCTATGGAATATAGGCCCTAGTTGTCCCAAGAAATTGAGTCATATTGTTAGTGATAAAAAATCAATTCCTGTAATTAATTATATATTATGAATTTTCTGATGCCTTAGTGATCAAATTATACTATGTCACAGGAGTCATTAGCACTCATCTTAGGACTGTCCTCTCTAATTCCTTCTCTAGCAGATCCCAAAGAGACTTAGTATAACCACTGACCTTGCTGAGGAGGAATTATAATTATTACTGGGAGGGTAACTTTGACTTTTAGAACAATCTGTTATAGCCTATATTCAAAATAAGAGTTATATTTGAAATTTACAGTTCTATTAGCTATGACTTTGTTCCTTCATTATCAAAGGCAATTTCAAAAGCAGAAAGTGATACTGAAGATAAGTTTAAAGAGACATGAGAGAAGTTTGACAAAGTCATATATTCTGCAGCAAGGATTCTTCCTTTCTCCTTACGTTCAAAGGCATTGCCCAGACACTGTGCTTCCTGTGTGGAGAAACTAACACTAGATATTCTAATGAGGGTCAGAAATTATGAGATGAATAGATAGTAAGTAGGTCTTATTATGTTATAGAAATTAATAGGAGTTTTAGTAAAAGGTGAGATTAGAAGTATACAAAACATTAATTATTAGTTTTATTTATTGTATTTTCAAGTTGGTTAAAAATACTGAAGTTTTTTTGGTTCCAGAGATTCGGTTTTGGAGCAGACATGAAGGCAGGGCTATATAAGTGAATTGCTTGTGGAAAATTCTGCAAACAAGGATGCTGAAAGAGACAACTGTGAGTGAGAAATTACTATGTCAAATTAGAGGGGAAGCTCAGTGGGAGAGACCACTCATCTTGTATAGCCTGCCATGGCTTGAATGGGAACATGGAACCATGAACGGAGTTTTTTTGCCTATGGAAAATATCCTAGGTCAAAATGTAATCTGTCTTCTCAACCTTCTTGTAAGATCATTTGTTTAGTTCTTTATAATCTGTTTTAACAAAGGATTCGCTGTGCCAGTTTAGCAAGAACCCCATCCCAACTTCTGTGATCTGATGTTGTCCCTAATTGATCATGTCCCTCACCATTTACTAGTCCCCAGACAATGTCTGGTTACCCTGGCCCATCCCTGCCAAGAATTTTCTTATGTGAGTTTTGTTGTTTAGCCATAATTTTTCCGTATAACTTATATAATTTTACTAAGTTTTTCCCACTGACTTCTATACTACATTACCTTTGATGAATCTCTCTTTTCCTACCTCGAATTTTCCTGCCATGGTCTCTGTTGCTACAGTGATGAACCTTGAAAGAAGTCTCTTCATCTTGCTTTGACAGGTAATGTTAAGTGGGTCTTATCCTAGCAGTCACTGAATAGCTTAGACAAAAGATAAATACCCTAAATTAGAAGCACAGTCCTCTAGGGGTGCAATTCCAATAAAAGAGAGAAACTTTAATAATTTTAGTGAGAGTAGAAACAACAAAATATACCTGATAATTAACTCAGCATATTGATTTGATATGGAGATGATAAAAGAATTATAAACCACTTAGCAAATTTACCAGCATGCAATTCAGTTAAGTTGCTCTAGGACTAGCTGGGCATTAAACAAAACAAAGCAAATGAACGTACATATCCTATTGTGCTATGATTTAAATGGCCTGTAATGAAAGTGGGCTCTTTGAAGATAGAATTAATGGTCTTGCTAAAGAGATTTTAGGTATCTGACTACTCCATTTTATGTGTCCCTTCCATGTGGAGACATCATTTGCCCATTTTACCTTTCATAATATAAGGACACACACAGGAAAAGATTCTTTTATGGAAACAGAAGTGAAACCCTTACCAGACATTGAATCTGCTCATGCCTTGATTTTAGAATTTCTGTCACCTAGAACTGAGAGATATATTTGTTACTTATACATTTCCAAGTCTGAAGCATTTTGTAGAAGTAGCAAGGACAGAATAAGATGTTGAATTGGAATCTATGGAGACAGTAGCCTGGAATGCTAATGACAAATAAGCTTTGAGGAAGAGCTTTGTGTGCACAGAAAAGACTGAAAATGCATAAAAGAAGTAACATGAATTTAGAAGTCACAGAGTTCTAGGCTCACACTCAGTCTGTGTTGCTTAATAGATCTTTTAATTTTGTTTTAAATAGTCATATTAGTAAATCACATATCAATTAAATTCAATGTATGCATAATTATTACATCACATCAGATAATTTTTGCTAAGGACAAAGTAGATTCTACTTAAAAGTATGTTCATTGCAGTGGGAAATGTTATACAATGAAAACAAGAATACAGCTTTTGATTTTTGATAAATATTAGATATGCTGTGGCTGTCTGAAAGAGAATGGCCTCTATAGATTCATATATTTGAATGCTTGGTCACCAGGAAGAGGAACTGTTTGAAAGGGTTACATGGTTTAGGGAGTGTGACTTTGTTGGAGTATGTGTGGCGATGTTGGAACGAATGTGCCATTGCAGTAGACTCCAATCTTTCAAAGGTCCATGCAGACTCCTTTCACTCCCTGTGTCCCCCAGTTTCAGCATGTGGATCATGATGTTGCTCTCAGCTAATGCTTCCATGCCCATGCATGCTACCATGCTCCCCACTATGATGAAAATGGACTAAACCTCTGAAATTATAAACAAGGCCTCATTGTAATGTTTACTTCTGTAAGAGTTGCTTTGGTTATGGTGGTGTCTCCTCTCAGCATTAGAACAGCAAGTAAAACATATAGCAGTTTTTTAAAGAAAATCTTTCTTACCAATTTGTGATTTGAAATAATGTCCATTATTAAAATAACTTTTTCATAAAATATATTTTGATCACACTTGGAGATAGCTTCTGAGATAGAGATGTAAGCTCATGTCTACCTCCCCCTCTCAGTGCTGGGACCCTCTTTGCCTTGGACCTGTGAAGTCCCTGGGCATGAAGTCCCAGTTCATATGTTCATCAATCCTGTTATATATGGAGGGCACCGTTTCCTTTGTATCTTCCATCCACACCAGCTCTTGTTATCCTTTTTCGTACTCTTCTAAATAGTTTTCTGAGCCCTGAGGAAAGAAGATTGATGAAGACATCTAATTTAGGACTGAGTGTTTCAACGTTTCTTTCCCTCACCATATTTACCAGTTGTGGGTCACGTAGTATTAGTTTCCATATTCAGCAGGAGGAAGTGTCTATGAGAATGGCTGAGTGAGAGATTGATTTTTGGGTATAGCAGAATGTCATTAGGAGCCATTTTATGGCTAGTTTCCTTTATCAGAACAATAGTATTTGGTTTCCCCTTAAATTCATATTCTTTTGAGTCTCAGGTTCTTAGCTTTTCAAGCAGTGTCAGTTCCATTTCATGGAGTGGGTCTTACATCCAATCAGATCCCAGTTAGTCACCCCTCAATCTTTTGCCATGATTTTTCCAGTGCATCATGTAGACAGGTCACTATAAGGCTTTGGAGCAGGGTTGATGTTTACCTTTTCCCTGGGTAGCTCAAAGAGGGCTTTGTCCAGTGCCATGAACACTAGTCAGTAAGGATGAAGTTTTTAACTAGAGACCAGCATGACTTCTCCATGTTCAACAAGATACATAGGTGTACCATCAGTCTGTGGAGAGCAACCAATAGATTCGACAATCATCTGAATTTTTAAAAGTATAAAAATAAAAACCACTAATGACATTATTGGTTATAGAATAACATAGATCAGGAAGCTGAAATTAGGAAACTATTTGCGAAATAATTAAAAGAACAAGAGTATTTGGAGAAATGTACAACCTCATAATGAATACATCACATTAGTGGTGTAGTTTTCCATTGTATTCCCACATTGACTTACTAAGGGAAAGGGCTACTTAACTGAGCAAAAAGCCTCTCTACAAACATTCACCTATGCTTACGTATTTTTGTGTAGTTTTTTCTTAGATTATAAGTCTACCAACATATCACAGACACTTAAGCTATATGAATGCCTGAAATGAATAGAATTTATCATTAGTAGGAAGAAACTTTCTCATTTTTTATGTAAAGAATAATATTGTCTCTTGACCTAAGGATACAGGAGTAACTTGCTACGTGATCTTATACTTCCCAGCCTTTAGAACAGTTAGAAATCCATTTCTGTTCTTCTTACTTTTGTTCTTACTTTTGTAGGCTCATGTATTCTGTAATAATAACACACAAGAGACCAAGACTGACAGTGTAGCTTTTAGCACTGGATATCATTAGACAATGCAAAAGAAAACACACACACACACACACACACACACAAAGAGATAACTACACATAAACCTAACCTCAGATTTTTAAATACATATATTTAAATATATATTTAAATAATAAAATATATATATACATACACACACACACACACACATATATACATATACATACATACACACACATACATATTGAAGTTCTGGAAGTTGGAAACTCAAGTGAAGGTGCTTATTTGTTAATATTTGTTAAACTTCTCTTGAAAATTTCTTCCTGGCTTTCAGATAATTGTCTTTTTCCAAGTCCCTAGGACTTGAGGTCCTTCCCGATGGTATGTACTTGGAAAGGGAGAGAGGGCACAGGGGAGGGTGATTTCTCCTCCTCCTCCTCCTCCTCCTCCTCCTCCTCCTCCTCCCTCCTCCTCCTCCTCCTTCTTCTCCTTCTTCTTTACCTTCTTCTTCTAAGGTCAGGAAACCTACCATGAGACCTCCAATCATGTGATCTGAAGCTAAACTTAATAATCATCTAACACCCTTCTGTGCACCATACTTGGAGCTAAGAATTTTTAATGTGGACTGTAAGAAAACACAAGCATCTGGCCCACAGTCTTCAGATAACCATCCATTTTTGTTGACATGTTTCATGCTTCCGTATGCTGGGTTCTGTAATAAGTCTGTTTTTAGGAGAAACAAGAGACATAGAGTCAAGCTAACCTTACCAGCAGATAACAAATGGCAACTCTAGTTGCAGCCTGGGTTGAACTATCTTAGCAAATTGGGACAGAGGAGCAAAGATGCCTGTAATGTTCTGTGAGACAGAGGCAGTTACATTTAGTACATTACCCTGAGAATTAGGCAAGGAGGAAAATCTAAAAGACTAACTAAGCAATAGCTGGAAACACCTTGGCCTTTTATCAATCAGGAAAGAAACGATGAACTCACTCACTCACTCACTCACTCACTCACTCACTCACTAACAATAAGGCCAGGCAATCTTGTGATAGAGGAAAATCAATTGCATGATGGAAAGAGGAAGGTAGAAACTGGATTCTTTGACTAATAGGGTGCTTACACCAAAGCTATGAGGGGATTTCTGTGGTTGCAAAGTCTACACAGGCATGTAGTCAAGTAACCCTCTCTGAAGGGAGAATTATTATAAACAGGGTAAAATGTGATCAACCTACAGCCCTTCAGCAAATGGGGAGTTAAACTAAGAACTCAAAACTAGTAGCCTAGACTCCTGTGAATCCCTTGCTAAAGAGATGTAATTTAATGATAGGCATAGTTGACCCTAAATGGGACAACCACAGGCATCCTTTCCATGCTAAGGTTTCATTTCCATGCTAACTTGAACCAGGCTGACCAAGCCCTCAGGAGAAGAATGCTGGGTACACAGACACTGGAAATATTTGCCTTGAGTGGTCTTTCTAACTGCTATAATAGGTGAGAGTCAAATAAGAAGAGAATACATCTTGTTGGAGTTTATGCAGAATTCACTGTAGAATGCAAATATGTGCCTGCCTGAGTACTTGACTTCCCCTTGCCTGTGTCTCCTGACATGAGGCTGGGTTTGCTTAAATCCTGATTTGTTACTGTGTAGGGAGCTGATTCTCTCCCCACTTCCTTCTTTGAATGTTAGCCTCCTTTGTTTGGAGAGTGCAGGTAATTAGTATGTGGGTATGACACAGAAGGAGGAGGAATGGATAGGAAGCTGAGAGGCAGCATGCTGTGATAATTCCATTATAGTTTTTGCTTCACTGGTGCCTTTGGATCCCAGACATAATGAGGCAGTGGGGGTCTGCAATTTCACCCATGGAGGGTCTCTCTATGATGTGCCAGGCTTAGGGAATTAGATTTGAGATCCATCATTTTATCAGTAGCATTTTATTGGAGTAAATTAGTGCCTACGAACACAGTTCCCTAGGTTAAATCGATGAGTTCACCTGAAATGACTTTACTGTCCCTAATCAGCGGTTCTCTTCTGCAGAGTTCTAATTTAGTTGAATAATACCGCGTTCCCGTTAACTTCTCCTTCCTTCACCTCCCGTTCTCCCTGTCGCACAGAAACAGGCAGAGTTTTTAATATAGAGGCAAATTTAAAGCAAACCGAACCAACCAAATGTAAAATGCATGGACTGCGGTCTCTACTAACAGGAATACAGGCATAATCACTACATCTTCCCCTTGTGGTCAAGTCCCCAGCTAATATTGCAGCTCAGAGAAACTAGAACGGGAGAGTGGAAAGTTCTCAGATTAGAGACACACAGTGAAAAACAGGAAAAATTTCAGAGAATTCTAAGTCAAGACATGCTCGGCTATCTCCAGCAGGAACTTGCATGCCAACCACCACATGCTTGCTGCTTTGTCTTCCTGCTGCAGGCATACTTAGCTCTTGGGGAGCACTTTGAAGAGCACCTTCCACTTGGAGACCATGGCTTTTATTCTGTCAGGAGGACCAGGAGAGAATCATGCCTTTTCATTTCATCTAAAGATCAGCACATGCTCCACACGCCTCGTACTTAGCCAAGGTTGTGTTTGTAAAAAGAACACACGACAAGGAAGAGCGGGGATTCAGGCCTGGGAGCAGATGGAAAGCCTCGAAGGCAATTAATTAGAGGAGAACAAATGTACTCTCCGAGAAGGTTCGATCAGGCACAAGGCAGCAGGAGCACAGTGGAACAGTTTAGTGGCATTTCTTGGCTTTGGAGGTCAGGGATTCCAAAGACTGTATGGTCCATTGTGAGAGCCAAGGCTGCCTGCTTTTCTTGGCAAATGTTCTTGTTGGATGTACATGTATTCTATAAAATGCACAAAAGTTTGATGTGCACTTGAGGAATTTTTTTTCACCAAGATAACATATTTGTAAATCTGACCAGATCAAAATGTGAGCATGACTGTACAGAAGAAATGAAACACCACAGGGAAGAGGAAACTACCAGTGCTTCAGGGACTTGGTCTAACTGGGGCAGCAAAGGAATGAGGGAAACAGACAGATGGACTCATGGCCAGAAAGCTGGGAACAGAGAAATCTCAGTGTATTTATTACATAGAGTTGAACAGGAAGACAGGGTTATAGCACACAGCTGGATCAAGGAGGCAGGGCTCGCTAATCTTAGTAGGCGTACGCTGAAGGAGAGCCATTTTCAGTCTGTAAATATCTGGGGTGAGAAAATGATGGTGGACATTCTCTGTACATTCTGTCAACATCCATATGTGGGTCAGAAGGAAGGCTTTAACATTTCCCTCTGGGTCTATGGCTAGTTATTGCTTATTTATTCATGTACTCATTTATTTACTATTTATTTATTCATCTATTTGTTTGTTTGTTTTTTCCAGACAGGGTTTTCCTTTTGTAGCCCTCTCTGTCCTGCAATGCACTCTGCAGAGCAGGCTGGCCTTGAACTCACAGAGATCATCCTTCCTCTGCCTCCTGTATACTTGGATTAAAGACATACACTATCACTGCCATGCTGTGACTAGGATTCTTCATGTGGCTGTGCCCATGTCAATGACATATATTCACTCAGAACATCACACACTGAGGAATTCCTCCAATCCAACAGAAAACCTAGAGCAAAGGCAGAAACAGTTACTCACTACATCTGACAAGGAGTCAATATCTAGGATGTGTAAATAATTAAGAACTCAATAGCCAAATACAAACCGAACCAAATAGCTTGATTTTAAAATAGGTACAATAAGCACAAGTAGATATTTCTCAAAAGAATTTCTACATATGGCCAGTAGATGTATGAATATGAGTTCAATATTAACTGTTCATTAGAAAAATAGATATCACACCTACTGACAATAAGAATTTGTCTAGAACAGGAGGAATGGATATTACCCACAGATAAAGATGTCAAGAATCTAGAACAAAAGGAACTCTGGCATATTGTTGTGGTGGATGTAAATTAGCACAGCCATCATGGGAAAAGTGATGTTCTTGGCATCATTAGAATGTTCTTGATATCATTATCTGAAAGAGCTAAGAGATCAAAGCAACCCAAGTGCCTATCAGTAATGGGTTGAAACAAAATGTGTGTAGATATATATAAAGGAACCCTACAAAAACTCAAAATGAAGGAAAACCTGGCATTTATAGCAACATAAATAGAACATGGGATTAGTGAAGTGAGTCAGGAACAGAAAAGTCTGCTTTGACCCTACTCATGGATGGGATCTTAAAGAGCTTATCTTGTGGATGCTGATAGGCAAATTGTAGTTTGTGTTTAGCAAAGCTGGTGAGAAGTGGAGAATGAATAAGAAGTATGCTACTTCATTGTCAGTAGGTTGACTGACAGTTATATATCACACATTTCAGAAAGCTAGAAGCTTTTACCACAAGGAATTAATAAATAAATGATATATATCTATATATCTATATATTTAAAACTTGATTCAAACATTATATAATGTATTCCTAATTTGGAACACCACAGGGTACCATATAAATATGTACTTTTAAATGCATTTTATGTGTGAGTTGAAGTCAAATTTAATTAATTAAAATGTCCTTACAATAATTCTATCTCCTACTGTTTAGATGGAGAAAATAAGGCTTAGAGAAGTTGAATAAATTATCTGAGATAGCATTGCAAAGGCTTGTTAGAACTTGGATTGTACACTTTGGTCCATTGCATAGTATTACTGTATATAAACTCTGGCACTAAAGGAACTTGTGTGATACAGAGACTAAAATTAGATTATATGAACAAAGTTAGGAAGACTAATTCTTAGGCTTACAAACAATTTCTGGAGGTGGGAACAGGGCTGGCCTGAGCATCATCTTAGATTAGCTTTTGATTGCACTCAGGAAGGGGTTTGCAATGTGTAATTAGATGCTTCTCTGATGGGCTTCCGAGATAACTGTGCTGTATTATAAACTCTTAGCAGCTACACCAAACACAGCTTTCCTTCATATAGACTGCCACGAATGGCCACTTTCGATAACAACGTGCATAAAATTACACACACCACTTACAAGACCTCAGAAGCTCCCTGTGCTACTGACCACCTCTTCACTCTTACTGCCATAAGATAGCTTAGCCTGGTTTTGATTATTATCTGATGGGATTGCTATGTTAATATGCTCTTCAGTGTTTAGTTTCATCTCTGAGTTTCCTCTTTCTGTTTGTAAACAGTTGTAGTCCGTTGTTCACTGTTGTTGGCATCCCATTGTGTGATCCCTCTGAGGTTCCTTTGTTTTCTCTTGGCGCTTTGATTCTTGTTTTTCTTAGCAAAGACAATATCAAAAGTGCACATGCAGCACTGCAGGGTCAACACATGTTGTTTTTGTGTTTCCCTTCATTTCCGTAAACTCTTTACTTTTATTTTTCTGTCCCTGTGAGACAAGGACACATTCACTCGGTTGTTTAACCTTTGTCTTGCTAGGTGCACTCCCAGCCTCAAATTATAGATGCCTCAACTTTTGTATACAGACGATGAGGCTATTTTTTTCTTGGGCATTTTCTTTTCTTCATTGTATGGTCTCTTATAAAGTCCTGATTGCCATGATAATCACCGTGTCCTAATTTTTGCTTGCCAGTCCCTATGAGATTTCTAACTCTCTGCTCTACTTCTTTTCATCTTAGCTTATATACTTGTGGGACAAAGACCTATGTCCTCAGAGGAATGTCAGCAGTCTATTTAAGACTCTCCTCAACATCTCCATGATCCCCTCACTCTCTTTTGTCTGTATTCACCTGTTTAGAGTTTCGCTTAGCTTTCAAACATTTTTTTTTTGGAAGACTGTTTTGTGCGTTTCCGGGTTTTCTACTTCAGCCAGGGGTAGAGGTTTACAGAAGAGCTCTATCTCTTTAACACATTAACTTTGACTCTGGGTATCTGACTGAGCATTGTGAACTTGATTTTTCTCATTTCTGAAATTCTTCAGTATCTGATGTTATTTTGAGAAATAAATTTTAAAAGTTAAATATGATGTGGTATTTAGTAATCCACATACTTTTTATATTAGTTTTACAAAGAACAACATTAATTCAAATGATATCTTATTTCATGCTTGGATCACATAGTATTCTGTGGCTTTAAGTACCATGCAGTGAAGAGGGGTGTTACATCAACATTGCTCATTTCCATAGCAGATGATGACGACTCAAGATGAAGTAAGATGTAGTCCAAATAAGAACTGGGAAAGAACTGAACTTATAAAGGGCATCATGAGTCCCCTGAAAAATGAAGGGTGGAATAGTAAAAGTAGGAAGTAAAAGGGTCAAGATACCAGGGGAAAAGCAAACACGTGTTTTAAGATCAAATTAATTTATTTCCACAGTTTTGGAGACTGGAAGGCTCTAGACCAATATTCAGACTAATGGCTTCTGGGTTCTTCCAACCTCATTCTTGTGACCATTTATAAGGAATTTCTTCTTACCCATTGGTCTTCATTTGCAGCTTGCTTCCAGACGAACACCCCAATCTAAGAGTGAGACATTGAGAAAGAAAGAACAAGTCCAAGCAGATGATGGACGTTTTATATAACTGAAACAATCACATATGCAGCATTCTGCTCATTAGATGTGAGTCACAAATTCCTGCCCACATTCAGAGGAGGGGTCTCAACTTCCTAATGCTGTGCTCCTTTAATATAATTCATGTTGTGGTGATCCCCAACCATAAACTTATTCATTGCTACTTCATAGCTGTAACTGTGCTACTGTTATGAATTGCATTGTAACTATTTGATAGGTAGGTTATCTGATGTGTGACCCCTAGGTTGAGAACCACTGCATTACTGTGTGACTATTGGAAATCAGCTATACTTTGGGCTCTCTTTGAGGACCAGAACTATAGAAATCAAGTATTTGCATCATTTCTGGTAGGTAAAATGTTAGCACAACAAGATGAAAGTTATAGATTATGATTCATCTCAATCAGGCAAGAATACCAAAATCTTTTATAATATGTTTCAGGTTTGTGCAGATTGGAAAGCCTTGAAAAATGTAACCCGCATCAGCTGGCAATAGTGTGCATCCATCAGTCTTGCCCCATTCAAGAAACTTTACTGGGATTCATGATGTTTAAATGGAAAGTTAGATGTCCAGGCTGTTCAGGTTTAATTCTGGCTCTGCTGGTCATTGCTATGGTATCCATAGAGAAGTCACTTAGCCTCGCTATGCCTCATTTTCTTTGATTGAAAAAAATGGTTATCTGGTTGCTGTCAGAATGAAATCATATAAAAAACACAAAGTATTCTGGAATAAGGCTTACTTACAACAAGTACTCAATATTATCCAAAATGCTGGCTATTCCTATTTTCCTAACCACCGAAGAAAGTGTTAGGGTAAAAAAAATTAAAAACATCTTGAGACACAGAGCAAGAAATTCATGGTCAGCAGAGGTCACTAACAACTTGTTAAAATTAGCCATAATAATAATAATTTTGAGCCTCTTCAGGGGCAGAGTGACCAAAAACGAAAAAGAAGCAAGGACGCAAAGACATACAAGTCTAAACAAGAAAATGAGTAATGGGTCATCTGGTACTCTTGAGTCCAAAGTTTCATGGTCAAAAATAACTGGTCTATGCAAATTGCTGATGTTTAAAATATCCAGTTATGTGTAACCGCGCCAAATCTCCCTGCTCTTCCCACCCCCTACCTATAAAAGTTCCCAACTTCCTGGGGTCTTCGTCGAATCCCCTGTCTCCTGCGTGAGATATGATTCGAACCGAGGGGCCCCTCGATATTAAAAAACTACCTTTTTGCTAATTGCATCGAGATGGTCTCGTGTGTCCTTGGGTGGTGAGCCTATTCCCATATCAGCATGAGGGACTCCCCCTTGTGAGGCCCTTTCAAAAGCATGGGAGAAGCAGGCCATCCACGTTCGTCTGTGTTCACATTCATAAAAATTCTAGCTTTCCGGTTACAGAACCAAAACACGTGCCTCTTTTCTTTGAAGGGAAGGTAGGCATTGTTGAGTGGATGACATTGCTCTGGCCCTCTGAATGTAACAGCAACAGGAAATAGTTTTCCAAGACATTAGCAGTACCTGCAACACAGTAGTCACTTAGAAACATTGCCTGTGTTCCATTTCTTCCTTTATACCGATTTACTATTAAGTCGATGTAAAAAAGACATCTTTGTATCAGTGTCCAAAGCAACAGAGAGCAGCACCTGCAGAGTGACTGGCTCAGGCGCTTCCTACGATCTCAGCAGTAGAAATGGCACTCCAGAAAATTGATTGGCAACTAACAAGGGAAATTAATCTGTACAACCACCTACAGAAGACAGTTCTGAGTTGGAACCAAGTTTCTCAATTATCTGCCAGCACAAGGGGAAATCAGGCCTTTTGATTCAGATATCCTGAGAGTGGAGATTCTATCCCCATATCTCTCAATACATTCCAATGCCTGTGTTTTCTTGATGGTTAAAATGCTATTAACTAGAGTGTTTTCTCCCTGGGCTGCTGATGTGAAACTCAGCAAATCTACATTGTTACAAGCTTTCCACTCCCCAACAAGCAAGTTCTTGACAAATAAAAGGAAATTTTCCCTTCCCAGAGTCACATGGATTAACAAGATTGGGGCTGTTTTGTGTTTTCACTCTGGATGTCTCTGCTGGATTGAGTGGCCTGTACTGTTCAATGAGTATGGATGTGTTCTTCACAGTTATTCCACTTAGAGGGTCAGAATTCCTTACAAAACTAGCTGTACCTCTTGGCTTATTATTACAGGGAAATAATCTCTTTTTTAAATTATTTTTTATTAATTTTTCATTAATTATTTCATTCCTTTTCTTCTCTATTGACATCCCCCCTTCTCAGTTACCCCTCCAGAACCTCCCCCATTCCATACACCCTCTCACCCCCTCTGCTTTGCCTCTATGAGTGTGCTCCCCGACCCATCCACCCACTCCCACCTCACTGCCCCAGCATACCCCTATGCTGGGGCATCAAGCCTTCACAGGACCAAAGGCCTTTCCTCCTATTGATGCCAGACAAGGCCATCCTCTGCTACATATGTATTTGCAGCCATTGATCCCTCCCTGTACACTCCTTGGTTGATAGTTTAGTCCCTGGGAGCACTGGGTTGTCTGCCCGCGGACATTGTTCTTCCTATGGGGTTGCCATGCCCCTCTGCTCCTCCAGGCCTTCTGCCAGCTCCAATAATCATGGCAGAGTCAAAAAGGATAGCTTTTCACTTCTGAACTGAAACAAAAATTGAAAGGGAGAATATAATATAAGGCTCCAGGACAATAATTAAGACTGTTAACTAAAGTCTTTAATGATTAAAAACCTGACTTTGTAAAATACTGATAGATTCAGAACACTAGTGGACTCTTTTTTCTTTTTTGGACATCAGTCTTTGAGTTGTCGTGTCATGAAGGATTTGCAAACACTATTAATTACATATTTGTTTGTAATGTTTGCCCTAAACTATGTTATGCTAGAAGATAGTGATTAATAAAAAAAAATACTGAAAAGTGGTATAATTTCCTTTTTAAAAATAGCAATTGCCAGTATAATCTTAGTTAAGTTGCTTTCAGGAATAATTATTTTGTGGATGAAATAGGAGTTAGTTGGGGACATTCTTCAGTGATTTGTGGTGGGAAGTTTCCCATTCTTCTGGTTGACAATGGACGGGCTTTGAGCGACACTGAGCAATGGAAACGTACAATGAAAGAGACAAATCCAATCAAAACAGGGTTTATTCTTTCCCAGGACCAATTACTTAACACCAGCATATCATATTCATGCCCCACCCCCCACACACAGTTCTTAATTTAAAGTGACATTCTACTTTGACCTCTGAGTGGCTTTCTTAACAGAGAATACATATTTATTTTTTTTAGCATAAAGTTTTCATTGTATTTAGTTTTCATTGTATTTCCTTTAAAGATAGAATAAAATTATTGTTACACAAGAAAGACCAGGGCCATTGCCTTTTGGTCTTCTGGCTTGTGAGCTATGTTGCTGAAGAGGTCAGCTAAGGAACTTTGGAAAGGTCATGGGACACTTGCTCCTCTGGAAGGCAGAGGCTAATTAACATTCCTCAGCCCACAGAGTAGGGGGGACTGACCTGCGGGTAGGGACACCTTCCACCCACAGACAAGGGAAGTCCTTGCCACCTCATTCCCTAAAGACCAATCAGTTTAAAAAGTCACACTGTTCTGCCAATCACATTGTACCTAATGGCTGCTGCTCTGGAGACTGTATAAATGTCTGCTGAATAAGCTTTGCGGGGTCGCCTTTCCTTGTGGATGCAGGATGACCCCAGCATGCTGGAACAATAAAATTCCTCTTACTTTTGCATTGATCCCGGGCTCCATGTTGTTTACTCAGGCGGTCTCAGGTAAGCTAAGTCTCATCAGAGTCTTACATTGCCTAAAAGCTGCACCTTCCAGGCAGATTGGCTGTTAAGATATTTAATTACTGTGGGAAGTCTGGAATGTTGTAGATCAGAGCCTAGTTTTATTTACTTTGGCCCATCTTTTGGTCCCTTGATAGCAGTTCATGTCTCATCTCTGTGTCTGACTTAACATCCTTGTGACTATCACTTGAAACCATTTGGATTGATTAACAGACAACCAGCAGCTAAGAAGATCACCAGAAAACAGCTGAGGCCTGCAGCAGAGAGCTGCCTACTTTGAGATAACCTGTGTACCTGTTGCACCCACCAAATGCATTTGAAGTGTTTTAATTTATGGCTTTGTTGGGTTTGCAACTATAAAATAGGTACCTCCTTGGAACATTGAAATCGGGGTGTCCTAAACCTTTGTTCCCGGAGCATGATCATTCACTCATATTTGGGTCTAGAATAAATGACATATAATTCTCTTAGGATGAATGCTGTGATTTTTATGTCTCAGGATTTTTAGCTTTCTATTTTAATCTGCATTGTTTCATGGCCTTATGTAACCTGAGTCCCAAAGAGCTTCCTTTGTTATGGTAAGAAGTTTGCCATACAGCTCAGTAGCTGTGAACACTGTTCATACAATGAGGCTTGTTTGCTATCTCTGCTTAGAAACTGAGACTCACATCATAGGGTTGAAGGCACTGGTTTCAATCCTAGAGGCTATAAATCCTATAAGGGACTTTTTTCTTCAGACTTGCTCAGAACACTGTCAGAATTCACCACTTACCCTGCATTCTACATAATTTCCTGTGTTTTTAAGCCAGCAAAGGTGACTTGAGACCTTTTGTCTTGTGATTTTTCCTGAGAACATGAAAAGAAACATCCAGTTACCTTAGAGAGAGTCCTGACAGACCCATGGATCCTGTCCATGTCAATTTTGTGAATCACTAAGCTTATTTGGGTAGAAAGCAGGGGTTGTGTGAATCTCCTGGGAGAGTCTAGTTGTCTTCCCCAAAGCCTTCAATCCTGTAGACTTAGTCATTACTGCAAAGATTGTGCTCAATCTGTTCTCTGAGTGATCCCAGAAACTCTGCTGTCTGCTGTCTGGTATGCAATGGTCATTCCAAATCTACAAACCAACAAACACCCAGCTCCATTATAACCTACAGAGAAACAAACTTTCTAGTTATCCCATGGTCTAGTGTACCTGTGCCTTTAAGCTCACCAAAACATATATCCTTAGGATATTATTTTGAGTAAATATGTTTTTTCCCAAACCAATGATTCAGAGTAAGAAGATGCAAACTGTTGATATTTAAACTACTTACTTTATCCTGTGCTCAAAAGTATTATATGATATAGAACTGTGGTAAACGTTTTGGAGTAAACCCAAATACAGGTTTGTTTTTCCTAAAAATTGTCTACAACAATTGGTAATAACAAGTCATTAGCAAACTAGAGCTAACATCTGTTCTCCATGCAATACTTTTTTTAAAAAAAGGTACTAATCTGGCAAGACATATGAATATGGGGAAGTTTGTTGTGATTGCAATCTTGTGTTCACCCTAGTGCTGCCCCACAAGCATAAACAGACAAGAAAGAAAAGTAAAACATATTTAAACATTGTTGCTCTTCTGGTATTTTTGAGAGGAAAATCAGAAGAAAATAGGAAGGTGTTAGCAGGTATTTTCAGAGGTGAAATTCCAGGTTTGTGGGTGCAGGGAAGAGAAATGGAGAGCTAAGTGGAGAGAAGATGTACAAAGATATAATGACCAAGCGTTGGATTGACTGTCACATAGGACATGGCTGCACAGTCTCTTCACTCTGTGGGGAGCACAGCTCCTGATGAACTGCAGCAAGGGGGCTCATCTGGGCACAGTCCTCTGCCTGTTGTCATGTTCTCTTTCAGTCTCCTTTACAATTTTATTTCTCTCTCCCCCAAATTTGTGCACTGTCAACAAAATGTTAATGCTTGATTTAACTCTTACATTAAAGTAATAACTTAAGGAAAAATTAGATCAAGAGAGTTGGTATCAAGCACAAGAATCAAAAATGAAACTGGTGCTCAGGTATACTTTTGACTGATTGTATTTATTCTTGAGTTAATAACCCTGGCTAGGGGAATAGAATCAGTCGTAGACATATGCTAAACACAGTCCTTTCCTGGAGATGAGTGACCATCAATCCAATCTAATTCACTCAGCTGGAAAAATCCAAGGTCATGTAGAATGTGAATAGAGGCTCTTGTAATTTGCAAATATATTCTAACATCTGGCAATAACTTTATAAAGATATTCCTATCTATCCCTTCATCCTAGCATGACCAATTTTTTAAATGATTGCTCTTCTAAGGCGATGAGCTTAACACATTGTAGAAATAATGTATATATCATATTTACCACATATTTTTATTTCAAATTATATTCTTGCTTATTTTAAAGTATTTATTTTCATTTGTGTGTGTTTACACATGTGTGCTTAGTTGCCCATGCATATATAAGCATGTGAGTGTAGAAACCAGAGATCAATGTAGGTTTTGTTCTACCATGATCTTCTTTATTTTTATTATTTTTTGAGATGATAATATAATTACATCATTTCCCCCTGTGGAGATTTGAAAACAATGCACCCCATAGGCTCATATATTTTAAAGCCCAGCCATCAGAGATTGGCACTACTTGAGTAGAGCCTTGCTGGAATCGGTGCAGACTTTTGGAGAAAATGTGTCCGGACCAGCGTCTCTTAGCCTGTGGATCTAGATGCAGAATTCTCAACTACTACTCTAGCATCATGTCTACCTGTATGCTACCATGCTTCCTACCATGAAGACAATGGACTAAACCTCTGAAACTATAAATGAGCCCCTACTAAATGTTTCCCTTTATAAGAGTTATGTGGTCATAATCTCTTCATAACTATAAAACACTGATTACAAGATACCCCTTTCCATTCCTCCTTCCAAATTGTCCTATAGATACCCTCCCTTGCTCTCTTTTCAATTTAAGGCCTATTTTTCTTCAATTTGTGTGTGTGTGTGTGTGTGTGTGTGTGTGTTCCTAAATATATAATTTCATACTACTTACAACCTACTCATATAATGTTACCCATGTGTCTTAGAGTTTTACTGCTGTGAACAGACACTATAACCAAGGCAACATTTATAAGGACAACATTTAATTGGAGCTGGCTTACAGGTTCAGAGATTCAGTCTATTATCATCAAAGTGAGAGCATGGCAGCATCCAGGCAGGCATGGTGTAGGAGGAATTGAGAGTTCTACATCTTCATCTGAGAGCCACAGGAGAAGACTGGCTCCTCAAGCAGCTAGGGGAAGGGTCTCAAAGCCTACCACCATAGTAACACACTTCCTCTACCAAGATCACACCTACTCCAACAAGGCCACACAATTAATAGTGCCACTCCCTGGGTCATGCATATTCAAACCACCACACCATAAATGTTATTTTCAGGTTTGACCATTTAATATTAGATAACCAACTGGTGTGCTCTTTCCTGGGGAAGACTATTTCCCCTGCTATTAGCATTCCATAGTTGAGATAGATTCCCCAGCACCACATGGCACTTAGAACAGCTATAACTCCAGTTCTAGGGACTCCTGTGCTCTCTTGTATCCCCTGTGAACATATGGAGCACATAAATACATGGAAACAAAGCAACCAGATTCATAAAAATATCTGTATATTAATTTCTGTAAACAAAGAAGCATTATAGGGTTGAGAAAGCACGCATGACTTTGCTGGTAAAAAAATTAAAATGTGCCAAAGTCAAATGTTCTCAGCCTTCAGGGCAAGTATCAGTGAAGAGGACCAGGCTGAGAATAATCAGTCCTTGGAACCAGATATACAATCTCATAGCTTAGATGACATTTAGCTCTACTATCTATGTATGTATTGTGTGTTGAGTTAATTAGAATCCCATTGTTTTAGACTAATCAAGAATAAGTAATTTGACTCAGAAAGTATTTTACTCATAATTTCAGTAAGTATATGTATTGAAACTTTTAAAAATATTTTCTTATTTCTCATGTAAGAAATTATTTTTAAAGGTCTTCAAGCTCTAAATTTAGGCATAAAAAGAATTTAAAAGCCATTTAAGCAATTATTTTCCTTTATTATGCAAGATGATTGAATCTTTTCAGATTCACATTACGCATATGATGTTTTTGATTGCAAACAATTCAATCTTGAGTTACCTGTTAGGGCATTATTTCTGAATAAAAGATTTGAAATTGGATGTTACAGGTCATGGATCTGTATTTATATATCTAGTTCATGCTTCAGAAAATGAGCTTCTTATAATACTTGATTACCAAATGATATTGTGCATAAAATATATAAATGTGAGTATGTGTTGTTATTCCAGTGCTGGAAGAAAAGAAGGAAATTAGATTGCCTAAGGAAGAGGCATAAAAAGCAAAGTTATTACCAATTGTTTAAAAAGAATCCATTTACCTCTTCTAAACTACATTGTTGGCTTAAGAAAAAAAAAGATAAAAATAAAAATGAACTTTCTAACATGTGAGGCATGCAATAGCCCAAGGGAAGGTTGGTTTTCTTAAACCAAACCATTTTGCATAAATGATTTATAAATTTACTGCTACAGGGAAAGGGCTGTATTCCTTTGTTGCTGCTGTCTATGTGAGCAAAACACTGCAGAGTAGTGACTGCGAATATGAATCCCAGGGTTCAAGTCCATCCTCAACAGAATAAAGGTGCCACAGAGAGGAATAGCGTAGACATTAGCACCAGAAAACTAAGGTAAAACTGTTCACATTGTTCACTGGTTTTACTTTGTGTTTACAATCCATTGGTTATGGAAAGTTTCCCTGTACAGGTATCAGATGCCCTACTTTCCCAGTAAATAGTATTTCTGGCTTCCAGTGGTAGTGGGGATGTTTAACAGTTGACAGATACGTTAAAATATAAACCGATGCAGGCTCAATTCTAAATTTGGTCCAACTTTTTGCTAAAATGATTCTGGAAGGTTTTTCTTGGAAAGACATTAGGAGAAAAATTCAATTTAACAAATGCCAAATGGGGGGAAACAAACAAATTCACATGTAGAGGTGTCTTTTTTTTTCTTTAAGTGTAGAGTTCCTGAAGGTAGAAAATAAGAAAAAATTATGTCTGTGCAAAATATGTAAGAAGTTTTCTTAGCTATTCCTAACAATATAGTTTTAACAGCTGATTACATGATGTTTGGTGTTTACATTGTACAAAACATTTTAAGTCATGGGAGATGCCTCAGTGCATGAAGAGAGAGAGAGAGAGAGAGGAGAGAGGAGAGGAGAGGAGAGGGAGAGAGGAGAGGGAGAGGGAGAGGGAAGGAGGGGAGAGAGGGAGAGGGAGAGAGGGAGAGGGGAGGGAGGGAGGAGAGGAGAGGGAGAGGGAGAGGAGAGGAGAGAAGGAGAGAGAGGAGAGGAGAGGAGAGAGAGAGAGAGAGAGAGAGAGAGAGAGAGAGAACATCTAGGGCTGAGTATCTTATGATCTTGGTAGCTGCAGACAGAGCCTCCATTTGCTCTGAACTTCCTCTAGATTATATCATTTGCTCTACTGGAGCACTATAAGGTGATTTTATTTGGCATTGTTTTGGGAGATTGGGTGAGAGATGCCATGGATTCAGAAGTTCATTAAACAAAGCAGACACACTTTTAAATATAGAGATGCTCTAATTTAAGGAAGCATCAAAGGCATTATTTGTGTTTGGAACTCTAAACCGAGGAAAACTAGGAAGTCCATCAAAGGAAGGTACCTACTACACACCAGGAATAAATCAATGTTAGACTAAGGGTCTTCTCTAACCAGCTGGGCCATTCTATGCCATTGTGTTTGAATATAGGATTAGGTTTGTTAAGTTTAACAATGTGTCCCCAGATTTCATATATACCTGAGGCTATTGATCAGGAAATAGAGTCTTTGCAGAATTGTAGTTCAGTGGGTTAGACCCTAATGCAATGGCTTCCTCATTAGAAGGGGATTAGACAGACATTTGAAAATTCTACGTTAAGAGACAGGCAGAGACTGAGTGCTTTCTAGCAAGCCAAGGAAGTTTCAGGTATTGCCAGAAGGTATCCCTGTTAAATAATATAAGTTGGTATTTCTTTAGATTTGTATTCTCTGCATACTTATAATCTCAGCTGCATGGGAAATAGCATACCTTTCTGTCTCTGTATCCTGATGTCTCTCTGTCTCTGATTCTGTGTATGTACCTGTGTGTGAGAGAGTATGTATGTATGTGCGTATGTATGTGTATGAGTGTATGTATGAGTGTGCGTGTGCCTGTGTGTGTTCTACTTGTTATTAAGCTAATTAAGGAGATGATGTTAGAGCCTCAGATCAGGATTTAATACAATGTGGCAGAAAAGCTAGTCTAGTCCAAAAGACAACTGCAAAAGATTTGAGGCTTGGTGTGTTGTAATCTACTATCAAGGAAGCAAGAGAAAATCAAACTGATGTAAACAGAAGTTTCCTGGCACAGACTAGATCACCTTAACCACATTGATTCTGAATACAATGGTTAATTAGTCTAGTTTCGTTGGTGTGGACTTCAGAGCAATATGAAAGATGTGCCTGAGGTCTACCATGCTTTCTGATGAGCTGAGTTAAAGATGTCTACTCAACTACATTTGTGGACACCAGTGGGACTCAGTCTGTGTGGTTGTAGAAACCTCACTTGCCTCTTAGGCTCAAAATCGAATATTTTTCCTGACATTTGAAGTTAAGTGACAATGCCCTTTTTGATGAATCAATCCTATGCCAACAGATAGCTTGCAAACTAACTACTATTTTTGTTCAGTTTTTGGATAAAAGAAAACCATGCAATTTGTTTATCTTCCTATCATAGTTCTACATTAACATATTTTTTAAAAAAGAAAGAAAAAGAAAATGATTGACCACAAAGGTTAATTTCTTTGTTATCTGTATCTGGCTGCCATAATTCCTTTCTTCCTTATTTTATACATGAGGCGATATGAGCCTGGAATTCAAGGGATCCTACAAAGAAAGGCCGGCCTATATGGGATATTGGTCCTCTGTTATCAACTCTCCTATTTAGGGTGAATACCAGAATCCTAAAAAGACTAGAGGACTATTGATTGGACCACAGCGAGGCTGTGTTTGGGCTAGAGCATGTACATTATACCTGGTGTCTGGGTGTGTAGCTGAAAGGAGCAAGTCGAGAGAACTCTTTTTCAATTATCAGTACTTATATTTGAATCAAGACTGACATGAAGTGACTCATTCAAGAATATTCTCGTGGTACTTTGACTTTGAGTAGGGCTTTGTTTTAACTTTGACATGATTTGTCGATATTAGAGTTATTTCTTCCATACCAAGTTACCATAATCAAACCTTTGACCTGACATAGTATTTCAGGTTTTGGATATAGTTGTTGGAATTTAGTCAAGTGTGCATTAAACTTCAAATTTCTTTCTTTTTGGAGAATATCAAATAAAATTCTTGCAAACCAAACAGCAAGCAAATTTAATAGCTAACAGACATACCTATCCTTTGAAACTGAAAAGCTTCACTAAGGCAAAGGACACCGTCAATAAGACAAAACAGCAACCTTCAGATTGGGAAAAGATCTTCACTAACCCTACATCCAATAGAGGGCTAATATCCAAAATATTCAAGGAACTCAAGATGTTAGACCTCAAATACCAAATAACTGAATTATGAAAAAATGGGCTACAGAGCTAAACAGTAAATTCTCAACTGAGGAGTCTTGAATGGCCGAGAAGCACTTAAAGAAATGTTTAACATCCTGAGTCATCAGGGAAATGCAAATCAAAACAACCCTGAGATTCCACCTCACACCAGTCAGAATGGCTAAGATCAAATACTCAGGTAACAGCAGATGCTGGAGAGGATGTGGAGAAAGAGGAACACTCCTCCAGTGCTGGTGGGTTTGCAAGTTGGTACAACTGCTTTGGAAATCAATCTGGAGGTTCTGCAGAAAATGGAAAATAGTTCTACTTGAAGATCCAGGTATACCACTCCTGGGCATATACCCAAAAGATGCTCTACCATATCACAAGGACACGTGCTCCCTTATTCATAGCAGCCCTATTTGTAATAGCCAGAAGCTGGGAAACAACCCAGTTGCCCCACAATGGAAGGACAAATACAGAAAATGTGGTTCATTTGCACAATGGAATACTACTCATCTATTAGAAACGAGGACATCATGAATTTTGCAGTCAAATGGATGGAACTAGAAAATATCATCCTGAGTAAGGCAACCCATACCCAAAAGGACATGCATGATACTCACTGATAAGTGGATATTAGCCAAAATGTTCAGAATACTCATTATACAGCTCACAGACCATATGAAGCTTAACAAGCAGGAAAGCCCAAGTGTGGATGCTTCAATCCCATTTGGAAGAGGAAGCAAAATAATCATGGGAGGCAGAGGGAAGGAGGAATGTAGGTGGAAGAGGGAAGGAGAGGGAAAGGGGGGTCAGGATCAAGTATGGGGGAGACAAGAGAAAAGCCCAGAGGGCCAGGAGAATGAATAGAAATATGCAGCAGTGTAGGGTGGCGGACTTTAGAAAGTCCCAGACACCAGGAATATGAGAGGCTTCCAGGATCCAATAGGGATGACTTTAGCCAAAATGCCCAACAGTGGGGAGACGAAACCTGACAAGACTACCCCCAGTAGATAGACATGAGCCCCAGTTGAGGGATAGGGCCACCCAACCATCTCAAATTTTTTGACCCAGAATTGTTATTGTCTAAAGAAAATTCAAGGACAAAAATGAAACAGAGACTGAAAGAAAGGCCATTCAGAAACCACCCCAACGTAGGATCCATTCAATGTACAGAAATCAAACTCCAACACTATTGTTGATACCATGTTGTGCTTGCAGACAGGAGCCTGGCATGGTGGTTCTCTGAGAGGTTCTACCAGCACCTGATAGATGCAGATACTTATAGCCAACCATTGGACTGAGCCTGTGAAACCCTATGGAAGAGTCAGGGGAAGGACTGAAAGATCTGTAGGGGATTACAACCCCATAGGAAGAACAACAGTATCAACTAACCTGGACCCTCAGAGCTCCCAGAGACTAAGCCTAAGAGCTTACATGGGCTGGTCTGTGGCCCCTGCTACATATGCTGCAGAGGACTGCCTCGTCTGGCTCAGTAGAAGGACATGTGCTTGACTGTGTGGAGGCTTGGTGCCCCCAGAGAAGGGGAATGTTATAGGTGTGAAGTGGGAGTGGATGGGGATAGCACCCTCGGTTATAGTTTGTATATGCTTGGCCCAGGGAGTGGCACTATTAGAAGGTGTGGCTTTGTTCGAGTATGTAAAAGGTGTGTTACTGTGGGTGTGCGGTTTAAGACCCTCATCCTAGCTGCCTGGAAGCCAGTATTCTGCTAGCAGCCTTCAGATGAAGTTGTAGAACTCACAGCTCATCCTGCCAGGATGCTGTCGTGTTCCCACCTTGTTGATAATGGACTGAACCTCTGAACCTGTAAGCCAGCTCCAATTAAATGTTGTCCTTATAAGAGTTGCCTTGATCCTGGTGTCTGTTCACAGCATTAAAACCCTAATTAAGATACCCTCTTAGAGACAAAGGAGGGGGGATGGTGTGGGGACCTCTTGGAGGGTTGACCAGGAAGGGGGATAATATTTTAAATGTAAATAAATAAAATAATTAATAAAAGTATAAATAATTATAAAGAAAAGAGAATACCTATCCCATACAATTTAACAATTTTAAAAAATTGCCTTGCACTTCTAAATAGACTTTTAAATTCCCTGATCAATAGTAATTAAGCAAATCAAATGATGCATCTGTGGATGAAGAAATTAAGAGATAGTTGAGAATATGTTTATTCCAAAATTATTTTGTTCTATTGGAAGATAGCTTATAGAAGATATAAAAGTATAATTATAGCTATTTTGAAGTTTTATGTCCTTAAATGTGAGACCAGGTCAGAATGTTTCATGAGTACTCATCACACAAAGTTATAAAGACAAACAACATATGTGTAGCTTTAAAAGATTTAAAGTAATTCATTGGTAAAAATTCATCAAAAGGAGATGTCTCAAGTAATTTACAAAGTATTTTTTGAGACAGTGTTCCAGATTAAGATGCTGATGTGTATAGGGCTGGAGAAGAGCATGAAGATGAAGCTACTGAACTGAAGCACAAAGAGCAGTTTTGGGCAGGTTTATTTACTGTTCTGTAGGGTAGGATTTTTCTAGTGGAAAGAACTATTCTGTGACATATGCAACCTGGAACACTAACGTCGATACTCCTGTTCTGAATGGTTGATAGAGTTTTACAAGAACTGAGGCCCACTTTTCAATAGCAGGATTAGTGGTTTTTTGTTTTTGTTTTTTTGACTGACATTTAGAAGGAAAGTGTCTGTCTGATTTGATGCAGAATCTTAAAGAGATTGCCCAAGGAAGTGTCAAGGACATGAAGTCATGAGCATTTACTATTAGTAAATAGAGATCTGAATAGACCCTTTGGAGATAAAATAACCTATTTGCAGCAGGACTCAGATATGCATGGGCAATAAACATTTATTCTGCATGATGCCAAAGGATGCTTGCTGTCAATGTAAGCTGGGTGTGATAGTGTGAATTGTGACTATGTTTATGACTACTGTGTGTGTTTCACGAGCATTCATGTATTGATTACATACTCCAGAATCAATGCTGTGCAACAACACTTGGGTACCTATCCTCAGCTCGAATCCACTCTTCCTTATGTGCAGTATGTATCAGGTTCTCTTGGAAATGGTGGAACATTAAAAGTCCTTCAATGAACATCATTCACTCAGACAAACTTTGCTTACACAATTATTACACAATTACTATGATTAACAATTATGTTGTATGAGTCTGCATGGTTAGTGGTCTTGCGTGTTGTGACACGAATCAACTTCTATGTTTTAAAATAAGTCAACTAGTTTAATGTATATATTTATCTATGAGGAATCTGGATTTTGTCACTCCACTAACATAAATGAACATTATACTCATGAATATTACATGGTAGATATAATTAAGGTAAAAGAGAGAAAAAGGGAGAAAGGAAGAAAGAGGAAAGAAAAGATGAATAAACTTTGCTTTACTCTGCAATGTGTATATATATACATATAAATATGTGTGTGTGTGTGTGTGTGTGTGTGTGTGTGTGTGTGTATCTTTGATTCTTTTTAATACATGAAATCCTTTTTGATGGGCTCATGTTTCAGAAGGTCAGAGTCCATGTCCATGATGGGTGAATAGCGGCAGGCAGGCAGCCATGATTCTGGAGCAATGGCTGAAAGCTTACATCTTGAGACGGCAACCATGAGGCAGAAAAGTCTAAATGGGAATGGTGTGGGCTTTGAAATCTTAAAGCCTGCCTCAGTGCCACACCTCTTTTCACTGAGGACCAAATATTCAAACATGTGAGCCTATGGGAACTATTCTCATTCAAATCCCCACAGCTTGGTTATTGTTTTTTCTACTTCTGATAAAGGTAAGGCCCTTGAGGTCAACTCACCTTTAACTTTGATTCTTTCTCACCCTTTTTATGGCATTTGATTTGAGATTATAGTTTCTGGAACGATGGAAAAGATCAGCTGATCTCTAACATCTGAAGGAGTCTTCGTCTGAGGGAAGATGTTTAGTTAGAATGTCCTCTGCCTGTTCGCTTGAGAACTGTCACCGTCTACTAATTCTTAGCTGTTCATCAGCACCACAGAACTCACACTATCTCCTTCAACACCAGAAGAGGTAGAGAGAGTGACATGTACCACATGATCAACTGGGAGATAGTGGAAGCCCCCAAAAACAGAAATTAGAGTTTGAAAAGGGACTGCTTGTAAGATAAAGCATTATAATTCTGGTGGGTATTGAATGTTTAGTCCTACACTGGGGAAGAAGTGGAGAGTTGGATAGGATAACTGCCCTCAGAATTAATGTTAGCAGAAGTTATGTAAGTTTTGTATGGGGATGGGGCACAAATAACAATGAAAGAGAAAGGAAAAGTCAATACCACTCTGAATAAAATAGCTGAATTTTTCGACCTTTCCTTAAATCCTTTTAAAATTTACCAAACTGTCTTTTAATGTAAAATCTTTCTTATATTCTAAAACATTTCTGAGTATCTTAAAATAACAGTATCCCCTGTAAAGCCATGTGATAATAGAGGACAGACTTCTCTTTCCATTTGCTCTTAATTTTTATTCCTTTTTTTATTAATATTTTAACTGGCATATACAAGGAAAGTTTTCATTATGATACCTTTGTCCATGTATGTCACTATACATTGTTGCCTTGGTGTAGCTTGAAAGCTTCAGAAAAGTAACTATGGGCGTATACAGAGTAGGACTGTGAACTCATGCTTACAGTGAAGTTCTTTGCAGATCGTGAACATCCTGGAATCACACTGATGAGATGCTTTACAAAACAAGATTATCAGCCTTTGATATAGCAGTGATCGTCATTCTAGTACTATGAATCTGTAGAACTGGTCTTGCTGTGATTAATTGATTTGCTTATTGTTAGCATTATTACAGCATGTAATAATATAGTATAATCATATAACAATATAAAATTATTATATCATATAATAGGGTTTATTACACGAGTCATATTGAAAACAGAGATAAACAAGAAGCTAATGGGGTACCTAGAGCCAAAGCTACTAAAATTGTATATCTAAGGGATGCTCACTCTGAAAGCAGCCTATACTCTTTCAGTAACTCATCAATTATTATTTAAAGTTTCTGTCAATCTGATTCTCTACAGCCTGTTCAGATACCAGAATAGTGGTTTCCTTGGAGACCTTGATTTTCTGATGAGTCTATGAAAATCTATGACTGCGAATTTCTTCAGATATTTTCTGCTTGTGAGGATGTGATGTTTTCAAACTTTCTACACTAATGTGAAATCAGAATGATTCATGGCTTTCACATATCTAAAATGGAAAAGTAAGGTATTCTGACAAAGATTCTATAGAGGAAAACATACAATAACCACAATGTATTGCATGTAGTTGATATGGATAAATGTCTCTTTCTGAATTTCATATTACATTTATATGGAATAAAGTCATAGATTTGCAGTAAGCCCTGGTCTCTTTGTTTTGTGTTTATGCAGTTACAGTTTTGAGTAAAAGATCTTTAATTTTCATTGCTCTCTGATATAGTCTGCATAGATTCTGGGCTTATCTGAAGAGACAGTCCTTATCAGAGATGATGAAGTTGAGGTGTGGAGAGAGTTTCTACAGCTGCAGGCAGATATATCTCAAATGTTCTAAATAGGAAGCAGGCAGCTGTGACCAGAGGGAAAAGCACTCTATGATTGAGCCAGAATTTGGGGACCCAGCATGACGACTGAAATCAAGTCAGATTAGAGCCTTCTGGAAAAGATCAATTTGCCATAATAGTGTTCGATATAATTTTATACAAAGAATAGCTAAAGTGCACACATTGGCCCTACTATAGGATGTATGCTACAATTTTACAATGTGGCAAAGATGCTAACTAAGGAGGAACTGAACTTTTTTCTTTTTGCATGTATATATACTTCAATGTCATAAAAATTAAGAGTTTACCTTGTGAGTAAAAACTTGGGACCAGGCATGCTAGAAATAGGCAAATTTATTAAAATCCTTAAATATATGAGAGAAAAAATATAAATGCATAAAAACATAAAAAGTAGTTTGTAGTATATGTTTATACAAAATTTATCTAAATATGTAAAATTATAAACTATGAAGAATACTTGGTACAAAAGGCATCATCAAAACTAATACCTTTGCCTTTCAAACTTGCTTCAGGAAATGGAAAGACAACTGGCAACCTGGAAGAAGTATTTGTTATGAATACCCAGGAATGCACTTATAAAGAATACAGAAAGACCTCATAGAGTATTGCAAAGGTAGCTAATGTAAAATATGCTGAAATATTTGAACACATTCTTCACAAGATGACAGCATTCACCACTAATGGGAGAAGAAAAAGATACTTAGTGTCCCCAGTCAGGAATCAAATTAAATCTAAAATGAGCTATAATATTCTGGTTAGAGTGGCTGAAGTTCAAAGGGTAATTGATATAGGATATTTTTGATAGCATGGATTGGAAATCTCCCATATTACTGGTGGGGGAGAAAAATGCCAGAATCATTTTGGAAAATTACATAGTAGATGCTATAAACTTAAGTTGATATATAAGATATAATTTCACCATCCTACTCCTAGGTAACTGCCTACCAAAAATTAAAGATTGAGTTCAGGCAATGATTAAATATAAGTACTCATCATATTATTAATCAAACTTAAAGATGAAATTCAAATGTTCATCTATTGGAAGTTGAAACATACAGAAATAAAGTTTTAATATATTGATACATAAATACATAAAATGTTAGAATCTATTTTTTCTTCTTGATTGCATTACCCTTAAACCATAGAGCAGAATTGGTAAAAATCACCATAAACACACTTGAAATTTTGATAAATAATTGTCTACATTTAATTGGCAAACATATCCCTTATTGTGTTGTCTGGGGATCACTAATGATCTTGGATTTAATTTTTTCGCAGGGGGGTAGGGTACCAGTCTTTCAATTCTAAGTTCAATTTAAGTCTTTCAATTTAAGTTTTAAATGCTGAACTCCTTTGGGTAATGGATTGAATTTTAAATTCTCTCTATTCCTACATACAAGGATATGTATAAAATGTTCTTTCTGAATCATGAGCATGAAAGGACAAAGGGAAAGAGTTTATGATGCAGGTTCAGCACAATCATAAGGACAAAAGGAAAGAGTTTACCTTGCTGGTTCAGCACAATCATCTGTAAGTTTGTTTAGAAAATAGTATATTAATAGTATATTTGGATCTGGCTTATGGCCTAGATGATTTTTAGGCCTATTGATTTTTTTCTACAAATACAATAATTCCATAACATTTATTACTGAGTCCAGGCTCATTGTATTTAAAGGGCCATATTTTTATTCATTCACCTGCTTGTCTATGTGTATGTATATATTACATGTGTATGTATGTATGTATACATAAATCCTTATGGAGTTAATGAGACAGGTGGTTGGGCTTGACCAGGGTGTGTGTGTGTGTGTGTGTGTATGTGTGTGTGTGTGTATGTGTGTGTTTATATGTGTGCTTGAATTCTCCCTTTCCTCTCTGGGTCACAAAGAGTTAATGGGTTTCAAAGCCTTTTGACTGGCTAACAAGAGGTCCTTAAGCAACAGAGCAAAGGAACCAGCAGTAATTAGCACAAAACAGATTGAGAATTACAGAGAAAAGAATCCAGTGCTTATCAGCACAGAACAGTAAGGAATAGTTAAGTTTACAGTAAGAAAGAGTTAAGTTTCCAGAGCTAATCAGCTTCTGGCCCCCAGAACAGTAAGAGAGTTACAAGGCTATAGATCATCAGTCTTTGGCCTTTGTCCAACTCTGTGTCCCACATCAGTATTTGTGATGCCAGGAAGGTCCCTGGCATACAAGCATCTTACAATGCCACTTGGAACTTTGAGCATCAGAGATATGTTAACAATAATAAATTACAAACTTCTCTAAAAATAGAAGCACACACTTGGACACTGCACTGGGCCTATGGAAACTCAGTATCTGCCTCCTCTTCCTTCCTCACTGAATTTGAAAACCTACTGGTCTATGTGATTGTCAGTCTCTGCTACCAGCACAATACGAACACCATGCCAAGATGTCCAGAATAGTTAAAAAAAAAAAAAGTCAGTTCCTTAGACTCTCTCAGGAACCTATGTACCTATAATACATACTTAAACATACATACATATATACATTCATACATACTTAAACATACTTAGACTCTAAGGAAACATGGCACCTATAATACATACTTAAAATTTATCTTAGAATGCAACAACCACAAGACAAGATTCGTTAATCTAGAGCTTGGATGGAAGATGTCCTGTGCTTTTTGGTGAGCAAGGGGCTAAAATTAATTTTATCCTTTCTGAATTTTGTCATAAACAAAATTAAAACTATTAAAACCTAAATTCTCAGCTGATGGTTTAGAACATAGAACTTTAAAATAATGAAAAGAAACAACACTCAAGGTAATAAAAGAAACTGTGTCAGCTATTTCTGACACACAACAATAGCTTGTTTAAAGCTATTAAACACACAACAATAGCTTTAGCCTAAAAATATAATTAGTATTTTTGAGAAAAATCTCCCTGTGTGTGTCCCATTTCTAGGGGTTTTAAGGTGAGAAAACAACTGTGTTCTACCTTGTGTTGATTGTTACAGATCTTTCAGCAACACATTCTCTTTCTGATTAATTGCTCATTTAAATGCAAACACTCTCAAATGTACTCTTCCTCATTCACCATGTTGCCTACTACTTATCCACTCAAGACAAACAAGCAATAGTTTATTTGTTGACAGCCCTAGTGGAAGACGGTAGAATGCAATGCTTATGAAAACTTGCTGTCAACATCTAAACACCCGAGTGTTAACAGATGACGGCATTGCAGCTCCTATATACTTTCTTTGGATTTTTCTAGGACTTCTATTTATTGTAGAGACATAACTGATGGCAGTCAATAAGGCCCTAAGAATTTAGGAGAAATTGTTGTTTTGATAGTAAGTTAGAATTCTCCAAATACCTTCCTTTCTTCACATGGTTTGCAGAAGAATCCAGGAGAGCATCTGCCAGATGCTGGCAGGGAGGGGTTGCTCACTGCCACTAACTTTGAGCATGCAAGGGTCAGGAAACGTCACCTTTTGCCATAATATCTTTAGGTATTCTGAGAAATCTGAATGTAATCACTGCAATTTAGCAATTCAACTCCATCACCTTATTTTTTATCTATTCATTGGGAAATAAAAATGATTCAGTTTTAGAAATGGTTTGATAATTATAGTATGCAAATTTTCATCTATCTGTGCATCTTTCCATAGTTTAATATTTCTATATAATTTTCTGGCAATGCTTTCACTGGCCTTTTAAGCTATTGATTGAATGCATTACTTATACATATAATTTTTTGCCTGCTGTATACTCTTTATTATGTGCATGCTTTCTATCTGAACTTTCCACATATCCAAAGCCTTCGTGAGCGTGAGCTAAATCAGGGCATTCTCCTCGCTTCACTTTTGCTAGTATCTGTTGTGTTTTCTTTAACTATTGTAGACAGGCTGAGTGGTCAGAATTGCTAAATTATGTATTTCTCTACATCCTCAAAATCTCATATGTATCTATTTATCTCTTAGCACATCTGCTTTTCTCTTGTGAGCTAGACTGATTTGGAGACTACCCAGAGGGCTTGATATAGGATGTGAGCAGTTTGTCTCTACCTTAGCCAGGGTCATGCTAGGCAAGGCCAGCTATGGACTGGTGCCAGAGCCTGGGGACAGGTACTAGAGTAAAATACTTTGTTTGATAACCAGAATATACCTTGCTAAGGGGGACCTTGAGGTAACTTGAGCTCCCTGCAATTCTGTTGTCTTATGTTCTTCACGGACTTGCTTTCTGCTTCTCATTTGAGGGATATTAAGAGTTACACCATTAGTAGATGTACTGGGCCAGGTCTCTTCTAGACTTCTTCAGCACACCTTTCGATTCTTTCCCTATATTGTCTCCTTATTTATTTCTCAGCCCTGGTTCTCCCACTGGGGACCCAGTCCAGAATCCTTATACTGCTAAAAAAGCTACTTTTCTATATGACTATTAATGTAACTCATAATAAGGACACAGACTTTACAGTATCCTGGATATCCTATTTCTTCTCCTGATAAGCCTGTATTTAACCCTTCATCTTCTTGTTTCTCCATGTCTTGCATGCCAATGGAACATGACAAAAAGGCCTACATTTGAGTGTACATTAGACAAGAGAGGTCCGTGAAATTGCTGTCATCAATACTAATCCCCTCTGCCACTGCTGTGCCTCACGATTGACATTGATCACCAACTCTTTTTGAAGGGAGGTTGCCCCCACACCTATTCTTCTGTAAGCAACCTTGGTGTCACCTACATTTTGACCTTTCACTTCTGTATATAAATCTTCTACTATCTACAAGTTTTGCATGTGTTCTTTGTAAACCATTTTCTCCTTAATTCAGACTCACTGCACATTGTATACATCCGTGACCATATAAATGTCTGTGAAACTGCACACCTGCTCAGTACATTACCATAGTCTTATATGATACAATTGTATAATTTAGAAGCATTTGGGTATTTTATATTTAAGTATGTAAACTAAATATACAATCTAATAAAAATAGCATTTTATATGAACTTTTAAGGATGATTAACAAATGTTAGCCAGATGCATATAGCTTATTAAAAATATTATAATATTGCTTTATATAAATATGTCTTTTTTCATTTTTCTTGTCTTATGCTATTTATTTTCCTGTTTCTTCAATATGTCTAGTGTGCTCTTCATCTCCTCTTCTCCTCCCAAGCAGTTGACATTTCCTGTAAAACTTGGCATCTCACATCTCTGTTGACATTCCTAAAGTGGCTAGGATGTTAGTAAGGGGGAAGTCATAGAATTTAAAATTGAAATCTCTAGAAAAGTTTGTGTACACTTTACTGATTTTCATTTGAAATATAAATTATAATGCAACATATCTGGTTGTCTTAACTTTAAAAAAGCCTCACAAAAAGCCACCAGAACCCCAAGCAATTTCTAGCTTATTCTCATACTAAAATAAAATTTAGAAGATAGTTTAGAAATTAAACATAAAATGTCTCCTGTGCTCTTTCCCTAGAACATGAGATTGTAATGTTTCAGTAGATATTAAATTAAAAATATACTTAATTCTTTAGACAAATAAATTCCCCAAATCCTAAAGTTATGGGATGGTAGAAAAAGAGAAACTGGTATGTGTGTGGCGGGATGAGGGGGATGTATTCGTTTGCATGCTTCCTTGTTTGTTTGTACAGGGCTCAGACTATGACCTGCATTGTCTGTAACAAACCATATAAACCTATCTGTTCTAAAATGTTCAGTGATCTTTCTTTCTCAGCTCCTAGAATCTTAAATGCATGTTAAAAATCAAAATAATAAATGGAATAATAAGGTTGCAGTGCTCAAATTATTGTCTTCTCACATCTTAGAATGGCTAAAAACAGTCTTGTAGTTCTATTTTAATATATAATGTCCATTATTACTAAAATGAAGCATCTAGAGATATGAGATTTCTAAATATTTTACAGTGTTTCATATTTAGGTAGGATTTTAAATGTGTTGGGGAAAATAATTATTAGACAGTACGTAGTTATGGGTTGAATCATATTCTCCAAGTTGAATCATAACCTCCCCTTCCTTAACAAAAAAAGATATGTTCAAATTTAAATCCCAGTGATCGGATTTAGAAATAGAGCCACAAAAGCCTGAGGCTGTGGCTCAGCTGTAGAACATCTGCTTGGCACATGACAGGTCTTAGGTTTCGATCCTTACACCCTTCCGTCCAAATAAGCAAAGAAATAAGGTGTTTATTATAGGTTAGCAGGTTAAAGTGAGGTCTTCAGATAAATCCCTAATTCAGCAAGACCAGGATTGTTATGCAGGGAGAAATGTATGCTGAAGCATTTGTACAGGGATGGTGATGTACTAGTTTAGGGAGAAGATGGTCATGTGCTTGGAATGTTGTCTCTACAACCCAAGGAACTTCAATCATTACCTGAAAGTACATGAAGGTTGATGAGCAAGGAGTGGTTTTTTCCTAGAGTCTTCAGCCATATCCTCTCTTCAGACTTGTAGGTGAACCATCAGACTGTAAGCAGCTGTTGTTTGAAGGCACTTAGGTTTGGTGACTTAAAACCACAGCAGCCGGAGGAGGACAGTACATGTGCTTGAAAGGTTGGCTTTAGACTCATTGGTTTCCTATTAGTTCTTGCCTGCCATTTCTAAGATGTTCACTCTAAACCTGGGAAAATCTCTTTGGGGTACACTGTGTTAATCCATAAATTAGCAACATTTTCAATAATAGATTGTTGAGAAGAGCATGTAAGTTAAGATATGTAGAATTCTCACCATAGTCAATTGTACGGAGTTATAATAGCACAAGTTGCTTGCTGTAGCAAGTGGTTTGATTCTTCACTCTCTTTATTGTATAAGCATGTATTATTTATTATAGATTTCACACTTAAGATTTTTACTCTCCCATGCTGCCCCAATGTTTCATGATGGGGTTGATCCACCGGAAAAGTGTTGATTGACATCCATGAAGGTGCTACACAATTTATAATTTTAGTAGAAAACTCATGTTTTAATATTCCTCCCAAATTATGAATTTCCATACATCATATTTTACATGTGTTATTCTATAAATCCATTCATATATTTGAAGCATCACGGAAAAGTTAACACATGTTCCTATAAAATCATCAAAGTGCTAGCACATACTGACACTTATAGCAGCAGCAAACCCCTCCATGATTCTTCAATACCAAATGATAGTTTCATGAGTATGCTAAAAGATGCACTTTGCATCATCAAAACTAAGCTGTAGTCAATAAAGCAGTTTGGTCTTTGGAATGGCCTGGCTATGACTGGTTAATAAGTGGAGTCACTGCCACCAATAGAATTGAGGTCAATGAGTCAAGAGGGTAAACACTTATTAGGTATGGAGGCCAGTAGTAAAGTAGCCATGTCTTGGATTAGGGGTGAGGTATTGCTTTGCTGGGAAATCAAAATAATGCCTAGCATTGTTAATTGGATCAGTACCATGACTGACTGAAGGAATGTTCTGGTTGTATTTCTATATAACCTTATGTAATGATTACCTGAGATTATTGTATTATTGTAAAGAATAATTATTATTTCATTCCTGATATAAAAGTTCAAGATGGCAGGCTATATTTGTCCTGATTCCTTGAGGTTGGAAAATATTGTTTATAACAATCCAACTGCCCACCTCCTAGTGCAAATCCATATTTACAGAGTCACATACACACTCTTTATGGATTTGGAATTCTCTTGGCAAGATTTCCAAATCTTGCTTGGGCTTTACCCTCTTCACATAGTATTAGTGATTTTGCTCATGTGGTCTTAGATTGTTCAGGATGCTACAGAAAATTATAGAGACTGGATGATTTGAAAATGACACATCTGTGTCTTACAAATCTGGAGATTGGAAGTCTGAGGTCAGAGTGCAGCAATGCAAGCTTCTCTAGTGTGTTCACGTACATATTGGCCCCACTGTCTTCACAGCCTAGAAGGCGGGGCTCCCATGGCGTAAGTACCCAGAACCTAAAAAGCAATATTCTGTTAGTAATTTTCTTATTCTTCACACATCCTTGTGAGAACTTCTGATTCATAAAAATATCATAGTTTATGTTTATGTTTAAAAAATATATTGTCTGAGCTAGCAAGAATTCAGGTGGTACAGATGCTTTTACAGGCTTGGCAACCTGAGTTCAGTTCCTAGAAACCACTTAAAAAGGTGGAAAGAGAGAATTGATTCCAATACTCTTGACTACACACACACACACACACACACACACACAAACACTTCTTTAATATCTCAAAAATGTGTTGTTTTAGAGGATCCAGGGGTACATGAGAGGATTGGAGGAAGGAAGGAAATTATGTAACTATAATTTTAAAAATTAAGATGTATTACAAACATGAAGAAAGAGTCTCTAAGAGCTCTCTGTGGTCCCCCTACAAGAACCGTAACCTCATTCATGAAGTTTTCACCGCCATGTCTTAATTCCTTCCCTGTGCACCAGTCATCACCATCGTGTTGAATTTACAATTGTGCCTTATGGGTTTGTTTTTGTTGTTGTTGGTTTTTTTTTTTTTTTTTTTTTTTTTTTTTTTTAGATTGAAATGCTTCCATTTGTTTAGGATCTCAAAGCCTGTTTGACCTGGGTCTTGACATTACTTTGTTCTCAACCACTTCTTTTTCCATTTTCTTTATTTCTATTATAAGCAAAAAAAGTACAAATTTATAGTGAGCTGGGAGCTGGGAGCTGGGAGCAAGTGCAAGTGCAAGAACGGAAGAATTTCCTGCTAGGTAATTTCTTTACTAGAGCTTTACCACAGCTTGACAGTCTTTTTAAAATTCGACCACCTAATAAATTGCCTCCCTCAGATACACTTTAAAATTGAGACTTTCGAAAATTAGAGGCAGTCAAATAAATTACACAAATTGTAGTAATATAACAAAAGCAAACAGTATTAAGATCACACATAAAACCTTGTGGACATTGTCTCCAGTCCACTTTCACATGTTCTAAAACTTAAAGTCTGAGTCATGTTTGACATGTTCACATCACACATTAATAAGGCTATATGAAGGAACACACAATATATGGATTTATACATAAAAGTTATATGCTCCTTAGTTTTGTTTACCTTTATTTTATGATCCTACAAAACTAAAATTGTTGAATGAATTGTACTTTCTTTTCTATCCCTCTTAGAATTCTGATAATTATTTGTTTTTATCTTACTTCTCTATTGATGTAGGAATGATAATTTTATTTTTACTTTTCATTATACATTTTAAATATTTTGTTCACTTTTCTGTACATTTCAACATTAGTAATATTAAATATTTAACAAAAGACACATACATATACACATGAATATTAGACACTCAAATATTAAAAAGACACATACGTATAAAAACAAATATATGCACTGGCAGATACACATATATGCACATGTGCACACATACACATATGAAGCAAGCAGCATATTTTCCCTTTGCTCACTTCTACATCCTTACCTTTCTTCTTACAGAAAGATATTTTTAGTCTAATTCTAAACATTAAACCACATTTAAAGTTTTTTTCTTTTTTCTTTTAAAAAAATTTTATTGGCTATTTTATTTACATGTCAGATGTTATCCCTTACCCCATTTCTTCCCCTCCTCCCTCCCAGGAACCCCCATCCCATCCCCCCTCCTCACTTTTTGTCTTTCTGGAATAATTCTTATATTTTTACTTTGCTTTTTAACCATACACAATAACTATATATGCATTTTTATTGAATTCTTAACTACTCCTTTCCCATTCAAGGTTATGATTTATAATTCATATATTTGTTAATTTCAGTAAGACTTTACACTTGAAATTTTGTTCTCTGAGATTTTGTAACTTTTGGACTAAAAAATGTTTAATCTTCAAATATGAAACGCCTCTCTCTCTCTCTCCTCTCTCTCTCTCTCTCTCTCTTTCTTTCACACACACACATATGCACAATCTATTTTTCTTTTGAGTTCTCTGTACCTTGATTTATGGTTCAACTCAACTGATTGAACTCATATTGTTACCATTTCTACTCTAAATATTTTCAAGATGAAAGCAGATGCCTCCTGCGCTGAAAAGAGAGACTGTGATTTATATGTAGAAAATTAAGACATTCTTAGGAGATTTGTAGCTGCAGGGGAAAGAGCAGTGATGATCCCCAACAGGCTCTGAAAACTTTCACCCCCCAAAACATGTGAAAGGACCCACAGACCTCTCCATCAGAACACAAAAAGCTTTTGAATCCAGAGCAACCTCGGAAAGGGCTGAGTGTTAGATGATCATCAGCACCAGGAAACCTACTGAGATCCCAGGATACTATAGCTAATCAAGACATAGTGATGCTGCTACCCCCTTGCAAAATTACATATAAATAAGAATAATTGAAAGTTCATAGCAAAGAATCACCACTCTTCTCCCTGCTTTTGTGTGAATGACAGCCAAGTGATTTGTTCACTCCTGGCAAGTTGTTAAAATGCAACCTTAAATAAAATGAGAGTCCCTGCTTCTGGGACTTGCTAGCTAGAACAGCAGGTCTAGGAAGTGCAGGCCAGCCAACAAAGTAAGGTTTGTTCTCCTTCCAGCTGCTTCTCCCATGGTGGGGCTTTGTTTATTTTTCAGTCTCCTGAAGGTAATTGATTCAAGTATCTGTGTTTTGAACATGCATTTCAGAAGGGAGGTTGAGGATTGCAGGTAATAAGAAAAACACATACAGTTGGCCATGATTATCAGAGACTTTCTCAGTTGTAGATAAATAGTACTGTATAGGAATGAAACAGTCTTTGGTCAATGTTAGAAAAAATGGGAATTTGATTTCTATCTATCTTTGTATCATCTATTATCTACCTATCATCTATTTATCTTCTATTCATCCATCTATTCGTCTATCAATCCATCTATCTTCTATCTACTATCTATCTATCTATCTATCTATCTATCTATCTATCATCTATCAACCTATCTATCATCTATCTATCTGTCAATCTATCTTCTATCAAAGTTCTCTATGTCTAGTACCTGCACTTTTTCTTCTTTCATGCTTTTATAATAAAATCTCTGACACAGAAATAAAGAACTTATTCTGGCTTACGGTTTCATAGGCATACAATCCACCATGGTGGTGAAGATTACAGCAGTCAGAGAAGCCATGGAGGCAGGAACAGAGGTTAGCTGATCATACTATTTCCACTCTTGGGAGTTAGACAGTGCACAAAAAACTGGAGCAGAGCTGTAAAGTCTCAGTGCCCATTTTCCAGTAACCTACATTCTTCATCAAAGATTCCACCACCAAATTCTCCACAACCCTCCAAAACAGCACCAAGAGCTAAAATGAAGTGTTCAACCATGGAGCTCTATGGGGAACATTACATATGTATACAAACTTCTCCTACAGAGCTTGAGATCCAGTTTTCCAGGCCATCATTGATTGAGACACTGGACTTTTATCTCATTCCAGCTTTCTTGTGTCTGTTCCATGATGTTATACATTCTGATATTTGTTTTCTGATTTCTCTGCTCTGAGTAACCTTCAGTCTTTGTTTGTTCTCATTTGTGTGGAATTCTCAATGAGGGAGGTTACCAACAAGGGCATACATAACCAGATATATTTTGTGTTTGGTTTCTTAAGTTATAGTGAGGATACTTCTAAATGGTTAGATATGTAACGTTAGATAATTATCATATAGGAGGTGTCCACTATTTAGTAACAGCTGTTCAGTTTTTGGCTCTTACAAGGGCTGGAAATATGCTATGCCATGCTCTTTCTTAAGGCAATGGCACTGGCAATCATCAACAGTTCCCAGTAAGTTTTCTGACCATGAGAGTGAACAACTGGTGTTGTGTAATGGGCAGTGTTGCTAATCTATGATATTCTATGGTTAGGTAGATTCAGCATACTTTTGACTTCTAGTATTTACAACCTACATGGGTTTGTTTAATGACATATTGGAATTTTAAGACAAGGAACATTAATCCTTTGAAGCAGGACCAACAAAGTTGGTTGAGGAACTAGGTTATGGAAAAGAGGGAGTAGTCAATCATGTGAGTACATGTTTTGGCTTGAGCAGCTAAAAGAAATAAATGTTTCTTCTAAGAGGAAGACTCTGGAAGGTGTTATGGGAAGATATGGTCAACATATTGTGGTGACTGAAGTCTGGATTTAAGGTTTCAGGATATTGAAAGCAAGGAATCTCCTGGACATTCCAATGAGTTTCTGGTGCTGTTTAATGAAAGGATGGCTATAGTCAGGCAGCAGCACAGTGTCCATGTATACAGATGACCATGGCAGCCATGAATTCATTAAAATATCTACTACGAATGATCTCACAATAGAGAAGGTCTGAGAACTGACCCTGAGGCACTGGAAACTTTATAGTTTGAGACAATGAGGAAAACAAATGGAGCTTGAAGAAGAACAAGGAGAGAGTGGATATGATATAGACCATAAAAGGTAATTGAAAGAGAAAATAAATGTCAGATTCTGTGGCTAGGTAAAGTGGTATTATTAAGATTAAAATAATAGTATGTAATTGATTTTTGGAAACAGTAGAGCTACCAGAACATTGATTTAAATTATCTTTAGTTATTGTGGTATGTGGTGACTAAGCAGGAACAAAGAGAGCTTGGCAGGACCCCAGAGGATGCAATGAAACAGCTCTGTGTGGCCAAAAGTGCAGGAGCTGAGAGAAATGTTCGATTCCAGCATTAACAGCAAACTCAGCTTCCCTTCCTTTCCTCCCTCTCCAAAGGACTAGAGGTGCTCCTATGGGATGCCTTGGTAATACAGGCTGCAAAAGCATCACTTTAGTCTCTCTTTCTTCTTTGCTTTAGCTAAGAACTATCATTGTGTGAGAGCATTCTTTTCTGAGTGGAAAATTTATTCTAGACATAACTTTCTCATTAAAATAACTCTAATTTTCTAATTGTTAACCTAA